>JAZKJV010007985.1:0-600000 GCA_037367405.1 Ottelia alismoides | reverse complement strand
CCAGTTTACATCAGAACCGTCCATCGCCTGCGACTGTCAGGCTATTAGATCCGATATCTAACGGCCTCCGTACGCCCACGTTCACGCCTTCTGGACAACCATTTAATCCGCTAGGTGTCAGCGCCAGGACCGCACGTCACTATCCATTCAGAGAGCACCATCTGTCACCCCACGTGACCCGCACGCCCCGCCTGGGTAATTTGCTCCTATATCCCTGTAATTTATTTTATTTGTCATTTAGTCTATAAAATAAATAGTATACAATGGACCATTTTGCATCTGTGCCCCCGCAGTTTTGCATATTTGCATTTTAGTCCTTCCATTGTGGTTGCACGTGCATCGTCACGTGTATGTTTGAAACATTTGCATGTATTATCTTGAGTTTAGTGGATGTTATGTTTTGAATTTATAGTTTTACTATTTACATCCATGCCCCTGTGAGTGCTGAGTTACGACATGTGCTTGAATTAATGGAAAAAATGCAGTAGGCCCCCTATACTTTTTGCGTGTGTTAATCTTTAGTCTTGAAACTTGTTTTCTTTGCATCTGTGTCCATGTGTGCTGTGTGTTTTTGATTGGCTTGAATAAATAGCAAATTTCGTCCAAACTTCAAGAAATTTGGATACATGGCTCCTGCCATAGTGTAAATATTTCTATGAGTTTTTGGGCTCTTTTTGTTTTCATTTGATATTTTTAGTAATTCAAAAACCTTAAAATTTGCCTCTATCCTGTTTTAAAAATCAACTAAAAATATTAAAAATCCTCTAAAAAATCCAAAAAAATTCTGATTATCGATTTTGGTGTATTTTTATCTCTATCAAATTTTTGTTGCATTTGGATTTATAAAAACCATAAAAACTAAAAATAATAAAAAACTTAGAAAAATCATTAAAAATTACCAAAAATCCAAAAAATTGCATTTTCAGTTTCTGGAGTTTGGTTTTTATCTTACTTTATAATAAAATTGTCTCTTGAATTTTATAGGCTAGTTAAGCATTTTTAAATAGCCTTTAGGTTCTGGCTGCACATTATCTCTCATTTTTAGCCTTGTTTCATTTTTATAAAATTAATTAAAAATAAAAAAACATAAGAAAAACAACAAAAAACTGGAATATTTATAAAAACCAAAAATATTTTTATTTTAATTTTCTGACATGTTTGGTTGTGTTAAATAATTAAATGATTGTGACTTTTTGATTTCTTTTACATTTTTCTTAACATAAAAATTACAAAAATTTTTGAAAAACCAAAAATCCACTAAAAAAGTTTACTTCTTTTTATCTTTGAATTCTCGACTACTTCGTAACCCACGCATTCCGTGCTCCTTGTGTTCGACCCTGGTAGTTATACTAGGTAAAATAAAATAGCGAGTCCGCTATTAGATTTGCTTGTTTGATTATCTTTATTGGTGGTCTTCAATTTTCTTGATTGAGCCCGATCCGAGAGGTTGAGGTCGCAACGACCATTGATACCTTTTTACCTTAGTCTCTCGGGTCGCCTCATCAGAATGGCGTTGTTGCTGGGGAGCACAACTTAGTAGTCGGCTTTCTTTTTTGACTTTTCTTTGTTTTGTGGCTTTTCTTTTTTATTTTCTTTTATTTGTTTTCTTTTTATTTTTATTTTTGTTTTTATTTGTATTTTTATTTCTTTTCTTATTATTTGTTTTTATTTTTGCATTTATTTTTATTTTATTTTATTTTGCTTTGCATTATTGTAATAATTGTGGACTGACACATTTCTGTTTGATTTTCTTGCGAGGGCCTAAGAATCGAGGCGGCTTTCTTCGGGAAGCTGAGGAGGCGGCTCTTTTCTGCATAGAGCTGCAGGAGAGCGCGAGAGAGGAGAGCAGGAGTGTTGGGAGGATTTAGCTTAGTTTAGTTTAGATTTTATTTTTCAGCGTTATATTATTGTAATAATACAGGACCAGGACAACTCAGAGACACTATCAGACTTGGTGATTTTCGGGGTCTGTTTCACCGAGCACCGGTGTGCTCGGGGGACCTCGCCGCGGTTTTCGCCGGTTTTCGTTTTTCTAGCTTTTATTTTTATTTTTATTTTATTCCCGGGGATTGTAGCCTTAGCTTAGGATTTTCTATTGCCTTGTGACGTAATTATTAAGGCCCAACCTTAATTACATTTCTGCACCTTTAGATCATAATTGGACCTTATTAATTAAATCACTAATAAAAAGCTAACATGGTTACTTGAAAGGGTCACATGCCACTAGAGGCTGTATACATCGCTGGCAGGATCCGTTGTGGCGGACACCGATCAGCATCAGAGACCGGACCCCGATCCCTCTCGTTGACCTGTTAGCTATTGTGCTTTACATGTAGAAATTTCTGCTTACGGCCGATTTCCTCGTTGCATCATTTAGATTTGTTTTATTCATGTTATTTCAATTATGCGCGGATCATTATGCATGTAGAGTGCAGGAGGCAAGGTACGCATTTCTTACTCAGCATGCATCATCGTGTTTATTCGCACATCAGCTTTTTCATCTTCTCCCCCTGTTTTTGGACCTAATAATAATTAGGAGAACTGAAAAATTCGTTAGGCGTTGTTTGCTTTGAAAAAGACCTAAAAACAAAAACTATAAAATTGAGACTATTTAAGCAAACTTGATCTTAAAATACACTTCACCAAAAATACTTGTCTTGGGAGAGCAATCCCCTCATAGTAAGGTTTGGATGAGCGAGAGAGTGACCCGCACCCTAGGCTAGAGCCACATCCGACCCTTCTTCAGACTACTGATTTCGAGTTAGTCGTTCTCCAGTGAGGATCGCTCCTGTTTCCAGTAAAGCGGGCCGCGATATCCTTAACATAGCGAGTCGATCGGGTAGCCGGTAAACGGTCCGTGACTTGTACTGGCTGGGAAATATCTAGTTTTGGATCGGGTCAGTCTCCTGGGGATGTTGGATTCCCAACAGCTCGCTTAATCGCTATGATAGACTATTTTGATCACCTAATAAAAATGACAAGATAAAAGACTGAACCTTCACGGTCATCAGCTCGGCGTACGTAGGTGAATCGGCAATTTTGCTTGACCTGGTTGCTATTCAGATCTCATCCGCCTTACTCGCCAGATCAAGATGATGGGTCAGAGGTCCCTTAGGCAGCCTTTGGCTCCACCGCTTTCGAGCACTCTGGCCCGCTCATCTAAGTTGGTTTGTGAGAGCCGAGATCCGCTCTCCGAACCTGAGTTTGACTCCGCCCTGTTCCCCCTCAACCACCCTTCTACCAGTCCTGAGGTGCCCGAGCAGATACCGCATAATCCAGTTAATTTATCGGCACCTGAGTTTGGGTCTTTTGCCTTTGTAGAGACCATGGCCAGCAACGAGGAGTGCACCGATGGTCCTAGAGGAGAGCAGACTTACATGTTGGACCAGGGTACAATCAATAACACCTTGTTAGCCTCCCTTGAGACGATGCAGCGACAGATCTGAGATCAGGGGGCTTTCATGGTTGATATGCACCGGGAGATGGAGCAGATGCGAGCAGATAGAGAGCATCGCAAACCCGGAGGAGGAGGTGATGGACCAGATGACCGACAACCTGAGGAGCAGCCCGAACAGCCAGCAGCAGCGGCGAGACTAATGAGGGAGTTGCACAATCCTGGTGCAACTCCCACGCACAGATGGATAGTGTTGCCTGTTATTCTGGGAGATTTCAAGTTCCCCCCTCAGACGATCCAGCTTCTTCCTCGCTTCCACGGACTCGCCACAGAGGAGCTGCACCTTCATCTCCAAGAGTTTGAGATAATATGCAGTACTGTCCACGATTGCCTTGTGGACGAGGACACCATCAAGATGATGGCTTTCCCTTTCTCGCTCGCCGACAGAGCAACCAACTGGTTGAAGCACCTAGGGAGATTCATCACTACATGGGAACAACTCTGGAACGAGTATCTCAACAAGTATTATCAACTCAACCGAACAAATGCAGCTAGTGCCCTGATCAGCAATTTCTCCATGCTCCCCAACGAGCAGTTTCACGAGGCATGGGATCGCTTTAGAGAGCTCACAGATCAGTGCCCCGATCATGACATATCGAAGCCCAACCTTGTCTAGAGCGTTTTCTACGGGCTTACACCGGAGCTGCATGGGTTAGTTAATGCATCCTGTGGGGGCTTGTACTTCGCCAAGGATGAGGATCAGGTCTGGGCCATCTATGAGGAGATGGCTGAGAACTACACGGTTATGTCCCAGACCCGACTCTACACTCAGGGGAAGCCCACGCCACATGACGTGTCCTATTAGAGGATAGCACGAGTCAATGTCGGTCCTTCTACATCATCAGCGGCAGTAGCACAGGAAGAGTCGACAGCCGCTGACATGGGGATTATCAGCGAGAAGCTGGACCAGATCGAGTTGATAGAGAAGAAGCAGTGCCAGGGCATGACGCAGATCGATCAGATGGCACAGACACTGAGTTACCTGAAGACATAGATCATGTGTCTCCAGGAGGCACAAACAGCTTCTCAGCCCCGTCACAGGTCACGGGCAGACACCGGCAGCAGCAGCAGCTCGACCCAGCCCCCCACCTAGTATCGATAGGTTCACCATATTCAGGCGGAGCCATTCCAGCAGCCGCAACAGCAGTACGTCCAATCATCACCATCTCAGGACATCCATATGGTGGTGTATCAGCCGGACCAGCCCCTGGCAGTACTCCCCCCACCCACCTACGAGCAGGAGCCGTTAATGGATGTCAACGGGATATGGTATGACCGACCCAAGCCTGGGATCCGACGAGACCATCCCGTATTCCGTTGGTCAACCGGAGGTACTGGTTCCCAGCAACAGCCTCCAGTTTAGGATGGTCAGTACAACCAGCAGCGAGAGCAGCGAGAGCAGCCCCAGTTCTCACCACACCAGCAGCAGCCACATCCCCAGTCTTACCAACAGCATGGTCCTCGTCTCTATCAGCAGGGACAGTCTTGGAGGCAACACCAGCAGTCTCAGCAGTATCACTCTCAGCGCTAGTAACCCTCTCACTCCCCGCAGCAGCAGTCTCACTTCCAGAGAGGCCACCCGTCAGGTTCTCATGGGCCCGCCTATGAGAACCATGCCTTAGATGATTTAGCCTGCCTCATCTTCGACCAGCAGGCTGCCTTCAGACAGGAGATGGACGAGTTCCGTTAGGAGATGAGAGAGATCATCAAAGGAAAGGCTGCCATCCCTGCCCAGATTGAGCCGAACCCGAACAACCTCAAGATGAAGTCTGAGCAGGTAGAGTTTACAGAGGTTACCACTCCTAGTGATCTACTTGGTGATATTTCTGCATACATGTTTGATGCTGACTTTGTTACACTTAGGAGCGGTAGGATGCCAACCGGCGATGCCTCATCTGAGCGACGACCCCATATAGCTTTAGGAGCGCCAAATGAGGAGGAGAGCGGTGCTGATGCCGCTCATGATGAGGATAATGACGGTGGTGCTGACGCCACCAAGGATGTTGATCCAGATGACAGTACTGAGGTCGTCACTTCACCAGATGGAGGAGGTGGTGTTGATGCCACCAGAGTTGCTGAGCCAGAGCACGGTACTGATGCCGCGAGTCCAGACGCCGTAGGTGGTACTGAGGCCACTAATTATTCTCATGTTGCATTTCCTGCTATTCATGTATCTCAGGACTGTTTTGAGAATAAAGGAAAGGATTTGTCATTTGTGAGTCCATCTGTGTTGATTGATGATTTATGTATGGATTCTACTTTGCCACAGCAGCTTAGACCCGATCCTAGCCCTTCATATGAGAAGGGCCCAGCTGTCCCCTTTCCCCAAGCACTCCGCTTGGCTAAGGGGCCTAAAAAAGAAAATCCAAAAAAATCACACCAGCTAGAGTTCAGCTAGCAGATGATGGACAGATTTCACATACAGCTGACTCTATAGGAGGCCTTGGAGCACATCCCCCTCTTTCAGAGGAACCTCAAAGACAGGACTACCATTCGTAGGAAGAGGAGGAACCACCAGTCAGAAATCCATGTGCTCACTCACGCCACTTGTTTCGCCATCCAGAACCGTCTGCTAGACAAGAGGCTAGATTCAGGAGCTCCCAATGTCAGATGCCATATTCATGAGCAGAGGTTCGATCGGACTCTATTAGATAGCGGATCTTCCATCAACCTACTTCCGGCAGCCTTACTGGACCGATTCGAGTTTGGCCCTCTACGACAGAGCATGATGGTCCTTTAGTTTGCTGATCGATTTGTCAAGAGGCCAAAGGGGTTGCTGAAGGACGTTGTTGTCACGATTCAGGTCCTGAAATTCCCCATGGACTTCGTTATGTTGGACATGAAGATCCCTGAGTCCGTGACCGATACCCCCATCATTTTAGGACGCCCATTCTTGGCCACAGCCAAGGTAGTGTCTGATCATGATAGCGGTAAGGTATACTTTCGCGTCGAGGGCAAGAGTATACAAATAAAGACGATCGAGGAGACTCAAGCCAGAGATTCAGCTTGCTCAGACCCGCCTACAGATTCAGAGTAGATGATAGAGGCAGAGCGAGACGACCACCAGGAGTGTGATTTTGTGATCACAGATGACGAGGCAGTTTGGTCAGACCCCATTTCACGAGCCATCCTCTCACCTTCAGATCCCGCTGATGAGCAGATTCCAACAGAGGAGAGCTTGGAGAGCACATTCCTAGCAGAGGACACATATGAGGCAGCAGACCGCATGGCGTTCCCGATAGCGAGGTAGTTGATTTTTGTGTTACAGATTCAGATCCCTTGGAGTCAGACATAGATTGGGCAGAGTTTGATTATATGATTCATTGTCTGATGTCCACAGAGCCAGCAGCTAGGGTGGAGGCTGATCCCATTCAGAGCAGAGACATACCAGCAGAGCAGTCTTCACCAGATTCTGATTTTCAGCGAGAGTTCTCATTCTCCCACGCAGATTTGGTCACATTCACTCAGACATTTCAGAGGCCAGATCCGCTAGCACCCAGTTGTCCAGAACTAAAGCCCTTGCCATCATCGCTGAAGTATAGGTTCCTTGCGGGTGAGCATGAGATGCACCTAGTCATTATCTCAGCGGATTTGACTGGAGAGCAAGAATCCCGTCTGATGAGGGTTCTTGAAAAAAACCACAAGGAGATAGGATGGAGCGTAGCCAATCTCTAGGGGATAATTCCGACCCTGTGCTCCCATCATATCTATCTCGAAGAGGACGTGAAGTCGTCGCATGAGTTCCAGCGGCGGCTGAACCCGAACCTTCGAGAGGTTGTCATGAAGGAGATCTCGAAATAGTAGAGCGTCGATTTTATCTACCCCATCTCCGACTCCAAACGGGTCAGTCCATTACATGTGGTGCCCAAGAAGATGGGCATCACCACGGTTGTTAGTGAGTCTGGAGAGGAGATCGCTACCCAAGTACCCACTTCTTGGAGGGTCTGTGTGGACTACAGACGATTGAACCAGGCCACCAAGAAGGATCACTTCCTGCTGCCTTTTATTGATCAGATTATAGAGAGGCTAGCTGGGAAGAGTCAACACTGCTTTCTGGACAGGTACTCCGGATATAATCAGGTGGCCATTGCACCCGAAGACCAGGACATGACTACATTCACCTGTTCCTTTGGGACATATGCTTTCAGACGGATGCCCTTTGGTCTATGTGACACCCCGACAACATTCCAGAGGTGCATGTTGTCCATTTTTTCGGACATGGTGGGTGAGTGCTTGGAGGTCTTCATGGACGACGGTCTATGGCGATGGGTTTGATGCTTGTCTTGACTGCCTAGACTGCATCCTTCAGTAATGCATTGAGGTCCATCTTGTGGTTTCTTGGGAGAAGAGTCACTTCATGGTGACTCAAGGGATAGTGCTTGGCCATATCATCTCCAACAGGTGCTTGGAGGTTGATCCGTCCAAGGTGGATATCATTAGCAAACTCAGTCCACCATTCAACTTGCGACAGTTACGATCTTTAATGGGGCACGTCGGTTTCTACCGACGATTCAATCATGATTTTAGCAGGATTGCCTGGATGTTGACTGATTTGCTGACGAAAGACCCCGAGTTCATTGTGGATGATAAGTGTCTAGCATCATTTGAGACTCTCAAGAGTCTAGTTATTGAAGCTCATGTCCTCCAGCAGCCTGATTGGTCTCCCCCATTCGAGATCATGATAGATGCCTCTGATTTTGCCGTAGGGGTCGTGCTGGGACAGAGGAGGGATGGAGTGCCATTTGCCATACACTACGCTAGCCGTACTTTGGATGTTGCTCAGCGGAACTACACCATCATTGAGAAGGAGATGCTAGCCGTAGTGTTCGCCCTAGATAAGTTCATATCGTACATCATTGGATCTAAGGTGACCATATTTTCTGATCATACCGCCATCAGGTACCTCATGGCAAAGAAGGATGCCAAAGCTAGATTGACCAGGTGGATCCTTCTACTCCAGGAGTTTGACATAGAGATTAAGGACAAGCCTGGAGTCAAAAATGTAGTGATGGATCATCTCTCCCGGTCAGAGCATCTTGAGGATTCTGAGCATATTGAGCCTATTTCTGAGACCTTCCCAGATGAGGCGATCCTTGCTATCGCCTCTCTCCCGTGGTACGCCGACATTGTGAACTATCTTGTTACCAAGAAAGTTCCACAAGGTTGGCCCAGGCAGCGACTTGAGACCTTCCTCGTGAAGGCCAAGTTCTACCATTGGGAGGATCCCGTCCTTTATCATGAAGGAGGGGATAGCATCTGGCGTCGGTGCATTCCTCAAGAGGAGCACCATAGCGTCCTCACTTACTTCCACAAGCTTGAGGTAGTAGGACATCACTCTAGGAGGAGAATGGCACAGAAAGTGCTCCAATCCAGCCTATGGTGGCCTACCCTCTTCAAGGATTCTGATGAATTCGTGAAGAGGTGTACTGACTGTCAGAGGATGGGCACTTGTGGACAGCGTGATATGATGCCGATGCATCCCATTCATTTCTGTGAGGTTTTTGATGCATGGGGCATCGATTTCATGGGTCCATTCCCTAAGAGTCAGGGATTTGAGTACATTCTGTTGGCCGTGGATTATGTGAGTCATTGGATTGAGGCCATCCCCGTCCGAACCGCAGATGCTAGGACTGTATGCCGATTTTTGAGGAAGAATATCATTTCACAGTTCGGGGTGCCTGGAGTATTGATATCTGACGGGGGTCTCATTTCGTCAACGACAAGGTAAAGGCCCTTGCTAGAGAGTTCAGCATTGACCATCGAGTAGCCACACCGTATCATCCTCAGACTAATGGTCTTGCTGAACTGTCGAACAGGGAGATCAAGACTATATTGCAGAAGGTCGTCCGCCCTGACCGAAAGGATTGGTCACATCTTTTGGACTCGGTCTTGTGGGCATATCAGACGTCCTTCAAGACATCTTTGGGTACATCTCCCTTTCGCCTCGTTTATGGCAAGCCCTGCCATTTACCTGTTGAGCTGAGACATAGGTCACTTTGGGCAGTCACTGATATACTTTTGGATCTAGTGAGTGTAGGAGATCAAAGGAGGCCAGAGTTGGCAGCCCTGGAGGAGCTTAGAGATGCAGCCTTTTCGAGCAGCCTACAATATAAGGAGAGAGCGAAGGAGTGGCATGATTCGCATATTAGCCACAAGCAGTTTGAGCCAGGACAAAGAGTATGGCTGTTCGATGCCAGGCTTCGATTATTTCCAGAGAAATTATAGAGCAAGTGGAAGGGACCATACCTGGTCCGAAAGGTACACAACAATGGAAGCATCGACATATCCGAGTTGTCATATGAGTCTACCTTTCATGTCAACGGGCATCAGCTCAAACCATATCTAGATCATGAGCCACTGGTCGTTGACGTCGCCCCTATTCATTTTACGTGAGATGTGGTCTCTTGACTCACATCTACTGCATCTCACGCCTGATTATCACTGTCTTCCGACTTGTATAGATCCAGATGTCCATATCACACTATTCTTCAGTCCAACACCCCATTTGCATCTTTGATTATGCTATACTTAGGGTGTACTTTACCCTAAGTATAGGGGGTGTGAGACTTTTGATTTCTTTTGATTCTTTTCTGCCTCTGTTTTGCTGCCTATACTTAGGGATATTTTGCCCTAAGTATAGGGGAGGTAGACCATGTACATTCTCCCACTCGGATTTCCCTTTTTGTACCGCATGCTATACTTAGGATTACTTGATCCTAAGTATAGGGGGAAACACCCGAGATTCTTTTCCATTTTATTCTTTCATTCATCTTTGTAGTATAGGTTTTCTTTTCACTTCCCTATACTAAGCACGAGTTATGTCTTCTTCATCGCTCTTGATTCACTCTGAGGACATCATTCGAGCTAAGTATAGGGGGTGTCGTATATATTTCATATATACTTTAGCCATAACTCGTACTTTGTGTGAGTGTGTTAATAAATAAAATGGCTAAAATCCTTAAAAATCCATAAAAATTTAAAATTTTTCTTGTACATAAAATTCTTTATTACACATACATAGCTATTTACAAAATTATTTTGGTAAAAATGTTGTAAAAATCTTTTGTGTGTAAATAGTTTGTAAATATTTTGATATCAAAATTATGTATATAGTATGAAATTTTTGTAAAATGTATGAAAAACAAAAAGTTTGCGAAAACCCTTGTGTAAATGTGTGTGAATATTTTGCAAAAACTTCTGCATTCATGCATACATCCATGTTTTCAAACATTTTCAAAAATTTTGCACATTTTCAAAAATTTGTACAAATTGCATCTTTGTATATACTTGTATATTTTTTCGAATCATAGTTGACATTTAAACTAGCTAGAATTAAATTGAAAAATGGAGCTTGGTTAAGATCTTAATCCACCTAATTCTAAGAGGAACCTTATAAGACTTAGGGTTGAGACTTTTCAGGTCCATGGTGACTTAATTCTTTGAGTCCACTAGGCTATGATCATATGTCATCTTGATGAGCCTAAGTAGAACACTTAACAACACACGCATGACTCTCACAGACAATGGCTTTACTTGCACCAACACTTTACACCTAGCTCTCTACGGATGAGGTGGTAAGGAGGCAGTCTTCTTTAACTTGGGGTAGCATATGAGGGTAGTACTTCTAGGAGGAACCTCTCTTCTTCTTTTCGTGAAGGAAGTGCATCTCAACTTGGTCTGGTAGCAATGAGGTCTAAAGACATGAGTTGTGGGCTGCAATAATGCTTCAAAAGAAAGATAGTCTACTGGCTCAAGAGGAATAATTCCTTATGTATATATGATGAACCATGCAGATATGTTGTACATATGCACATCAAAAAAATGTGCAAAAAGAAAAACTCCAAAAAATTGGTGGGTCTGATAGAAAATAAAATACCCACTGGAGTGTATATAGTCAAATAAAGCAAAGCTTATGTTACCCATGCCCATCTCATGAAGCTTGCAGCAGGGAGACTTAGCTACACTGGTTAGGCTCCCAAGGATACATGGCTACACTGGCCATGGTCCATTCTCTTCTTCCTCCTCTTCTTGAGCCGATTGAACTTGAACTTAGAAGGGAATACCCCGCTCCTCGAGGAAAGAGTTGCCAGACTAGGGTATTAGAGTTACCTTGTTGAGGGGGGTTGTCACTTTTCCATTTCTGAGGTGGGGAGCTACATATCACTTACACAGTACAAGAAAAGATTCATGGTCATCAGAGTTTGTGTATGTAGACTTGTTCTGATCTAGATTGTTGAGGAGTCTTGACTATAGATTAGTGGAACTTAGAGGCTGTTGAGTTTTAAACCTAAGTCCAACTAAGGTTCTGACAAATTAATAATCCAAAGATCTGACTAAGCTCCATACTTCAATTTAATGAAGACAAGTTTAATAATCAGCCTTGATTCACCTTCTTTTTCTTCTTTTTCTATTCATGTCTCTTTTTCACTTCTATTTCAAATAAGTGTTTGCTAAGGGACTAGGGTGATGAATACTAGGGGAGTGATGAATACTCATTCATCAATCTTTATTCTTTTATTTTAGCTAAAAATCTTGGCAAAACATCATGCATATAGTTATAAATACAATAAATTATCCATCAGCATGCATTTGTTAAATATCAATAATTAGCATGTATTTGTGCAAAAATAAAAGAATAAAGATAAAAGAAAAAAAGAAAAAATATTTAGAATAAATATTGAGTGACCTGATCCCAAGAGAGGGCCCAATATGGGCCTGATCACCAAATAAAATAAGTAGAGAGAGATAGGGCCACTCTACCTTGTATATATTCCTTCTATATGTACATATTTTATTTTCACAAAAATAAAAATAAAAATGTGTTTCTATTACCTTGTATATATTTCCAAAAATAAAACAAAAATTAGAAAAATAAAATAAAAATAAAATAATTTCTCTCTCTCTCAACTTGTACATAACACATGTATATATGTATCATACTCATATTTATTTTACACTTGTAAATAAACAATAAAAATAAAATAAAAATTATTTTATACTCTAAATTTTATGTTGTAAATAAATAAAATACAAAATTAGAGTATTTATACAAAAATAAGAAAATAAAAATAATTATCTAAAATACCTAGGTATTTTATACCTGTATATAAAATAATATATTGTATATATCATAATTTATTTTCAAAAAAATAAATAAAAATCATTAAAAAATATTTTGGAAAATAAGGGACATTTTTCATGTTGAACATATTTTAAAATAAAATCATTTTATATTTTAAATTTATTTTACAAATCTTTCCAATTTCCTTAATTCTGATTGGTCTAGGAGGATTGTTGACCCCGATCAACTCCCCATCCCGGACCAGTCGTCGTCCGAATCCGAGTTTCGCCCCGACTTCTCAAAATTTTCCCACTCAGATCTTGGCCCCTCTTGCCCCGATTTCTTTGCCCGCTTCTTCCCCTTGGATCCACGACCCTCGCGGATCCCTAGGGAAGAGCGGATCACCTTCGGTTCATGTGCCCATGCCCGATCTTCTTTGCCACCTGGGAACGAGTATAAATCCTTCATTCCATTTCCCAGCTCCGCATATCGCACTGCACACCCTCCTACTACTCTAGTCTTCTTCCCCTTGGTGATAGCATTCGGCCAGAGCCTTTGGTGGCCGGAGAGAGTGGTTGAAGCCGACGCTCGAAGCACGTGGCCGGACCTCCGCCGCATTTGAGCCTCCCCGCCTTCCGCAGCGTGGTCGAAGCAATGACCAAGTCCCACTTCACCCCCTGGAGCTAAGGATCATTTTAGGACCTTCAGGTAAACCTCATTTTCTCTTCAGTTCCAGTTATTTAGATTCTTCCATTCATCGCTCCGCTGGCTCCGACCTGGTGGTCGGAGCTCCATCAGCCACCCTTAACCGCTTAGATCAATTCCCATGTTCACCGTCATCCTTCCCTCGCATTTTTATCATCCAAATCTTGGCTATCCGAGCTAAGATTCGGCTTAAGTTCCATCCTTCGCATCGCCGGAACCTCCCTCCGCCCCCACCATCGCTTCTCTTTAGCTTTACTCAAATAATGTTGGCTGGAGCACTCCTCCGATCCGGAGCTTTACCCCGCAGGTCAAGTCACGCATGGAGATACCCCAGAGCACCTCAGCCCATCCTCACCGGAGCCATCCCAGGTCGCAACCACCTTCCTAGAGATCTGACCGGTGGATACTCCATCCGACCCCCTCACTTGATGACCGAGAAAATCCCGAGTGACTAAGGGAGATAAATAACTCAGGTTATTGCGACCTCAATCACTCGCAAATCGGTCAATCAAGAAAAATAAAAGACCACCAAAATCAGAGATAAAATCAATAAAAACAAGAAGCGATCACCACTACTTTTATTGACCTGGTATAGCGACCAGGGTCGGACTCAGGGAGCATGAGTTGGCCTTGCGGCCTAAGAAGTAGTCAAAGTCAAAAATAAAGAATAAAATATTTTTTGGTGGATTTTTAATTATTTTTAATTTTTTTGTATTTTTAATAATGAGGAAAAATAAGAAAAAGGGAAAACAAGCAAACACAACAATTTATTTAAGCACTAAAAAATACTCCAAAAATTCAAACAAAAATTTTTTTTGTATTTTTAATGTTTTTAAGTGTTTTTGGTGAATTTTTCAGAATTTTTCAATTTTTACTTAATTTTATAAAAATCGAAAAAGGGGAAAATATGGGCTACTGTGTAGCCAGACTTGAAAGATCAATTAAAAATATAAAATTGATCTATAAAAGTCCGGAGGCAATTTTTATGAAAAATATATGTAAAAATTAAGCTACAGGAAAAAAGTTTATATTTTTTGATTTTTATAGGATTTTTTAGAATTTTTATAAGGTTTTTAATGTTTTTTAATATTTTTGGTTTTTATAAATCCAAATAAGCCAAAAATTTGAAAGAAGCTAGAAAACACTAAAATTAACTTTTACTATTTTCTTTAGAATTTTTAACGTAGTTATAATATTTTTCTTTGATTTTTCAATTTAGACAGTACCAAAAATCAATGTTTTTGAATTTTTAAAAGTATCAAACATCCTCAAAAATGTCCCAAAAATTTAGGGAAATTTTTACACAGTGGCAGGAGCCTCGAGTCCAAATTTCACCTAATTTGAATTTAATTTGATATTTTATTTAATAAAAACAAGGCACACAGCTTTATAGGGACCTAAATGCAAGAAAACATAGTTTCGAGGACCAAACGGTAACAAAATCAGAAAGTCCAGGGGCCCTTGTGCAAAAAGTCCACAAAATCACGCGCAAGGCATGTGAATCAAACACAGAGGGGCATAAGTGTCATTCCTATTTATAAAAGATCAATCCAGAACACACAGGAAACACAGTATAAAAAGTGCAAATAATCCAAAATCTCACGTGTCGATGCACGTGACTCACATAAACAAGGACTGAAATGCAAATAAAGGAAACATAGAGGTCCACAATGCAATTTACCCTAATTAAAAACAACGTGCTAAAATATTTACAAGACTAAACAATAAATGCTAAAAGAGGAGGGCCTAAGTGCAAATTACCCCTTTATTAGGGATCGATGGTTGAGGAAGCGCCATGTGCTGATCTGACGGCTGAGATGCGTGCACGCCTCGTCGCTGGATCGACGCTTCGGATCAAAACCATGAATGATCGGACGGTGAATATCTGTCACTGCTGGACGGTCCGAATCAGATCTGGAGCAGAGGGCTGATCGAACGGTGGTGAAGGGTCCTGGATGAACTCAGCTCCAGCGAACTTCGCCGGCTCACTACAGGCGCATGGGACCTCCTCCTGGGCTGCTGAGATCGGCGAAATGAAGCTCAGAAGCTTCCGCAGCTGGTGGACACCTCCGATGAGGCTGAGAAGCTCCGGGGAGCTCCGGCAACGATGGAGGAGCAAGGCGGCTGTGCTCGAACTGTTGGGCCCTCAGATGGGTCCCTTTGACCTGCAAAAAGGCACAGCACGACTCTTGGGTCGAGGGCAAAGTGCCTCGACCTGGTTAGGGGTAGAATGGGTGATCTGACGAGGTGGAGCGTCGCCCTCCGGCGAAGCGACGACGGAGGAGGGCGCGGAATCTGCTCCAAGGCGAGTCAGGGTGAGTTGAAGGGTGGAGAAGGTGGGGAGGAGTCTGGTGAAGGTGACGGTCGAGTCGGAAGGCTGAATGGATGACTGGAGCTAAGTGAATCGACCGGCGAAGGCCGGCGGCGTAAATTGGGGGGGGGGACGGAAATTAAGCTAACCTAAGGGAAATCTGACCTAAAGGATGGGTGCAGTCGTCTGGGCTGGAGGTCGGAGACCTCCGTGGTCATCGCCTCGATGGATTGATGGGTCTAGAGGCTCGGGTGCACCTCGCGGCGGCGCACGGCGATGGTAATCGCCGGATCAGTGGTTCCCGACTTCTCGGTCCTCTCTTCGACGCTCCCGCACGCGGCTGTCACTCAGGTGGAGGAGAGGAGATCATCAGAGGCGAGGGGGAAGGCCAAAGATGGCGTGAAAAGTGCGGCGGAGGTGAAACTATATAGTGTCAGGGGTCCGGGAAGATGGGAGTTGGGCGTGCTCGGTGAAGCACGGACCCCTAGGCAGATGATCGGGCGAGGATCTCGGATCAACAAGGGATAAATGGCACCCAGGTTTTAAATAAATGGAGGTCGGATCGAGTCAGCAAAAATTGGAGAAGAAATAGTTTTATATACATATTTACATTGTATATGTACAAGGTAGAAAATTATTTTATTTTTATTTTTATTTTTCTGATTTTTATTTTATTTTTATAAATATGCACAAAATATGAGAAATACTTTTTATTTTTATTTTGAGGAAAATAAATTTATTTATATACATAGGTATGTATGCAAGTGTGATTGACCCTATCTCCCTCTACTTGGCTTCTTTTTCGATGAGGCCTATGCTGAGCCCTCCCTTGGGATTAGGTCACTCAATATTTATTCTAAATATTTCCCTCTTTTTCTTTTATTTCTTTATTCTTTTATTTATGCACAAAAACATGCTAATTATTGCTATTTACAAGATGCATGCATTTTGACAATTTATGCTATTTACATGTATTTACAAGATGTTTTGCAAAAGTTTTGTAGCTAAAATAAAAGAATAAAGAGTGATGAATGGGTATTCATCACCCGATGCAGAGGAGCCATATGATCTTGTTGCCGCCGTCCGATCGTCCATCGGAGCCACCGATCTTCCTCAGTGCTCCGGTGAACTTCGCCCAGGAGGAGTTCTTCCAACATCCTCCGTAGCCATCAGATCTTCCCTCTCCACCAGTTCACATCAGGACCGTCCATCGCCTACGACTGTCAGGCCGCTAGATCCGACATCTAACAGCCTCCGTACGCCCACGTTCACGCCTTCTGGATAGCCGTTGGATCCGCTAGGTGTCAGCGCTAGGACCGCACGTCACTATCCATTCAGAGAGCTCCATCTATCACCCCACGTGACCTGCACGCCCCACTTGGGTAATTTTCTCCTATCCTCCTGTCTTAATTTTATTTGTCATTTAGTCTATAAAATAAATAGTATACAGTGGACCATTTTGCATCTGTGCCCCTCCGGTTCTTCATATTTGTGTTTTAGTCCTTCCGTTGTGGTTGCACGTGCATCGTCACGTGTATGTTTGGAACATTTGCATGTATTGTCCTAAGTTTAGTGGATGTTATGTTTTGAATTTATAGTTTTACTATTTACATCCATGACCATGTGAGTGTTGAGTTTCGACATGTGCTTGAATTAATGGAAAAATTGCAGTAGGCTCTATACTTTTTGCGTGTATTATTCTTTAGTCCTGAAACTTGTTTTCTTTGCATCTGGCTCCATGTGTGCTCTGTGTTTTTGATTGGCTTGAATAAATAGCAAATTTGGTCCAAACTTCATGAAATTTGGATACATGGCTCCTGCCATAGTGTAAATATTTCTGTGAATTTTTGGCCTGTTTTTGTTTTCATTTGATATTTTTAATAATTCAAAAACCTTAAAATTTACTTCTGTCCAGTTTTAAAAATCAACTAAAAATATTAAAAGTCCTCTAAAAAATCCAAAAAAAATTATTGTCTCCCTAAAAAAACTTAGAACAATCATTAAAAATTAATAAAAATCCAAAAAATTGCATTTTCAGTTTCTGGAGTTTTTTTTCTTAGTTTATAATAAAATTATCGCTTGAATTTTATAGTTTAGTTAAGTATTTTTAAATAGCCTTTAGGTTCTGGCTGCACATTATCTCTCATTTTTAGCCTTGTTTCATTTTTATAAAATTAACTATAAATCATAAAAACCCAAGAAAAATATTAAAAACACTTGAATATTTATAAAAACAAAAAATATTTTTATTTTAATTTTCTGACCTGATTTGGTGTGTTAAATAATTGCATGATTGTGGCTTTTTTATTTCTTTTACATTTTTCTTAATAAAAAAATTCAAAAAAATTTGAAAAACAAAAAATCCACCAAAAAAGTTCACTTCTTTTTATTTATGAATTCTCGACTCATTCGTAACCCACGCATTCCGTGCTCCTTGTGTTTGACCCTGGTAGCTATACCAGGTAAAATAAAATAGCGAGACCGCTATCTGATTTGCTTGTTTGATTATTTTTATTGGTGGTCTTCGATTTTCTTGATTGAGTCCGATCCGAGAGGTTGAGGTCGCAACAACCATTGATACCTTTTTACTTTAGTAGCTCGAGTCGCCTCATCTGCCCGATCCGACCGGCATTCTGCGGAAGCCGTATGCCCAAAATGAAAAGGTGAAGGTTGTCTTCTCCTTATCTTCAGGAGCAATGGCGATTTGATTGTAACCAGAGTATCCATCTAAGAAACATAAGTATTCCTTCGTGACCAATTTTCGCCTATCTGGTCGATGAAGGGAAGTGGGAGGTGATCTTTCTTGGTTGCTAAATTCAGACGCTGGTAATCTACACAGATGCGCCATGATGTCGGAACTCTTGTTGTGATCTCCTCTTCTTTGTCATTCTTGATCATGGTGATCCCTGACTTCTTGGGCACAACATGCAGGAGACTCGCCCATTTTAAATTGAAGATGGGATAGATGAATCCTGTATCACACCATTTTTTTATCTCATTCATCACTACCTCCCGCAGGTTTGGATTTCATCTGTGTTAAAACTTCGAGACGGTTTGCTGTCTTCTTCTAGGTATATGTGATGCAAGCATAGGGAAGGGTCTCATGGAGATCAGAAATTTTTCATCCTATGGCCTTGTGATTTCTTTCTAGAACCTCAAGCATACGAGATTCTTGTTCCTCAATTAACTATGAATTGATGATTACATGGAACGTGTTCGGTGTGCCAGCAAGGAAGGCATACTTCATGTTTGCTGGAAGTGGTTTGAGATCAGGTGGGGATTGATTCAGCTCAGTGGTGACTTCTGCTACTATGCAGGGCCATGGTGTTGGATCTTTCATCTGTAGTGTGTCCATCATGGGCGCGGTAGGTTCTGAGTGCATTGCTGGACAGAATTCTTCAATGATTGAATCTTGTTCATAGAAATTTTCCCTGATGTCCTATTGCTCCGCCAAGGACAGGTGGCCATGAATGTATTCATCATACAAATCAGTAAAAATCACATCTTCAAGGACCTTTGGTAACTCGACTGTGATGTCCATGACTGCCTATGTGGAGAGGAAGCCTGGGTCTCGATATCGTTCATGAACAGATTTGTATCGCGGATTTTAGCCAAAAAGTCATAGTCTTCTATTTGTTTCTCTACTGACTTACTCTCATCTGATGTAGGTGCTGAAGGTTTAGGTACTTGGATCGTCTCAATTGGCACTTTATTGTTATTTGACCGGAATGTTATCTAATTGATGCCATAGTTTACCACTGCCTCGGTTGTTCGAAGGAATGACCCTTCAAGGATTATTGGGTATGTAGAAGAGGAGCTGAAGTGACCATGTCTAGAACTATAAAGTCTGTAGGAAACTGCATTCCCTGAATGGTGTTTATGACATTTTCCAAAACTCTTCGAGGCCTATTAATGGATGTGTCTGCAAACTACAGAATCATTCGTGTGGATTCGAGCGGTACCAACCCAAATTTCTTGAGCAGTGATGTGGGCATTGAGTTGATTGAGGATCCACTGTCAAGTAGAGTTCGGTTGAACTCTTGATTAAACATCTGACATCTGACTAGAGGATCCTCCATGTACTTCTTTGTCGGGAGATTGCTGATTGCATTCATTGTAGCCACGGTTAGAATGTGCTTTACATTTCTTTCACGGGCTTTTCACGGCTGTCTCTTTGAGGTACATGCTTCCTTCAGATCTTTCTTGATATTAGACATGTACTTAATGGATTTAAGAAGAGGTATTTCAAGAACAAGATTCTGAATTATTTCCACAACAGTAGGACAACCAAGGCAATTTTCAAATTTTTAATTTTTTGAATTTTCTCATTGCACCAGGAAATGGAATATCTACAGAATCAAAAGCAACAGTGGAAATAGTGTTCTTAGTTACAATAAAATCTTCACCCACATCATGTTGTACATGTGTATGACTAAAATGAGTAGGGTAATCCAGGAAAAGAGGGCATTCAAAATCTTCAAGCGAGGCTCCATCGGTTGGCTTCTGATCGACTACAGGTGCGGTCTCCTCCAAGGATGGCTGGCTAGTGCTTCGACTGCTATTGTTGGTGGTTTCTTTTTGGTATTTTTGCTTTTGCTGATTTTTTGGGTTTTCGGTGGTGCTTGTCCTTCTTCTTCTTCCTCACCCGGTCTAGTTGTTGGTCCAGCTGATGCAAAAGAAGACGAAGACTCCCTCGTGTTCTCTTTATTCTTCCCCTTGCAAGTGGCTGAAGGTTGCAACATCCTACCGCTCTTAAGAGTGACAACATTAGATAAAAACAATACATTCATATCTGACTCTGCAAGACCGGGGGGAACCTCACACACTACCTGCTCTTTCTTCTTTGAAGTTATTGGGATTTTCCTCCACTTGTGTGGGAATAGAGGTATTGGTAGTAATGAAATCGTCCATCTTCTGATTAAGATCTGCAAGGCCCTTGACAAGATGGGCCAAGAAGTCCAAGGATTGGTTCACAGGAGATGCAACCTCAGCTACCTTGGTGTGCTAGCTACGTTGGTATTGCTGATGGTACTGAGACTGATGGTTGGGATATTGGGAATGGTATTGAGGAGAAGGGTGATTCTATTGATACCGTTGAGGAGGGTGCTGCTAATAAGGCACAACCACATATTGTTAGTTTTGTTGGTACTGACGGTAGTGCGGTTATTGGTACTGATTTTGTACCTAATTGCCATGGGATTGTGGAGACTGCTTGTGTTGCGAGTGTTGTTGTTGGTTGTTCTGGGCAAACCTCCCTACTTGTTGTTGAGGGAACTGACAGAAGTTAGCCACCTGGCCCTGTTGAGGTCTGCCTGGACGGGTGGGTTGCGCATCATTTGACCATACACCGTTCACCTCCCAAATAAGAGGTGGTAGAGGGGAGAATTGTTCTAGAATGTACGGGGCTCCAGCTGGTAGACAACCATCTGCTGCTACGACTGCTGAGGAGTTGTTAGCTCTGGGACTTGCACGTAATGGACGTGTTGAACTGCTGACTGGGGATGACTCGGCTGAGGAGGTTGTGGATGTGCATGTTTCTTTATCTCAGCTGGAGTGGAGGCTGATGCAGACATAGAGTTGCAGGAGCTGATTGTACTCACCAGCAACTCCAGCTGCTTGGTGATTCGATCTAGTTTGTCCAGGTTCTTTGTCCTCTATTCGATCATAGTGAGTTTTTCTAGGTCCTGTGATCGCTTCTCAATGATTTCTACTTTGGACAGGTGGATCCCAATAATGCTCATATTGGAGCTCGTCCTCCCTGTCTAGCCTGTGGGATGCTGCCATGTGCACATGCTTTTGAATAGTTTGTTGCTGGCGCTGATTGGCACGGGATGACGATAAAGAGGCCCCCCCTTTGGCCATTTCTTCAAATATCTACCAGACGGTGTCCTCATCTTTTTTGAAATGGGAGCTGACACATGCTGCATCCACAAGCTTCCGACTTTCTATTGTAAGCCCCCCAAAGAAGTGTTGGACCAGGTTGGTCCTAAGAATCTCATGATGGGGACACTTTTCTTGTAGCTCATTGAACCTCTCCCAGGCTTCATGAATGGATTCATGCGCAACTTGGGTGAATTTTGCTATGTGGGCTCACCTCAGATTGAGTCATCCAAGAGGATAGTACTTGTGCAAGAATCCTGACTTCAGTTCTTCCCAGGTGGTGACGACCTTCCCCAAGTTGTTGTTCCCATGAAGGTCCTTATCCTGAAGGCTGAAGGAAAATGTTGTCATCTTGACTACCCTAAGAGGTATACCAGGGTAGTGTGTTGTGCTGCAGATGCGCCCGAACTGTTGTAGATGAATATATGGTTCTTCATTGGCGTTTCCACTGAAGACGGGCAGGAGAGCTAGTAGCTGAGGCTTCAATTCAAAATGGGCATGGATTGTTGGAATCTGGATCCATTTAGTGACTTGTCCTACCCCAGGATCGTTTGTTTCTTTTAGAGTCAGCTTGGGCCGCTCTACTCCAGGCTAATCTGGATCTCCTCCACATCTACCTTTAAGATCTTCTTCGAATCTTCCTCGATTTTCTCTCCTTCTCCTCAAGTCATTGAGCATGTCCTGGAAGGCAACTTGTGCTAAGGCTTGATCTGTGAGTTGCTGCTGGATTGCTTGAATAGAAGCAAGGATTTGAGCATTCACAACATTCTGATCCGGTTGCGGACTCTGATCTGGCTGAGGTGGTGATTGTGGTCCGTTCCCCTTTCCTCTAGGAGTCATCTCTTTTTCTGACCCTTAATTTGATTCTATCACAACTTCTGGCTCCAGATTGGGCTCTTGATCTGCAAACGGAGTAATGCCCTGATCAGTCTGTGTGGAGGTACCGTAAGTAGCAAATCGATCTGTGTTAAGGTCAACAAAGAATTTCATTAAGGATGGATGTGTATGGAGTGAAATCAATTGCCATCCAAAATCGGAAGGTTCCGGGACGAGAGTGATTCCGGTTTATTAGAGAAGATGGGGAGTCTGGAGATTGATGAATCTCATATTCATCACTCTAAAAGTGATTAATTAAGATCAAATCCCTAAAATTCATTGGCATTTATTCATTTATTCTGCATAATTAGCGTTCCCGCATGTAATAAGAATTGCATTTTTATCACTTATTATTGCACAAAATAAGAAGCCAAAAATCTTAGCCCAATTGACTTATAAAATAAGCTAACTTCTCTGATTTTTAACTAAATCATGCTAATCCAAATGACGTGAAATCACCTCCATTATATACATATTACTAATAAGAATAAATGAAAAATACAAAAAAATCACTAACCTAAATAACTGGACTAAAAACCCAAACCCTAATTGCAGGATTTTGGGACTAAAACCTTGATATCTTCCTCATCCAGTGTCCGATTTCAGTTACATTCAAAAGATCGAGTCCAAGTGAATCTGAGCTCATATGTGAAAGTTGGGTTTTGGACCCTTTTTGTACATTTTGTATTTTAACGGTTTTTGACCTATTATTTTATGTACATAATTAACTCATTTTTTATTTCTTTTTCATTTATTGTCTTTGATGAAAGTTTTATTAAAATACGTAAAAATCCAGATTCAAAATGAGCTTGAAATCAAAGAAACTAACTGAGTCTGAGTCTTCACTAACTGTCTGTACAAAAAATGTCATTTTGTGTTTTATGTTATTTCTTTATTTTCTTAATTAATAAAAATCCAAAAGATTAGATTGAT
This sequence comes from Ottelia alismoides, assembly GCA_037367405.1. Lineage (NCBI taxonomy): Eukaryota > Viridiplantae > Streptophyta > Magnoliopsida > Alismatales > Hydrocharitaceae > Ottelia > Ottelia alismoides. The sequence continues at coordinate 576,780 of JAZKJV010007985.1, read as the reverse complement.
ATGTAAATATTTATCTTTTATTTTATCCTATTTTTTTCGAATTTTTATCTGGTCTAAAAATAACAAAATAATTATAAAACCTAAAAATCAAGGTATTCTATGTACATGGGATACCCCAAAAATATCACTTTATGCAAATGATCAATTTTGATTTTGGTCTCTTCATGAAAGTTGTAGGTATCATCGAGACGAGCAACTTTCTTGAAGAAACTTTTTGGATCAGAGGTCATTTGCTATTTATTTTATAATTATCTTTAAATTTTATTTTCGATTTTTCTGGGGCTGACACGCGGCAGCTCCTGTAGCCGTCACATGTCACCCATTTTTAGCTTTCATTTTCTTTTATTTTTTATTAAAAATTCAAAAAATAAAAATATTTAATTAATTAAAATAAAAATGTGCCACATGGCATGATTTGGGCCGCCCGATCTCGGTCGATCAGACGGCCCCAGATCTGTCTTCTTCCTCCCACTTTCTTTCCTAATCGGTGTCGCCTTCCTGCTCCACGAATCACGATGCAGCCGCCCGCGTATGTCGCCCCTCCTCCATCTCCTCCTCCTTCCTTTCCTATTCCACCCAACTGATGAACAAGGATTTAGCAGAGGTCTTGTCAATCCTTGAGGCGGATAGACAGTCGTCGAAGTGACCCCAAACAGAAACCCCTATTGATCAACAATTAACCCACAATAAGAATAAAGCAGTTAAATATAAAAATATGGAGTTAAAATTTATTATAACTTTACAGCAATGTGTATAGCGGACAAGCATGTAGAGGTCGAACCACAGAGAGCAATACATGTAGCCTAAGGTTATTTGTGTGCAACCAAGTCATTCAATATCTATATACATGTCTTCTTTTGGTGGGTTTTTAATTTTATATAATTTTTTTATTTTTTTTGTTTTATCTTTTTGTATTTGGTTTTTAATTTTTGGTTGGTTTTATATTTTCTTTTTATAATTTTTTACATTTTTATATTACTTGTTTTCTTCTATGTAAACAATATAGCATATATAAGGTTTTATATACATAATATATAGTAGTATATTTATAAATACTAACAAATATAGATAAACTACAGAAAATAAATTATTTTTGGCTTTTTAATATTTTTCTAATGTTTTTATATTTTTCTGGAATTTAACTAATTTTTATGTATTTTTCAAGTGAAAATGATCCCAAACAAGGGATTAATTAAAATACCTAAAATCGATTGGATAATGAAAATAGTAAATAGGTCCCAAAATTATCCAAATCAATTTTAATGTATAAATATTTATATAAAGAAAATTATAAAATAGAAAAACACATTTTTAGATTTTTAACTAGTTTGTTAGATCTTTATCAAAGATTTTGGGATTTTTCCATTTTTAGGCTTTTTGTTTTTCCATTTTTGTGATTTTTAGTTCGTAATTAAAATAGGTCAAAATATACCTATTTTTTAGGATTTTTAGATGCATTTTTATTTTTTTGGTATTTTATACGTTAGATATGGAATAATTAGGCTCCTTTTCCTTTTTAATAAATAGATTAAGTGCAAAAATTGCCAACTAAAATATGGGCGTGAATATACATGGCATCAAGCAGATAACCCTATTTTTGTGGATTTTTAGGAGCACCATAGATGTATTTAATAAATAGATAAAACTTGCAAAAACTAATGTCCTAGTAGGGGCATTTTTGCAAATAAAATATTCAACAACGGACACAGAGCGAATTACCCATAAATGTACAATGTTAATTCAATTTTATTGCATTTTAACCACTTACAAAAACTAACAGGGCAAAATGTGTAAAATGACCATCATGTGGGATTACACGTGGCTCAGCCTGGGAAGGACCAAAGTGTAAATATACAGAAGTCTAGGGGCCTCCCAGTAATTTTTACAAAAATATACAGCATGCATATAATTTTATTAGACTCGATATAAATACAAAAAGTCGCAGGGGTGCCCCTGCAATTTTGCCACCTCACGTAGGACTGTACATGAGGTGACGTGGAATGGGCCCATATGTAAATACATAAAGTGTAGGGGCCTATGTATAAAAATTCATATTTATTTAACACATTAGACTTTACTTACAGGACCAATTGGTAAATAAAAAAATACGAGGTGAGATTTGCAATTTACCCCATAAGAGGCGCGGGCCAACAGCTGGATCTTGGTCACTTGCCACGTGTCGTCCTCCTATTGCCCGATGACGCTTCGCCTTCGATGATGCAGATTAGATCTTTCGACGCTCGATCGATGGATGGAGTGCATCGCAATCCAATGTAAACTACAGAGCATGAAGATGGGGCTCAATCCGACGGTGGGGAAGGGCAGACGAAGAACAGGGAAGAACCCCCGCCTGAGCGAGGTTCTTTCGATGAGATCTCCCGACTCTGACGTTCTTTAAGGTTCCCAAATGCCTCAACGGTTCCTGGCGGTCTCCTCTATCTGCGGGGAGGCTCAGAACAACCTGAAGACCACCCCTAGCTCGCCAGTGAGGGCGGCGGAGCCAAGGGGTTCCAAGTATCTCGGCGAAGTTCCAAGTAGCTCCCAGGCCAGTCTCTGATGCTCCGACCTGCACAGAAAGCATGTTTGGGTCGAGAGCAAAGTACCTCGACATGATTAGTGGTGGATGGATGCGGGGGAATTGATATGAAGGTCGCTCCGGCAAACTGAGGAGTTGGAGCATCACGGGATCAGATCAGAAGGAGATCTGGGGGAATGGAGTACGTGGGATGATCAGAATGCGTAGAGGGACGAAGTGGGGGAATAAGACGGGGCGGAGAGCTGTAGAAGTACAATGAAATCGTTCGCCGGAGCGGAGCACTGGCGAACTATGATTTAAAGATCTACGCTATAGATATACCCTAAGCATTACAGTAACTATGGAAATAAAATGCAGGAGTCAAAACCTATAAAAATAAGGAAAGATACACAGCTCGTACCTGCCGGAGATGGTAGGGAGCAGAGGTGGCCAGAGCTCCGCCATGGGATACACCTCCTCCTCCTAGAGCCTCTTGAGACCTCAGGAAGATTCCTCCTATCACAAGGGTCCTCTCCAGAACAGGGTTTAGAGCTCTAAGTATCGGAATGGTTACCAAAACATCAATGGAGGACGAAGGCTTTATTATAGACGAAGGCGGACACCCTTATTGACTGGATGATTGCAATGATTCGAGCGTATATACAAGATATCCAAGAAGTTGGCATGTATGTACAATGATCAATGATCATTTTTGCTGGAGGAATTGACCGCGATGGATGGATGAAGCAGCTCAGAAAAAGGTAGGAAATCACAGGAGGAGATGGATTTGCGTCAAATCAGAGTTGGGGGGAGAGTTGACCAAAGGTCAACAATTGCTGGATGCTGATTAGTCCACGTCAGCGCAAGATGATAAAATAGGCTGACCAATTATTGAATTATTAATTAAACCTAATAAATGATTTTATTAATTTTCGATTATACAATAAAAATGTTTTTTGAATGTAGTATTTTATTATGATATTTATTTATTGGTGTATTTTATTAGTAGCTAACTTTAATAGTGTATTATAGGTATTTTTACATATATTTTGGTTAATTTATTTTTATTTTATATATTTTATTTATTTACAACTTATTTTTAGGTGTATAAATACATTCTTATCTTATTTTTATGATGTAATTCGTACACTTAAATAAATAGTTATGTATAATATGTAGGTGTACTTATATGTATTTTATTTATGTTTTATATACATCTTTTTATTTTAATGTATTTTATTGGATTTTATTTTGGGTTTTTATTACGAATAATATATACAATATTGTAAAAATATAAATGAATAAAGAATAATGGAATAGATTCCCTTTTTATTTATATACAAATACAACTATAGGTATTTTTGCCTATGTTTTCATGTAGACTTATTTTATTTTACATTTTCTTTTTTGTTTTGGTTTCAATATGCACATATGTTATAAATAATAATTACAAAATTACAAAAATATAAATTTGTCAAAATAATGAAGGATGAATAAAATGAATATTTTAATCGGGTATAATGTGCAATGAGGGTCAAAAACCTAACTTTCATACAACAACTCCAAAAAAATGAATACACCATTAAATAGCTTGTGAAAAAGTTATATACAATTAGATGTGATTTTGATATGTTTTGAGTTTTTATTTGAAAGATATGGATCTGTGAAGTTGGGTTTTTGGCTTTTTATTTTGTGTGTAAAATGTACCATGTGTATTATTTTTGTATAAACTCAATTTTTATACTTTTATTTACATTATTATCTACAACTTTTATGTACAAAATTTCGTCATTTGATAAATAAATAATAAAGAATAAAATAGGTGTCAAAATGCATAAATAATGAATAAAAGAATTGGATTTTTGTTCTATTTTTGGCCCTTATCTCCCCATACTTTATTCCTTGTCGACCAACTCTATTTTTGACTTGGTCTCGGGGTTTAGGGTCATAAAATATCTTCGATATTTTATTATTTTTCTTTTCTTCTCTTTATTCTATAATTTTGGTATTTACAAATAATATTATTTACACAATAAATGCAATATATCATGAATGCTATTTTGTACAAGTAAATGTTATTTACATGCATTAGTTAGGGTTTTTAAGGCCAAAATGATAGAATAAAGGTGATGAAATGAAGATTCATCACCCCCCTATACTTGCCTTTGCTAGTCCCTAGCAAACACTTATGCAATAAGTATGAAAAGGATAAAGAAGAAAAGAAAAAGAAAGAATAAATGGAATTGCTTTCAGTTATTAAACTTGTCTTTACAAAGTCAAAGTTTGGAGCTCAGGTTAGACCTTAATGTGAGAATTTACGTGGATCCTGGTCGGGAATCAAATTTAAAACACAATAGCCTTCGAGAGTCACAAGACTCAGTTTAAACCATCTCAATATCCAGGTTAGAACTAGCCTACATCATACACAAACCCTTATGACTATGAAGCTGACTTGTACAGTGTAAGTGATAGTGGCTCTCTCCAACTGAAATGACGAAGGAACTTACTTCTCCAGAATGACAACCCAATGCTTCCCCAATCCAACACTCTGTCCTCGAGGAGCGGGGTATTCCCTTCTAAGTTCAAGTGGCATCCTTCTCAAGAGGAGGAGGTGAAGAAAAGAATGGATGGAAGCCAATGTAGCTACCTATCCTAGGATGCATGACCAGTGTAGTCAAGTCATCCAGCCGCAGACTCACATGGTATAACTTTGGTGCTCAAGCTTGCTTATTTTCTATACAACATATATACATACTCCGGTAGGAATTTTATTTTCAATCAGGCATGTCCACTTTTTTGAGTTTTTTTAATACTATATACAACAACATTTACATAAGGAGTTTTTCTTCTTGAGCCAGAAGACTATCCCTCTTTTGAAGCATTATTGCAACCCACACTCTCATGTAATTTGACTTCATGGCAACTGGACCAGGTTAGGGTGCACTTCCCTCCCTAGACGAAGACGAATGTTTCCACCCGTGTGCATCTCAGACCAGCAAATCCAATCCCCTCACCACTCCAACTGAGTTGAGCCAAGTGAAAGGTGCAAGTGTCCAAGTTAGGTTATTGCCGACAAGAGTCGTGCGTGCGTCTCGAAAAGTTCTAGTCAGTCAGTTGAGGTTACTTGAACCCAGCCCTGAGACTTAAAGAATTAAGTACTAATGGACCTGAAGTACCTTAAACCTAGTTCCCATAAGGTTCCAGTGCAGTTAGGTGCAGTAAGGTCCAACCAAGCTCCAATTTTTGACTTTATTGGACTAGTTCAATCATCAAGCTCAATTCAAAAGAATGATATGAAAATGTTATGTACAATGCGGAAAGAATGATGCAATCTTCAAAAAGAATTTGAAAATAAAGATAAAAAGTATGATGCAATCTTCAAAAAGAATTTGAAAATAAAGATAAAAAGAATTTTTATACAAATAATTTTGGCACAAAAATAAAAGATATACACAACTATTTGCACGGGTGTGCCGCTTTTTATTTATTTATAAGAGTTAAGAATTTTAAAGAATTTGCATATTTTAACAAGCTATTTTTATAGGTATATATACAATTGGTAAAAAATTCATTATTTATATATAATTACTTTTATTTAATGATGCATTTATTTCTCATATCTATTTGAAAACAGTTTTCAAAACTATAGTGCAAAATACTTTTCGCAAATATTTACAAACATTTGAAAGCCATTTTGCCAAGATTTTTCATTGTATTCATAGATTTTTCAAAACATTTTCACAATCATTTTCAAAATCATTTGCAAATAGGTTTTCAACTCTTTTATTCACAAAAAGAAAAGAATTTTTGCAGATCAAAACATTTTTACAAAGATTGAAAACATTTCACAAAAGTTTTCCAAACGGTTCACACCATTTTTCAAATCATTTACAACAAATGTTTTTAAACCAATTTATTAATTAGTATACACAAAAAGAATTTTGAGGAATAAAAATGTCATTTGTTAATAAAACGTGTAAATACATAATGTTTTTGGTGTTTTTAGTTTTGCAAATGTTTTTGTGATTTTTGAAAACAAAAGGTTTTGGCTTATAAAATAGGTGCAGATATTTACATGGGGATGCCTCTTATATTTACAAGAGTTTTGGTTCTTAAAGGATTCACAAGGAATAATTGATCATTTTTATAAATATACATAAAGAATTCTTAATATGGTGTGTGTACTCCTCAAACTTATTTGGAAATCATTTTTCACAGTTTTTGAAAACTATAGTCCAACATAATTTTTACGAACAATTTTTGCAAAAATTTATATGCATTTGAAAATCATTTTGCAAAGGTTTTTCAAACAGTACATATAGATTTTTCAAATATTTGTGCACCATTTTTTAAACCATATGCAACTCATTTTTCAAACATTTTTATTTCATGCAAAGAAAATAGAATTTTTGCAAACAAAATATTTTGACAAAGGTAGAACACATTTTACAAAATATTTTCCATATAGTTTTTAAAAGATTTTTCAAAAAGATTTTCAAACTATTTTTTAAACATTTTGCAAAAGTATTTTTGCCTGATTTATTAATCAATATGTACAATGGGTGTTTGAGGAGCTGTAAGCATCTTTTTTATTTTAAAAGTTGTAATGAATTTAACATTATTTTTAGCCTTGAGTATTATACAAAAGTACGAGTTATGGCTAAAGTATATACATAGTATATACGAACCCCCTATACTTAGCTCGAGCTATATACTCATAGATTAAGGATAAAATAGAAGACATAAATCAGACTGAGTATAGAAAAGTCTAAAGAATAAAGGAACGAAGGCATGAATGAATGAATGGGAAGTTGATCGTCCCCTCTATACTTAAGATCAAATATCGTAAGTATAATAGACTGTACACAAGGCAGGGAGGGTCAAGTGTGAGGATAAACAGATCGTACTCAGATAGTCTCCCCCCTATACTTAGGGTAAGAGAGCCTTAAGTATAGCCAAAAAGAGGAGACCATTGAGAGAATGAAAGAATGAAGGTAATCTGAGTGTACACCCCCTATACTTAGGGCAAGTACACCCTAAGTATAGAAAATTGGACAAAAGGGGTGATACATGGAAGCCAATATTAGATTTTTTAATAGAGCGAGGGTGGAAATGAAAAGAAGAAAAGAAAAAAAGATTTAAAGGAAAAGTTTCTGAGTTGCATTATCTTAATATTTTGATGCTGACAGTGTTGTGGATGTATCATCGTAGCGCAGTACTTGGATAGAGTCGACGACGACAAAGAAGGTGTCATGCTCGAGGTAAGGCTTCAGGAGTTGACCGTTGACGACAAATGGTTGTGCGTCAGGAGACAATTTTGATATTGCAATGAAATGCTGCCATTGTCACATACTTTTTTAACTTGAAATGGCCTTGTCCATTTGCTTTTTATTTACCCGGGAAGATCTTCATCTTTGCATCGAATAGCCACACTTTCTGTCCACCTTTGAAGTTCTTTCATCTGATGTGCCGGCCATGCCAGTGTTTCACCTTCTCCTTGTACATCATGGTGTTATCATATCATAGTCTCAAAATTCCAGGAGCTTGTTCAGATCATCTTTTCTTTTCTGACCACTTCTTTGTGAGTCCAAATTGCAAATATTAATTGCCCATAAGAATTTGTGAATTAATTCCACGGGTAGATGACATGGTTTCCCATAAACAAGAAGATAGGAGGACATGCCCATGGGGGACTTGTAAGCGGTTCTGTATGCCCACAGGACAAAATACAAGAGTTGGGACCAATTCTTTCTGTCCGGCTTTACAAGTTTCTGAAGGATCGTCTTGATTTCTCTATTTGACAATTCTACCATGCCATTGGTTTGGGGATGGTAAGGAGATGCGATACGGTGCTCGATGCCGTACTCCTTCGTGAGCTTCTTGACCTCTCTATTTATGAAGTGACTACCTCCGTCTGATATCAGTATCTTCAGAATCCTGAACTGCGAAATGATGTTCTCTTTCAGAAACCGACAAACTGTACGACTGTCTGCAGCTCGAGCAGGGATAACTTCAATCCAGTGACTCACATAATCAACAACGAGAAGGATGTGCCCATATCCCTGACTGTTGGGGAAAGGTCCCATGAAATCGATGCCCCAAGCATCGAATACCTTTGTTATCTGAATGATCTTTAGGTGCATTGAATCTTTCGTTGTGAGGGTGCCCTTCAATCTCTGATAGTCAGTGCATCGTTTAACAAAGTTTGCTACATCCTTAAATAGCGTAAGCCACCAGAGGCCACATTGAAGTATTGTTGATGTTGTTCTGTCTCCAGAGTAATGTCCACCAGATTCGAGCGAGTGATAGTGCTCGAGAACACTATGATGCTCCTCCTGAGGAATACACCCGTGCCAAATGCAATCTGCTCCTTCCCTGAATAAGAGAGGATCTTCCCATTGGTAGAAATGGATCGTCGATAAGAATTTGTCCTTCGGAATCTTTGTCCAATCTTGCAAAACTACACCTGAAACGAGGTAGTTGACAATGTCAGCATACCAAGGGAGTGAATCCACAGCCGAAATCAACTCGTCAGGAAAGGTTGCTACCACATTCTAAACTCCAGGATTGTCCTTGATTTCCAAATCGAATTTCTAGAGGAGAAGGATCCATCTGATCTGCCTGAGTTTGGCATCCTTCTTCTACTGTAAATATTGGATAGCAGAGTGGTCGGTGAAGATGGTGACTTTCAATCCAAGCAGGTATGATCTGAACTTCTCAAGGGTGAATACCACGGCCAGCAATTCTTTCTCTGTCACTATATAATTTATTTGAGCTTCATCTAAAGTTTTGTTGGCGTAATGAATGGCATAGGGCACCTTGTCTTTCGTCTGTCCTAACACAACCCCAACAGCAAAGTCTGATGCATCCGTCATGATCTCAAAAGGAAGAGACCAATCTGGCGGCTGTAGAACTGGAGCTTGAGTGACCAGCTCCTTCAGCTGATTAAATGAAAGGAGAACCTGCTGATCCACATTAAACTCAGTCTCCTTACATAGAAGTTCTGTAAGTGGTCGGGCAATGCGGCTGAAATCACGGATGAACCTTATGTAAAATCCCACATGTCCCAGGAATGACCTCACATTCTTAACTGTCTGAGATGGCTCAAGATTGGCAATCACATCCACCTTTGTCGGGTCAACTTCCATGCCATATTTGGAAATGACGTGACCCAACACAATCCCTTCTATGACCATGAAGTGGCTATTTTCCCATGATAGCACTAGATTGACTTCACAGCATTTCTGAAGTACTCTGTCCAAGTGCTTAAGACACAAATCAAAGTTGTCACCATAGACGGAGAAGTCGTCCATAAACACCTCGAGAAAACTTCCTACCATCTCGGCAAAGACTGCAAGCATGCATCTCTGGAATGTAGCCGGTGCATTGCACAATCCAAAGGGCATTCTCCTAAAAGCATATGTGTCGAACGAGCAAGTGAAGGTCGTCTTCTCTTGATTTTCAGGGGTGATTTCCATTTGGTTGTACCATGATTACCCACCCAAAAAGCATAAGAACTCCTTGCCAGTTAATCTTTCCAAAACCTGATCAACGAATGGTAAGGGGAAGTGGTCCTTCTTCGTTGCTGCATTAAGACAACGGTAATTAACACATACATGCCAGGATATCGGTACCCGAGTAAATATCTCCTCTCCTCTGTCATTTGTAACCACAGTAATCCCTAACTTCTTTGGAACTACGTGTAAGGGGCTCATCAATTTTGAATCGGAGATGGGATAAATGAAGCCTGTGTCACACCATTTCATGATTTCTTTCATGACGGCATCCCTGAGATTTGGATTTAATCTTTTTTGAAATTCGCGAGACATCTTGGCATGTTCTTCCAGGTAAATGCGGTGTGAACACAACGCAGGATTTATCCCGTGGAGATCTGATACATGCCAACCAAGTGCCTTGCGGTATTTCTCTAGACACTCCAGAAGTTGAGATTCTTGCTCCGGAGTGAGCTTGTTGTTGATGATAACTGGATACATATTTTCTGCACCCGCAAGGAAAGCATACTTCAGGCCTGCTAGAAGTGGCTAGAGTTCTGATTCTGATCTGGTTTGCTTCTTGGTCACTTCAGAGACTATACTGGTGGTAGGATGTGTTGTTTGAACTTCGGCAGAATTGTCAGTCTCAGTGCTAGGTTGAGATTCTGTTACTGTCCCGATCAGTTCAACGATGGAATCAGTGTGTTTCGTTTGGAGTAAATTATCGATGTCAAAGAGCTATATCAGCATGTTTGACTCTATCTCCCAAATGTCATCGGAGCCTGTGTCAACTGTGCTTTCCAGGTCCTCCTCGAGAGAGAGGATTTCCTGTGTCCAAGGATCGTTCAAAGAGAGTTGTGTATCTCTGATTTCCGTAATGAAGTCACTGTCTGTAGCTACATGTCCCTTATCAGTTACGACTTTGGGCTCACCGTTCATGTCTACGGTGATTATGTTGTTGCTCTAGCTAAAGGCAATCTTGCCAGACCCATAGTTAACCACGACTTCTGAAGTGCGCAGGAATGACCGGCCAAGGATGATAGGGGTCTGGAGTAAGGGTGTGTGTGATTCCATATCAAGGACCACAAAATCAACTGAAAACTGCATCTTCCATACCTTCACCACAACGTCTTCCAAAAGATCTCCAGGTCGCTTGATAGATCGATCCACGAATTGAAGGATCATTCGTGTCTATTTTAGAGGACCTAGTCCAAATTCTTGCAATAATGATGAGGGAAGAAGGTAGATGGAAGATCTGCTATCAAGAAGAGTGCGCTCAAAGACTTTATCAAAAATCTTGCAACTGATCAAAGGCGCTCCTTTGTCTTGTTTCTTCTGTGGGAGATTGCTGATGGCTGCAACTATGGCCATGGTGAGAACGTTCTTCTCAACCTAGCGGCATCCGTTGTTTTGTTCTGGGCGACGCTTGCTCATACAAGGCTCTTTCAGACCTTTCTTCACAGCTGGCATGTACTCCATGGCCTTCATCAAAAGAATCTCAACAGTCAAGTTATTAATAATATCCACAACTCCATGATCATATAATGCACTTTTCTTTTTGCAATTTTTTTGGATTTTTCTATTGCATCAGGAAAAGGAATATGTACATTGTTTGAAGCAGAAATAGAGTTCTTGTTTACAACAAAATTCTTGTCCACAATATCTTGTACATCCATATTACAAAAAGGTGTATAGTCTGGAAGTGAAGATTCTGTTGCAGGTGGACAAGCAAAAAGTAGGGCCTCTGCTCTGTCGAATGGAATAGGATCGGCTGCTACTGGCAGCTCCTCCATGGCTGGAACGGCTTTTCTTTGGCGACGATCTTCTTTTTGTTCTTTTTGTTTTTTCTAATTTTTTTGTTCTTTTTGCTGGTGCTGATGGTGGTGAGTGGTAGTTGGAATGACCCCTCCTTTTTCTTCTTCCTCACCCGCCCCTGTAGTTGGCATGGTTGATGCAGAAGATAACAATTCACCTGAAGCTTTATTCTTCCCCTTATTGGTGGTAGGTGGAGGCAATGCCCTACCTCTCCTAAGAGTTACAACATTAGATAAAGCAATAGTACAACTATCCGACTCTTCAGGCATAGACTGGACATCACATTCTACCTTCTCCTTTCTCTTGAAGCTATTGGGGTTGGCTTCTACCTGCGCCAGAATGGTAGTTTTGGTGGCGGTAAGGTCGTCAAGCTTCTTTGTCATATCTACAAGGCCTTTGATGAGCTGTGACTGCTGGTGTGCTGAGGAGGTGGAGGAAGCTGATAGTGGTGGTAAGAGGGGGGAAGATACTATTGATACTGCTGAGGTGGTGCAGCCGCATACTGGTGATATGGCTGAGGATGACGGTACTGCAGATGCTGGTATTGTTGATGCTGCCTCCATTGGTTGTTGAATTGTGGAGGCTGGTGAAACTGAGGCGGGGGTTGTGAGCACCATCCAAAATGACCACCCTGCGGTTGGTGGTTTTGCCTATTGGCTTGTTGCTGGCCTTGGTGGTGTCCGTTAGGATGGGCCAATTGTGCATCAATGCTCCATACACCATTGACTTCTTGGATCAAGGGTGGTGGCGGAAAGGTTGGATCTGATGGTGGAAGGAAGTCTGATTGGTAGATAACCATATGCTGCTGCGGCTGGCCCTGATCGGGCGCCTGCTCGTAGCTTACATGATGGATTGTCGATGGTTGCTGACTTGACTGAGGTTGATGTGGAAATGGTGGCTCATCTTTCTTCTCAGCTGGAGCTTCTATGGATGGTGTTGCTGACTGGACAGATTTGATGGTGCCCACCAGCAGTTCCAACTGCTTGGTGATCTGGTCCAGCTTGTCGAGGTTCTGTGTCTGCTTCTCGATCACAATGAGTTTATCAAGATCCTGAGATCTCTTTATAATGATATCTACTTTTGATAGATGGCCCTGAGATGCTAAGATTGGAACTCTCATCTCTCTCTGCCTCACGGGTCGTTGTCATATGAACTTACTTTTAGAGAATATGGGGTTGATTTTGATATACCTTGGATGAAGAGACGTCGGCCTCTCCTTCGGCCATTTCATCAAAAATCTTCCAAACTACGTCTTCATCCTTAATGAAATGTAACCCCCACAAGATGTGTCAACGAGCCTTTGGCTTTCATGTTCAGCACCCAGAAGAATTGTTGGACCAAGCTGATCCTCAGGATTTCATGATGGGGGCATTTCTCCTGCAGATCTATGAATCTCTCCCAGGCTTCATGAATAGTCTCATGGGCTCCCTGAGAGAAATTGTTGATTCTAGCTCGCATATGATTGATCCGATCGAGAGGATAAAATTTGTACGGGAAAGCTGACTTCAGTTCCTCCCATGTCATCACAACCTTTCCTAGATGGTTAACCCAATAGAGGGCTTTGTCTTGTAGACTGAAGGGGAACACCATCATCTTCACTACGTCTAAAGGAACATTGGGGTAGAAGGTAGTACGACATATGCATGAAAATTACTGCAGATGAATGTAAGGCTCTTCATTGGTATTCTCGTGAAAAGAAGGAAGAAGAGCAAGGAACTAAGGCTTTAGCTCAAAATGAGCGTGCACCGGTGGAATGAGGATCCACTCGGTCATGTGGTTGTCTCTAGGATTGTATGTCTCTTTTAGCATGGGTTTCGGCCTTCCTTGTTCAGGCTCTTCCTCATCTAGATTTTCACGGGGTCCACCACCTCCTCCTCTTGGTCTATCTCCTCCTCCTTCTTGCCTATTCATAACATCATTCAACATATCCTGGAATATAGTATGTGCGAGGGCTTGCTCGATCAGTTGTTGTTGAATGGCCTGGATGGAGGCCAGTAACTGAGCATTTACTTGGTTCTGATCTGGCATCTGTCCTTGCTCAGGCTGGGGAGGCTGCTGACCTTTGCCCTTTCCTTGAGGAGCCATTTCAGGGTCTGAATCTAAGGAGATGAATTCTGGATTGGGATCTAGAGTTTGGTTTTGCTTCTATCTGCAAGATGAGAGAATCCCAATCAGACCATAACGGCGAAGGTAGGACAAGAGATCCTGATTTATTATGTGGTCAAAAGGAAGGGTAGAAGACGAGGAGTTTGGAGATCGATCCGCAAGGTCCGGATCGGGTTCTCGGAATTCACCTCGAATTATTGACGAGGTCGAGTCCATGCAATCGATGTAGGTGTTAGCGAGGTCCTGACTAAACCATCCATGGATCGACATCGCGAAGCAAGGTGATGATAGATGCTAGAAGAAAGATACGATGATCAACGAGGAATAAATTGGAGTGTAAAACAGTAAAAAGGATTGAAACTGAGCGGGGGTTAAAAGGGAGAAACATATGACAAAATTTACGCAAGTGCACGGGACTTGATCATTGACCCTTAATCTAGATCCATACAAACACAATACAAAATTGGGTTCACCAACTCATGCCATGTGAAGCCGTGAAGGTTCGGCTACTTATTATCTTTTTAGTTTTAGAGTTGTTACTTCAGGCATATCTTATAACAAGTCCTTAGCACGCTAACCCTATAGGAGAGAGGGTACTACTAGAAAAGTATCACGTACTTATCCTCCTCCTTTATAATCTATAGTCTGTACTTTTTAAGGTCCTTGTAACCCTTCTTGGATCCCTACTCGACCAAGGAAATAGAGAGAGGAAGCCGATAGGTGAAACTACTACTTCGGTTCTCGCTCGCAAAGGAATCACCTGTGAGCGTGCAAGAACCTAGTCGGACGCAAACCGATGAGACAGACACCCCCGTGGAGGCGTGGCCTATGCTCAATACTTTAGACCATGTCGATGTTCTACATAGGACGGGAACACCATCGTTGACAAGGCCCTACTCGGTCGCGTACGATAGAAACGCCATTATTTCGGAAATCTAGGCAATACACAAGGCAATTACAGACTGGGTTTTGGGCTCTAATCCTTAGCGGGTCGTGCCTCGCTCATGGGAGGGGTTTTGGTCCCCTCCGAAAGTACCTGAAAACGATGAGGGCTTTATGAACCCTAGACAATGATAGTCCATTACGGATTTTAATTAAGGTCAAAGTTTATTTAGCAGCCCCTTGTTTTAATTTTTTTGGTTTTCACCTTTTTGAGTCTGTTTTCATACAAGCACCTAACGTTTTTGTAGATTCTCATTTAAGTACTAGGTACTTAAAATCAGAGGTAGATAGCGAAAAAGTCGTGCAAGTCGATTCAATGATGGAAAACTCACCATTGAACCTAATGATGCATGCTAAGATAGAGGAATTGCAGTGCTTCTCAGCTCTCTTCATGCAGTATGTAAAGCAGAATTTTTAAACCTATCCACATGGCGGTGTGCAATCGACAAAATCACCCTAAACAGTAGTTGTTATTAATCGTGAAGAACCAGTTGTTAGTTATTCGGAAATGAGACCAAGGTCCGGTCTCTGATGCCGTTCGGTGCCCGCCACAACGGGTCTTGCACGCACTGTATACGACCTCTAGCGGCATGCGATCTCAGATCTGAATTACTAACATTATTAATTTGACTAGATCCATACGTAAGAGACTATAGGAACATGCATTCTTATTAGCGTTAGGACCTAGTTACCGAGTCAAGCAACCTAAGTCTAAGGGCTTCATTCACACAAAACAAATAAAAATAAGGTGAAAAACTCAAAACAACAATAAACAAAATAAAAGAAGGCAAGAAAATGCAGAAAACTACGACGAGGCCCCCAGGTGAACAAACACCCGGGCACTAGACCTCGTTGTGGAGAGTCGAGTCCAATTAATTATTACATGCCAAAATAGTCTCTCTCTCACCAATAATTACATGAATGAAATTTTTAAATTAATTATAAGCTAATTTCTTCTCCTTGCTTCCTTGATGCCCTGTCCAGCTGGTCATAGAGCGAAGACCAGCCTCCTCCAAGCTCGGCTGCATCGGCTTCCTAGAAAGCTATCCTCGCGTAGCGAGCCCTCACAATAAAGTCACAAAGATATGTCATTAGCACAGGTAATAAAATAAATAGATCAATGAGTATTTACAACAATAATCAAATAATTAATTGAAATTAAATCAATGAATATCTGCAACAATGAATCAATAAATCAAATAAATGAATATACAAAAATGACTTATACAATTAGGCTACACATTGCTCTCCGGCAACGGCACCATCTGATGAATAAGGATTTAGTAGAGGTCTTGTCAATCCACGAGGCGAACATACAGTCGTCGAAGTGACCCCAAACAAAAACAACGATTGATCAACAATTAACCCACAACAAGAATAAAGCAATTAAATATCAAAAATGTGGAGTTAAAATTTATTATAAATCTATGGCAATGTGTATAGAGAGCAAGCATGTAGAGGTCGAACCACAGAGAGCAATACAGGTAGCCTAAGGTTATTTGTGTGCAACCAAGTCATTCATCATGTATATACATATCTTCTTTTGGTGGGTTTTCAATTATATATATATATATATATATTATTTTTATTGTTTTATATTTTTGTATTTGATTTTAAATTTTTGGTGGGTTTTATATTTTCTTTTTATATTTTTTTACATTTTTATATTACTTATTTTCTTATATGTAAACAATATAGCATATATAAGGTTTTATATACACAATATATAGTAGTATATTTATAAATGCTAATAAATATAGATAAAATACAGAAAATAAATTTTTCTGGCTTTTTAAAAATTTTTAATGTTATTGTAAATTTTCTGTAATTTTCAATAATTTTTATGTTTTTTAAAGCCAAAATTATCCCAAATAAGGGATTAATTAAAAGACCCGAATTGATTTGGATAATAAAAATAGTAAATAGGTCCCAAATCTATCCAAATCAATTTTAATGTATTAATATTTATATAAAGAAAGTTATAAAACAGAAAACACATTGTTGGATTTTTAACTAGTTTTGTAGATATTTATCAAAGATTTTTCGATTTTTAGGCTTTTTATTTTTTTTTCCATTTTTTGTGATTTTTGGTATGTAATTATAATAGGTCCAAATATAATATATATTTTTTGGGATTTTTCGAAGCATTTTTATATTTTTTGGTATTTTATAAGTTAGATAGGGAATAATTAGGCTCCTTTTCATTTTTAATAAATAGATTAAATGCAAAAAATACCAAATGAAATATGGGAGTGAATATACATGTCATCAAGCACATAACTCAATTTTGCAAATTTTTAGGAGCACCATAGATGTATTTAATAAATAGATAAAACATGCAAAAATTAATATCCTAACAAGAGCATTTTTGCAAATAAAATATTCAATAGGGGACATAGAGCAAATTACCCAGAAATGTACAACATTAATTCGATTTTATTGTACTTTTAACCAATTATAAAAACTATCAGGGCAACATGCGCAAAATGACCATCACGTGGGACTACACGTGACTCAACCTGGAAAGGACCAAAATGTAAATATACAAAAGTCTAAGGGCCTCCCAATAATTTTTACAAAAATATACAGCGTGCATATAATTTCATTGGACTCAATATAAATTCAAAAAGTCGTAGGGGTGCCCTTGCAATTTTGCCACCTCACGTGGGATTGCACGTGAGGTGACGTGGAATGGGCCCATATGTAAATACAGAAAGTGTAGGGGCCTATGTGCAAAAATTCCTATTTATTTAACATGTTATACTTTATTTACAGGACCAATTGGTAAATACAAAAAATACGGGGCGAGATTTGCAATTTTCCCCATAAGAGGCGTGGACCAACGACTTGATCTTGTCCACTTGCCACATGTCGTCCTCCTGTCGCTCGATGACGCTTTGCCTTCGACCGTGTAGATTAGATCTTTCGACACTCGATCGATGGGTGGAGGGCATCGCGATCCAACGACAGCTGCAGAGCGTGAAGAACGGGGCTCGATCCGGCGGTAGGGAAGGGCAGATGAAGAACACAAAAGAACCCCCGCACTGAGCGAGGTTCTTCCGATGAGATCTCCAATCTCCGGCATTCTTTAAGGTTCTAAAATGCCTCAATGGTTCCCAGTAGTCTCATCTATCTGTTGGGAGGCTCAGGAGGGCATGAAGACCACCTTGGCTCGCCAGCGAGGGCGGCGAAGCCAAGGGGTTCTAGGTATCTCCGGTGAAGGTTCAGGTAGCTTCCAGGTCAGTCTCGGATGCTCTGACCTGCATAGGAAATACGCTCGAGTCGAGAGCAAAGTACCTCGACCTGATTAGTGGAGGATGGTTGTAGGGGAATCGATATGTAGGTCGCTATGACGAAGTAAGGAGTTGGAGCATCGCGGGACCAAATAAAAAGGAGATCTCGGGGAATGGAGTGCGTGGGATGATCAGAATGCGTAGAGGGATGAAGTGGGGGTGTAAGGCGGGGCGGAGAACTGTGGAAGTACAATGCTCGGGAGCAGAGCTCCGGCGAACTACAATTCGAAGATATACGCTACAGCTATACCCTAAGCATCACGGTAACTATGGAAATAAAATGCAGGAGTCAAAACCTATATAAATAAGGAAAGATACACAGCTCGTACCTACCGGAGATGGCAGGGAGCAGAGGTGGCCGGAGCGCCACCGTGGGGTACACCTCCTCTTCCTGGAGACTCTTCAGACCTCGGGAAGACGCCTCCTGTCACAAGGGTCCTCTCCAGAATAGGGTTTAGAGATCTAAGTATCGGAATAGTGACCAAAATATCAATGGAGGAGGAAGGCTTTATTTATAGACCAAGGTGGACACCATTATTGACCGGACGATTGCAATGATTCGAGCGTATATACAAGATATCCAAGTAGTTGGCGTGTATGTACAATGATCAATGGTCATTTTTGCTGGGGGAATCAATCGCGAAGGATGGATGGAGTGACCGGGAAAAAGGAAGGAAATCGCAAGAGGAGATGGATTTGCGTCAAATCAGAGCTGGGGGGAGAGTTGACCAGAGGTCAACAATCGCTAGACGTTGATTGGTCCACGTCAGCGCAAGACGACAAAATAGGCTGACCAATTATTGAATTATTAATTAAACCTAATAAATGATTTTATTAATTTTTAATTATACAATAATTTTTTTATTTTTTAATGTAATATTTTATTATGATTTTTATTTATTTTTTGATGTATTTTATTAGTAGTTAATTTTAATATGTGTATTTATAGGTATTTTTACCTATATTTTGGTTAAGTTATTTTTATTTTGTATATTTTATTTTATTATTTTATTATTTTTATTTTATTTATTTACAATTATTTTTAGGTCTATAAATATATTTTTATTTTTATGATACAATTCGTACACTTAAATAAATAGGTATGCATAATGTGTAGGTATACTTATAGGTATTTTATTTATGTTTTATATAAATCTTTTTATTTTAATGTATTTTATTGGATTTAATTTTGGACTTATATTACGAATAATATATACAATATTGTAAAAATATAAATGAATAAAGAATAAAGGAATAGAGTCCCTTTTTATTTATATACAAATACAACTATAGGTCCTATGTTTTCATGTGGAGTTATTTTATTTTGCATTTTCTTTTTGGTTTATTTTGGTTTCAATATGCACATATGTTATAAATAATAATTACAAAAATATACATTTGTAAAAATAGTGAAGGATGAATAATTTAATCAGGTATAATGTACAATGAGGGTCAAAAACCTAACTTTTATACAGTAACTCCAAAAAAATGAACCCACCACCATTAAATTGCTTGTGAAAAGTTATATACAATTAGATATGATTTTGATATGTTTTGATTTTTTATTTGAAAGATATGGGTCTGTGAAGTTGGGTTTTTAGCTTTTAATTTTGTGTGTAAAATGTACCCTGTGTATTATTTTTAGACAAACTCAATTTTTGTATTTTTATTTACATTATTATCTGCAACTTTTCTGTACAATTTTTTTTTTCATTTGATGAATAAATAATAAAGAATAAAATAGGTGTCAAAATACATAAATAATGAATAAAAGAATTGGGTTTTTGTTCTATTTTTGGCCCCTATCTCCCCCTACTTTATTCCTTGTCGACCAACTCAATTCTTGACTTGGTCTCGGGGTTTTCTTCTCTTTATTCTATAATTTTAGCATTTAAAAACAATATTATTTACACAATAAATGCAATATATCACGAATGCTATTTTGTACAAGTAAATGATATTTACATGCATTAGCTAGGGTTAAGCCAAAATGATAGAAAAAAGGTGATGAAATGGAGATTCATCACCAGCACCGCCTCCCTCGTCCCAATCTTCACCCTCTTCAGCCCAATTTCCTTCCAGATCAGGCCTCCCCGAATCCACCCCGATCTTATTCTGATCTTCCTCCCTCACCATCCCTATAAGGTCGACCGTCGCCAACTCCTCATCTAATTTAAGCACAATCTCGCTCCCCGCTGCCTTCATCCACCGTCTGCACGAGAATACAAAGATTGGGTCCGGTGGTGACAGCCCAGAGCCCATCTCCACCTGCGGTGAGATCCGACCATCTTGGTCGTTGCATCACCTCCTAGAGTTGTCTCCTTGCTCCGGTCTTAGCCCGTCGAGCCAACGCTCATCTTATCTCCCGCTTCGGCCGTGGAGCCCACACCTCCATCGATTCCTCATCCACAATTCTGCTTCAACGCCCACTTCATCAACGCTCCTCCGCTTCTTTGTTCACCTCGGGTCTCTCCCAGCATCAAATCTCAATCTTTATACTTAGGCTATTCTCAGCCTAAGTATAGGGGGGACCCGAGTCCCCGTGATTTTTCTACTCATCTTTCCTTGCCTCGATACTTAGGTTATTTCTAACCTAAGTATAGGGGGAGCCACTTCTGTTCCCGTATATTTTTTATATTTAAATGGACCTATGGACTTATATCATCTAGTACTATGAGGACATAGCAAAGTTTAAGTATAGGGGGTATACCGTATATATAGTATATATACTTTAGCTATATTCTGAAAATTTTGAAAAATTTAAAACTTTATGGCTAAAGTAAAATCCTTTGAACTAAGTGGACAAAATGATTTTCAAAGCTTTCTATACTATGTTACACTATATTTTTGAAAATCTTTATTTGTGTGACATGGTATTGAAAATTCTTTTTGATTTCAAGGAAAGTTGAGTCTAACTTGTGTTCTACACTTTAATCAAAAATCTATAAAAATGAGAAAATCCAAAAATCCTTTAAGAGTCAAATTGCATGACTTCTAAATCGAAATAAGTAGCCGTGTTCAGTGAGGGTTCGCCCTTAGCAGAGTGAGTGGTTTAGAGGACATCGCGTAAGGCTCCGTCCTCAAGCAACGGGCTCTGGCATGTACTTACACCCATACTGGCTGAATGCAGATGCATCTACTTAATTGAGTTTAGGCAGTCATGATGTCTTTCAAAGTCTCCAAAAAAATTAATTAAAAAAATGTTGAAGGAGTTGGATTAAATCCCCTATCTTTTTCACCTCCACCCAAGATCAGAAATGTTCAAGAAAACTTGATTTATGAGGTCTTGAGATTTTAGGTTAACCAGCCTTAACCATCAGGGTCTTAGACTTAATCATCCACATTTCCTAGGTTTCTAGATTTACGTGCTATATTGCATGCTTAGTATCCGACCATAAGAATATGATCAGCACATCACATGCACGACTGCGGTTTCGATGAGATGAGTTGACTCTTCACTTGAGGGATTGGGATGAGGGATTCGAGTTTGGATTTGATCTAATGATGCTCGAGGATGGGATAAAATCTTTGAAGGCTATATGAAACCTGAGTGTCAGCATTTTCAGCTAGTATGAGAACTTGGTTCTTATACTAATCTCTTGATATTGACCTAAGTGTCAGGGTGTGAAATAAACAAAAATGTAGATCAGTGTGCACCAACTCTTGGTAAAAGCAGTAGAGCTAGCCAAAAATACTACAAAGCAATGAAATGTCAAAGAAAAGCTCATTCCATACAAAGTTAAATTTCAATAAGATCTTCCACCAAAGGCGAGCGCTCCCAACCATTTCAAAGTGTTCACTTGGACCATCGCTATTAGGACCAGGAGTCGGGCTTGCACCAAAAGAGGGCTCTGCATCATAAATGCTACAAATCTGGGTGTAGAAGTACGATAGGTACTCAAAAAAGACACACCCCGGTGTATTCCCAGGAAAACAAGTGCAGACGACTCCAACTTCTCTTGACAGACGCACTGATCAACACCAAAAATATGTGTTGCGTAATAAGGCACTTGAAAGAATCCTTGTTCTAATGAGATGAAGAGAAGAAATAACACAATCCTATACCCTCCATCATTGGCCTTCCATCTACTCTTTGAAGTCTGACAAGTAAAGAGACAGTGGACTGGACGCAAGATTTGATTTATTCCCTAGTGTTGAGGATTGGGTCCTTAGGAGAATTTCTTGGACCAAGACCTTGGGTGACGTTTTGACTCTATTCTCGTGAACGCAATCAACACTAAATGTCATATCCTTAGTTTATATGTACATTAAAGAGAGTCTGGATAACTAGAGGAATTGGATGCCTCTTGATTAAGGCTGGGTTGAACTCTAAATATTTTTTGGATCTCTAAATTTGAGAAGACTTGAACAGATCAGATCTTGTATGCACATGCACGAGGGGGTTAATCCGGTTCATTCATTTTCTTTGATGCTCGGGGACGAGTATAGTTTAAGTATAGGGGGTTGATGAAACTTTCTTTCATGCTTCTAATTCACTGAAATTAGCCCCCTACCTTAGACTAAGTGTCAATAAAAACTAGACAATTCCCTGTAAATATCATAGTCATTGAAAATCAAAAAAATGACAAAAATAAGAATCGTGGTGTTTTTATCCTTAAAAACGCTCTCAAAATATTTTCTACCTTTGTTTGACCTCATCTCTATTTTTGGTCAACATAAAAATCGTAGATCTCATCGCTCATCGAGATCTACAACTTTCATGTTTTGAGTTTTCCCAAATTCGGTCATTTTCCCCTTTATTTCTTCAATTCTTTGTCGCAATAAACTGATTGGGCCACGTGGTGCCTTCTGGTTGCGCCACACGGCCCACTCATTTCGCACCACGCACGCCTCTCCCAAACGTGCCTCTATCAGGGCTGTTGGATCTTGCGATCCATCGGTCCAGGCCTCGTCCTCCACCTCCCGCAACCTTTTCCCGGGCCCCACGCCTCGCTGACCACCTTCCCCCTTCTAATTTTAGCCGCTCCATCTCACTCCATCTCCACGACCTAACACCAGGCCCACGTACCTCTCACGTCCCCTACCCTCGCGCAACACCTAGCCACGTCTTCCCTCCTCTCCTCCGGTCAGCATCAACCCACGAAACCCATGACTCCATGACTTGTACCCCGACCTCTCCACCTTCAAATACCCCTCCTCCGGCTACTGTCACAGTCGTCCATCGCTACAGGGGCCACTGCCTAATTATTCTCCACCCTCCTTTGACAGACGAGGGGAAGATCGACAAACCACGACAGCAGTCGGCTCCGGTGTTGACCCATGGCCTTCACCGGCCATGTATGGGCTCCACCGCGTGCCCCAAGCTCGCTGGAGTAGATGCCCAGCATGTGCGATGACCCCGAGCATCTCCAGGTGCTCAGCTCAAACTCTTCTCCACCCTCTAGCTCCTTCTTAAATCTCAAGTAACCTAGCTTATTATTTTTTCTTTTGTTTTCTCTGATTTTTCTAGGTTAGATCCGACACCTTCACCATCACCTGATCACCCCACGAGGTCTGCCCACCATCAGACATCTTCTCCAGCCCCTCCGCTCACCCTCCTCATCCGTCAGAACCCTCCACCGTCCCAGGCTTTTTCCTCCACCAGAGGCGGAGGAGAAGCCACCAAGGGCTCCGCTTCTTCGCCCATCGGCCCTTAGTTCACCTCAGCTCGCAAGCACGTACGCCTCGGCTACCACCTAACCACTCCTGCAGGTCTGAAGACTTCATTGGCCAGACCTCGGGCGGAGCCAAGTTCTAGAGCTCTGCCTCTGGTGAGCACTCGTCGACAGCAGACTCCAGGTGCTCCCGCATCTTCCCTGGGCTTGGGTCTTCATCGCCAGGCATCCAGCATCCTTCCCCAAACTTCATCGAGCACGGAGAGGTGCGGAGGAGCTCCAGGCCTCACACCGGAGCTCCAATCGCGCCACCCACCTGCGAGGAAGGAGGATGTACATGCGTCGTTGGATCTCGCCCCTACGACAGAGATCTAATGGCCCAGGAACAACCACGTCGTCTGCCCCCGGAGCGCGGAGGCTCGGTGGGACCGAGCCTCACCCGAAGCATCTTCGATCCACCTGCAACAGCCATCAGACCCTGCACTGAGCCTCGCCCCCACCCGAGCTTGGACACGCGTGCCTCAGGCACGTGGGCTGGCTATTTGCATCGGCACCCCTCACAGCTTTTCCTAATTGCATCCAGGTCCTTCCAGGTGCGTGCAAGGCATGCACTTCTGGGGTATTTTTCAACCAACCCTCCCCCCCCCCCCGAGTTACAATAATTGCACAAATGCCCCTGAGCGCATAAAAATTGTTTACAGGGAGGGGCCTATTTGTGATCTTTTGTTTTATTTTAATTTTGTTTTCTTTGCAGTTATTCCCCTGGGCTTAATGTTGAATATCTTGAGCATTTTAAATCCAAATTTGATGATTTCAGTCTCATTTTAATGCTAGTTTCATTATCTACATATTAGCATCTTGATTTATTGAATTGACACCCAATTCCTATTGCTAAAATTAATTGAAGTGTCATGTACTTTGTTCATATCAATGCCAATTTATGTTGTATACTTTAATGCAGAGCATGTTTTGATCTTGAAATTGACTCTTTAAATTGCTCATTATACTCAAATGTTGTAGGGGCATATTTGTATAGCTTTGCATTCATTTTGTTGCATTTTCCTGCATTTAATTTATCCTGCATTTAAAAACAAAAACATAGATTTGCTTTGTCTATGCATTCATCCATGCATTGCAGCATTTGCAATTTATTTTGTTGACCTAGGTTCAATCATCAACACTTAATTATAGTATTAAGAGTCTAAATATCTGACTAAAGAAGCTCGGGTCCCTGAGTTCGACTCCAGCCCCCCACCAGGTGCTCCGCCTCTCACTGCCAGCCTCGTTCCTTGGTCGACCTTGCCCACTTTGCCTCTCGTCGCCAGCCTCGTTCCTTGGCCGACCTCGCCTACTCCACCTCTTGCCGCCAGCCTCGTTCCTTGGCCAACCTCGCCTACTCTGCTCCGCCACGCTAGCCAAGCACCTCCCGCTAGCAGCTCGACCACACCACGAACCATCAGGAGGAAGCCCGAGGTCCTCCCACATGCTGCGCACGTGAGGAGGAAACGTCACCAGAGAGTACCCCCCACCCACGTGATACACACGTGCGGGTGGGTTAATTATATTGAACCCCCTGGCATTTCTTGAATTACTAAAGCATCCCTGCCACTTCAAGGTCGCGTGCATTGCACGTAACTGTTTGGAATATTGCATCATTACCCCTGTAGTTCAGCCAATTTTTTAGAGCATCCCCATCATCCACAATCACGTGCTTTGCACGTGATTCTTTGAATTTTACAGGAACATGCTTCTGGGTGTAGATAATTATCAATAAGTCCTTGTACTACAATTTTTATTTAATTATTTATTGTAATTTTGCATTAAGACCCTTGTGTTCCCCCTTTATTTTAAACCATATTATTGCATTATTTTTATTATTAAAAAATAGCATGATGTTCTATAATTAATTCTATACCATATGGCACACTTGTGATATTTTTATCCTTTGTGGTTAATTAATAATTATTACTCTTGTGGAAATTTACATATTTTGCCCACTCTGTGCTTGGAAATTCATAAATAGATAACCATAGCTATGGAAATTACCAAAAATTTATGGATTAGAGTATCAATTGTATTTAACATTATGCCCATAAGATTTGTATTTGCATACATGGTTTGCTCTGTAAAAATTATTTGCATATTTCAATCTTAAATTATTAATAGGTATTAAAACTCATATTTTTGAGGTTTAGGATTTTTCTAAGATCAATCACCTAGTGATAGATCTTGGATAATTTTATCCCTTGAAAATAAATAAGTTTAATATTTATTATAAGTAAATATTGAAATTCACACCTTTTGCATTCATAAATCCATAAATATTTATCTTGGATCCAAAAATTCAAAAAAAATTGCGGTGCATTTATTTCATCGTTATTTACATCTCCGCCAAATTTCATAATTTTCAGACATCGTTTGATTGATCGTTACATTTTAGTCCCTAAAATTAACCTCATTTACATTTGCATCCCAAAATTGCATTAAAAATACCAAAAAAATACCGTCTTGAAAATCGTGCACGAACATTGATAAAAAAATTCTAGGTTGTTCCTTTGCCTCCTTGAGTTCGACCTTGGAACTTGCCCAAGTAAAATAAACATAAGACCACGCCAAATAAAATTGATTAATTTATTGTGGTTATTTCTTGATCGATTCCAAATTCCCGACGTAATTACAACGAGACATTGAAAATTCACACCAATTATATAGGTGAATTTTGGACTCTTAGATGGCACCGTTGTTGGGGAGGCAAACGTCTTAGATTTTGTCTAAAAAAATTTTGTGTTCAGTTTTCCGCATTTGAGTAGTCTGACCCCCGAATATTCACTGTATATTTTACATTTTTTCTTTCTTTTCTAAATTTATTTTATTTCCAGCATTTATTTCATTATTTTATTTTTTGATTAATTTTTGTGTCACACTCTTACATTCTCTCTCTTATTTTTCTTATGAGGTACCCGACGTACGTGGAGCGGTTTTCGAAAACAGACGCATCTTCACCGACTTCCGAAAATCAGCATTAAAAATAAGATCGAGTCGAGTCATGAGAGAGCGTAGAGTTTAGGATTTATTTCTGCAATTTTAATTTTTGTAATTAATTGCACATTTTTAGCGGTGTCCGTTTGGACTCTCGCGTGTGTAACAAGACCTTGAACTTTTTTTCTGTGGTGTGTCGTGGCATGTTTCACTCTCCGGTGAGGGTGGGGCCCGACTTGAGTGGCTCGTAAGTTAGAATTGCATATATGGCTATTAGAGCTTCTTGAATTTTATTGTTTGTTCTCGTAGAACCTAGGACCACACTGCACATTAATTGAGACGCACATTGGATTGTTCAAATTTTTGTCAAATTCAACTCAATTCTTCACGGCTAATAGAACTTTCTGCTAGGTGTGGTTTTTGTCGACTTGCATTCTTATAGAATAAATTTCAATTCTTGTACTGCATCCCATATGGAGATTACGAGGAATCATTGTAAGTCTTCTATTTGAGCATACATCATTGTTTCATGTGCATCATCTTTTTCCGACTTTCTCCCTCCTGTTTTATCACATAATTTTAAAGGAAATTGGGACTGAATGGTAGATGTGTATTTGTGATCACCTATTTTTTCAGTGATCACCTAATTAAAATTAGGACTGCTAAATATAGCCGACTTTGATTTACCCATAAAATCAAGAATTTTTGCGGGAGAGCAACCCTGACCTTGGATGCATTTATTTGTCCGAGTGAGTGAGAGACGACACTTAAGGTTAGAGCCCAGCTCCGAAATCCTCATTCAGAATACTGATTCTGAAATGATTAGTTACTTCTCAGTGAGGATCTACGTGTAACTGGTAAACGGTCTAGATTTCCTTAGTAGAGTGGGTGGTTTAAAGACACTGCGTAAGGCTCTGTCCTTAAGTAACGGGTAGCCATTTTACGGTATGTACTTACACCTATACTGGCTGAAAATAGGTGCAACTAGTCGTAAGAATTCGGTCCAGTCTTTAAGAAAATTTCCGGCACCTAGCAGCTTGCTAATTATTTTCCAAGAATGATTTATCACCAACTAAAATTGAAAAGATATTTGCCGAACTCTTGCAGCTTCATTGTGTGAGTTGGGTGAACCTAGGGTTTGATTTATATTTGCATTGGTGTGTGTGAACTGATTTCGAAGATCAAAAACCGCACACTTGTGCCATCATTCTCCTTGATAAGAATTTTCTTTTTGTGAATATCATGTGCACTTGCACCAAGATCATCCATGTCGATTCATCATCAACCCCTTTAACAAATACAGGACAATGGTCCGAGTATCCATCCAATCTATATTATGAAAATGGATTTGTCTTGGTCAGGCCTAAATCATCTAAACCCTCTTCTCTCAAGAATCCTCCAACATTTGCTAAAAACTTTGACCCTCGGATGAATCCGGTTCAATCTTCGAATTCCAAGCCATTTTACTTAAATCATCCGATCAAAGTCACCACAACATCATATTTTTCACCTCTACCACCTGTGACTGCACATGAGCAACTGACATCCTGGATTGAACCATCTAATTCCTGGTTTATCACTGAAACTAATGAACCACTGCAAGATCAAATCACTTTTGAGACTCATGACTGGTCGAGACACCAAAACCAACCATCTTCAGTTTTTCCTCACAATCTTGTTGGACAGGTCCATAATTCGTAGAAATGCAACTAGACTGGATCTTAGGAAATAATATGAAGGTCTGATCAAACCACAAGGAGAGGTACGCACCTAATGATCAACCATATTGTATTGACCCTAACAATCGAATCCCTATTGACCAACCAAAATACCACTCTTCCGGACAACCCGTACATACAGAGGAATGGACGGATGATATCGACACATATAAACCCTGTATAACTCAATTGTTGGGGATACGATCAATCATGACCATGGAAGTAGACTCACCTCAAACTAGCATTGCATGCCTAAGTCACAGCATGCTGAGTATGAGACCTACAGGTTCTCGTAGAATCCTTCCACTAAGCAGACTCCTTCCATGATTTTTTAGGAGAAATTTTTATAAAATAATGATCATATATTGGTTATTCCAAGAGAATCTCCTCTCAACTCATACAGGAAAATGGAAGATGAAGTTACTGAATCTCAAATTCAAAAATGACAACACACACCGACTGCTCCCATGATGAATCATGAAAAGATTTTTTAGGATGATATTTCCAGAAGGTATGAATTAATAAAGGATAAATTTAGAAAGTTCACCAACCGACTAATTTCATTCTATAGTAGCTCGGATATAAAAATGGATCATGAAATGATTGGTTCTCCTGTTGAAAGCCTAGAGGATATTCAGAAACTCATAGACTATGATCACCCTAGGGACAACCCTGACAGCGATACCTCTGCCTACTACTCCCCTAGAGACAATTCTGAATTTGACTCGACATATCTAAGCTCCTCCTCATCTGGGGAACACAACTCATCTACACACCACATCGAAAACACCAAAAAAATGAAAAACCAGAAAAAATCATAAAACTAAAAATGAAGAAGATTTGAAGAATTTGGATCCTGCTCTAAGGGAAGCACTCGAGAAAAGACTGATTTTTGAACTTCCCTTGATACAGGCCATTGAACACTTTCTCGACCTTAAATGATTTGTAATGAGGAAATTAATGATGAAAAAGTTGGGCAGGATAAGAATAAAGACTGAAAGACATATCTTGTCAATGGCCACCTCCTTTGTGTTGAGGAGAAAAACCAAGAGCCACATAGTGAAGCGGTTGCCCAGATTTGACAGTGGAATCAAAGATATCATATTTACCTATGCTCGAATCGATGACGACTCACCAATCAATATCCTCCTGACCTCTATATTTGATAAGCTCAACTCGGACATATCAGGAAGATACGAGAGATCATTCAACTGGCTGATCGATCAATAAAGTGACTGAGAGGAACCATTTCCATCATCGTTACATTCCAAGGTGCTCCGCTCAAAGTGGACTTCACGATCATTGATATTGAGCATCAAGGAGAATTCACCCAGTCTCCAATCATTCTTGGAAAGTCATTCTTGGCATTGGTAAGGAAATTATTGAGTACGTGACTCGGGAAATCAATTTTACAGCATTGGGATCACTTCGATCTCACCCAGTCTTTGAGGAAACACGATATTCTGAAGCAACCCACAAAGCTATCAACAGCTGTAACCATCAAGCAATAGATGAGCCCTACCCCGCTGCTAAATCTGAGATAATGGTTGTTGAGGAGGATACTGGTTTAGAGAATCTCCCCACTGTCAAATGTCCCGCTTCTCTCATCATGGGAAATGACTTCTCATATGATTATGAGACATATGCATCGATGCATCCTGAGTCGGCCGGAATCTCCTCTGACCGATTTGATTAAATCAACCTGACACATGAATGCTCCAACATCAAGTAATTTGAGAACGAATATGCGGGACGTGCACTAACCGGTAGTTCAGAAACTCTCCCCATTGTTCCATTTCCCGATGTTCTCACCATGGGAAAGGGTTTCTATTATAATCCTGAGATATATGCATGGGTGCATCTTGAGTCGACCGAAATCTTCTCTGACCACCTTGACCAATTCAATCCAACTCAAGAGTGCACCAATATTAAGAAAACTAAGAATAAATACGCGGGACGTACACTGACCAAGGAGAAAATTTTCAATGGTTATTCATCTGGAGACTCAAGTGTTAACACCTCACTCCAAGGAACAACACCTTTACAGACAACATGAAACAAAATGGATGTTCCTTCATCTAAAAAGAAAGTCGTCTTTGACATGCCGAAAGAGGAATCGTCTGATGATTTCTCGTCAGGTCTGGAAAGGATAATCTACATGAGTGAGGTATGTTCGGCAGCCCTAAAACTCTATTTACGTAAGGATCCAAATTTCGTTGGACGACTCATGTTCCTCACTATTATTCATCCAAAAGCCGATTCTCTTGGTCTCATTAAATATACTGGAATAATCTCTTATGTCCATATTGAGATTGGTGCTTCTAAATATTCATCTGAGGACGAATTTCTTGATCACAAAAAGGAAGAAATTCTGAGAAAACAATTGAAGCAACTAAAGAACAAGAATATCTGGAGTACCTCCACCTTCAAATATTATTCCTCTGAGGATAACTCCGATGATGGCTGGATATCATCGTATTCAAAGACTTCATCTACTCCCCAGCATGATTTTTCTGAGGATAACATTGACAATAGTTGGGAATCATATGCTGCATCTCCTTCTTATCATTACGATCTCCCTCTACAGGCTCCCAAAAAGATCAACTGAAAACATCCTTAATCATCGGCTACCCTCCCTCCCTCCTGACCCCATCGATCTCCTTGTACATTTTCTTCCTCTACTTAGGCCAAGGCCTAAGTATAGGGGGGACCGATGCCATTTGTATATACCATTCTCCTCATCAGACTCCTTCTCACGGTCACTCCATTTCCACCCTTCTTCCGTACCTAAGCTGACCAAGAGCCTAACTATAAGGGGAACCGATGCTCACTGTATATACTCTCCTCATTTACATCTCATGACCATCTCATTTTCGCACTTCTTCTATACTTAGACTGTTCATAACCTAAGTATAGGGGGACGGGTTGATCTACCTTTTTCTTTTTCACTCTCTTATACTTAGCCTGAGCTATGTCTTCTCTACGCTTCTTGTGCTCTGAGGATACAAAACTCGCTAAGTATAAGGGGGTGTATATATATTATGTATATATTTTACCCATAGCTCGTACTTTCACGTAAGCCTATATGTATTTACAGGGTGGGTAACTAACTTAAAGAAAAGGTTTGCCACTAACACTGACCCTATCCAACCAAATTTTTTGAAAAAAAGGCTTCTTATTCATTTTTGCAAAAAAAATCACAAAAAATGTCTGCATTTCACACACCTGCACTTCATCCAGCATCACATGCATTTGCATTTGTGAAAAGCCTTTGGGTTCTGAACTGAGTTATGAGCATAAATCGAGAGTGGTCTGGACTTGACCATAGTCCACATAATTTTAGAGGAACTTCACCAAGAAATAGGATTTTAGCAGCTTTAGGTCTTTGAATTAATTCTTCGGGTTCCACACAACAATGTGCAGTGTTTGACTCTTAGTGTCTAACCCGGTCTCTTTATTCTAGGTATGACTCTGGAATAGGGAATTAATTTGTACTCTCGCACTATGCACTTAGCTCAACTCAGACGAGGTGTTGGAAGACTTTGTGAGTTTCTTTTCTAGTAGTGTGGACATCTAAAGACCAGAGTACGGGTTGAAATAAAGCTTCAGAAAAGCGATGGGCGGCTGGGCACAATTTTTTCTAAGACCCCAAAACATGTACGGAAAAAAGATTCCATATCCGTAGGGGTACAACAAGATCCATGCAGAGCTACCAAAAATCCGAATACAAAGAAGCCTACTACCAAATAAACATTTGACCAAAAACGTCCAAGCTTCAAGAAAACCTGCAGATCATTTAGAGACTTGGCTAAGCTGGTCGTCTTCACAAGGAGCAATGACTACACTGGTCACCCTCCAGTTCTTTTCTCCTTCTTCTAATTTCTCCCTCTATTCGATTGTGAACACAGCGTGACAGACCTTAGAAGGAAATACCTGACTCTCCGAGGATGAGTTATTGGAGAGGAAGTTCGCATAGTAGTCTAGCATTCTGGATGGGAAGAGCTAAAACTTTTCACAAACATGAGTCAATTGTTCAAAATTCATGGGGTATGCTTTAGGTAGAGGATTGATCTAATGATGACTTCTAGGATAAACTATAACAATGATGTGTAGAACTTGGAGGTTGTTGATTTAAAACCAAAGTCTCACAGAAGTTCCGCCAAACTAATAATCCAAAGGTCATGTCTTGTTTTATTTTCACCTTCTGCTCATGGTCTTGGTATGGAACCCAATCTCATTTCACCTCATTGCATTTCTTTAGATGCTCAGGGACGAGCATGGTTTAAGTATAGGGGGATGATGAATCTCATATTCATCACTCTAAAAGTGATTAATTAAGCTCAAATCCCTAAAATTCAATGGCTTTTCTTCATTTATTCTGTATAATTAGCATTCATGCATGTAATAATAAGATTGCATTTTATCATTTATTATTGCACAAAATAAGAAGCCAAAAATCTTAGCCCAATTGACCTGTAAAATAAGCTAACTTCCCTGATTTTTAAATAATTCGTGCTATCTCCAAATGACGTGATACCACCTAAAAATACAAAAAATCACTAACCTAAATAAGTGGACCAAAACCTAAACCCTAATTGTAGGATTTTCGGACTAAAACCTTGATATCTTCCTCATCTAATGTCTGATTTGATCGTACTCACTTTTGAACTAATATACACTCAATTATCTTCAAAAGAAGACCAAGTTCAAGTGAATCGAAGCTCATATGTGAAAGTTGGGTTTTGAGCCTCTTTTGTACATTTTGTATTTTTTTGGTTTTTGACCTATTATTTTATGTACATAATTAACTTATTTTATTTGATTTCTTTTTCACTACTTTATATGAGAAAGTTTTATTAAAATACGTAAAAATCTAGATCCAAAATGATCTTTAAAATAAAGAAACTAACTGAGCCTGAGTCTTCACTAACTGTCTGTACAAAAATTGTCTTTTCCGTGTTTTATTTTATATTTTTATTTTCTTAACTAATAAAAATCCAAAAAATTATATTAATGTGTAAATATTTATCTTTGATTTTATCATATTTTTTTGGAATTTTTATCTTGTTTAAAAATAACAAAAAAATTATAAAACCTAATAATCAAGGTATTCTATGTACATGGGATACCCCAAAAATATCACTTTGTGCAAATGAGCAATTTTGGCTTTAGTCTCTTCATGTAGATCTTATCGAGACGAGCAACTTTTGTGAAGAAACTTTTTGGATCCAAGGTCATTTGCTATTTATTTTTGAATTATCTTAATATTTTATTTCGATTTTTCTGGGTTGACACGTGGCCGCTCCGGGAGCCGCCACGTGACACCCATTTTAGCCTTTTATTTTCGTTTATTTTTATTAAATTTTTAAAAAAATAAAAAAATTAATTAATTAAAATAAAAAAATATGCCATGTGGCATGATCTGGGCCTCCCGATCTCGACCAATCGGGCGGCCCCAGATCCGTCTTCTTCCTCCAACTTTCTTTCCCAATCGGTGTTGCCGTCCTCCTCCGTGAATTGCGGTGTTGCCGCCCGTGTATCTTTCCCCTCGACCATCTCCTCCTCCTTCCTTTCCTATTTCGCCCAGCACCGCCTCCCTCGTCTCGATCTTCACCCTCGTCACCCCGATCTCCTTCCAGATCAGGCCTCCCCGAATCCGCCCCGATCTTCTTTTGATCTTCCGCCCTCACCTTCCCAATAAGGTCGACCGCCGCCAACTCCTCGTCCTATTTAAGCACCATCACGCTCCCCGCTACCTTTATCCGTCGTCTGCACAAGAATACAAAGATTGGGTTCGGTGGTGATAGCACTGAGCCCATCTCCACCTACAGCGAGATCCGACCATCTTGGTCGTTGCAGCACCTCCTAGAGTTGTCGCCTTGCTCCGGTCTTTGCCCGTCGAGCCAACGCTCATCTTATCTCATGTTTCGGTCGTGGAGCCCACACCTCCATCGATTCCTCATCCGCAATTCTGCTTCAATGACCACTTCATAAATGCTCCTCCGCCTCTGCGCTCTTTTGACCATTGGCCAAGCTGGTCCAGGAAGCTACTCTGCCTTTCATCTTCTAGCACCACCCCTACGGGCCATGCCATCGACCACCATCGCTCGAGGAGAAGCGCCTCCTGCATCGACGTTGGCAGCATCTTCATTGCCTCCTCCAGCCGGACGCCCATCACCATCTCCAGCAACCATCGGAGCATCTTCATATCCAGCCCCCCACCAGGTGCTCCGCCTTCCACGACCGGAGCCTCGCTTGTGTAAGCTCACCCGTCACGGCTCCGCCTCTCGCCGCCAGCCTCGTTCCTTGGTCGACCTCACCTACTTCGTCTCTCGTCGCCAACCTCGTTCCTTGGACGACCTCGCTTACTCCGCTCCACCACGCGAGCCAAGCACATCACGCTAGCAGCTCGACCACGCTATGAACCACCGGGCGGGAAGCCTGAGGTCCTCCCACGTGTCGCGTACGAGGAGGAAACATCACCAGAGAGTACTCCCCGCCCACGTGATACACACGTGTGGGTGGGTTAATTACATCGAACCCCCTGGCATTTCTTGAATTACTGAAGCATCCCCGCCACTTCAAGGTAACGTGCATTGCACGTGACTGATTGGCATATTGCATCATCACTCCTGGAGTTCAGCCTATTTCGAAGAGCATCCCCGCCATCCAGGGTCACGTGCTTTGCACATGATTCTTGGAATTTTGCAGGAACACCCTTCTGGATGTAGGTAATTATCATTAAGTCCTCACACTGCAATTTCTATTTGCATTATTTATTGTAATTTTACATTAAGACACATGTGTTCCCCTTTATTTTGAACTGCTTTATTGTATTATTTTTATTATTATAAATAGCATGATTTCTACAATTAATTCTCAACCATAGGGCATGCTTGTGATATTTTATCCTCTATGATTAATTAATAATTATCATTCTTGTGTAAATTTATATATATTGCCCACTCTGTGCTTGGAAATTCATAAATAATTACATATATATCTGAAAATTTCCAAAAATTCATAAATTAGAGTATCAATTGTATTTAACATTGTGCCCAAAAAGAATTGCATTTGCATACATGGTTTGCTCTATAAAAATCATTTTGCATATTTCAATCCTTAATTTTTAATAGGTATTAGGACTCATATTTTTGAGGTTTAGGATTTTTCTGAGATCAAACATATAGTGATAGATCTTTATAATTTTATCCCCTGAAAATAAATAGGTTTAATATTTATTATAATTAAATATTTAAATTCATACTATTTGCATTCATAAATCCATTAAATATTTATCTTGCATTCAAAAATTCAAAAAAATTTATAGTGCATTTATTTCATTGTTATTTACATCTCTGCCAAATTTCATAATTTTCGGACATCATTTGATTGATCTTATATCTTCGTCCCTAAAATTAGCCTCATTTGTATTTGCATCCCAAAATTACATTAAAAATACCGTCTCGAAAATCATGCACGAACATTGATAGACCAAATTCTAGGTTGTTCCTTTGCTTCCTTGAGTTTGACCTTGGGACTTGTCCAAGTAAAATAAACATAAGACCATGCCGAATAAAATTGATTAATTCATTGTGATTATTTCTTGATCGATTCTGAATTCCCAACGTAATGACAACGACACATTGATATTTCACACCAATTAAACAGGTGAATTTGGACTCATCAGAGATCGGTTCATGGGGTCTGAACCGGGTTGTTGGGAATCACCCTGAATTATTGGAGGTGACGAGCGTATGGAATTGATGTTGGTGCCGGTGGGGTCCCGACTAGGCCATCCATGTGTCGTCATCTCCATGGTCAAGAGGAGATCGAGTTTGGAAGAATGATACGGAGGTCAAACTAGAAATAAAGGGAGTGTAAAATAGTAGAAGGCTCCAAATGAGTCGAGGATCAAATAGGGGAATTAAAGAAAGCGAGAAAAAGGCACACAATGCAGGACTGGTCTTTGAACCTTAATCTAATTCAAACAAACACAAAACAAGGATGGGTTCACCTACTCAACACATGTGAAGCAGTGAAAGCTCGGCTACTTTTATCTTTTCAATTTTAATGTTATTTTCAGACTATCTTATCACAAGTCCTTAAGTACGCTAACCCTATAGGAGCGTGTGTACTGCCAGGCAAGTTCCCCGTACTTGTTCCACCTCCTTTGTAATTTGTGATGTGCATGCTTAAAAGTCCTTGATCTCATGCCTGGGCAGCTACTCAGCCAAAGAAATAGGAAGGAAGCTGATAGGAGAAACCAATACTTCGATCCTCGCTCGCAACAGAATCACCCGTGAGCGTGCAAGGACCTACTCAGACGCAAACTGATGAGACAGACACACATGTGAGGGTATGGCCTACGCTTAGTACTTCAAACCAAGTCAGATGCTCCACACAAGGCGGGAACACCGTGCTCGAATAGGGCCTACTCGGTCACGTACAATAGAAGCGCCAATGCTTCGCCAACCCAGGTGATAACCAAGGTGCCACAGATCAGGATTTAGGCTCTTATCCTTATAGGGTCGCACCTCACTTTGTCTGGAGTGTACCTGAAAACAATGTGGGCTTTATGAACACCAAACAATGAATGGTTCATTGCGAATTTTAATTAAGGTCAAATTTATTTAGCAATCCCTTTTTTTAATTTTTGGGTTTTCATTTTTTTAAGTGTTTTTCAGAGCAAACCACGTAACGATTTTTTTGTATTATTCTTTTATGTTCTGAGTGATATAAACACATGGGAGAGAGGACAGAAAATCCATGCAAGTTGTCAATAAGATGGAAATCTCTTCTTAGTGACTATTGCTGCATGCAAAGATAGAGTTACTTATAGTGTTTCTCAGTTCTCTCCATGTGGTATGCAAGGAGGAATTTCAATATTTGCACTATATGGCGATATGCAAAGGTGGGAAAATGTCCTAAACAGTAGCTTCTATTATTGGGAAGAACTAAATGCCAATCACTCAGAAACGAGATCCAAAAGTCTAGTCTCTGAAGTGCATTGGAGTTCACCACAACGGATCCTGCAAGCGTTGTATAGCACTTCTCTCGGCGCTCGATCTCAAGTCCAAATAATCGACAATTAACTTTTGACTAAGTCCAAGCGAGTATCACTATAGGTGCATGCAATGTTATTAGGGCTTTGAACCTAGCTACCAAGTCAAGCAATCTACTATCTAAGAGCTAACTCATAAGAAACAAATAAAAATATAGGCGGAAAGCTCAAATAACGAGAAACAAAATAAATAAAGGCAATAAAACACGAAACATTCTGTACGAGGCCCCCATGTGAACAGACACCCGGGCACTGGACCTCGTGTAGTGTAGAGAGTAATGTCCAAATTAATTACAAATTATTTGTAGAAAATAAATCTCTCTCCCTAAAAAATTTTGAAAATGCTAAAAGTTGCTCTTCTCCTCTTTACATGTCCTTCTCTCCTGCTCTCTCCTGGTCAGCTCAAAAGAAGAAAGCCGACCTCCGCTCGCTTTGGTGCACCCACCTTCTAAGGGGTAATCCTCGTCAAGCGGTCTCTCGCAACAAATATTAACAAGAAAATATGGGTTAGAACAGTCAAATAATTATCAAAGAATAATTAGTAGAAAAATGTAAGTAGATAATGACAACAATATATGCAAGAATGTGCTACAATCCGTTGCACCCCGGCAACGGCGCCATTTGAAAAGGGGGTTAGATTATGCGAGGGTCTAGAGATCTCACAAGGTGAGATGTCCAATCGATCATGTGACCACTCACGAAACCCGATCCAATCCAACAATCATCCCACGATTGGATATCAAACAATACAAGTAGTGTGGATCAAAATTTATTATAAACCCTACTATAATATGTGTATAGTGACAAGTGGAGTAGGTGTCGAACACAGGGAACACACGAAGTAGCACTATATATTATTTATAAATAAATAATATAAGTAAATGTGTATATACAACTATGCACAATATTTACCAAATAGTGTGGGTTTTTAATAATGGAAATTTTTATTTTCATTTTATATTTTTGTATTTTTATTTTTAGTTTTATGATCTTATACTTTCATTTTAAATTTTTATATTTTTTATATTTTCCTTTTTTTTAAATATATAATAAATTTATATATAAAGTTTGTAGGGAAAAAGGAGCCTACACAGGCGGGTGCAGGTAACTACCTCCACCCGGCCTAATTTTTCATTATTTTTTGATTTTTTAGAAATGAAATCTTGGGGGATTTAGATCACCATGTATCACCATGTTGTCATTCCAAATTCAACTTAATTCAAGACTTCTATCATCTCCATCAAGACTATCAAATTTTAACGGTTTCATGATTGCAGAAATCGACTATGTCTAGATGAATGTGTTAGGAATGATTGTTTTGCATGAAATTTGAAACACATATTCCCCTCAACATATTAAGTATATCCCCCATCTTTTAATTAAAAAAACAACAAAATAATCGAAAAATGGGGTGGGTGCAGGGAGTTTCCTACACCCCCGGGTGCAGGCTCCCTGCCCCCAAGTTTGTATATAATATAGACTAGGATAGATATAAATAATAATACAAATAGTCAAAATAAAGAAAATTAATGGATTTTAAATAATTTTTTTACTATTTTTATGATTATTTTTGGATTTTTTGCTAATTTTTATATATTTTAAAAGTTAAAAATACCTTAAAACATGGCCAAGATACAAGATCGAATTTAAAATGGAGATGAAGATTATCAAATAGCTTCAAATTTCTCAATATAAATTTTAAAAAATATAGTAATATAAAGAAAATTATGCAACAGAAATCACTATTTTTGGAATTTTAGGGGATTTTACAAATTTTTATAAAGGTTTTGTTTAAGCATTTTCTTTTTCTATTTTTATTGATTTTTGGGATAAAGGTTAATAATACTTAAATAAGTATAATATATTTTTTTGAGAATTTTTTGAAGTGATTTTATATTTTTTTGCTTTTTATAAACAGGGGTTGATCGTGCACTATTTGAATTTTGGAAAATAGGAAAAATAACATAAAATGCAAAAACAATTATATAGTTTGATCAAGCATGAATCCAGGTACCTACTCCTATTTTTTGTTAATTGTTAGAGCACAACAACTATTTTTAATAAATAGACAATAACACACAAAATTACTTGGCCTGACAGCGGGAATAATTGCAATTAAAATTAAATACAAGGGTTACAATGCAATTTTACCTAAAGTTAACACTAATATTCAACTTTTATATATTAAAATACCATTAAAAAACCACACGAGGTCTTCAGTGTAAATTTTACAAGGTAAACGTGCGCCTACACATGACACTAGCGGGGACCAAATTGTAATATACGAAAAGTTGAAGAGGTTAGATGCAATTTATCCCAAAGTTTTGAAACTGCATAAAATATTTACAGGACCTTTTAGTAAATACAAAAAGGCATAGGGTGTCTATGAAATTATACCACTTAACCATCAAGATCCAAGCGTCCAGAAGTCGCCACGTGTCAGATCGTGTGGCCTTCCCTGGGTACCCCTTCATGATAACCAACGGTCCAGATTAGATGTGTACCGTTGTTCTTGATCGAAAGGAGGGGAAGGGGACTCGAATAACACACAAGAACTATCTTATGGTGAACCTCTATTCGTCGTTTCGTGGTGCTCTGGCAGCCGACTCTCCTCCAACATGCCCAGCAGGTAGCTGGTCCTCCTCCGCATGCGGCAGCAGGGTCCGATGAAGGCGAGAGGGCTCGAGATGCTTCAGCGAGATCAGACCACCTGGAGCTGCTCCAGGTGGTCGTGGATGACCCAGACACGTCGAATGACCTGCAAAATGGCACCAAAGATGCTCGGGTGTGAGGGATATCTCCTTGACCCGAGGTAATGATAGGGGGATGGAATGGAGGGAGAGCTCCGGCGAGATGGCGGCAAAGGGAGCTCGATTCCCAGATCCACGATGGATCTGGGTTGGATGAAGTGTGGTATCGATGGAGAACGCGGAAGGTGTTGAAATGGGGGAAATTGAGGTGGATCAATGGTCGGATCTCGGTGAATCAGACCTGGAGCTCAAGCTCCAGGAATTTGGGTGTTTTTTATTTGAGCGCTAATCGCTCGATTAAACTACAAATTAAAGATGTGAAATTCAAATTACACTACGAGATTACCTCAGAGCGATGGGAAAGTTGGATCAACTGGACTAATAGACCAGGAGCAAGACCTGTCAGTGGTGCTCCGACTGTGAGGTGGATACACCTACTCCGTGAGCTCTCCTCGTTGTAAATCAAGGGCTAAACCACATTGTCACCATGGAGAAGCCAATAGGAATGATCCGAGGGGCTAAAACTCGAAGAAGAGGGATCAAAAAGACAAAAAGTGTGAAGGGGGTATATTTATAGGTGGTTTTGATCGAGTTTCGAGGGGCAATGGCGTGCGATCGAGCGAGGGTAGGTGGAGATGCGAGGATGGGCGTGGATGAGGGACAAAGTGGTTGCAAGATGGTGGTGGTCTAGAGGGTAATGAGTGAAGATGTAAGCATGGAGAAAAGGGAGAAGTGGCACCCTTGTGACCTTCTGACAAGAGTCAGAAGGTAGGCCGGACTGTTGACCAAGGTCAATAAAAAGTCGCGCCTAGATAGTCCACGTGGACCAACAAGGAAATTCCAAGGCAAAAATACCTTGTAAAATAAATAATAAATCGAATTTGATTTTATTATTTTTTGGTTATAAAATAAAAAATGTTTCAAATTTTATGTAGAAGTTTATGCACATTTTTATTTATTTTTTTGAGGTGTATATTTACAATTTTTTAGGGGTACATATATTGGTATATTTACCTATGTTTTAGGTATTTTATTTTTATTTTGTATTTTTTATTTTATTATTTTGGTTTATTATTGTATATATTTATAACTTATTTTTAGATACTTAAATATATTTTTTGATGTACTATATATACTTAAATAAATAAATATATTTATTATATAGGTATAATTATAGGTATTCCGTCTATCTATTTTCTTTACATATTTTATTTTTCTTATTTTATGTATAGTTTTATTCTAGTTTTAATTTGTATGTATACTATAAAAAATATTCACAAATTTATAAAAATATAAAATTACAAAAAAGAATAAAGAATAAATAAAATGATTATTTTAATCGGGTATACTATACAACAGAGGTCCAAAACCTAACTTTCACACCTTAAATCCAAAAATATGAAAACACCTTTATTAAATAGCTTATTAAAAGTTATATACAATTAAAATGATTTTGGTACATTTTGAGTTTTTATTTGGGAGATACGGGTCTGTGAAGTTTGGCTTTTGGAATTTTATTTTGTGTATAAAATGTACATTGTATATTATTTTTGTGTGAAGTAAATTTTGTATTTTTCTATATATTTTTATATACAACTTTCATGTAGAGAGTTTCATTATTTGAGGTATAAATAATAAAGAATAAAATAGGTCCCTAAAAAGCAATTATTGGCCTATTTAGTGGAGTAATTAGTTCTGCATTTTCTGTACAATTAGCCTCCCTATCTCCCCCTACTTTATTCCTTGTTGACCAAGTCATCATGATAACTGAGTCTTGGGGGCTAGTGTCACTTCAGTGTCCTTGACACTTTGCTCTTTTTCTTTTCTTTCCTTTATTCATTTATTTTGGCGATAAATACAATAAATGTACAGTATTTCATACAATATTTTGTACAATTTAATGAGCGTTTATTTTGGCAAATTAATGGTATATACATGCATTCAACTAGGGTTTAAAGGCCAAAATGGAAGAATAAAGCTGATGAAATGGAGATTCATCATCTGGGAAGATCACGTTCAGCTCGAGCAAGCATAGAGTTATAATAGACATGGTCTTTGAACCGAAAGTCATATCTGATGAAAGTCACGTAGCACCGCCTAAAGCAGATTGTGGCCTGATTGCAGAGATCATGATACAAACCTCTCTTTGAATGACAAATGGACCCTGGAAATCCTCTCTCCTGAGGAGGACTAGGAAAGCATAGTCGACACAAACTTTGATGGCACTTGAGAGACAGAATCTAATTTGTTGATGCATCTCTTTGATTTAGACAATTCACGCCAGTCTGAACATGATGAATTCATTGCAGATCCGTTCGGCACGTTGTCAGTTGAGCAGAAATCCACTGAGGTGAGCATCCCTATCTCTCAAGTGATGGCAGACCACCCCCCTACCAGCATAATTTCTGAAGTGATCGAGAACCATGCTAGATTAGAACCAGAATTAAAGTCACTTCCGCATGCCTTAAGAATGCTTTCCTTGCGGCTGCAGAGAACATGTATCTGGTCATCATCAGCAGCAAGATGAACATGGATCAGGAATCTCGACTTCTTGAGGTTCTAGAGGAAAACCGCAAGGCAGTTGGTTGGCATATCTCAGATCTCTGCGGGATAAATCATGTTCTGTGCTCACACAATATTTACTTAGAAGAAGATTCCAAACCGTCCCGAGAGTTTCAAATGAGAGTGAGCACAAATTTGCAGGACGTCGTCATGAAGGAAATCATGAAATGGTGTGATGCAGGCTTCATTTACCCCATCTCCGACTCAAAATGAGTGAGCCCTCTGCATGTAGTTTCAAAGAAATCAGGGCTCGTCGTGGTTACAAATGACATAAGAGAGGAGATCTATACTCGGGTACAAACATTCTAGCATGCATGTGTTGACTACCACTGTCTTAATGCAGCATCCAAGAAGGACCACTTCTCCTTGTCGCTCATTGATTAAGTATTGGAAAGATTAGTCGGAAAGGAGTTCTTCTGCTTTATGGATGGGTACTTTGGATACAATCAAGTGGCATTCTTCTGCTTTCTAGATGGGTCATTTCTGGGGCATGTGGGATTCTATAGAAGATTCATTCGTAACTTCAGCCGCATTTCCTGGCCTCTTACGGAATTTTTATGCAAGGAGATTGAGTTCAATGTTGATCAGCAAGTTCTCGTTTCATTTAATCAGCTGAAGGAGATAATCACTCAAGCTCCGGTCCTATAGCTGCCAGATTGGTCTCTTCCTTTTGAGATCATGACGGACGCATCAGACTTTGCAGTTGGGGTTGTTCTAGGACAAAGGAAAGACAAGGTGCC
The DNA here is from genome assembly GCA_037367405.1 of Ottelia alismoides. Lineage (NCBI taxonomy): Eukaryota > Viridiplantae > Streptophyta > Magnoliopsida > Alismatales > Hydrocharitaceae > Ottelia > Ottelia alismoides. The sequence goes on along the minus strand of JAZKJV010007985.1, from coordinate 533,188 downwards.
CTATGCCATTCACTATGCCAACAAAACACTAGATGAAGCTCAAAGAAATTACACGGTGACTAAAAAAATTGTTGGTTGTGGTTTTCACCCTAGAGAAGTTAAGATCCTATTTGCTTGGATCTAAAGTCACCATCTACATTGACCACTCTGTTATCCGATACTTGCAGTAGAAGAAGGATGCCAAGCCTAGACTGATCAGATGGATACTTCTCTTCCATGAGTTCGATTTGGAAATCAAAGATAAGCCTGGGGTTCCAAATGTGGTAGCAAATCACCTCTCCAGAATTGAATAGCAAGAGCCTCCACCGAGCAGTGCACCCATTAAAGACACCTTTCCTAACGAGTCGATTCTGGCCGTAGATTCACTCCCTTAGTACACCGACATTGTGAACTACCTTGTTTCAGGTGTAGTCCCGCAAGATTGGACGAAGATCAAAAAGGACAAATTCTTGTCCACCATCCATTTCTACCAATGAGAAGATCCATTTTTATTCAGGGAAGGAGCGGATTATATTTGGCACAGGTGTATTCCTCAGGAGGAGCATCGTAGTGTCTTCGAGCATTGTCATTCACTCGAATCTGGTGGACATCACTCTGGAGATAGAACGGCAACAAAAGTATTGCAGTGTGGCCTCTGGTGGCCTACACTATTTAAGGATGATGCAACATTTGTCAAGCACTGCACTGACTACCTGAAATTGAAAGGAACCCTTATAGCTAAAGATTCCATGCCCCTAAAGTTCATTCAAATGACGTACGTATTTGATGCTTGGGGCATTTACTTCATGTGACCCTTCTCTAACAATCAGGGATACGAGCACATCCTTCTTGTCGTTGATTATGTGAGTTGTTGGGTTGAAGCTATCCATGCTCGAGCCGCTGACAGCCGTACAGTTTGTCGATTTCTGAGAGAAACATCATTACACAGTTCGGTATTCCGAAGATACTCATATCAGACATGGGTAGTCACTTCATCAACCGAGAGGTCAAGAAATTAAGAGAGGAATACAACATCGAGCACCGAGACGCATCTCCTTACCATCCTCAGACCAATGGCATGGTTGATTATCAAACAAATAAATCAAGACGATCCTCTAGAAGCTTGTAAATCCGGACAGGAAAAATTCGTCCCAACTCTTGGACTCAGTCCTTGGGCATATAGAACCGCTTACAAGTCTCCTTTAGTCACGTCGCCATACCAAAACCTTGCCATCTGCCAGTGGAATAATTCATAAATCATTGTGGGCAATCAATATTTGTAATTTGGACTCACAAAAAGGTGGTCATAAAAGAAAAGAGAATTTAAGCAGGCTCCTAGAATTTGGAGACTGTACATATGATAACACATTAATGTACAAGGAGAAGGTTAAACGATGGCTTGACCGACACATCGAACGAAAAACCTTCAAGACTAGACAAAAAGTATGGTTATTTGATGCAAAGTTGAAGATATTCCCATACAAATTAAAGAGTAAATGGACATGGTCATTCAAAGTGCAAAAATGTGTGATAACAGAAGCATTGTGATATCAGACTTGTCTCATGACACACAACCGTTTGTCGTCAACGGTCAGTTACTGAAGCCTTACCTCGAGCATGACACTTTCCTGGATGTGGTCGATTCTGTCCAAGTGATACGCACCGAATGAGAATCTGCAACCTTAGCAGCAACAAGATTCAGATAATGCCACTCAAAAACTCTTCCTCTAAGTTTTCATGTTTTCTTCTTTTCTTCTTGTCATTTTTATTTTTTCATTTTTCTACCAAAAAGGTGTCACCCCTTTTGATCAGTAATCTAGTACGTACTTTGTGTTAAGTATAGGGGGTGGGTACCCTGAGTTCTTTCATTCTTTGAGCCCCTCCATTGTCTCCTCTTCTTGTCTATATTTAGGGATATCTTACCCTAAGTATAGGTGGAGACAATCAGAGTTGTGATTTGTTCATTCCCACTGTTGACCCTCCCTGCCTTGTGTACAGTCTGCTATACTTAGGATTATTTGATCCTAAGTATAGGGGGGACGGTCGACTTTACATTCGTTCATTTCTTCATTCATTTATTCTTTAGGATTTTCTTTGCTCAGAATGAGTTATGTCTTTTCTTTTTCTCTCTGATCTATGAGGACATAGCTCAAGCTAAGTATAGGGGAGTCATATATACTTTAGCCATAACTCTTACTTTCGTATTTTCAATAAGTACGGCTAAAATTCTGTATAAAATACTCTATATAAAAGTCATTAAAATCACTTAATAAAAAGATGCATATTATTATTCAAATTTTTTTGTATTTACTGATTACTGAATCAGGTAAAAATATTTTGCAAAATAATTGAAAAATAATTTGAAAATCCAGATGAAAAATCTTTTAAAAACTTTTTGAAAAATATTTTGTAAATTATTTTCACCCTTTGTAAAGATATTTTGTTTGTAAAAATATCTTTCCTTTGTGTGAAATAAAAATATTTTGAAAAACTATTTACAAATGGTTTTGAAAATGGTTGAAAAAATATTTTGAAAAATCTATACATACTGCTTGAAAAACCTTTATAAATTGATTTTCGGATATTTATAAATGTTTGTAAAAATTATTTGCAAAAACTATTTTGGACTATAGTTTTCAAAATTGTTTGTAAAATGATTTTCAAATAAATTTGAGGAATATATACATCACAATAAAATTCTTTACTCATCGTGTATAAGTATTATTAAAAAAATCCCACTCCAATTGTACATTCTTAAAAATCCTAACTATTGTAAATAATAAGATGCATCCTCGTGTAAATATTTATACCTACTTTTATTTCAAAAATCTTTTGTTTTAAAACTCCAAAAAAACATTTGCAAAATCTTTTTTTAAAAAAATTAAGTAAAAATTTGCAAAATCGTTTTTAAAAATCCATAAAAAGTTCAACACTTTGAAAATTGCATCACAAAAACATTTTCTGCATTGTACATAGCATTTGCATAGCATTCACTTATTTCAGATTAAGTTTGATGATTGAACAAGTCTAAGTAAAATCCAAAGATTGGAGCTTGGTTGGACCTTAAATTTACCTAATCACAGGAACCTTATAGGAACTAGAATTGAGGTACTTCATGTCTGGTTGACTTAATTCTTTGAGAATCACTAGACTTGGTTTGATATATTCTTGGCTGCCTAAGTAGAGTTTTCGGGTCATACACACGGCTCTTGTTGATAGTGACCTAACTTGGACATCTGCACCTTTCACTTGTCTCAACTCAGTTGGAGTGATGAGGGGATTTACGGGTATGAGACGCACACAAGTGGAAACATTTGTCCTCATCTAGGGAGGGAAGTGAACCCCAACTCATCTAACAGCAGAGACGTCTAAATACATGAGAATGTGGGTTGCAATAATGATTTAAAAGAGGGATGCATATTGTCTCAAGAGAAAAAACTCCTTATGTAAATTCTGTTGTATATAATACTTAAAAAACTCCAAAACGTGGACAGGCATGATTGAAAATCAAATGCCTGCCGGAGTGTATATACTTGTATAGTCAATAAGCAAGCTTGAGCTTCAAAAGTCATATCTTGTGATCCTGTAATTGGATGACTTGGCTACACTGGTCATGCATTCTAGGATAGGTAGATACACTAGCTACCATCCATTCTTCTCTTCACCCCCTTCTCTTGAGCTGGTTGCCACTTGAACTTAGAAGGGAATGCCCCATTCCTCGAGGAAAGAGTTGTTGGATGAGGAATCATTGGATTGTCATATTGGAGAAGTCAGTCTCTTTGTCATTTCAGTTGAGGGGAGCCACCATCACATACACTGTAAGGGTTTGCATATGAGTTGAAGTATTCTGACCTAGCTATTCAGGAGACTTGAGTAGAGTTTTGGGATTTTCGAAGGTTGTTGTGTTTCAAATCCGATTCCCAATAAGGTTCCGATCACACCTAATTGTCCAAAGGTCCGATCTGAGCTCCAAACATTGATTTTGTGAAGACAAGTTTGAAAATCAAAAATAATTCAAACTCTTTTTCTTTTTTATTTCTTTGTTTTTATTTTTCTGCACTTATTGCATAAGTGTTTGCTAGGGACTATCAAAGGCAAGTATAGGGGGTGATGAATTTCCATTTATTCACCTTTATTCTATCATTTTGGCCTTAAAACCCTAGCTAATACATGTCAACAACATTAACTTGTACAAATTAACATTCATTCTTTATTCTAATTATTGTGTATAAAATACTGTTTTAATGTCAAAATTATAGAATAAAGAAAACAAAAGAAAAAGAATAAAATGCCAAAGGTATTTTATGACCCTAAACCCCGAGACCAGGTCAAGATTTGAATTGGTCAATGAGGAATAAAGTAGAGGGAGATAAGGGCCCATAATTTAATAAAAACCCAATTCTTTTATTTATTCATAAAGTATTTTTGGGGACATATTTTATTCTTTATTATTTATACATCAAATAAAGAAACTTTGTACATAAAAGTTGTAGATAAAATGTATAGAAAAATACAAAATTAAGTTTGCACAAAAAGAATATGCAGTGTACATTTTATACACAGAATAAAAAGCCAAAACCCAAACTTCACATATCCACATCTCTTGAATAAAAACTCAAAATGCACAAAAATCACCTTTAAGAGTATATAACTTTTAATAAGCTATTTAATGAAGGTGGCTTCATATTTTTTGGACTTAATATGTGAAAGTTAGATTTTGGACCCTTATTGTACTACATACCTGAATAACATATTCATTTTATTTATTCTTTATTATTTTTATAATTTTATATTTTCTTTTATAATTTTCTAAATATTATATATAGTATATGTACACATTAAAACTAGAATAAAATCATAAAGAAAATATAAAAATAAAATAATTATACAAAATACATAGACAAAATACCTATACATATACATATATAATTTATATCCCTATTTATTTAATTGTACAAATAACATCAGAAAATCTAATAAAAAATATATTTATGTATATAAAAATAAGTTATAATATATAAAATATAAGAATAAAATGATGAAATCAAAAATATAAAATAAAAGTAAGACAACCAAAACATAGATGAATATACCTATAAATACACTCTTAAAAATTAACTAGTAAAAAATACTACATATAAATATTTTTTATAATAAAAAATAATAAAATCATTTACTATTTTTAATTAATTCTTTTCATATAAATCCTGCTATTTTGTCCTGTAGCGTCCTGACGTGGACCAATCGCGACCTAGGGATTGTTAACCCCCGATCAACTACCCCTGGCACCTCTAACTCCCGTCAAACATGTTGAATCCCCAATTTTGAGCCATTTTTCCTAGGCATCTCATCTATTTGTTTCATTGTTTCTCCACACCAAGATCTCCCTCAATCATCATTCATCTTCACCTAAACCTTTGATCTCCTGTACATAATCATTGTTCTTTATAGATCACCGGTCAATAAGGATCTTCGACTTTGTCTATAAATAAACTCCTCCACCTCCAAGCTCTGTTTTGATCCTTCTCAGATCCTTGAACTCCTCCATCATGAATGAGTGAGTGTTCTTGGTGACAGCTGGAGCACCTTCGAGCTTTGGGCGTGCGATTTAAGCAAGACGGAGAAATCCAAGGCAGCCCTCCGGCAACCTCTGCTCCCTTAGCAACCCTTAGGTACGAGCTACATCTTTTTATCATTTTTAGGTTGATGTAGCTTGTAGTTTTAATTATGTGTGTTTTATTCGCGATTTTCATCATGTTAGTAGTGTAGATTACATTAAACATCTCGTTGGATCTCTCGAGCTCCAACCATGTTCTCACCCTAACTTACACCCATTCCGAATACCACGATCATATCATCTCCTTCCCCTACACGTTTTCGTTGAGTCGACCCATTTGGATCACCCGATTGCAATCCAATCAGTGAATCGAGGTTTGCGTAACATCGCTCGCTAGAACCTCAATGCTCACCTTCATTTTCATGCATTCCAGCTTCATTATAGGTTGAGGAGATGGCCTCGAGCCAGTGAACATCTTCGTGTAGGTGAAAAGGCAAAAAGACTCCTCCTGGGATGCAATCACACTTGGACGAAGGACCCCATATGCTCATGTTTCCATGACATGCCAGGACCCCAACATTGGGTCCTAGATCTTCTGGAGCACATCAATCGATGCGAACGAGTGTCCCATCATCTAGAGTACAAGAGCAGCACCAGAAACCGTTGGTGGGAGGAGAGATCATGGATCAAAGTCTAGGGAAGGCCACCTTCTTCCTTGTTCTTCGTGCGTAGCAAATACCGTCCGATGGAAGGCACGCCTCCAGTTCTAATATATGTCGTCTGCTCTGCACTCATCTCGATCATTCGATAGAGTCCACGATCAGATCAGAGTCGCTCGTCAGCGAAGTGGTAAATGATCGTGCGACGTGTGGCAAGTGGATCGTCGTCATCCACACGATGGCGTGCCTAATGGGGGTAGTTTACATATTTCTCCCCGGCTCTTTTTGTATTTATTTATTGATCTTGAAAATAAAGTGTATAGGGTAAATAAATGAGAATATTTTGCATGTAGACCTATGTATTTCCTTCATATTACACTTAGGTCCATGCTAGGTCACCTCACGCGTCGTCCCACGTGAGGTGGCCATTTTGCAAGTATACTCTTGAGGTTTTCTGTATTAGTGTTTATTCCAATAACTTAATATACGTTATAAATTTATGGGAAAATTTCATGTGAGCCCTTGTAGTTTATTTTATTTACAAAAATACCCTTCCCAGTTCATGTATTTTTGTGCTTGGATTTCATATATTAAAAATAACACACGTGCTCCAAAAAATATGCAAAAATAAGGTTAAATGCATGCTAACATGTATTTTCATGCTCCATTTTTATTTTAGCATTTTGGACAGTTTAACTATTTATTAAAATTCAAATGAGCACGTTTCATCCATGTCTAATTTATAACATACAGAAAAATAGAAAAAAAATTACGAAAATTTTCAAAAAAAATTATGTTGTTATTTTAGCATATTTATCCCCAGACCAAATATCCCTAAAAATAGAAAAAGAAAAGGACTAAAAATTAAAAGGGTCCAAAATCCTTTATAAAAATGTGAAAATTCACCAAAGATATGTTTTTCTATTTTCGAATTTTATTTATATTATTATCTATCTATTAAAATTAATTTGAAGAATTTTGAACTCATTTTATTATTTTTATTCTTCATTTCAATTTCAGCATATTATTTCATCTCTGACATGGGATATTTTTTACTTTAAAAAAAATGCATAAATTTGCAAAATTTCCATAAAAAACATAAAAATATTAGAAAGATATATATAACCCAAAACAATTAATTTGTTGTATTTTATTTATTTTTACTAGTATCTATAATTATATTACTCTATATGGTATATATAAAGCCTTATATAGTCTATTATTTATTAAAAAATATAAAAATTCGAAAATTAAAATATGCATAATTAAAAATCCACAAAAACAATAAAAAGAGACAGAAATAAAAGACATGTTTGTACATACTACACATTGATTAGCAATAATCGTAGGCTACATGTTTTGCTCTCTATTGTTCGACCTCTATATGCTTTCTTACTATACACTTAGTTTTGTAGAGAATAATAAATTTTAGCTCACATTTTTTCCATTCACTGTCATTATTCTTGCATGGTTTAATTATTGATTAACTAGGATTTATTGAGTGGTTAATACACCGACTGCGGTTTCGCCTTGTGAAATCGTACGACCCTCGAAATTCCCTGGTTATCACTATGGGTCTAGGAAGATCACATTCAGCTCGAGCAATCACAGAGTTACCATAAACATGGTCTACGAGTCGAAAGTCGTATCTGATGAAAACTACACAGCACCGCCTAAAGTAGATTGTGACTTTATTGTAGAGATCAGAGATACATTACTCTCTTTGAATGAATCATGGACCTTGGAAATCCTCTCTCATGAGGAGGACTAGGAAAGCACAGTCGACACAAGCTCCGATGGCACTTGGAGGACAGAATCCAATTTGTTGATGCATCTCTTTGAGTCAGACGATTCATGTCAGACCGAACATGATGAATTCATTGCAGATCTATTCGACACATTCTCAGTATAACAATAAGACACTAAGGTGAGCAGCAACTCTAAAGTCATGACAGAATATCTGCCTACGAGTACAGTGTCTGAAGTAACCGCGAAGAAGGACAGATCAGAACCAGAATTAAAGCCACGTCCAGAAGGCCTTAAGTATGCTTTCCTCGCGGGTGTAGAGAACATGTATCTGGTCATAATCAACAACAAGTTGACCCTGGATCAAGAATCCTGACTTCTTGAGGTTCTAGAGAAAAACCACAAGCCACTTGGTTGGCACGTCTCAGATCTTCGTGGGATAAATCTTTCTCTGTGATCACACCATATCTATTTGGAAGAAGATACCAACCGTCCCGAGAGTTTCAAAGAATACTAAACCCAAATTTGTGGGACGTCGTTATGAAAGAAATCACAAAATAGTGTGATGTAGGCTTCATTTATCCTATCTCCGATTCGAAATGGAGGAGCCCTCTACATGTAGTTCCAAAGAAATATGGACTCATCGTGATTACAAATGACAGAGGAGATGAGATTTCTACTCGGGTATTGACATCTTGGCATGTATGTGTTGACTACCACCATCTTAATGAAGCAACTAAGAAGGACCACTTCCCCTTGTCGTTCATTGATCAAGTGTTGGAAAGACTAGACGCTAAGGAGTTTTTCTGCTTTATGGATGGGTACTCCAGATATAAATAGGTGGCAGTCACCCCAGAAGATCGAGAAGATTACCTTCACTTGCTCGTTTAGCACCTATGCTTTCAGGAGAATGCCACTTGGACTATGCAACGCACCTGCGACATTCCAAAGATGCATGCTTGCAGTTTTCTTGAGGTATTTATTGATGACTTCTCTGTCTACGGTGACAGTTTCGATTCTTGTCTTGAGAACCTAGACAGAGTACTTCAGAAATGTTGTGAAGTCAAACTTGTGCTATCTTGGGAAAAGAGCCACTTCATGGCCACAGAAGGGATTGTGTTGGGTCACGTCATTTCCAAACGTGGCATGGAAGTTGACCCAGCAAAGGTGGATGTAATTGCCAATTTAGAGCCACCTCAGACAATCTGAAATGTGAGTTCATTCTTGGGGTATGTGGGTTTCTACAGGAGACTTATTCGTGACTTTAGTCGGATTGCCCGACCTCTCACAGAGTTATTATGCATGGAGATTGATTTTAATGTTGATCAACATGTTCTCCTTTCATTTAATCATCTAAAGGAGCTTATCACTCAAGCTCCATTCCTATAGCTGCCAGATTGGTCTCTCCCTTTCGAGATCATGATGGATGTGTAATATTTTGCAGTTAGGGTTGTTCAGGGCAAAGAAAAGACAAGGCGCCCTATTCCATTCACTATGCCAGCAAAACGCTAGATGAAGCTCAAAGAAATTATACTGTCATGGAGAAAGAATTGATAGTTGTGGTGTTTTCCCTATAGAAGTTTAGATCATATCTGCTTGGATCAAAAGTCACCATTTTACCGACCATTCTGCTATCTGATACTTACGACAGAAGACGGATACCAAGCCAAGACTGATCAGATAGATCCTTCTCATCCAGGAAATTGATCTGGAGATAAAAGACAAGCCTGGGGTTCAGAATGTGGTAGCATATCACCTCTCCAGAATTGAACAACAAGAGCCTCCACTGACCATCGCACCCATCACAGACACCTTCCCCTACGAGTCGATTCTGGATATGGATTCACACCCTTGGTATGACGATATTATGAAGTACCTCATTTCCGATGTAGTCCCCCAAGATTGGCTGAAAATCCAGAAGGACAAGTTCTTTTCCACCATCCATTTTTACTAATGGGAAGACCCACTTCTATTCAGGGAAGGAGCAGATTGCATTTGGCAACGGTGTATCTCTTAGGAGGGGCATCATAGTGTCCTCGAACACTATCACTCGCTCGAATATGGTGGACACCACTCTGGAGATAGAATGACAGCGAAAGTACTGCAGTGTGACCTCTAGTGGCATGTACTATTTAAGGATGCTGCAGCATTTGTGAAGCACTGCACTGACTGTCGGTGATTGGGAGGAACCCTTACAGTTAAAGATTCCATGCCCCTGAAGTTCATTCAGATTGCAGATGTATTCGATGCTTGGGGCATTGATTTCATGGGATCCTTCCCAAACAGTTAGGGATACGAGCACATCCTGCTTGCCATGACAACGGAGTCACTGGGTTGAAGCTATCCCCGCCCGAGCCGCAGACAACCATACAGTTTGTCGGTTGCTAAGAGAGAAAATCATATCACGGTTTGGTATTTCAAAGATACTGATATTAGATAGGGGTAGTCACTTCATTAACAAATAGGTCAAGAAATTAGCGAAGGAGTACATAATCGAGCATCGAGTCGCGTCTCCTTACCATCCCCAGACCAATGTCATGGCCAAATTATCAAATAGAGAAATCAAGATGATCCTATAGAAGCTTGTGAAGCCGGACAGAAAGAATTGATCCTAACTCATGGACTCCATCCTTTGGGCATATAGAACCGCTTACAAGTCTCCCTTGGGCATGCCGCCCTACCATCTTGTATATGGAAGACCATGCCATTAGCCCGTGGAGTTGATTCATAAATCATTATGGGCAATCGATATCTGCAACTTGGACTCACATAAATGTCGTCAGAAAAGGAAAGATGATCTAAACATGCTCCTAGACTTCTGAGACTATGCATATGATAACACATTGATTTACACAGAGAAGGTTAAATGTTGGCATGACTGATGAATCCCCGTTTCATCACCTTTATTCTATCATTTTGGCCTTAAAAACCCTAGCTAGTGCATGTAAATAACATTAATTTGTGCAATATAGCATCCATCATTTATTACATTTATTGTGCAAACAATATTGTTTTTAATGCCAAAATTATATAATAAAGAGAAAAAAAAGAAAAAGTAATAAAATATTGAAGATATTTTATGACCTTAAACCCTGAGACCAAGTCAAGAATTGAGTTGATCGACAAGGAATAAAGTAGGGGGAGATAAGGGCCAAAAATACAATAAACCCAATTTTTTTATTCATTATTTATGCATTTTTTGGCACCTATTTTATTCTTCATTATTAATTCATCAAATGAAGGAACTCTGAACATAAAAGTTGTAGATAATAATGTAAACAAAAATACAAAATTGACTTTGTGCAAAAATAATGCACAACGTTCATTTTATACACAAAATAAAAAGCCAAAAACCCAACTTCACAGACCCATATCTTTCAAATAAAAACTCAAAACTTATCAAAATCACTCTAATTGTATATAATTTTTCACGAGCTATTTAATGATGGTGGTTTTATATTTTTTGGAGTTATTGTATGAAAGTTAGGTTTTGGGCCCTCATTGTACACTCTACCGATTAAAATATTCATTTTATTTATCCCTTATTATTTTTACAAATTCATATTTTTATATTTTGTAAATATTCTTTATAACATATATGTATATTAAAACTAGAATGAAACCATATAGAAAATGAAAAATAAAATAAATCTATGTGAAATTATAGATAAAATACCTATAATATACGTGGGTATAAATAAAAGGGGGAACATATTCTTTTGATCTTCATATTTTTATAATATTGTAAATATTATTCATATTCTATTAAAAATACAAAACCAAAATAAACCTCAATAAAATACACTAAAATAAAATAGTATACATAAAACATAGGTAAAATACCTATAAATATACATATACAATTCACATATCTATTGATTTAAATATACAAAATACATCATAAAAATAAAATAAAAATATACATATACTCACAAAATTAAGTTATAAATATATAAAATAAAAGAATAAAATAATAAAATAAAATATACAAAATAATAATGTACAAAACATAGATGAATATACCTATAAATAAATACACTATTAAAAATTAACTACTAATAAGATACACCAAAAAATAAATAAAAATCATAATAAAATACTACAAAAAATAATAAACATTTTTATTTTATATACAAAAATTAATAAAATCATTTACTATTTTAAATAAATTATTTTTGAATAAAACCTGTTGTTCTGTCGGTTAGCGGCTGACGTGGACCAATAGGGTTGCGTCAAATATTGACCATGGTCAACTCCCTCCTCTGCTCTGGATTTGACATATAGACTGATTTTCCCGCGATTTCCACCCTTTTTCCTGGGCGTATCGTCGCTCAATCGTCGTTGCTCCCTTCATACGAAATGATCATTGATCATTGTACATACACGCCATGATCTCTAATCACATGTACATACGCCCAAATCTTCATTTTTCCCCGGTCAATAAGGGTGCTCAATAAGGTCTATAAATAAAATCCTCCGCCTCCTTCTTCAAATTTGGTCACCATTAAAGCCTTGTGAGCCTTGGGTCAGCGTCTTCAATTGTTCCACGTGACAGGGGGATCATTTGCAGTGCTTGGCCTAGCTCCGGAGCAAGGGGGTGCACCCACGGTCGTTGTCACCGGCGACCCTGCTCCCTGGTCATTCCAGGTATAAGAGCTATGTCTTTTCCATCTATTTTTCTTAATTTTGATACTAGCTTTTATTTCAAATAGTTAATTTAGTTTCTAGATAGTTAGGATAGCTTAATCAAATCACCATGTACTTCGCCGAAGTTGAGCCCCGACGAGATCGTACGCACGTCATCAGCGCCCCTTTGACGTATTCCATGTGACCATTTCATTCCTGATCATCCTACGATCACCCTGTGCATCTCGCTTTCCCCATATCCATCGTGGATCTGGAGATCCAGGTGCTCCACTCTACCATTCGCCGGAGCACCTCCACCCGCCTCACTTCGCTTCATTTCACCACCAATAAGGCCCCCATGACCCTCGTTTTCTTGCACCTACCGTTTCTGCAGGTCCAGAGCACCAAAAGACTTGCAAGGATCGACTTCTGAAGGAATAAGAGGCACCTGGAGCTCGCAACCTTCCTCGACCTCGCATGAGCACGTCGGAGCTCCAGGTACCCTATCGAAGGCATCAATCGGCACAGGAGACTTCCAAGAATGCGCGGAGACTCTCGGCGACGACGGAGAAGGTCGGAGGAGTCCGCAATATTCAATCAAAGCTCGCCCCAGGCGAGCTTCGTCCTTGTTCTTCCAGCCCTTCCCGTAGCCGCCCGATCAAGAAGGAAGCTCCAGATCGCAACAGAGCCGTCGGATCACGCCAAGTTGTCACCGTCTGATCATCCAGCTGATCTAATCTCAGACGTTGATCCACAAAGCATCATCGGTCGCCGGATGCGTGACACATGTATTAGTAAAAGAATCCAGACCGTCCACCCGTGCCTTTAATGGGGTAAATTGCACATCTAAACCCCACTTTTTTGTGTTTATTATTTAATACTGTAAATAAAGTGTAACGTGTAAAAAAATAAGTGGAATTTTGCATAAAGGACCCTGAGCTTTTTGTATTTACAAATAGGTCCAGTCCACGTCACCGTACGTGCACTCCCACGTGAGGTGGCAAAATTATAGGGATGCCCTTGCAAGTTTTTGTAATTATTAAATAGTCCAATAAAATTTAAAGCACGTTATATATTTTGTGAAAATTGTTGAGAGGTCCCTGAACTGTCCTATTTTTGCATTTTAGTCCCTCCCAAAGCGCATCACGTGTTGTCCAACGTGATGGGTAAATTGCATGAGTACCCTGGCAGGTTTTGTAACTGGAAGTTAGTCTTTAAAAATTAAATAAACATTGTATATTTTTGGTGTAATTGCACAGAGCCCCTGATGTTTATTTTATTAGCATTTATGCTCCTACTAGGATAGGGATTTTTGTGTTATTTATCTAATTATTAAAAATACCTACTATGCTCCTAAAAATCCACAAAAATAGGATTAGATGCATTTTGCCATGTATTTTAACGCCTGTATTTGTTTGGCATTTTTTAGCATTTAATAATTTTTTAAAAATCAAATAGGAGACATATTGTCCCTGTTTAGTTTAGAAAATAGCAAAAAAATATAAAAACGTTTTCAAAAATTCCCAAAAATTATATATAGTATATTTTAGCATTTATTGAGTCCAGAAAATAAAAATCCCTAAAAAATGGAAAAAGAAAATGATAAAAATTAGAAAGCTCCAAAATCCAACAAAAAATATAAAAAATTCGATAAAAATACCAAAAATAGGTTTTTTTATTTTATAATTATCTATATGTTATTATTTATCTATTAAAATTAATTTGGGTAATTTTGAGAACTATTTATTATTTCTAAAACCTAAATTAATTTGGATTATTTATTAATCCCCTACTTGAGATATTTTTACTTTAAAAAATATATAAAAATTAACAAAAATTCCAGAAAAATACAAAAAAATAGAAAAATATAAAAATCACAAAAACTTTATTTTCAATGTATTTTGACTATTTTTACATATTTATATATACATAGTATATATATATGCCTTATATTATTTTTATACATATACATATATACACATAGATATATATAATACTTAAATAAAAAATAAAATATAAAAAAAATAAAAATAAAAAATATATAAAAATAGAATATAAAATTATAAAACCAAAAATAAAATAAAAGAAACATACAAATCCAAAAACCCACAAAAAGACTTGTATAAATGAATGATTTGGTTGTACATAAATAACCATAGGCTACCATTCTGCTTTCTGTGGTTCGACCTCTCCATACTTGCCTGTTATGCATTTTATGGTAGAGAAAATAAATTTTAGACTCACGTGTGCTTTTCATTGCCTTAAAATTATATTGTGGGTTAATTGCTGACTAACCGGGAAAGATTGAGTGGTTAACTCAATGACTGCGGTCTCGCCTTGTGAGACCGTGCGACCCTTAATTCTCCTCAGATGAAAGATCTTCGAGACTGGATATAAAGTGTATCTATTTGATGCAAAGTTGAAGATATTCCCGTGCAAATTAAAGAGTAAATCGATAAGGCCATTCAGAGTACAAGAAATGTGTGACAACGGAAGCATTGCAATATTAGAATTGTCGCCTGACGCATAACCATTTGTCATCAACAGTCAATTACTAAAGGCTTACCTTGAGCATGACACTTTCTTGACCGTTGTCGACTCAGTCCAAGTGATATGCAAGGAAGAAGCATCCACAACCGTAGCAGCATCAAAAGATTTAGATAATATCGCTCAAAAGCTCTTCTTTTAAGTTTTTCTTATTTTCTATCTTCAGCTTTGTTTTCCTCATTCGTTTCTTCTGTAATTAGGATATGCTTCATCCTAAATATAGGGGGGATGAGTGATGTAACTTGTTTATTCTTTGTATCACCACCTATCTCCTCTCTTGTTGATATTCCTATTTATACTTAAGGATATCTTACCCTAAGTATAGGGGGAGACAGGACGAATCATTAAGTTGTTCATTCCCACCCTTGACCCTCCTTGTCTTGTGTACAATCTGCTATACTTAGGGTTATTTGATCCTACGTATAGCGAGGACGGTCGACTTCTCATTCTTTCATTCAGTATTCTTTAGTCATTATAATATAGGCTTTTATATATTCCATACGAGTTATGTCTTCTCGTTGTCTCTTTATCTATGAGGACATAGCTCAAGCTAGGTATAGGGGGTCATATATACTCTCTATATATTTTAGCCATAACTCGTACTTTCATATTTTCAAAATAAATATGGCTAACATATTATATTTATACATACACAATTCATTGAGGCAACTAATAAAAAGATGTCTATTATTCCTCAAATTCTTTTTGTATATACGGATTAATAAATCAGGTAAAATATTTTGCAAAATGTATGGAAAATAGTTTGAAAATCTATTTGAAAAATCTTTTGAAAATTGTTTGAAAACTATTTTGTAAATTTTTTTCAACATTTGTAAAATGTTGGTATGCAAAAATTTCTTTCTTTTGTGAAATAAAAATGTTTTGAAAACTTATTTACAAATGATTTTGAAAATGGTTGCAAAAATATTTGAAAAATCCATATATACTGTTTGAAAAACCTTTGCAAAATAATTTTTAAATGTTTGTTAAAATTATTTGCAGAATAATTATTTTGGACTATTGTTTTCAAAATTATTTGTAAAACCATTTTCAAATAAGTTTGAGGAATATATACATCACTCAAATAAATTCTTTACAAATTCTATATACATACATATAAAAATATTTAATATTCAATATGTAAATCCTCCAACCTCAATTCTTATAAATGAAAAGAGACATGCACGTGTAAATATCTTTACATACTTCATTTTTGTGCCCAAAGTCTTTTTATTTTTAAAAATCCCTAAAAATTTGCAAAATTCCAAAAACAATTGCAATGTATTTTTTAAAAAATGCATAAAATTTGCAAAACTTTTTTAAAAAATCCATAAAAAGTTCAAAATTAGAAAATGGCATCATAAAAATATTTTTCTTGCATTGTATATTGCATTCATATTTTTCGAAATAATATAGATGATTTAACAAGTTGAAATAAAGTCTGGAGATTGGAGCTTGGAATAGACCTTAATACACCTAAATTCGGAGGAACCCATTGGGGACTAGAAGTGGAGATGTTTCATGTCACCTTGACTTAACTCTTCAGGTTTCATAAGACTATTTTCATGAGCCAATTCAATGTGCTTAAATAGCACCCTTCATACCATAGTGATTTGACTGGAAACCTCGCACCTAGCACTTAGCTCAACTTAGATAGACCGTTGAAAAATCTTGGAGTTTAAGTTGAGACGGTGCAAGGTCGCTTCATTAAGGGTAGCTCAGGAACCATTCTTGGGGATTACTGACACTGGTACTCTAACCCAATACTATTGGAAACAATGATATCTAAATATTGGAGACAGATTGAGATAATGCTTCGGATGAGGAATGGTCTACTGACGCAACTTTTCCAAGACCCCAAAACAGTAGGTGGAACAAAAGATGATATATCCACAGGGGCACAAATAAGAATGCAGAAGTTGTACAAAGTTTAAGAAAATATCCAAAGAAGCCTATACTAAGAAAAATCCGCCAAAAATTTGAGCTTCAGAAAAAGCATGCTTCTTGGTGAAGAATTGATTACACTGACCGACTTCACAAGGGGGTAAAGACTACACTTGTCCATTCCCACTTCTTTTACCACTCATATAACTCCTTCCCTCTGTTCGGTTGTAAAGACAGGAGTCCCTGACCTTAGAAGGGAATATTTGTCTCCACGAGGACGATTTACCAGAAAAGCAGACGCCTTGATGGTTCAATGGTTTTGTTTAGGAAGAGCTAAACAAATTCACACACATGGTTCTATCATTTCAAGGTAGCAGGAGTATGCGACTGAGAGGATGGTTCCGACCTGGCTGTGAATTGGACCGGATAATAGGAGTATGCAATCTGAGGACTGTTATGTCACGCTTCCCGACTTCAATATGGTTCTGAACACACCATTAATCCAAAGGCCTTCTCTGAGCTCTAAACTTTGATTTTAATAAAAACTACTTTAAAAGTCAACGATTATTCCAAGCTATTTCTTTTTTTTTCTTTATTTTTCATTTTCTGCCTTATTGCATAAGTGTTTGCTAGAGACTAGTAAAGGCAAGTATAGGGGGGTGATGAATCTCCATTTCATCACCTTTATTTATCATTTTGGTCTTAAAAATCCTACCTAATGCATGTAAATATAATTATTTTGTACATATTAAAATTCATTATTAATTCTATTTATTGTATATAGAATATTATTTTTAACGCAGAAATTATAGAATAAAGGAAAGAAAAGAAAAGGAATAAAATGCCAAAGGTATTTTATGGTCCTAAATTCTGAGACATAGGCATCTTCATGACTGGGTCGACAAGGAATAAAGGAGGAGATAAGGGTCAATAAATCCAATAAATTCTTATTCTTTAATTCTTCAATAAGTCCATTTAGGGACCCATTTTATTTTCAATTATTTACTCATCAAATCAATAAACTTTTTTCATGAATATTGTAGATTATTATACATAGATAAATACGAAATTGAGTTTACACAAAAATGATATAGTGTATAAATTATACTCAAAATAAAAGCTAAAACCCAAACTTCCTAGACCCATATCTCCTAAATAAAAAACTCAAAATGTATCAAAATCAATCTTTTAATAAGAGATTAAATGAAGGTGGTTTCATTTAATTTGGAGTTAAGGTGTAAAAGTTTGGTTTTAGACCCATATTGTATAGTATACCTGAATAAAATATTCATTTTATTTATTCTTTATTATTTTTACAATTTTATATTTTTGTAATTTTGCAAATATTCTTTATAATACATGTACATATTAAAACTACAATAAAACCATGAAAGAAACACAAAATAAAAATAGCAGATATAAATATATATATATATATATGAAATACGTATACTTATACCTAGATAATATATATACCCCTATTTATTTAATTATACAAATAACATCAAAAAAATAATAATATATTTTTGCACGTAAAAATAAGTCATAAATATATAAAATAAGAATAAAATAATAAAATCAAAACTATAAAATAAAAATAAAATAACCAAAACATATATGAATATACTTATAAATATACCCTTAAAAATTAACTTGTAATAAATAAACCTAATAAATAAATATCATAATAAAAGACTACATAAATAATAAACATTTTTTTATTTTATAATCAAAAATTAATAAAAGCATTGACTATTTTTAGTTAACTATTTGCAATAATAAGGATTGTTTTGTCATGTAGTGCCCCCCAGGGACCAATGAAAATGCATGGAATGTTGACCCTGGTCAACTCCTTGTCTTCTCTCTGACTTGTGTCAGAGCCTCGAGTCCCCCATTTTCCTCGATTTTTCCAGGTTGCCCTGTTGATCGATGCACCTCGAGTTCTTCATGAAGATCATGCATCTCACATCCCTCTTCCACGCCTAATCATCAGATTTCCCGAATAATTATCAAGCCAAGCAATTTTCTTCCTCAAAATTCATCGGACCTCTTGTCTATAAATAAACTCCCTAGGTCTTCACGCCAATCTGATCCCCCTTCGATCTTCGCTCTGTGTTCTTGCATGTGTGTGTCGAAGTCCAGGTGATAGCTGAGATCTTCCCCGTGCTTGGAGAAGGCAAAGCAAGGAAGAGGCAACGATCCACGATAGTGCTCCGACCTGCCCTGCTCCCAGCTGACACAACAGGTATAAGAGCTGTGTATTTTATTCCTTAGGTAGATTTTTACATCGTCATTTCAATTGTGTAGTTAGTTTCACGTTTAATCTAGTAGGGTAGTTGTAGTTTCAATTAGTCCATTCCTCAGAGCCACTAGGGCTCTGGGAATTTTATCGTGTTTTATCCATGTTTCGAACACCGTGTTCATCCCATCCTCTTTCACATCGCATTCTTCATCTGATTCATCATCTAGACCAACTTGATCATGCTCCGATCAATGAATCGAAGCTCACCCTCCGCCTTATGTCGGAGCACCATCCACCTCATCTATCATGCATTCCAGCTTCATTCTGGGTCGAGGTCCATCGTCTCGAGCCATAGCATATTTTTGTGCAGGTCCCACGCTAGAAGGGCCTTTCTTGGGCCACGAATCGCACCTATAGAGGTTCATCAAGTGCTCCAGCTTCTTCAATATACCAGGACCCCATTGTTGGGTCTTGGACCTTCTCGAGCCTATTAGTAGTTGCGGATGAGTCTCCTGGTCGTGTAGCGCCCAGGATCGTTGAAGAAGACCGCGGGAGGAACAAGAATTCGTGGATCAAAGGTCGGGGAAGGTCCCATTCTTCCCTATTCTTCTTGATGAGCAGATACTGTTCAATGAAAAGGGTGCCTCTAGTTCTAATACAGCCATCCACCTCTCTCACCTTTAGGACGTTGATGAAGCGCCACGATCATATCTGAAGTGTCGATCGATGAAGGGGTATCGTGGGTTGTATAAGCGACGCATGGCAAGTGAATTGATCAAAACCATCCGATGGCATGTCCTTCAGGGGTTAATTACAAACCTACCCCCCCCCCTATTTGTGTATTTCTTTATTAGTCTTATAAATAAAATATGTAATATAAATAAAATTCGACTTTTTGCAAAGATGGCCATGGATTTATTTAACATTGCACTTTGGTCCTGTCTAGCTCAGCTCATGTGTCATCCCACGTGAGCTGGGAAAATCACGTGTAAGACCTTGCAGGTTCTTGTATTTATTTTTAGGATATTAAATTTAAATATACTTTGTATATTTAAGGGAAAATTGCACATGAGCCATGTCTTTATTTTTTGTAAATACACCCTTCCTAGTTCATGTATTTTTTTGCTTGAATTTTATTTATTAAAATATCACCTGTACTCCAAAAACTATGCAAAAATAGGGTTAGATTCATGCAAGCATGTATTTTCATGATTGTATTTTATTTCAGCATTTTAGGCATTTTTACCATTTACTAAAAATTAAATGAGCACGTTTTTGTCCAAATCTAACTTAGAAAATATCAGAAAAAATAAAAATATTTTGAAAAATTACAAAAAAATCATATTTATTTATTTTTACATATTTTATATCCAAACAAAAACCCATAAATAGAAAAAGAAAAATTATAAAAATTAAAAAGCTAAAAATCCAATAAAAATGCTAAAAATCGCAAAAAATCCTAGAATATTTATTTTTTTATTTTCTTTATATTATTTTCTATATATTAAAATTGATTTGATGAATTTGGATTTTGTTTGCTATTTTTAATCTTTAATTCGATTCGGCCCCATTTATTTATTCCTAGTTTTGGGATATTTTTTACTTTAAAAATCTATAAAAATTAGTAAAAATTCTAAAAAAATCATAATAAATGAGAAACTTATTTAAAATCCAAAAATATTTTATTCCGTGTATTTTGTTTGTTTTTGTAAGTATGTATAATTATATAACCCTATATTGTATATATAATCTTATATGTTCCTATATTATATAATTAACTAAAAAAATTAAAAATCTAAAACTAAAAAAAGTATATATTATTAACACTTACATATATATTCAATATAAATATATATGTATATGTATAAAAATAAAAATGTGTATATCCCTACTTATGTGTATATGTGTGTATATAAATATGTATATTAATCTACTATATCATTATTATCATTAGTTTTTATACATATAATTACTATTATTTAATAAATTAAAAAATATATTTGTACATAAAATTAAAACCCCAGATAAAAATAGAAAAAAAGAATATTTGTACATAGTATACATTGATTAGCAATATCATAGGCTACCTAACTTGTTCTTTGTGGTTCGACCTCTATACATGCTTACTTGCTATATATTTATGTTGTAGAGTTATAATAAATTTTAACTCTATGTTTTTGGTATTCATTGCTTTGTATTCATTGTGGGTTAATTGTTGATTGACTTGGCTTTCTTGAGACGTCAACGCATCGACTGCGGTCTCTCCTTGTGGATCTTATCAGTTAGTGAAGGAAATTTTATTAGTGATGGAAAAATAAGAATCATGGATAAAGAAATGCATTTTACAAGCTATGATGTAGGAGTAAAGGGTGTAAATCTCCTCCCCTTTCTAAGCATAGAATTATTGTTACCATGAGTATTAAATTTTATAAGAATTACATGTTTCACTCGAGCAATGAGTTTGTTGATGCAGGGGCAGGTGATGATGTGTACGAACAAGTAGAGTTCGAACTGATACCAAGTAATGGTCACATAGTTGATCACGCCACTCTTGATCAGGCTATTGTTTTACATCTTGAAGCTAAGAAATCAAAGGAGAGGCAACCATGTGTTGCTACTGATCGATCCCGTAGAGATATAATCCACCGTAAAGATATGTATTTGAAGACATGGTTGCATTGCACTATAGGTTGTGGAGGATGCAGAGCCTCCAAAGCCCTCCACTTACAAAGACGCCATAGTTAGGGAAGAATCTGAGCAGTGGGTTGCTTCTACGGGTGAGGAGATGGAGTCTCTTCACAAGAATCAGACATGGGAGCTTGTCAAGTTGTCAAAAGGGAGGAAAGTCACTGGATGCAAATGGTTCTTCAAACAAAAGACATGAATCTCATGTAGTGAAGGTATCAGATACACGACACGCCTAGTTGCAAAGGGTCATGGTCAACAGGAAGGCGAGGATTACAACGAGATATTCTCTCCTATTGTATGGCATACATCCGTCTGGGTGCTACTAGCTCTTGTAACATATCAAGTCTTGGAGTTGGAGCATATAGACGTGACAACATCTTTCTTGCATGGTGAAGTCGAAGCATACATTCGTATGAGAAAAATAGATGGATTCGCATTTCAAGGCAAGGAAGAACATGTGTGTAAATTGAAGAAATTCATGTATGGGCTTAAGCAGTCTCCCAAGCAATGGCACAAGAAGCTTGCCAGCTTCATGACCAATCATGGATTTAAAAGGAGCTCATACGATTGTTATATTTACAACAACAAGGTAGAGGATGGATCCGTCATCTAGATGTTATTATACGTCGAGGATATGTTGATTGATGCTAAGAAGAAGAGTATTATAGACAATCTAAAGAAGCTCCTTAGTTCAGAGTTTGGCATGAATGACCTTGGTGCAATGAAGAAGATTTTTGGGATGGAGATCATTAGAGATCATACAAAAGGTAGTTTTTCTTAACTCGGAAGGACTACATTGACAAAGTTCGAATGAGATTTGGGATGTCTACAACCCAGCCTCTAAGAACTCCATCCGCTGCGAATATTTATATCTCAGTTTCTTTCGCACCTTAGTCAAATGCAATAAAAGAACACATGTCACTTGTTCCCTACGCAAGTGCAATTGGGAGTCTTATGTATGTCATGGTATGCACAAGGCCTAATATTGCTTACGATGTTAGTGTTGTTAGCAGATTCATGGGCAATTCAGGGAATGGACATTAGCAGGCAGTCAATCGGATTTTCTGCTATCTGAACGGAACATCAGACATTGACCTCATCTACAGAAGTGACTTAGAGTATTTGTTTGTTGGATATTCAAATTCAGACTATGATGTAGATGTTGATGATATGAGATCAATGATAGGATATATTTTCACTTTGGTATATTATATCATTAATTGAAAGGTTGTCTTACAATCATTAATTATTTTGTCTACCACAGAGGTAGAGTACATGGCTTTGATAGAAGATAAAAGGAAGCCATCTGGCTCAAGGGCCTAGTTGGATATCTCGATCTACAATAAGATTAGGTCATAGTATATTGTGATAGTCCCAGTGCAATATTCTTAGCCAAGGATCAGGTCATCATTAGAGGACCAAGCATATAGATGTCAGATATCACTTCACTTGGTCCGATAAGAGGATCAAGATGAATGTCGGCATAACAAATAGTCCAGTCGATATGTTAACAAAGGCAATTTCTGGGAGTAAGTTCAAACACTGTTTGGACTTGCTAAATATCGATAGTTGGCAATAACCCCAAGGAGGGGTTGGCGGCAACACGACGAAGCTTGGTAAAACATCTCAGAGGATTCAATTCAAAATGGAGATTGTTTATATGCCTTGAATCATAACCATCTGACTCAGGTTGAAGAACCTCGTATGCACCCCCTCCTGATGTACCATACCTAAGAAGATAAGGGTCTCGCTGCCTAGTCAGCGAGCCTGGAGGGAGGGTATGGGGGCAACGTCCCAGGTAAAATTTTTATAAGCGGTTCTATTTGTTTTCAGGTAAATGGATATGTTCGTATCAACGATCCGTCTGTACGGGAGTAGTATATAAACTCCAATAGGGTTATGGCTCTCAGTATCCTATGTACTCTCTTCTTTCTCCACAGTGAAAATCGATCGCCGCCGTACAAGGACGTAGTTCAGTTACGGGTGAACTTTGTAAATCTGTGTACCTTCGTGCTTGAATAATTGATCTCGTTTGTGCGTGCTTCAGCGATTCGCAACATACATGTATTAGAAGGAATATACATGGTATAAATATAGTCAATATGCTTGTATCATAATAATTATACCAAATATGGTAAACAAATATATAAAATTATATTATATATTGTTAAAATAAATCTACAATCATATTTATATATGAAACATATAAACTGATACGGATACGATTGTTTGTGCATATGAAAGTGGTATCAATATCCATAACTATTTTAAAAGGAATATAAATATGGATGTCAAAATTTATATAAAGCAGATACGATGGTAGATCAGATATAGATATATCCTTGTCTGTTTCTATCCCTAAGTGAGCATCGTAAATTTGCACTTATGACCAACGGATTTCGGTAATTTCACGCATGCACTTCTGTGGGATTGCTCTACTGAACATATTGGGTAAATTGCAGTTAAATCCTCTGGTTTGCGTGCTTTTGACCCCCTAAAAATTGCGTGAAACTTGACGTTCTTAATTTTGTTATATTCAAGAACTAATGCTCTGCAATAGACTTAAGTTTCTATTTTTTAATGAATTACCTAGAATTTATTTAGTGAAAAGTTCCTATTTTGCTTCAAATTATGGAAAATAGTGAGTATTAAGTCGTGGATGAAATTTGGCCCCACGGTACCACACATTAACAGTGGATCGAAGAAATTTTAATGATATTACGAACTCAAGTCTGTATCAGTTTTACAAGATTTATACATGCTCATTTGTTTAAAATATAAAGAGACATGGAAACATGGATGTAAATGATCGGTTGTCAATAAAGATATTTGTGTTACAATATCTTTATAAGGTTTAAAATATGAATACTGATGTAGATGTAAATTGGATACTGATCAATTATAGAGAGAGAGAGAGAGAAATGAAATACTTTATTGATGAACTTACATATTTATGAATTGAATTACTTATCATTGCAGCTATACCAAATATGATATCTCATAGAAATTACATCAAATATAGTGAAGAAGAATATCTTTTTTGATACGAATAATTACAAATAAATCTTAGAATTATATATCAAAATGGATATACAAACACATTCACAAATACTTGCAGATAGAATTACAATAAAATCAAGCTATAGTGATGTTTTTTATCAAAATCCGTCACTAAATCAATTGTTGTTAAATATATAATGACAATATTATTCGTTGTGAAATGATTTTTTATACTTGAAATTAGCAGTGAATAATTATACTATATCATTAGTGACAATCTATATAGTGATGCTTGTCCGTTGCTATTTTCCAAAATTTTAACTAATCATCGCTAATTTTTTAGTTTATAAGATAGCGATGATTAGTTAAATTTTTAAAAAAGCAACAGATAAATGTCGCTATATGGATCCTCGCTAATTATATAATAAGGAATATTATATTTGTTGTCAATTTCAAGTATAAAAATAATTTAGCAACGAATAATATCGTTGTTATATATTTAACAACGGCTAATTTAGGGATGGACTTTGAAAAAAATATCACTATAACCTAATTTTTTTAGTGATATTAAATTGACATGCCCAAATGTATCCATTTAAAAATAGATATGGATACGAATGTCAAAATATGTATAAGAAGAATTCGATAAGTAATCGTATACAAATGTGTCTCCACATGTTTGCATCCTTTTAGTAAAATGAATAATTTTTTAGGGATGTTTTTGCTAAACTGCAACAAATTTTCTATTTCAACGAATTTAAGAATGGAGCATCGGATAGTGTTCATTGTTTTAAATTTTATGACCGAAGACATGACAACTAATATCATGTTTTACATTACTTAGACCAATTTTTTATGAGTTTTTATAAGTTGTGCCCCTCTGAAATATTGCAATATCAGTTATACCCTTTCTTTCTTAAGAATAGCAGTTGTGCACACAACTTCTTGTCATTTTATCACTTGTGCCCTTCGAGTTACTTATCGTCCATCTCCAACGCAAACGAACGTTAACTTTAAGGACCCAAGATGAATTAAATATTAAGAAAACATCCACCTCCTCTATCCTAGCCTCACCCCCCCCTCAACCACCACCACCCAGCCTCCTCCTCCCCCTCTTCCTCCGCCCCAGCTTCCTCCTCCGGCTCCCCTTTCTCCTCCCCCTCCTCCAACGAACCCTCCTCTTCCTCCACCCCCTGCTCTTCCTCCGCCCCACTCCTTCACATCCCTAGCCTCCTCCTCCAACTCCCCTTCCTCCCGACCCCCAGCGCTCCAGCCTCCTCCTACAGTTCCCCCTCCCCCTCCTCCATTGTCCCCTCCTCCCCTTCCTCCCCCTCTTACTCCGCTCCATGCTCCTACTTCGCTCCAGCCTCCTCCTACAGCTCCCTCCCCCTCCTCTTCTACCCCCTGCTCTTCCACCACCCCCTGCTCCTCGTCTGCCCTACCTCCTCTGCCCCCTCCTCATCCGCCCCTTCCGCTAGCCCTCCTTAGGGCATCGCTTCACTATACAGATAGATAGAGAAAGAGAGAGATGGTGAATGGTCGGAGATGGTCAATGGACCGGATGACGACTCTCGTCACCGGCGGAAGCAAAGAGATTGGGTATTGCAGACACACACCACAATATCTTGCACTTCTATCTTGTACATGTCTGATTGTAGGCACACCATAGTGATGGAGCTGGTCGCCTTGAGTGCCTTCATACACACGTGCTCCCGCAACGAGGCCCCTCCCAACGATGACCCCATCCACGAAGAGCAGACCTCCGCAATCACTTCTTCAATGATCGATCAGGAGGAGGGGGATGGGTTGGAGAAGGAGGTGGGGCTTTTCTTCCAGATAAGTCCCTCTTAACTACATCATAGTTTGACTAACGATGGTTAAGTTCAACTCATTGACGGTCAATGTAACGGAGGTGCACAAGTGATAACATGGCAAGAAGTCGGGGGCACAACTAATATTCCTAAAATGAAGGGGTCTAGCTTATATTGCAATATATCAGATACATCAAAGGGGTGCAACTGATAAAAATCCTTTTTTAAAGTGTGGTACAATGTTTTTAGAAGTATTTATGTGAAAATATGAGTTTGCAAGGATATTAATTTTTTAAAATAAAGTAGGGATTTTTACCCGGCAGACCCTGAAATCTTTTGCAATTACCGCCACAACCCTCAAAACATCGATATTCATCTCACGACCCCTTAAACTTGTGCCGTTTGACCTCACGAACCCTCCGTCTGCGTGTCGTCTCCTTCGTAACCTAACCAGAGTCTATATGCTAACCCATGTATGACACAATTGCTACGGATGTGCCACGTGCCCTGGGATTTGGGTTTTGGCGGGAATCTCGGATAAAGATGGACACGACGCTTCGTCCCCTCCAATTCCACCTCGCGACCATCGATCTCCTCCTCCATTCGCACCCCGTCGACCTCTTCTCTGCTTGCTCGACGACCTCGACGTATCCCACCCCTTCCTTTAGCCGACCTTATCTCTTCGACGACCTCGACGTCTCCAAAAGCAGCACTAACGGCTCAGGTAGTGCGGCCACGGAATCTCTTCTTCGTTGATCGACCGGATCAAGGTACTTTAGGGTTTCATTAGCGCACGGAGAGGATGTTGAACGGGATAGGGTTCTAAGTCTTGGTTGCCTTTTCATGCAGGTCTTGACAATGGGTTGGTTCGGAGGTCATGAAGGGATCCTCACCATCTGCGTCAGACATGGAGGGTACTTCAAATGGACGAGAGGAATGAAGGGAGAAAAGTACTTGCTCGGAAGTGAACAGAGGATCGGGATCGATCCAGACACTACCTCTTGGTTTGATCTTATGGAGGCAATCTCTGAGGTGGTACCTTGGGAGTCAAGGTATGCAATCACTTTGAAATATAAGATACCTCACATTAGAGGGAGCAAGTTTGCCGAGATCATGAACGAGAAAGACATGATGGCAATGTTCAACGCACACAATGACGGGTCCGAGATCGAGCTTGTTGTGGAGATGACCGATGTTGAGGCTCTGAGTTACGTCCAAGCCAAGGAGTTTCTGAGCAAGAAGAATGCAGATCTGATGGATGCGGAGAACCCCGGAGGCTCCGTGGATCCCGTACCACATGGGGAGAATGCCCGAGATACCATGGAGGCGCAGCCCCAGGATGTGGATAATGGAGGTGCTGGAGCCTCTAACATGACATTGTCATTTACATACGAGCAGCTGGACTGGAACATGGGCGAGGAAGGAGCCGCAGACAAGGTTTGGAAATGGCTTAATAGTGAAGTAGGGACCTCTACTGGGATGACAAGGGAGAATGTCGATGACAGTGGAACTGAGGCAGCACCTTTGGGTGCTCATGGGGCAGAGTCTGCTCCTATGGGTGATAGTGGAATGAAGGTCGCACCTTTGGGTGCTCCAGTGACTGAAGGTGCACATGTGGAGGCTCATGGGACAGAGGCAGATGTGGGTGCTCCTGGGACAGAAGGAGCACCTCTGGAGGCTCATGGGACAGAGGCAGCTGTGGGTGCTACCGAGAAAGAAGGTGCACATGGTGTGGCTCATGGGACAGAGGCAGATGTGGGTGCTCCTGGGACAGAAGGAGCACCTCTTGAGGCTCATGGGACAGAAGAACCGCATAAGAGCGAGGGACGAGAAGAAAAAGACCCAACACAAATGTACAAGGTGTGGTTCTTTTGGCCACCATAAAAACACTTGCAAAAATCCAATAAATCCACGACACATGGCTGTTGACAATGAGCCACAAGGAAGCCAAGTGCGGTCATCCATGGAGGATCTAACTCAGCGAATCGGTACTCAACAGTCTACTACATTGGGAGCTAGAAGGTATGCCACAATCTTTACTCATCACTCTTCTAATTTTGGCAAACATTTTTTGAGCGTGATTGCTCCTTGTAGTGGAGTGGCTGTTAGGGCAAAATCCTATCATATGGCCACCAAGAATAAAAGAGATGCTGGTCCAAGCAGGGCAAAGAGGGGTCGCCCAAAGAAAGCGGCTCGAATTAGTAAATTCCATTACAAATTCCATAACATTTAGAATTTTGATCTTGGAATTCCTTGAGAACAATTTACAAATTTCAGGTGTTCAAGAACAATGATTAACCACATTGAAGTTGGAGTCACACCCCTAACATTTGCAGGTCTGAATGCATGCCAAATTTTAGGATGTTAATTTCCTTTTAAACGAGTGTGCATATTGATGGGATCATTTTACTTCCATGTAGGTGTATCGAAAGGGAACAACTATTTTTGAGGAACTGTTCGGATGAAGCATGTTGCAGCTGCTCGAATCTACTGCTTCATCCAGAATGTCTTTTTTTGTTTTACTTGCTGATCACATTTTGTGGGGTTTTTGTCATCATTATGTAACACAAACAATATGTTAGAGTTACTTATGGTCTGGACTACATATGAATATGGACTTATTCTGTTGATGATGGTGTTTTATTGATTGAGTGGATATTCGCGACTTTACTGTTTGGATTGCATTGCAGGCCAGACTTTTCTTGAGTTTTTGCAGGCCAATTGCATGAACAACAACACTCCAGCAGTGTTGACATTGACATCGACCAACACTAAGAAAGAATGGAGCAAGAGTGGAGCATACACACAGGAACACCAGACTCCCATTGAGGTAATACTTATAATTCTTCCCAATACATTCTAGATAAGTTTACTAGCGAGGAATACAAGTGCACAAGCTGACAGGACCTTGACATGAAAAATATATGTTCTTCATTTGGACTCTTATATTTGCAAGTTCACAATTCATCTTCTTCATTTCTTGGGTCAGCATTCCTAACTCTTGCAATAGTCGTAACACCATTTTCTTCTCTTCTTGTGAGGTCTCCTCATTGGGCGTGTTGTCATCAACCCAATCAAAAAAATCGCAGCTCCGATCAGGACATGTGTAGAATTTCCTCCCCTTGCTCCATGGTCTTGACGAGGTTTTCATCGCAGCGACGTTTCGACATTCACATCGAACGCGATCGTTGCCGGAGATGCTGGAGGCGGAGAGCTGCTCCATCTCATAACCTACAAATAGTGTCAAAAATGTATTTCTGTAATGTAAACATTTGTGTAATAATTGTTGAAAAACGCATACTTTTCACCAGAAATAAATTTTCTTCAAGGTGAACCCATACAGTTCTTACCTCCTGGCCGAGTAGCAAAAGAAGATGATTTTCTGATGTCTCCAGCTCCGAGCATAACGTGAACCAACTCTTGCAATATGGCCTTTAAATAAGTTGGTTGCAGCTTGGAAATAGCCGTTGGAATTGGTGGGGGAAGGTTAGGACATCCCCCCCCAACAGTCCACAAATGAGGGGTATAATAGTATCTTCACTCCTCACATAACGGCCGTTACTGCCCTAAGAGACGGATGCAAACCCCAGGGTCTGCCCGATAAGGGTTAGCAAGTTTAAGGGGTCGTGAGAGGAATATCGATGTTTTGAGGGTCGTGGCGGTAATTGCAAAAGATTTCAGGGTCTGCCGGGTAAAAATCCCAATAAAGTATCGTCGTTAAATATTTTACAATCATTGCTCTTAAATTAGGCAATCAATGAATTCCAACGAAATTAACAAGTAACGTGACAAATAATAGTAAAATAAATCAGGAATAAAATATCTCAACAGTTTGCCCCTCAAGAAGAAATTTCTAGTTTCATATAGTTTCATCCTCGATAACACGTGGCATATTATCCTTTCATGCATCATTTCCTTGTAACTATACATTCTTTATAAGTATTTTAGTTTGATTTTTCTTGCCGTTGGGATCTTCTTAAACGTATAGAATGGAATTATGGAACTATATATGAACGTAGAGAATGTGGTTACGTGCAAAAGTTACTGTAAATAACTAAGGAAAACCATATAAAAACCACAACCACTAACTGGACTTAGATGTTATTGTAACGGAGTCTACTAGTTAGATTATAATAACCCCTAAAAGTCCATGGACTTGCAATGGGCCTCTCAACTCCAGCCCAAAGCCTAAAGTGACAATTGATTAGTTCGATTAAGGCTTGTTTATTAAAGAATCAACCTAGTTGGTTCAATTCTTTGCTTTAACATAACTATTAATGCTCCACTCCTACATGTGTGCGTGCATGTGTGCGTGCAGAGGCGTAACCGGTCATTTAGTAGAAGATCCATGGCTCCTCCTTTCTTTTTAATATTATTTTTAAATATTAGGATTTTTTATCACATGTGCCTTATTAGATTCTGCAATATCAGTTATGTTGCTCCCTTTTTCGGAATATCAGTTGTGTTATTGACTTCTTCCACAACTATCACATGTGTCCTTGTGTTAATTTGTTGTCAATTACTTGAACTAAACTATGATTTTTTCAAACCAAGGTATGGTTAAGAGGGTCATAACTGTCCAAACAAACCTACCCATCCTCCATCCTCATCCTCCTCCTCCACCCTTCCCTCTGCTTCGACCTCCTCCTCTACCGTCTACCAACCCGGATCTCTTGCACCACCATCCCTCCTGACTTGGAGTTCTCCTCTTGCATGTCGTCTTCCTTCCCGAAATCTTCACTCGCCTGAGAGACCATTCATGGGTCGATTAATTTTGCAGTCATTTCCCTGGAAAAATCACAGCTAAGTCCAAGATGTGAACTCACCTTGGAGGGTGCAGCAACAAATTTCTCAGCAGTGCCATTAACTACAAAGGTAACAAATCCAAGTCACCACGATAGATTTAACATTATCCAAACCTTTTTAAGAGCTCACCGATGGAGTGTCCCTCCTGTAGATGGAGTCGTTCCTCTAGACAATCTTGTTCTCAATGATAATGACACTCTCGAGGATCTACTAGGTGGCGATGAAGTAGACGGAGCACTCGAGGGTGTCCTAGGTGAACCACGAGAAAGAGAAAGTGAATGATAGAGGGTAAAGAAGTAGCCACCCTTGGGGTTAAGCTCACAAATGGAGAGGAGGTGCACGAGGAAGAGATGGGATGAAGTGAAGGATGAGAGGGTCGAAGGAGGTAGGGGTGGAGGAGGTGAGGGGCGGTGAAGGAGATTGCTGGAGGGGAGGGGATGCAAGAGGAGGTGGGGGCCAAGGGAGGAGGTATGGGGCCATAAGAGGTGTGGGGATGGAGGAGGGGGATTGAGAAAGAGGTGGGGGCTAGCGTAGGAGGAGGTCGAAGGAGGTGATGGTAGGGATGAAGAAGAGAAAGAAGATATTTTATATAAAAAGATGTATCTACCTTATCTATTCAATTTATTTGACCTTGTGTCCCAAAAGTTGATCTCTATTTAGGACGTAGATAGTGAAGGCAATGGATTACGCCTCACGCATCATGGAAGCATGGAGATCAACTCGTATCTTATCTAGGTCGACTAGTCATGCTAGTCGATTGTGTTGCGGAATTTAAAAAATTTCGATGAAACCACATTGTATGGGAACAATGCCCGCGTCATTTTATCATAATCACATGATTACAAGGGTTGCCTATTGAAGCATGATCATGATATCGAAGCCTCTACATGAGGAGATATCATGTCTCAAGTCCGATCCAACGAGAGAGCACTTGCGGGTACATGGATGAGATGCATGCTTCCCACAATCTAAGGTGAAAATCTAAGTGAGGAATCTCCTGATTTTATCTCACAAAATCTGATGTCTTCTTTAAGAGCATGGGGTGCTGAAGAAGGGGAAGATCCACAAGCAATTAGTCCGGCAGCACAACACCATCGTAGTGATGATCGTAGTCGCCACACACCCTATGTGGATGGCCACGAGGGTTGGAGGGGGAGAGAGGGTTGACATCTGGTGAGAGAAATTTATTGTTGAAATAATTGCATGAACTAAAAGAGCTAGGGTTACCCTCTCTTTTATAGCATAATGGATGGTGGAGAGGCACTTCTAATAATGATCAATGATTGAGATTAAACGCATATTTCAAGATTACACTTTTTCTCCAAACACAATAGGATTAGAATATCCAATCTTCTCATTGCATCGGAAGCACATTCAGATCATTGCCCAACATTTGGACTAAGATAGGATAACTAGCCTGAGTGGAGTTGCTAAAATCCAAACCTATATCATCACTCCATTAGAATGGAAGTGCCATTGTTATCGTTCAAGATCACATCACCCTTGAGTCTTCTCAATACCCGTACATCCTGCATACTTGAAGATTGTGATTAAAACTCGAAGTTCTGATCTTATTTGAATTGTCTTCTTCAAGGATTAATCATTAAGTTTCTCATTCGATCATTGGGAGTTGGTATCGGTCATATACTTTCCAAAAGCATATATCATACCTACAAATTCTAATATGCTTCCAAAGCAAGATGGTCATTGATGGAAATTGGATGGTCCCAATATCCCACGAGTGAGCCCATGTCTTCCTGTTTAGTAGTGAACATGTATGATCCCTTTGAGAGATTGAATTACTTGTATGCCCTTGTAAGCACACCAACTCGCTAGTGTATAGACCGTGAGTAGGTCATCAACTTAATGGTCTTCTTAATGTACATATTTAGAATATAGTAACATATTTGTCTGTGATCAGAGGATGTGTGCCTATATCATGCCAGCATATGACACAGGTCTTTGATATCTTGATCTCATTAAGTCAACTCTTTGACTTAACTCATCTGATACCTCTGAATCTATATTCTTATGTAGAGGACTTGCATCAAGAGGTAAGTCGAATATCAGTCTTTGGAGTGAGCATTTACATCTCCTTCTCAGGCTAGAGATCATTTCTCAACAATTATTTGACGGTGCTAGTTGAGTCCTCAATCTAACTCTTCAAATATAATCTCAGCACTAGCCTCTATGATCCAACTATTAGATCAACAAATGTATGGTATAACCCTAATTGTACTCAGAGATCTTATAAGTGCATGCATTCATTAATCTCAGATAGGGGTAAAAATCAATAACTTTTATTGACATATTAAATAAATACAATAACATTTATTATAGAAATGGTTCACTCTAAACTCACATGTCTAACGGATAGACTGTAAATAACTTGAGAGGCACAAATGGTAGCTGTGAAAGAAGTCTGGAGCACATCTGATATTCCAAAAAAAGGAGGAACGTAACTGATATTGTAGAATCTAAGGACATATGTGATAAAAAATGAAAATTTTGTGCATAGATCAGTTGGCCTCTCCTATTGGTTATGTAATACATGACACATATTTTTGAATATGTTGTTGTGATGTATGACATTTAATATACAACACGAATATTATTTATTGTAATATCATTATTTGTGCTTAAGATTCACGATAAATTACATATCCGTCACAATATTCCTCATGGTTGATCCTATAAAAATGATTATCCATTATTTTAATCATTAAATTTTTACAAATTACTACAAAAATAGTTTGATTAATACAAATTTTGACTAAAAATCAAGGATAGTTGTTCATATATAAATAGTTGCTTGTAATATAGAACAAATATGTTATTCGTTGTAATTTTCAAGTACAAAACTATTTTTTAATTGATGATATTCTTTGTGATTTATAATGGGTGATGTAGCAACATATTCTATAATATATATCTTAGATAAACTTTTTCACTGCATATAGTGACTTTAGAAATCAAATCACAATTTTATAAATTATATCATGTTATAATTCATTTATGATGTTATCAAAATTTATTTAAATTTTAACTTAAACTATTTTATTAAATTTATAATCATTTGTATTATTTGGAAAAAGATGGGAATAAATTTGTATCAAGAGAAACTTTACACGATATGAAAGAGAAATTTGGGAGTGAAGGAGCACTGTAGTATAAAGAAGAATTTAAAAAAAAATTAAAAATAAAGCGACTAAGTAATAAGGAGATTAAAACTTCGAATAAGGAAACTTTAATCTCCAATGATTTTACTTAGGATTCATATTTTCTTTTGTAAATTTTATAAAGATATTGGCAAGTAGAAAATTTCATTACTAAACTGTCGATATGTTTATGCTTTTAGCTAGCAGTATTTGGTAATATCTTGAATGAATAAATTCCGATAGTTTTACATGAAACACATCCTCTTATTGTAGCTTTTATGACAATGATTCGTTGAACTGCTTATATGAGGGTTCCAGTCCTGAAAAGGACAGTGCAATTGAAATGAAATGCTTGGTACATTACCTAGTTTCCTTCATGCGAGCTATGGGAAGGTCAATTGTACCACTCACTTCATCCCCTACACCTATTGGAGCGAAATTCCTAAGTAGTACCTCAGGTTTACATAATCCCTATGTACTACAACATCTTTTTTATACATGGATGCTACAAAGGTGTTGCATCTTGGATATGTGACACCATTTAACATTTTTTTATCCAGGTACTACAGGGGAAACGCATCTTCGATATGCGCTATCACTAATATTTTTGGATGTGCTATTCGAGGTATTTTCTTTTGATATTGCATTCCTAACATGCGATATAGAGAGAACTTCCTGGAAATGATGCAATTCCAGGGAGTTCTTCATATATCGCATGTTAAGAATGTGATATTGGAGAAACACCATGGATAGATAAATTTTTCAGGAAGTTTCTCCTATCTCGCATGTTGAGTATGTGATATTAAAGGAACTTCCTGGATATGCAATATTTCCAAGGAATTTTGGATAATAAACCATTCATTCATAGTTGATCTTGGTTTCCACATTGAAATTGGAACAAATTAAATGCACAGGTTTGTAATATATCAAAATATCCACATTGATAGTTGTATAAATAAAATGCACACAATCATTCACATAATTGACTC
The DNA here is from genome assembly GCA_037367405.1 of Ottelia alismoides. Lineage (NCBI taxonomy): Eukaryota > Viridiplantae > Streptophyta > Magnoliopsida > Alismatales > Hydrocharitaceae > Ottelia > Ottelia alismoides. The sequence goes on along the minus strand of JAZKJV010007985.1, from coordinate 497,496 downwards.
CCAAACATTCAAAAACATAAAAAATTTCATTAACTTAGAATTTTAGAAAATATGATTCCATGAACAACATCATATGGTAATTTTCACCACCCGTAGAAAAAAAAATTCAATCTCTATTTCTATCACCTTCTTCTCCATTGATATGTACTTGTTGTATAATATGGATCAAAGGGTAATAAACGACTGCCCTCATTTATGATTGTTATTTGGAAGGGTCATGCATCGTCGTCCTCAAATGTTGGCATTGGTGGCGGTGTTAACGTGCAGTAAATAGGTTGACTATCTCTAATGTCCACGTCCAGCCTCATCGGTGCATGCGGTGTTGGCATGTCTTTACTCGATCGTTCAACAACTGGTGTGACGAACTGGCTCTCCAATTACGAGGACGGAACATCTGCATATGCCCATGCGTCTTCCTCCTCGTCTACTAGTATGGCATGTGGTTCATGCGCTCTGCCCCTGTCTCTTCCTCTCCCTCTAGCCCTTCCTCATCTAGCCTATGTCTGAGCCTCGTCAGCATGCTTCTCATGTATCATGAGCACATCTGCAAATTGGAATGTCAACTATTGCTTCATTTCAGCTTTTGCTTGGACTGCAATCTCCCAACACTCCTGGTGTCTGATATCGTACATGTGGCCCTTTCTGGACATCTGCATCAAGAAAAAGGAATACACAAAGTAGTTAATCTTACAAAAACATCTTGGTAAAACTAACAACATATTTGGTGAGTGTTCTTACATTGCTTGTCAAAGTAACCCCTAAATAATCTACAAATCTCCTCATAATCATTTTGTACCAATCCATATAGTCCGGAGTTGTATGATCTCATTGGATTGGTCGAGGGCAACAACTCTATCCACTCGATCATACCACTCATGTATGTGCACTCAATGTTTAGACCCCCAATCAATATGTATATTTCCCCTCATGTCGATGGCGTGGAGGTCCACGAATGTAAAGCACGACACGAGAATGTCTTGACGGCTGCCAAATTGACGAAGAAAGTGGCCCAGAAAATAATATTCCACAATGTGGAAGTATATCAATGGTACTCATGTCCTCCAAATATTTGTCCCTCGAGGCAGGTAGAGTGCAAGTATGTCATCATTATATGGCCTCCACAACACCTGCACGAAAAATTGATATGTAATTTAGTGGTTTTATTTGCAGAAAATTGAAGGAATGTGTTGCTACTTATTTACCTGCTTTGGTGATTGCATGTCGAAAGCGTCGCGGTATGGTCTCACGACGTGGGTTGGCTGTCAACGATGCGTGAACGTCGTAGCCCAATGAACTCCTAACGGACGGCTATGCCACTACCTTGTTTCCCTAATCACAAGAGAAATGTGTGGAAAATGCTCCCATGCCCGAAACTAAAGCAATATGACTGGGCCTTCACTCTCCTCAATCGCCATATCTGCTGCTATACATAGATGCATATACAGAAATGCAACTACCGTGGATCCCCAACTCAGCATCCCAGAGCATTGTAGATCATGCAGATGTGGAAATGTAATCAGATAAATTAATAACCCCGACCTGTTTGTGAATAAAACACCACCTAGTAATTGTAAAATATGTGCTTGTGCATGCCTCTGCAAGACCTCCTCTTCAGCGTCGGGTGGCAATTCTGCAAAATGTGTGAATAACCAGCTCGCCGAAACTCTGCTACCATCAATCTCAGAAGGTAGAATCTTGACACCGAGAAACTGCTCACATGTGTCAGCCCACGTCGCTACAAGGGTGGTCTCTCCTGTAACTACCGGTTCATTGATCCGTAACCCCAAGATGAAAGCAACATCCTGCAATGTAATGGACATCTCTCCACTATCCGTATGGAAAGTGTGTGTCTCAGGTCTCCATCGCTCCACCAAAGCGATGCCAATCTAGTGTGATAAATTCCAATTCTGAAATACATCCAAATCTTGCATGAGCTACATAAGGTTGTAGGCATTGGTCCAAAGGGATGTGGCGTACATGTACTTCTCATCGTCGACAACGCAACCACGATGATGCCTACAATTTGAATTTTATAAGAAGTATTATGACAAATACTTAATGATTTGAACTTAATAATGACTTACATTGCCTGCCATATGAATGATGGCCCTCCTATTGAGTCAAAACAGATGGGTCAAGCGGTTCGAGGTCCATCTGCACTTAAAAATTTGAAATTTAGAAGATGTAAATTTGCATCAAGAAACAAAAATAACATGTATTCTATCGACATTTACGTCTAAAAAGAAGGTAAACTTACGCAAAGCAGGACATTTACGGTTGTTATGGCATTCACCTCCACATGTGCCATTTTATTTTTATTCATTTCTGATGATTGTGTATTAGATATGGATGCTTGAAAATCCCTTCCACTTTTATTAGGACAACCACGTTTTGTATGACCAAGTATACCACAAAAAGAACATGTATTTTGTCAAATGACATCCCCAACATCCATTTCATTATGAATCCTAGTTGCTCGTGGGCAACCTTTGCTACGCTTACTCTTTTTATCGGAACATAATTCCAAGTACTCTAATGGGGCCCGCGCTTATAAATGACTGTGATAGTGTGGGAATATGGGATACGAAAAATTTGTCATTTATTACATGTACATCTATGTTGGCCCAAGCTCATCGGGTACCCTTTGCGACTTCGAATCACATACTGTGTACTTCGAACACCACTCAATACCTCAAATAATATGCATGGATGCCTTTGTATTTGGGTTATTGTGTGTCCATTTGCAGCTACACTCCAATGGTGCAGATCTGATGGTGCAAAATATGTGAATTTACATCATGACGCGAGGGCCGCGCTAGCCTCTTATGTACGCTGGTTGAAGTATAAAACACAATTATAAAATACCTTCTCGATCAATGCAGAAATCAACAAACATCGGGCATCCTTAAGAACTGCATTATAGCTTTAACTAAGCTTTGTAGTCATCTGAGCAAACCTACATCCACCATCATATGCTAAAGTCCATTGCTCTCTGCGACAAATCGTGAGTTGAGAATCATCTACCTGTTTCTGTGTTCCACTCCGGTAGTTTCCTCATGAAATACGCAAACTTCCTATTTGTCGTTTGAAGTGTGGTTGCTTGTAACAATGCTTTCATAGAATTATTCTTAAAAACACTGTTGAAGTTGCTTGTGACATGTCTTGAATAAAAATGCCAGTATGCAAAAGGTTCTAATAAATCCACATCAACATCATTCATTGTGAATTTTATTCCAGAATTACACTCAGAAATGATACATATTGGCCCTACATGCACACTAGTTACTCTGATACATAGCAACGAAAGAAACCACTTCCATGATGGACCGAATTCCTCGTCAACTATTCCGAATTCTAGGGGAACGACATGTTTATCCACATCAATCATGCAAGTAATCAACAATTCCTATTTGTACTTGTCATGCAAATGAGTCTCATCAATAATAATTAAAGGTCGGTAATATTTGAATGCTTCAATGCAAAAGCCAAATGTCCAAAAACATCGTTGTAATCTACAACAATGTGGTTTCTGAGGATCTGGATGTTGACTATGTTTGATATAAATTTCAGTCCCCCGTATGGTAGCCTTCATTGCATGCAATAGATAACGCATCTTAGCATAAGACTTCTTCCAATCACCGAATGTTATTGTGATTGCTTTCCTTCGAGCATCACGTGACCTTTTTTCGTAACCCAGTAATTGTACATCTCGTGGATGTGAGCTCTACAACTCGACATCTGAACATTAGGACCATCCCTCACCAAAGACAAAAGTGATTTGGACATGAATTTATAGTCTAATTGAGGACGATCATGATTAACTATATGGTTTATACAAATGTGCGGGCCAACGATCTTAGAGATCACCCACAAACCATCAAATTTCCTGTAATGACCACGTAAATACCAAACACATCCTTTTGATCGGTAGGTGCAAAAAATAGACCAGATCAAAATGGTGGATTCTTAACCATGAAGTCGTAGTATGCCAGGATGTGATATTTCTTTACAACATACATCAAATCATCTCTACATTTGTAGGTCCTGCCACTGTGTATTTCATCAACAACACCGTCAAGTCCAAAATTCATTCGAATGTGATCCTCATAAGTTGAACGAATATCAGATCCTCTCACCCCAAAAAATGATAAACGGGGAACAATTGGTTACATGATTTGTTCATCGGCTCGCATCTCATCATTTACGATATTATCTTCAACATCTTGGTCATTATCCTCTTCCACATCATCATCGGTTCCTCAAGGGATGAAGTCATCCAAGGCATGATTAACCTCTCTCAGCAGGGTATCACTCATGCGCCATTCATGATCTGTAGATAGTTGTGTTATGAGCACATTGGTGCTAGGGACAACGGAGGTTCCAGAAGCAAAGAGATCGTCCACATCAACAACATTCGGGACTTCGCCTGCCGATAGGGTTTCAATAATAATGTCAGTAGGCGTTGATTTACCAATGGTCTGATAAAAACTCCTTGTACATCATCATCATCGATGATAGACGAAAACGTTGGCTCTTCGCATGCGACGCGAGGGATGTGATGTAATAGTTGGATTTTTTATTATTCACATCTAGGTTGAACTTATGGTAGACTAGGTTCAACATCCAATCGAATGTCATAGTCGGCATTAACCCAAAATTACACACATTGAACACTGATGAACTAATAATCGCACCCTTCAAATGAAACATACGGTATATCAACTCCATTCCAACCTATTATGTGAGGCAACACACAATTCAATATTATACAATCATGAAATTAAGAGAAATACGTGTATTATATATCATAAACCTAACAATAAAAAAATCAAGGATTTTATCAAAGCTTTGAATATATAACTGAGGACACGGGAGGGGCGGCGACAGCGAAGGCGTAGGAGTAGGAGGCACATGAGGACCTTGGAGAAGTTACCAGAGCGGGAGGAAGAGGTGTAGAGAGGGAGGAAGCGGTGGCTGAGCAGGAGGTCGAAGGGGTGATGGGGGTTGAGGAGGCGATGGGGGTCGAAGGAGGCGCGTAAGGGTTCGCAGAATGAAGCTGGGGTTAATGGGGGTCTTAAAAGATATCGCATTTTAGATGTACCATACCGGAGTTGCATACCAAAGTTGTGTTTCCCCTGTAGTACCTGAATCAAAAAAAATAGACGGTGTCGCATATTCAAGATGCGACACCTTTGTAGTATCCAGATAAGAAAAGGTGTTGTAGTACCTAAGGATTTATCATTCATATCTTCCTGTTTAGTAGTGAACATGTATGATCCCTTTGAGAGATTGTATTAATGTATGCCCTTGTAGCACACCAACTCGCTAGTGTAAAGATCTTGATTAGATCGTCAACCTAATGGTTTGTTTAATGTACATACTTAGACATATAGTAACACATTTCTCTCTAATCAGAGGATATATGCCTATATCATGACAACATATGACACAGGTCTTTGATATCTTGATCTCGTTAAGTCAACTCTTTGACTTAACTAAACTGACACCTCCGAATATTTATTCCTATACGGAGGACGTGCATCAACAGATCAGTCGAATATCAGTCTTTCGAGTGAGAATTTCCTTCTCCTTCTTAGGCTAGAGATCCTTTCTCAACAATCATTTGACGGTGTTAGTTGAGCCCTCAATCAACTCTTCAGATATAATCTCAGCACTAGCCTCTATGATCCAACTATTAGATCAACAGATGTATGGTACATAACCCTAATTGTACTAATAAGTGCATGCATTCATTAATCTCGGATAGGGGTAAAATTCAATAACTTTTAAGGACATGTTAAATAAATACAATAACTTTTATTGTAGAAATGGTTCGCTCTAGACTCACATGTCTAACAGATGGACTGTAAATAACATGAGAGGCACAAATGGAGCACATCTGATATTCCAAAAAGGGGAGGAACGTAACTGATATTGTAGAATCTAAGAAGGGCATGTGTGATAAAAATTGTGCATAGATCAGTTGGCCTCTCCAATTTGTTATGTAATACATGACACATATTTTTGAATATGTTGTTGTGATGTATGTCATTTAATAGACAACACGGATATTATTTGTTGTAAGATAATTATTTATCTTAAGATTCACGATAAATTACATATCCCTCACAATATTCCTCATGGTTGATCCTATAAAAATGATTATCCATTATTTGTATCATTAAATTTTTACAAATTATTGCAAAAATAGTTTGAATAGTACAAATTTTGACTAAAAAGCAAGGATAGTTGTTCATATATAAATAGTTGCTTGTAATATAGAACAAATACGTTATTAGTTATAATTTTCAAGTATAAAACTAATTTTTCAATGGATGGTATTCTTTGTGATTTAGAATGGGCGATGTAGCAATGTATTCTTTAATATATGTCTTAGATAAACTTTTTTATTGCATATACTGACTTTAGAATCCAAATCACAATTTTATAAGTTATATCATATTATAATACATTTAGATGTTATCATAAATTTATTTAAATTTAAAACTTAAACTATTTTATTAAATTTATAGTCATTTATATTATTTGGAAAAAAAGATGGGAATATATTCGCATCAAGAGAAACTTTACACGATATGAAAGAGACATTTGGGAGTGAAGGAGCACTATATTATAAAGAAGAATTTTAAAAAAATAAAAAAAATAAAGTGACTAAGTAATAATGGGATTGTAAATTCAAATAAGGAGCATTTAATCTCCAATGATTTTACTTAGGATTCATATTTTCTTTTGTAAATTTTATAAAGATATTGACAAGTAGAAAATTTTATTACTAAATAATCGATTATATTTACTCTTTTAGCTAGCGGTATTTGGTAATATCTTGAATAAATTATGATAGTTTTATATGAAACACATCCTCTTGTTTTATCTTTTATGACAACGATTCAGTGAACTGCTTATATGAGGGCTCCAATCCCGAAGAGGACAATGCAAATGAAATGGAATGTTTGGTACATTACCTTGTCTCCTTCATGCGAGCTATGGGAAGGTCTACCACTCACTTGATCCCCTCTTGCACCTATTATTATGTCTATGGAAGTAGATATGCCAACACTTCATAAAAGTTCAATCGAAAGGACATACCTTAGTGAGAGATGGTGCCTGCTCAAATGGGACGTGTTTCTCCTAAGAAGTAGACCTCTACGGGGCATCTCGTGGAATAGCAATTTGAAGAGGCACAATATTCACCATAAGAGGTGGAGGAGACACATGCGTCCCGAACCTAGAGTAAAAAGAAAGGGACTCAAAAAAATATAACATATGCACTGATGTAGTGCCTTGTAGATCCAGGGTCATCATTAGCCCTTCTATTCCTAGCGTAACCTAAGGAAAAGAGCTCAGTAGGAACTTGTTCATCAAAATAAAGGTAGAGGTCATACAATTGATGAGAAAGGTAGTAGTCAAGGTTGTGTCTCCCTAAAATGTTAAAAGAACATGATAGTCAATGCTTAAGGTGCAATGTCAAGGATATGTCAATGATTGTGTTTTGTAATCATGTTTTGTTGGGACAAGTGAGCACACGTAGTCTGATGTAAGATCCTTTGAGAAGAAAAAAAGGAATGCATATAATGAGACAGGAATTCCCTAGAATTTTCAAATCTAATAGTTTTGATATATGTACCAATTCAAGTATTCATTTCATTTATAAATCGAACAATGATACAAAAAACACCAGACTTATTGTTCAATAAAAAGATCCATGATGCATGAGAAAATCAATCCACAATAACAAGATAGTATTTGTTTTCAGAATGATCGAGCTTTAACCTTGTATCTCCGCAACCCCTGCGCTCCCATGACGTCCATCCAGCCACCATTCGACAACTTGATGACCCATCTCTCAAATCCACTAATAGATTAAACTTTTAAGCTCTCTTTCATCCATACATCGTCCCCAAAAATTATCACCTTCACCTGCTTCAGAAAGCTTAATTCAAACTGTAGAGATATATTTCTTATTTATGTATCGTTTATATATTTTCCTTCTCTTTTGTCGCTTTATGTAATTTTCCCATAGACCTGTCCCTATATAAGAGAGCCTAGGGCTCAAGGAATAAACAACTCTTTCTATTTTTCTCAGCATGTGATAACTTGGGTTTTGCGAGGGTCACAATAATATATGCATAGTGTCGCTGAGGCGACCGCTCACAGAACGTCGGTTATACAGCAATTAACCCACAATAAAAGAATAAATAAATTGAGTCAAAAATGTGAATTAATATTTATTACTCTACCACAAAATGTACAGTGACTAAACATGTAGAGGTCGAACCACAGAGAGCAATACAAAATGCAATAGCCTAAGATGTGCATGTACCACAGAGTCATCTTTGTGTGAAGCCTATTTTTGTGGGTTTTTTTATCTTTTATATATTTTTTTATTTATTTTTATTTATTTTTTTATTTTTTTATAGTAATAATAATAACATATATATACACAATTTAAAGAATTTATAAATATATAAAGTTATAAATATATCACTAGAGGGTAGCTATATAGTATATATTACATACATTAGATATAGATATATATATAGATATAAATAATAATATTTTTTTTAGAATTTTATATATCAATATGTATATATATATATATATATATGTGTGTGTAACTGTATATATAGATCTATATATTTTTTTCTTTTTTTTATAGAGGAATATATGTATACAAAGGAGAGAGGGGTGATAAAATATTTATAAAAATATATAAAAACACTCAAAATAGAGAAATAAAATCTTTTTTGGATTTTCATAATTTTTTACTGTTTTGGTGATTTTTGGGTATTTTTCAAATTGTTTTTGATATTTTTAAATGCTGAAATAAAGAAAAACAGTGAACTAGGTATTGGCTGTAAGTAAAATAGGAATCAAAAATACCCAACAGCCACAAAATATTTCTACACTATTTTTCAAATAGAGATAATAAAATATAGAAGAACTAGGAACTGAGTTTATATTTTTCTGATTTTTCTGTGATTTTATTTTTTTTTTTTGAAGTTTTTGTGTATTTTTAAATTTTTAAGGTTTTCCTTTTGAGATTTTTAGGGATTTTTGGAATGACACTAAAATAGGTCAAAATACATACTAGGGAATTTTTTTGGAATTTTTCGAGGTCTTTTAATTTTTTTTTGGTATTTTATAGGCTAGACAGTAAATAAAAGGCATGTTTTTTACTTTTAATAAATGCAAAAATACAACAAAATTAAAATCCAAAAATATGGCATGCAAGGGTACACTAACAGGAGCTTATATCCATTTTTGCAAAATTTTTCAGTTAATATCAAGCACAAAATAAATGGACAAAGCATACAAAAATACATGGCCTGGCAGGGGCATTTTTGCAAATAAAATATTTATCAGGGGCGTCCATGCAAAAATTACAACAGAAATAAACATTTACTTTTATTTTCAGGGTCATTTTACAATTAATAAAACCCGGTGGGGTTTAGGTGCAAAAATCACGCGCCTCACGTGGGTGTTGCGCGTGAGGCGCGGAGGGACTAATATGCAAATACATAAACTCCAGGGGTCGTAATGCAAATTATACAATTTATTTACAACGTAACTTTTTATTTTTAGCACTAAACTATAAATACAAAAAGCGGGGGGTTAGGTTTGAAATTTACCCCCAAAGGCGCGCGATCCAACGGCGATGGGCACGCCACTTATCCACGTGTCGAGCCCTCGAAGCCTGATACCCCTTCGACGATCTGCGGCCGAGATTACATCTGAAGTCTGATCGCACGGCCAAGGCATTTGCTACACGGACGGCCCTGATTAGATCTGGGGTCGTCTCCTTCATCCGACGGTGACCGCTGCTCACGAAGAACAGGGAAGAACAGCTGGCTTCCCTGACTTCGATCATTGATTCCTCCGCCTCCAGATGCTCCAGGTTGCTGACGATGGGTTCCAGATGTCCGTCGAGGTGGCGCGCACCGTCCGAGGTACTCCAGAAGGTCCAGGACCCCCTAGATCGGTTGAACAAGCTCGGAGAAGAAAGGGGGGTCCTGGAACCTCGCAGGGGGTCGATTTGAGTCCCAGGGGACTCCGTTCAGCTTCAGACCTGCACCAAAAGAAAGAGGGGCTCGAGGGGATCTTCCTCGACCAGGGGTTTAGGCTAAAGAGATGAGGAATGACTGGGGGTGGCGAGGTCCGGCGAAGCGGCGGAGAGGGACCTCGATTCACAGAGCTGGAGGAGCTCTGGATGATCTGATGAGTGGGCTCGGTGTAGAACGCGTAGGGAAATGAAATGAGGTGAAGCGGGGGGTCGGATCATGCGTGGATCAGAGTAGAGAGGTTCGCCGGAGATGAACTCCGACGAACTTCGATCTGGGTCTACTCGAGCACCTAAGGTCCTACTGATTATTCTAAAGACTAGATTAAAGACTAAAAACTACAACTAAGCTACAAAATGAGTTAAAACAGCTCTTATACCTGGTGGTCGACCAGGGAGCAGGACCTCCGGCGAGCGGCGGCCGTGGGCACTTCCTTTGACTCCTCCGACCGTCTGAAGCTTCCAGGAGAACCCCCCTGTCACGAGGATCCTCGAGAGACTGGATAAGAGGGTGGAAAACGACCGAAGGGAGACCAAAATGGGGAAGGAGGTCGAAGGATTTATTTATAGACATGGGTATGTACCCATATTGACCGGGACGCCACGAAGGATCGGTCGGTTAAATGATTGATCTGGGTTGGTGGCGGGGATGTACAATGATCAGGGATCATTTGGTCAGAAGACGTCGATGGCCAACGATGGACGAGTCGAGCGGGAAAAAAGGGAGAAGAAGGGAGGAAAAGACCAGCCGCGTCACTTCAGCCGCCTGGGGGTCGAGTTGACCAGGCGGTCAACAAAATGCTGAACGCTGATTGGGCCATGTCAGCCCAGATTTGACTTATTATTTTATCCTAATAAATGAATTTATTTAATTTTACTTCTAAAATAAAAAATGTTTGTTAATTAATGTATTATTTATTTATGATTTTTATTTATTTTTTTGATGTGTTTTATTATGAATTTATTTTAATGATGTATTTATAAGTGTATTTACATGTATTTATTTTTATTTTGTTTATTTTATTTTATTATTTTATTTTCTTAATTTATAAATTTATAACTTATTTTTGTGAGTATAAAGGTATTTTTATTTAATTTTTATGAGTTTATTTTCATTTTTAAATAAATAGGTATCTGTATGTGTAGGTATTCTTCTTGGTATTTTACCTAGGTATTTTGTGTACTTAATTTATTTAATGTATTTTCTTGAGTTTTATTTTGGATTTGCATTTTTAATAGGTTAGATGTATTATTTACATTATTATGAAAATATAAAAGAAGAGAAAAATTAAAGAGTGTTTTCTCCTTTATTTATATACATTCTTGGTCATAGGTATTTTGCCTACTAACTTGCATAGGCTTATTTTATTTTGTTAATCCTTTTTAGTTTTAGTCTAATTTTAGTATGTACATGTATTATATACATTATTCACAAAATTCTAAAAATATAATTTGACAAAAATAATAGACAAGGAATATATTGAATATTTTAATGAGGCAGGCTGCCTAATGGGGGCCAAAAACCTAACTTTTGCAGATGGACTCCAAAAATTATGAAACCAATTTTATTAAATAGTTCTTGGAAAGCTATATACAATTAAAGTAGAGTTTGGGTGATTTGGAGTTTTTATTTGCAAGATATGGGTCTGTGAAGTTGAGGTTTTGGCTTTTTATTCTGTGTATAAAATGTACATTGAGTATTATTTTTACACAAACTCAATTTTGTAATTTTATTTACATTATTATCTACAACTTTCATGAACAAAGTTCCTTTATTTGATGAATAAATAATTATGTACAAAATAGGTGTCAAAAATGCATAAATAAATGCATGAATAAATGGGGTATTTATTGTATATTGGCCCTTATCTCCCCCTACTTTATTCCTTGTCGACCAATTCCATGCTGGCCTTGGTCTCGGGGTTTGGGTCATAAAATATCTTCAATATTTTATTCCTTTTTCTTTTCTTCTCTTTATTCTATACTTTTGGCATTAAACACATTATTTAATGTATAATCAATACAATGCATGATGAATGCTATTATGTACAATTTGATACTATTTACATGCATTTGCTGGGGTTTTTGAGGCCAAAATGATAGAATAAAGGTGATGAAATGGAGATTCATCACCCCCCCTATACTTGCCTTTGCTAGTCCCTAGCAAACACTTATGCAATAAGTACAAAAAGAATAAAGAAAAGAAAAAGGAGAATTAAAGAAGGATAGAGTGAATAGGGGTGCTTTCAGTGCAATGCTTGTCTTTATAAAATCTGAATTTGGAGCTCCTGTCAGACCTTCGGTGTAGATGTGTGTGGAACCTAGTCGGGAACCAGCTCTAAAATACAACAGCCTTCGATAGTCACAGAACTCGGTTCAACCCACCTCAATAGCCTGGTCAGAACTGGTCTACATCATACGCAAACCCTTATAACTATGAAGCTGACTTGTACAGTGTAAGTGATAGTGGCTCTCCTCAATTGAAATGATAAAGGAACTGACTTCTCCAGAATGACAACCCAATGATTCTCCAATCCAACAGCTCTTTCCTCGAGGACCAGGGTATTCCCTTCTAAATTCAAGTGGCAACCAGCCCAAGAGGAGGGGGTGAAGAGAAGAATGGGCAGTAGCCAGTGTAGCTACCTATCCTGGGATGCAAGACCAATGTAGTCAAGTCATCCAGCTGCAGGCTCACATATTTGTCTTTGGAACTCAAGCTTGCTTATTGACTTTGTACATACTTTGCAGGCATTTTATTTTTGTACAGGCCTGACCATTTTTTTTTCAATCATACTATTCACAACAGCATTTACATAAGGAGTTTTTCCTCTTGAGCCAGTAGACTATCCCTTGTTTGAAGCTTTATCGCAACCCACAATCTCCTGTCTTTAGACCTCATTGCTATTGGACCAGGTTTGGGTGCACTTCCCTCCCTAGACGAGGACGAATGTTTCCACCCGTGTGCGTCTCAGACTGGCAAATCCAACCCCCTCACCACTCCAACTGAGTTGAGCCAGGTGAAAGGTGCAAGTGTCCAAGTTAGGTCACGGTTGGCAAGAGTCATGCGTGTGTCTCAAAAAGTTCTAGTTAGTCAGTTGAGGTGACTTGAACCCAGCCCTGATTTCTCAAAGAATTAAGTCTGAATAGACCTGAAGTACCTTAAACCTAGTTCCCGTAAGGTTCCAGTGCAGTTAGGTGCGGTAAGGTCTAACCAAGCTCCAATTTGAGACGTTATTGGACCGATTCAATCATCAAGCTCACTCAAAAAGAATATGAATGGTATGCTTATGCTATGCACAATGAATAATGCAATTTTTCACAAAGAATTTAAAAGAATCAAAGAATCTTTTTACATAAAGAATTTTGAAACTAGAAAGCTTGACACATACAAAGGTGTACACAATTATTTACACGGGTGTACCACCTTATTTACAAAAGGTATGGATTTTCAAAGACTTTACAGGTTTTAATGGTGTACTTTATTCAGCTTGTACAAAAAGAATTTGATGTATTTGATTTACAAGTGTTTGTAATGATGCTTTTATTTCTTAGATCTAATTTTGAAAGTAATTTTCGCAAACTATAGTACACAATAGTTTTTGCAATCATTTACCCACATTTGAAAACTATTTTTGCAAATATTTTTCACCCTATATATACATTTTTTACCATAATTTTGACAAACAATTTTCAAAACATTTGCACATAGGTTTTTCAAATCCTTTCTTCCACATAAAGAAAAGTTTTGCAGTCCAAACAATTTTACACAGGTTGGAAACATTTCACAGCAACTTTTTCAAACAGTTCACACTATTTTTCAAATCATATTGTATATGTATCTAAACTGATTTATTAATCAGTATATACAAAAGAAGAAAAACTGTATTTGCTATACAATATGGTTTTTGGCTCTTATAAGCTTTATTCGAGATTATTCTTATTTTTGTATGAGAGATTTTTGTGCAGATTCCTCAGACTTATTCAAGAATCATTTTCACAAGAGTTTTGAAAACTTTAGTCCAAAATAATTTTGCAAACATGTACACGTATTTGAAAATGATTTTGCAAAGATTTTACACAGCATAGATAGGTTTTTCAAAACAATTTTGACAATCAAATTTTTACAATCATTTGCACGCTAGTTTTCACACATTTTGATTTCACTCAAAGAAAAGAAATTTTATACACAAAACCGATTTTTCAAAGGTTGAATACTCGTACACACTATTTTCAAACAATTTTCACAAGGTTTTTCAAAGAAAACTTTCTTTCACAAAACATTTTTCCTGACTTAATAATCAGTACAAGTACAAAGAGTCTGAGGATCTCACAATCATCTTTTATTATTATAGGACTACTTTTTACATTTTTTATTGAGGTGATGTTTTATTTTTCAGTATGAGTTATGGCTTATAGTATATACATGGTATATATGACCCCCCTATACTTAGCTTGAGCTATGTCCTCATAGGTCGAAGGGAAAAGCAAAGACATAACTCGTATTGAGTATAGACAGATCTAAAGAATCTAGATGAATGAAATGAATGAATGAGAAGTTGACTGCCCCCCCTATACTTAGGATCAAGTAATCCTAAGTATAGCAGACTGTACAAAAGCAGGGAGGGTCAAGGGTGGGAATACACAGATCGTATTCAGATTGTCTCCCCTTATACTTAGGGTAAGATACTCCTCAGTATAGACAGGAAGAGGAGACAATGGAGAGGATCGGACTGAACTGAAAAATTCGGGGTGCACGTCCCCCCTATACTTAGGACACAGCATGTCCTAAGTATAGAGAACTGTCTACAAGGGTGGCACCTTTTTGATACAAAGAGAAAATAGAAAAGGAAAAGAAGAAAAGAAGAAAAGAAGAAAATCAGATAAATAGTGGTTGGAGTACATTGTCTGAATCTTCTGATGCTGCAGATGTTGTGGAGATGTCATCATGGTGCACGAGCTGGATGCCAGCGTTTCACCTTCTCCTTGTACATCAAGGTGTTATCGTATGCATAGTCTCGGAATTCCAAGAGCCTGTTCAGATCATCTTTTCTCTACTGACCACTTTTGCGTGAGTCCAAATTGCAACTGTTGATTGCCCATAAAGACTTGTGAATTAATTCCACGGGCAGATGGCACGATTTTCCATACACAAGACGATAGGGCGACATGCCCAAGGGAGACTTGTAGGTGGTCCGGTAAGCCCATAGGACCGAGTCCAAGAGTTGAGACCAGTCCTTTCTGTTTGGCCTAACAAGTTTCTGCAGGATAGTCTTGATTTCTCTGTTTGATAGTTCCGCCATGCCATTGGTCTGAGGATGATAAGGAGATGCGACATGATGGTCGATGTCGTACTCCTTCGTTAACTTCTTGACCTCTTTGTTAATGAAGTGGCTACCCCCGTCTGATATGAGAATTTTCGGTATCCCGAATCGCGAAATGATGTTCTTCTTCAGGAACTGACAGATTGTTCGGCTGTCGGCGGCTCGAGCAGGGATAGCCTCAACCCAACGACTCACGTAATCGACGGCAAGAAGGATGTGCTCAAAACCTTGACTGTTAGGGAAAGGTCCCATGAAGTCAATGCCCCATGCATCGAAAATATCTGCAATCTGAATGATTTTCAGGGGCATTGAATCTTTGGCCGTAAGTGTACCTTTCATTCTCTGACAGTCAGTACATCACTTGACAAATTCAGATGCATCCTTAAACAAAGTGGTCCACCAGAAGCCACACTGAAGTACTTTGGCTGCCGTCCGATCTCCAGAGTGGTGTCCACCAGATTCGAGCGAATGACAATGCTCGAGGACACTAAATTGCTCCGTCTGAGGAATGCACTTGCGCCAAATGCAATCCGCTCCTTCCCTGAATAGAAGAGGATCCTCCCATTGGTAGAATCGGATGGTCGACATGAATTTGTTCTTCTGATTTTTCGTCCAATCCGCTGGTGTTACCCCAGAGGCGAGGTAGTTGACTATATCTGCATACCAAGGAAGAGAATCCACTGCTAAGATGGCTTCGTCAGGGAAGGTTTCTGTGATGGGTGCACTGTTCAGAGGAGATTCATGCTGCTCTATTCTGGAGAGATGGTCTGCTACCACATTTTGAACTCCAGGCTTGTCCTTGATTTCCAAATCGAATTCCTGGAGGAGAAGGATCCAACGAATCAGTCTTGGCTTGGCATCCTTCTTTTGTTGTAGGTACCGGATAGCAGAGTGGTCTGTGAAAATTGTGACTTTTGATCCAACAAATAGGATCTGAACTTCTCGAGGGCGAAAACCACAGCCAGCAATTCTTTCTGCGTCACAGTATAATTTCTTTGTGCTTCATCTAATGTTCTGCTGGCATAGTGAATGGCGTAGGGTGCTCTGTCTTTCCTTTGCCCAAGAACAGCCCCGACTGCAAAATCCGACGCATCGGTCATTATCTCAAAGGGAAGAGACCAGTCTGGCGGCTGTAAAATTGGAGCCTGAGTGATAAGCTCCTTCAACTGATTGAAAGCAAGGAGAACCGGCTGATCAACAATGAACTCAGTCTCCTTACACAAAAGTTCTGTCAGAGGTCGGGCAATGCGGCTGAAATCCTTGATGAATCGTCTGTAAAATCCCACGTGCCCCAAGAATGACCTCACATTCTTCACTGACTGAGGTGGCTGAAGATTTGAAATGACATCCACCTTCGCTGGGTCGACTTTCATGCCACGTTTGGAAACGACGTGGCCCAGCACAATGCCTTCAGTGACCATAAAGTGGCTCTTTTCCCATGAGAGCACTAGATTGACTTCTCGACATTTCTGAAGCACTCTGTCTAGGTGTTCAAGACAGGAATCGAAACTATCACCATAGACAGAGAAGTCGTCCATGAATACCTCGAGAAACCTGCCTACCATCTCGGCGAAGACTGCTAACATGCATCTTTGGAAGGTTGCAGGTGCGTTGCACAAACCAAAGGGCATTCTCTTGAAGGCATAGGTGCCGAACGGGCAAGTGAAGGTAGTCTTCTCTTGATCCTCAGGGGCGATTGCCACTTGGTTGTACCCGGAATACCCATCCAGAAAGCAGAAGAACTCCTTGCCTGCTAATCTTTCCAGAACTTGATCAATGAATGGCAAGGGAAAGTGGTCCTTCTTGGTTGCTGCATTAAGATGGTGGTAGTTAACACACACCCGCCAGGATGTTGGTACCCGAGTGGAAATTTCCTCTCCTTTGTCATTTGTAACCACGGTAAGCCCAGATTTCTTTGGAACTACATGTAGTGGGCTTACCCATTTTGAGTCGGAGATGGGATAGATGAAGCCTGCGTCACACCATTTCGTTATCTCCTTCATGATGACGTCCCGAAGGTTAGGGTTCAGCCTTCTTTGGAATTCACGGGACGGTTTGGCATCTTCTTCTAGATAGATGTGGTGTGAACACAAGGCTGGATTTATCCCTCGGAGATCTGATACGCTCCAACCAAGTGCCTTGCGGTTCTTTTCTAGAACCTCAAGAAGATGAGATTCCTGATCCGGATTCAGCATGCTGCTGATGATGATCGGATATATTTGTTCTTCACCCGCAAGGAAAGCATACTTCAGGCCTGCAGGAAGTGGCTTGAGTTTTGATTTTGATCTGTCCACTTTGTCAATCACCTCGGAGACTATGTTGGTGGTGGGATGTAGTTCATTGAGATATTTACCATCCTCATCTTCTTGTTGAGATCCCAGTGATGTACCGAACAGTTCTGCGCTAAGCTGATCTTGTTCGGTCTGGAGTGACTACTCAAGTAGATGCGCCTGCATCTGAGAATCTGTCTCCCAAGAATCGTCGGAGCATAAGCTGACTGCGCTTTCCAAGTCCTCCTCAAGAGTGAGGATTTCTTGGGTCCATGGATCGTCCAATGATAAGGCTGAGTCTCTGATCTCTGCAATAAAATCACAGTCTGCTTCACATGCTGCCTGGCTCTCATCAGTTGTGGCATTCGATTCTCTGTTCATGTTTATCGTGATTTGCTGGGTATTCGAGCTGAAAGTAATCTTGCCAGACCCGTAATCAACCACGGCACCTGAAGTACGGAAGAATGGTCGGCCAAGGATGATAGGAGTCTGGAGCAAGGGTGCAGGCGAGTCCATATCAAGTACAACAAAATCAGCTGGGAATTGCATCTCATGTACTTTAACTATGACGTCTTCCAAAAGACCTCGAGGTCGCTTGACGGATCGGTCAGCGAACTGAAGGATCATGCGTGTCTGCTTGAGCGGTCCCAGCCCGAATTCTTGCATTATGAACGAGGGCAAAAGGTTGAGACCTGGTCAAAAATCTCACAACTGATCAGAGGTGCTCCTGTGTCTTGCTTTTTCTGTGGAAGGTTACTGATAACTGCTACTGTGGCCAAGGTGAGGACATGCTTCTCAACTTGCTGGCGTCTGTTCCTTCTTGATGGGCGACGCTTGCTGGTACATACCTCCTTTAGTCCTTTCTTTACAGCTGGCATGTACTCCACGGCTTTCAGCAAAGGAATCTCAACAGTCAACTTATCTAATATTTCCACAACACCTTGATCAGACAATGCCTTTTTTCGTTTTGCAATTTTTTTTTATTTTTGTATTGCATGAGGAAAAGGAATATATACATCACTAGTAGGAAAATCAGAGTTCTTATTTACATCAAAATCATCGCCTACAGAATGTTGTACATCCGTACTACAAAAAAGAGTACAAACTGTTTCTGAACATGCTGGTGATGCAGGGCGATCAAAAAGAGTAGCGTCTGCTCCATCGGCTGGCGAAGGATCGGCTGCTGCTGGCAGCTCCTCCAATGCTGGCACGGCTTCGCTTTGGCTACAAGCTTCTTTTTGTTGTTTTTGCTTTTGCTGATTTTTTTGTATTTTTGGCTGAGGCTGCTGCTGGACGACGGCAGGACTGGCTTCTCCTTCTTCTTCCTCCTCACCCGCCCCTGGAGCTGGCACGGCTGATGCGGAAGATGACGATCCTCATGTTTCTTTATTCACCCCACTTCTGGAAGCAGGCGGAGGCAAGGCCCTACCGCTCCTGAGAGTAACAGCATTAGAATAAACAATCATATCATTACCAGATACGGACAGGACATCACATTCTACCTACTCTTTCTTTTTGGAATTATTGGGGTTGGCTTCGACCTGAGCCGGAATGGTAGTTCGGGTGGCGGTCAGGTCATCAAGCCACTTGGTCATATCCGCTAGCCCTTTGACAAGTTGGGCCAGACAATCCATGGTGGGGTTCACAGGGGGTGCTTCAATAGGTTCAGCGTGCAGACCACGCTGCTGTTGGTTGGATGGGTGTGGAGGTTGTTGCTAGTGATGCTGAGGTGGTGTAGGAAGTTGAAGTTGTTGGTATGAGGGAGGAGGATACTGCCGGTATTGCTGAGAGGGGGCAGGCGCGTACTGGTGATACGATTGTGGGTGGCGGTACTGCGGCTGTTGGTACGGATGATTCTGCCTCCATTGTTGTGCAAACTGGGGAGGCTGCTGGTACTGTTGGTGAGGCTGAGAGGACTGTCCAAAGCGACCACCCTGAGGTTGGTGGTATTGCCGATTGGCAAATGGCTGACCCTGGGGTTGTCCTGAGGACGGGTCGGCTGTGCATCATTAGCCCATACCACGTTCACTTCCTGAATCAGGGGTAGTGGTGGGAAGACTGGATCAGGTCCGGAGAGAAACTCTGGCTGGTACACGACCATCTGCTGCTGCGGCGGGCCCTGGTCGGGCACCTGCATGTAGTACACGTGCTGGACTGTCGGTGGTTGTTGCCTCGGCTGAGGTTGATGTTGCGGTTGCTGCTCGTCCTTCTTCTCAGCGGGAGCTTCCGATGGTGTAGCCGACTGAACAGAGTTGATGGTACCCACCAACAGTTCAAGGTACTTGTTGATCTGATCAAGCTTTTCCAGGTTCTGGGTCCTCTTCTCGATCACGGCGAGTTTCTCCAGATCTTGTGATCGCTTTTCGATGATATCAACTTTCGAGAGATGGCCCCCGATGATACTGAGGTTGGAGCTCTCATCTCTCTCTGCTTCCTTGGACGCTGCCATGTGTACTTGCTTCTGGAGGATCTGGGGCTACTTTTGATACTCCTTGGATGAAGAGAGGGTGGCCTCTCCTTCGGCCATTTCTTCAAATATCTGCCAGACTACGTCTTCATCCTTGTTAAAATGTGAGCCCCCACATGTTGCGTCAACGAGCCTTTGGCTTTCAATGTTCAGTCCCCGAAAAAGTGTTGGACCAAGCTGGTCTTCGGGATATCGTGATGGGGACACTTCTCCTGCAGGTCAGTGAATCTCTCCCATGCTTCATGTATTGACTCATGGGGTCCTTGGGAGAAATTACTGATACGGGCTCGCATCTGGTTGAGCCGACCTAGAGGGTAATATTTGTGCAGAAATGCGGACTTCAACTCCTCCCAGGTCGTCACAACCTTCCCCAGATGATTGACCCAATAGAGGGCCTTGTCCTGTAGGCTGAAGGGGAAAGTCATATCTTGACAATGTCCAGAGGGACATTGGGATAGTGAGTAATACGGCAAATGCGAGAGAATTGCTGCAGGTGAATGTACGGCTCCTCGCTGGTGTTCCCATGGAATGCAGGGAGAAGAGCAATAAACCGGGGCTTCAGCTCAAAGTGAGCGTGTACCGGTGGAATGAGGATCCACTCGGTCATCTGGCTGTCTCCCGGATTGTATGTTTCTTTAAGTATTGGCTTTGGTGGTGGTGGAAATTCTAGATCATCATCTGCACCACCACCTCCACCTCCTCCTCCCCTGCCTCCTCTGCCTCTGCCTCCTCCTCCATCGTCTCGGTTCATCATATCATTCAACATGTCCTGGAAGGCTGTCTGTGTAAGGGTCTGCTCGGTCAGCTACTACCGGATGGCCTGGATAGATGCCAGTAACTGTGCATTGACTTGATTCTGATCTGGCACCTGTCCCTCTGGTTGGGGTGGTTGTTGACCCTTGCCCTTTCCTCCTGGAGCCATGTCAGGGTCTGAGTCGGACGAGATGAACTCCGGAGTAGTCTCCAGGGCTCGCACTGTCTTCTATCTGCATAATGAGATAGTCCTGATCAGACCGCTTGCAATTAATGTTCAGCTACCGTGATGAAGCTGGAATTCAGGTCAACCCCAGCGTGTTGTGAATGGAAATGGATGTAGACTGTAATCAACTTCCATTCACAACGGCGAAAGTGGGACAAAAGTGATCCCAGTTTATTGGGTGGCCAAGAGAAAGGTAAAAAACGAGGAGTCTAGAGATCGATCCGCAAAGTCCGGATCGGGTTCTCGGGAATCGCCTCGAACTTATTGGCGGAGTTGAGTCCATGGAATCGATGTGGGTGTCGGCATGGTCCCGACGGAAACCATCCATGGATCAACTTCGTGAAGTACAAGAGAAGATCGGATGTTGGATGAAAGATACGATGGTCAACGAGGAATAAAAGGAGTGTAAAATAGTAGAGAGGCTCGGTTGAGCAGGGTGGTCAAAGGGAAGAAACAAAATGTGCGCAAAGGCGCGGGACTTGATCTTTGAACCTTAATCTAGATCCATACAAACACAATACAAAATCGGGTTCACCAACTCACGCCATGTGAAGCCGTGAAAGTTCAGCTATCTATTATCTTTTCATTTTTAGAGTTGTGATTTCAGGCATATCTTATAACAAATCCTTAGTACGCTACCTTATAGGAGAGAGAGTACTGCCGGAAGAGTATCACGTACTTGTCCTCCTCCTGTGTAACCTGTAGTCTGTACTTTTTGGAGTCTTTGTAACCCTTCCTGGATCCCTACTCAGCCAAAGAAATAGAGAGAGTAAGTCGATAGGCGAAACCAATACTTCGGTTCTCGCTCGCAACGGAATCACCCGTGAGCGTGCAAGAACCTACTCGGACGTAGGACAATGAGACAGACACCCCCGTGAAGGCGTGGCCTATGCTCAATACTTCGGACAGGGTCGATGCTCTACACAACAGAGAGTCATCACTGGTGACCAAGCCCTACTCACCTACGTACGATAGAAGCACCATTACTTCGGAAATCCACGCGATACACAAGGCAGTTGCAGACTAGGTTTTTGGCTTTAATCCTTAGGGGGTCGCACTTGCTCAAGAGAGTAGGGTTTTAGTCCCCCTCCAAGGTACCTGAAAACAATGAGGGCTTTATGAACCCGGTACAATGATAGTCCATTACAGATTTTAATTAAGGTCAAAGTTTATTTAGCATTCCCCTTGTTTTAATTTTTGGGTTTTCACTTTTTTTTGAGTCTGTTTCATACCAGCGCAAATCATACCAGTGCCTAACGTTTTTGTAGAGTTTCATTTAAGTCCTAGGTGCTCAAAATCAGAGGGAGATAGCGGAAAAGCCGTGCAAGTGGTTCCATGATGGAAATCTCACCATTGAACCGAATGATGCATGCTGAGTTAGAAGACTTACAGTGCATCCCAGCTCTCTCCATGTGGTATGCAAAACAGAATTTCTAAACCTATCTACATGTCGGTATGCAAGGCACAAAATCGCCCTAAACATTAGTTGATATTAGCGTGAAGAACCATAAGTCGCTCATTTATCTCTAGCCCGAAAGGTCCGGTCTTGGCTCACCCCTCCTCTGCTCAACACACTTAAGTGTAGGAGAAGGTGCTTTACAGGGCTCGCTGTGGCACAAGGGCTAAGAGACAAATGAGCGGCTTGTTTAAATTTGACTAGATCCATACGAAGTAGACTATAGGAACATGCATTCTTATTAATGTGTGGACCTAGCTACCGAGTCAAGCAACCTACATCTAGGGGCTCCAAGCACATAAAATAAAGTAAAATAAAGGTGGAAAGCTTAAAACTTCGGAAAACAAAGAAAAGAAGGCGATGAAAACTCGAAAAGCCGCGATGAGGCCCCCAGGTGAACAATCACCCGCGCACTGGACCTCATTGTGAAGAGTAGAGTCCTGTTTAATTACATGCCAAAATTATCTCTCTCTCACCATAAATTACAAAAATAATCCTAAGTGTTCTAAATCTATCTAATCCTCATCTCCTTGCTTCCTTGATGCTCTCTCCAGGTGGTCATGAGGTGAAGACCACTCTCCTCCAAGCTTGGCTGTCTTGGCTCCCTAAGAAGACATCCTCGCGTGGCGGGCCCTTGCATCAAAGTCACAAAAAGAATGCATTAGTAGAGGTTTAATCAATCAAAATGGAGCAGATAAGAAATCAATCACAATAAATAAATCAATCAATAAGAAGGGTGATTAATTACAAGAGAAATAGCTGCTCATGAAATATATGATAAATCAAACATTTTTACACAAGAATGACAAATAAAGTAGGCTATGCTCATTGCTCCCCGGCAACGGTGCCATCTGATAACTTGGGTTTTGCGAGGGTCACAATAATATATGTATAGTGTCGCTGAGGCGACCGCTCACAGAACGTCGGTTATACAGCAATTAACCCACAATAAAAGAATAAATCAATTGAGTCAAAAATGTGAATTAATATTTATTACTCTACCACAAAATGTACAGTGACTAAGCATGTAGAGGTCGAACCACAGAGAGCAATACAAAATGCAATAGCCTAAGATGTGCATGTACCACAGAGTCATCTTTGTGTGAAGCCTATTTTTGTGGGTTTTTTATCTTTTATATCTTTTTTATTTATTTTTATTTATTTTTATTATTTTTTTATAGTAATAATAATAACATATATATACAATTTAAAGAATTTATAAATATATAAAGTTATAAATATATCCCTAGAGGGTAGATATATAGTATATATTACATACATTAGATATAGATATATACAGATATAAATAATAATATTTTTTTAGAATTTTATATATCAATATGTATATATATATATATGTAATTGTATATATACATCTATATATTTTTTTCTTTTTTTATAGAGGAATATTTGTATACAAAGGGGAGAGGGGTGATAGAATATTTATAAAAATATATAAAAAAACACTCAAAAATAGAGAAATAAAATCTTTTTGGGATTTTCATAATTTTTTACTGTTTCGGTGATTTTGGGGTATTTTTTAAATTGTTTTTGGTATTTTTAAATGCTGAAATAAAGGAAAACAGTGAACTAGGTACTGGCTGTAAGTAAAATAGGAATAAAAAATACCCAATAGCCACAAAATTTTTCCACACTATTTTTCAAATAGAGATAATAAAATATAGAAGAATTAGGAACTGAGTTTATATTTTCCTGATTTTTCTGTGATTTTATATTTTTTTTGAAGTTTTTGTGTATTTTTGAATTTTTAAGGTTTTCCTTTTGAAATTTTTAGGGATTTTTGGACTAACACTAAAATAGGTCAAAATACACACTAGGGAATTTTTTTGGAATTTTTCGAGGTCTTTTATTTTTTTTGGTATTTTATAGGCTAGACAGTAAATAAAAGGCATGTTTTTTATTTTTAATAAATGCAAAAATACAACAAAATTAAAATCCAAAAATAAAGCGTGCAAGGGTAGACTAACATGAGCTTATATCCATTTTGCAAAATTTTTCACGTTAATATCAAGCACAAAATAAATAGACAAAGCATACAAAAATACATGGCCTAGCAGGGGCATTTTTGCAAATAAAATATTTATCAGGGGCGTCCATGCAAAAATTACAACAGAAATAAGCATTTACTTTTATTTTCAGGGCCATTTTACAATTAATAAAACCCGGCGGGGTTTAGGTGCAAAAATCACGCGCCTCACGTAGGTGCTGCACGTGAGGCGCGGAGGGACTAATATGCAAATACATAAACTCCAGGGGTCGTAATGCAAATTATACAATTTATTTACAACGTAACTTTTTATTTTTAGCACTAAACTATAAATACAAAAAGCGGGGGGTTAGGTTTGAAATTTACCCCCAAAGGCGCGCGATCCAACGGCGATGGGTGCGCCACTTATCCACGTGTCGAGCCCTCGAAGCCCGATACCCCTTCGACGATCTGCGGTCGAGATTAAATCTGAAGTCTGATCGCACGGCCAAGGCATCTGCTACACGGACGTCCCTGATTAGATCCGGGGCCGTCTCCTTCATCCGACGGTGACTGCTGCTCACGAAGAACATGGAAGAACAGCTGGCTTCCCTGACTTCGATCATTGATTCCTCCGCCTCCAGACGCTCCAGGTTGCTGACGATGGTTCCAGACGTCCGTCGAGGTGGCGCGCACCGTCCGAGGTACTCCAGAAGGTCCAGGACCCCCTAGATCGGTTGAACGAGCTCTGAGAAGAAAGGCGGGTCCTGGAACCTCGCAGGGGGTCGATTTGAGTCCCAGGGGACTCCGTTCAGCTTCAGACCTGCACCAAAAGAAAGAGGGGCTCGAGGGGATCTTCCTCGACCAGGGGTTTAGGCTAAAGAGATGAGGAATGACTGGGGGTGGCGAGGTCCGGCGAAGCGGCGGAGAGGGACCTCGATTCGCAGAGCTGGAGGAGCTCTGGATGATCTGATGCGTGGGCTGGGTGTAGAACGCATAGGGAAATGAAATGAGGTGAAGCGGGGGGTCGGATCATGCGTGGATCAGAGTAGAGAGGTTCGCCGGAGATGAACTCCGGCGAACTTCGTTCTGGGTCTACTCGAGCACCTAAGGTCCTACTGATTATTCTAAAGACTATATTAAAGACTAAAAACTACAACTAAGCTACAAAACGAGTTAAAACAACTCTTATACCTGGTGGTCGACCAGGAAGCAGGACCTCCGGCGAGCGGCGGCCGTGGGCACTTCCTTCGACTCCTCCGACCGTCTGAAGCTTCCAGGAGAACCCCCCTGTCACGAGGATCCTCGAGAGACTGGAGAAGAGGGTGGAAAACGACCGAAGGGAGACCAAAATGGGGAAGGAGGTCGAAGGATTTATTTATAGGCATGGGTATGTACCCTTATTGACCGGGACGCCACGAAGGATCGGCCGGTTAAATGATTGATCTGGGTTGGTGGCGGGGATGTACAATGATCAGGGATCATTTGGTCAGAAGACGTCGATGGCCAACGATGGACGAGCCGAGGAAGAGCCAGCTGAGAAGATTGGGGTTAACGCCTCATGGGAGGTAGATGATGCATATGCCAAGGTTTGGCTTCAAGGTACATTGTCAATAGAATTCGCCAATGATATACTCTGTCATCCCACAACCAAGGTGATGCGGGATATTCTTGCTGCTACTTATTCACAGGCAAGGAATGAGACAAAGATTCTACAACTTCAGCATGATATCTTTACTATCAAGTTGAATGGATGGCATCTTCACTCGCTATATACATCCTTGCGTGGGATGTTCGAGAAGCTCTATAGCTTCATGCCTCCCACATCTACTCTTGAGCAGCAGAAGACTTATAGGAATGCCACCATGGTTTGTGTATTCCTGGCAGCCCTTGATCCTGAGTATGAGGCGGCCCGTTTCCAGATTTTGGTAGACGCTACTATTCCTCCCATGGAGAAATCCTTCCGCAGGCTCAGTCGAATCGTTGTCCCATATACTACTTCCAGTAAGACTTATTCGGTGATGGTGGCGTCCTGATGTCGAGGAAACTCTTCTCAGTTTCGTGGACACATACCTCGTGGCAAAGGAGGTCGTGTTCGTCGCCCTGTACTTTTTTCCATCGTCCCGGACATACAGAGGATACATGCTACTCCAAGCATGGATTTCCTGCCTTTGCTCGAGTGGCTGAGCAGATTGAACCATTGGTTTCTTCCTCTTTGGATCAACGATTTGATGACCTTGTAGCACGATTGAGGGACATTATACCTCCGGCCAGTCCCGTTATGTCTTCATCGGCCTCCGGGAGTGATTCTGATGTGGTTGCTTCAGTCTCCTCCAGTACCTCAAGTAGTACTTATGCACTTACTAGCATTAGTGGATCTGATGTTATAGAATGGATTATGGACTCCGGTGCCACACATCACTTGTGTGGACACATGGGTCAACTTACAACATACAGACAGATTCCTCCAGGATGAACTGTGGTTATTGCAGATGGGACTCGTTCCCCAATCATTGGACGGGTGGAATTAGCTTGACGCCCTCTATACACTTACAGAATGTGTTGCATGCACCTGACTTTTCTATGAACTTGTTATCTATTAGTCAGATTACGAAGGATCTACATTGTCAAGCTATTTTTGACCAATCTTCTCTTATATTTCAGGACATCCTTACGGGCAAGGTGATTGGGTGTGGCCGTAAGCAGGGCGGTCTCTATCGCTTAGTTCGAACTCCTTATGCTGGAATATTCTCTTTCTATTAGACCTGTCTCACCCTTCACGTGGCACCTACGCTTTGGTCATCTCCCGCTCCAAAAAATGTGTTGTGTTCTGCCCCATATCTCTCCTCGTTCATCCTTTCAATGTGAGGCATATCAATTGGGAAAGCATCATCGGTCTGCCTTCCCCAGTCATCAGAGTCGAAGCAGTAGCTTTATTTTTGAGTTATTTAATATAGATATTTGGGGTCCCAGTCGTATTCCTAATCACCGGGGACACATGTTTTATCTTGTTGTAGTTGACGATTTCTCTCATCTATCATGGGTCTTTTTATTAAAAAATAAATCTGAAGATGGAGGTGTTATCAAAACTTTTCAAATGAAGTTAAAAATGTGTTTTATACTTCTGTGAAATTTGTGAGAACTAATAATTCCTTGGAATTTTGTACTCATACTCTTTCCAATTATTTTTCATCCCAAGGTATTATTCATCAAACATCATGTGCCTATACTTCCCAACAAAATGGTATTGCAGAGAGGAAGCATTGTTGCTTGATGTTACGAGGACTCTCCTCATTCAGAGTCATGCTCTGCATTCTTTTAGGGGCGATGTTTTTCTTACGTCATGTTATCTTATTAATTGCATGCCCTTGTCGGTCTTGGGTGAGAAAATTCCCTTCTCTCATATTTTTTTTCTGGAAAGGAATTGTTCTCACTTACTCCTCGTGTGTTTGGCTCAGTTGCTTTTGTCCACCAGTTGTCTCCAGGGATTGACAAACTCTCTCCTAGAGCTGTCAAATATCTTCGTCGGGTACTCCAGGACACAAAAAGGATACATATGTTATGATTCAATGTGTAGAAAGTATTATGTCAGTGTTGATGTCACCTTTTTTGAGTCCGTCGTGTATTTTTCTCCTATAGGTGATCGGTTGACTTCCTCAGACTCTAATGATGAAATATACATGCCACCTCCACCATCATCACCTCCTTCACCTCCACCATCACCACCACCATTGTCACCACCACCGATGCCACCTCCACCAAATCCTATGGTCCTAGTCCCACCATTGCCGCATCACTATAGTCGTCGGCATGCTTCTGCTCATGGTCACCGCTCATCATCTAGCATGCATGGGGTATGTCTGAATGCACATTTTCTAATGACGGGTATGATGGTCTACCTGAGTAAGGTTCTCTACAGGGGATAGACGTGAAGGTTGTTGATCTAGACTTACCTATTTCTATTCGGAAGCAGAAGCGTGGATGTACGTCATATCCTTTCGCATCCATGGTCTCCATTGATCGCCTGACTGGGGAATTTAGGAAATTTGTGGTTGCATTGTCTGTTGTGGTCATTCCACAGAGTTATCAGGAGGCTTTGAAGGACGGTCGATGGCGATTAGC
The DNA here is from genome assembly GCA_037367405.1 of Ottelia alismoides. Taxonomy (NCBI): domain Eukaryota; kingdom Viridiplantae; phylum Streptophyta; class Magnoliopsida; order Alismatales; family Hydrocharitaceae; genus Ottelia; species Ottelia alismoides. The sequence continues at coordinate 468,816 of JAZKJV010007985.1, read as the reverse complement.
TGTGGAAGAAGAGATGGTTGCCCTTCGATCAAGAGGTACTTGGAGCCTTGTCCCAGATCCCACATGGGCGTCTATAGTAAGTTGCAAATGGGTATTTACGGTGAAGCAAAATGCATATGGTAGCATTGATTGGTACAAAGCCTGACTAAATAGCTGTGGGTTTACTCAGACATACGGGGTGGATTGTCTTGACACGTTCTCTCCTATTGCTCGTCATTCTACCTTACGGATTATTTTACATGTTGCCGTGGTTCGAGATTCGCCCATGTTTTAGTTGGATGTCAAGAACGCCTTTTTATATGGCGATCTTCAGGAGGAAGTCTACATGCAACAACCGTCGGGGTTTGCTGTTGATGGGGAGTGTTCACAGGTGTATAGACTTCATAAGCCAATCTATGGCCTTAAGTTGAGCCTGAGAGATTGGTTCCAGAAGCTCTAAGATTTGTTTAAGAAATAGTAGTTTAAACGGTCGAATGCATATCGCTCCTTTTTTGTACAGACGACCTCCAGAGGTATGAATGCTATTATGGTATATGTTGATGATATACTCATTACAGGAGATGATATGCAGGGAATAAAGTGGGCGAAAGAATTTCTGGGTCGTGAATTTGTTACCAATGATCTAGGAGCTCTTATATACTTTTGGGATTTGAGTTTGCCAGAAATCAATAAGGGCTTGTGTTGACTCGGAGAAAATATATCACTGACTTGTTAAGTGACACGAGTATGCTTGGATGTCGATCTGCGACTACACCCATGGATCCAAGCATGAAGCTATATGATGATATTGATGAGGTTGATAGGAGAAGATACAGGGAACTGGTGGGAAAGCTTCTTTATATTACCATTACCAGGAACGTATATCATTTGCAATCAGTTGGGTGAGCCAACTGATGGAACAACCTCGTCTGGTACATATGGATGCTATACAGATGATACTAAGGTATCTTAAATCGTCTCCAGGTGCAGGGCTGCTATTTAAAAGGGATGGCACTATTACTATCTCAACATGCGCAGATGCAGACTATGAATGGTGCACTAAGGACAGGAAGTCTACATCAAGATTTGCTATATTTGTTGGAGATTCACTCGTCTCATGGAAAAATAAGAAAAAACTGTTGTTGCTAGATCTAGTGATGAATCTAAGTATAGAGATATGGCACAAGCATGTACAGAAATGATGTGGGTCCGAGCAGTCCTAACAGATCTACATATAGATGTTTCTCTTCCCATGTCGCTGGAATGCGACAATCAGGTTGTCTTATTCATTGTTAATAATCATGCATTCCATGAGAGGACAAAGCACATTGAGGTTGATTGCCATTATATACGTGACATGATCCAGAATGGCTTCATTTCTACATCCCATGTCAGCTCAGGGGACCAGACGACAGACATTTTCACTAAGGCCTTACTTAGAGGGTCCTTCCAGAAATGTTCAACCAAGCTGAGCATGATAGATATCTATGCTCCATCTTCAGGGGGAGTGTAGAGATATATTTCTTATTTATGTATCGTTTATACATTTTCCTTCTCTTCTAACTCTTTATGTAATTTGCCCATATGCCTCTCCCTATATAAGAGAGCATAGAGCTCAAGGAATAAATAACTCTTTCTATTTTTCGCAACACAAACCTACTGTTGGTGATCTTCCCTGAGTGACACAAGGTCGAGTCACCCTCGGTGTGAGTTGAGCTTCGTGTTGATGAGAGCACGGTCCAAAGCTCTTCATTTTGCTCCTTTTATAATGTGATGGAATGGTGTGTGGACATTCCTCTTCCACTGAGAGAGAAGAGAACCAGAACTTGATAGTAGCTCCTCCCTAGGCCATTTCTCCACTCTGAGTATCCTGGTAGGTAGCTCCACTTCTTCTAGTTAGTTCTCCTTTGTCAATACTAGAGTCTTGATTTAGCTTTTCCTTCTGCATTTGGATTCACCATATACAATCACCCTTTTCATCCTCAACCCTCTTGTTGGGTTGGGCTCCGATCCTCACCATCCCCCCACCCCTCGAGGAGTTTCATTTTTTGTTTGCCGGTCTACTCACAATGTGAAAGCAGTATCATCTTTAGCAAGCCAACTTCCTTCTGCACACATGCACCATGACCTTCACACTTTGAAGCACAGGACCATATTAGCAACATGGGGAGTCATATGATACTCCTAGCTGGGAAAATAAAAGCCCCCTGGTATTGATCCAATTAAGCTCCACATCTCCATTGGAGTACACCCCCTCCGGATACCCTCTTGCCACATTTACTCTTTCCCATTTCACTGATGACAACATGTTTTATATGTTCTAAATTTTAAGGTCCCTAACGAGGATAGAGAAGTTCATGTAATATCCAATTTTGATTTAATATAGTTCTTTCTAGAGACCCACTCACCATTGATGACAAGCCAACATGAGCTCCTTTAGCCCTCGACTTCTTCTGCAAACATAAAGGCAAGATCCAAGCGAAGCGACTAGAGCTCTCTGTGGGTCAATAGAAGCATCTGAGCCAAAGATTTAGTAGATTTAAGACCATATTAGTGACCCCTCCGTGTAAGGATGAAAACGAATGTGAATATATTCATATCCGATCCGCTATCGTATTTATTTTATACATATTTGACATTCGTAGTCGTATTCTTCTTAAAATGGATGTTGATATGGATATGACTTTGACATTCGCTAATATTCGTATTTGTGTTCGTATATTCATTTTCTTTCATAAGTATATTAATAGATTTATTTATAACTGTGTGTAACAACATTTTATGATTATATTCACTACTGTTGATATAATTGTTATGAAATTATCTGGTTTATCTATTTTATGTGCAAACCATCCTAAACATTTATATTTCAGTTAATCTATTAAAAATTTATGTTATTGTTCGTATCTGATTCGTATTCGTTTCACATTCGTATTCGTTTTCAAGGATATGGTAACACATTTTTCACATCCGTCAATATTCGTATCCGCATTCATATTCGTATTTTAAAATGGATAAGGATATGATTATACATGTATTCGTATCAGTATCTGACCGTTTTCATCCCTACCTCCGTGGCTTAATCAGTAGCATGTGTTTCTTCTCCTTCATTGTGAACAGGTAGAAAAATTACAAGAACCTCCTCCTCTTTTTTCCATTTGCATTAAGAATTCCCACCATCAGAATCTTGGAAGCTTAACTTTGACTTTGAATTAGTGTATTTGCCTGCACTCCGCAGCGGGATTGGAGAAAATTTTTGAAATATTTTAAAATTATAAAAATTAATAGAGATATTAGAGTATAATTTCAATTAACGCAATAAAACGGAATAAGTAAGGGAACATAATATTTTTAAAGAAAGTAAGTAATATTGAGAAGTATCACTTCACATAAAATAATCATAGATGCTAACAATTAATAATAAACATATATCACATAAGCAATTGGTATCATTCATGAAACATTAGAAAATTTATATATTTTTCTAAGAAAAGACTACCTAAAATGGAGTTTAAAGCTGGAAGCTTAAAATAATTACCATTAAATCTACCATAAAATATTCAAAATAATATACGTCTAACGACCATCGAGATATTTATAGATATCAAAAAATTATTTAGTAGTTTTGTAGGTGAGAAAAAAATAAACAAAGAGAGTTAGGAAAGAGTTATTTTTCCAAAATAATATCTTTATACAACAATGTTGACCATGTATTTGCATCAAAAATATGCATAAAAAGTTATGTTAAAATCATTGTAATTATAAAACCTCTATTTTTAACTAATTCTGAAAAATATACATAGCCATACATAGGTTTCATATTTTTATTTGCTTTTAAAATCTATATAGTTATGAAATAAGTTCTATTAATTTTTACACATTATTTTGATCACAACATAATTTTTTTAAATATTTATAAAATGAGTATTTTGAAATTTATTTTAATAAAAATATGTCCCATTTTAGTTACTGTCTAATACTCTTTGAATTGAACTTCCATTTCCTCGATAACATGTATTTGATAAAGACATGACAATGGCAGTAAGTACATATGCACAATATTATAGTAGGTACACGTGCTATGTACGGGAAAGTAAGCTTTAAACCATAGAATGTCTCTTGTGTAAATGTCCCAAAATAGAGCCGATAATGAAATCAATTTACTTGCGAAATCAATAGATGATAAGTGAACGATAATTGCATCAAAGTTCATGCAAACGATATGATGGTACACCAATTATTAGTAACTGATAAGGCAAGAGAAAAGGAAATCCACTTTAAAAGAAGATCGGTAAGGAAGATATAAGAGAGTACCCTAAGTTGGGTCCGACTAACGGGTTGTTATATTAAACAAACGTAGTAAACCTAACACCACTACTTAATGGTGAACTATCACAAATTTCTCGCATTTTTCGAATCTCATTGATTCCATCTTGTGAGAAGGTTTGGTGAATGCTAAAATTGATATCTCTAATGTTAAGAGCTATCTGAATGCATGATATACTTTTTTAAATCTATCTCATTAATTTTAATAGATAAGAATGTACGATAATTACAAGTCGCATATAAATTTCTATACATTAGAAGATAAAGGATGTTATTGATTTTTTAGTGTAAGGAGAGATTTCATCTTTGTTAGAACTAATCTCTAAAATAACAATTATGGACTTTGCATCTAAGAATAGCTATATCAGTTATGGACTCACTATCGTATATATGTTGTAGATATTTTAATCTCTATCCATATATTTTGAAATGCTAAATACATATATAACTTTGATATTTGTAAATATATCGATATCTCTTGTCGTATACTATTTTGATAAATAAATCTCATTATAGTATTTGTACTATATATAATAAGTTTGTAAGTTTCTTTCATAATATTCAATATAATAAAATTTATGAAATAAATAAATCTAATATATTTTTCAATTGTAAACATTATACATACATGTATATATTAATTATGCAATAAGTGGGTGTTATAATGTGTTTTGATCCATGTTTGTTATTAATAATATGCTAGTTTTGATATTCATATTCATATTTAAAGTGGATAAGGCTATTGTTAGATCTATTTTCGTATATACATCCAACTATTTACATTCTTAAACAATTTAACTATCAATAGAATAAAATTTAATTGTGTGGGAGTAAATATTTTGAATATTCGTTATTATATCTTTCACTGCTAAATTCATAAAAATGAATATAGTGTGTAACATTATGTAAAATTATTTTATGGTTTAGTATGTAATATATTTAATATTTTTGCTAAAGATTCATATGGTGATAATTATTCTTGTTAAAAGTTGTAACTAATTATTTCTAATTTTGCAATGTTTATAAGAAAATATAACGAAAAATCATTGCAATATGGTTAATTGCTAGAATAAGTGTGAATAAATATTGAATTATCCATTGTCATATATCAATTTTGGTGTAATATTTGTGTGAATTTCCTTATTCAAAAAAATAACTATTTTATTGACGTTTTAAAAGAATATAAAAAAATTACCTTTGTTATAGTTATAGTAATATGGCAGATTTCATGTCCACAATAAGAGGATTATAACAACTATGCACAAAGCAACCGTTACCAAAATAGAATTTATATACAATTGAAAAATCTAATAATGAAAATCTACCCTCTATCAACAAAAACATAACTATACCGTGTTTGTATCATTAAAAACGAAGATAATTTTAATCAATTAACATTATCCTCCTATGATATAATATATCATATAGTAAGAAACACACGAAGGTAAATTAAGAGATTTTTACCCCATGAATCCTACAAACTTTGTAAACTACATTCTTGACCTTTGAAACAACGTAATTCCCCCCTCGACCCCGTAAACTCGCTAACTCTTACCCCTTGAACCATGCGGTTAATCTATTTGAAACTCGTGGGGTTTTCTTGGGGTAATTCACGGGGTCGATGTGGTAATTACATTGTGAAAAAGATCATAAATTAAATTTAAAGAGTTTATAAGATTCATGGGATAAAAATCCCAAAAATTAGACATACAAAAACAACATGGCGTATAAGTTTCAAATTATGGAAATGAAAATCGCAATAGGTTGATTTTTCTAAATGAAATTTGAGGACAGAACTGAAATATTTTCATTTTTTTGCAATGTTTTGATTTTTCTAAATGAAATTTTAGGACATAATTAAAATATTTGCAATTAAAGAATGAAGATAAGATTGTCATACATTTATAGAGAGAGAACGTATATGGGAATAGTGGCTATAGATCGAGGAGGGGAGTTTGAGAGGTGATGGAGAGTGCGCGGAAATGGAGCAAGGAAGTATATGGGTCTGACATGTGTAGCAATGAGGACATGTGAGAGAAGAAACGTGGAAGCACATGGATGTCCAAATAGAGCATCACGTGGCTAATGCTGGGTAAAAAACTCAACTTTAGTAAGGGACTAGTGTATTAGCCCGCGCTTCGCAGCGGATTAGAAAAAAATACATCCATTTCTGCGTACTTAAAATAGTAACTAATACATATTGTTATGATTTTCTTGATATTTTTAATGGAGAGAGAGGAACTTTTAGAGAAGACCCTGGAGGACATATTGTTTCTTCAATGTTTACCTGAATCTTCATCTCCAGTTTTGACCAAATAATATATGCAGTCCCCACTTTTTAGACATTCTGCCTAGTTGACATATCATTATAACAATTGTGAAATAAAAAAGCAAACCAACATAATCCAAATTACTAAATGTCGAGTTGAATTTGGAACAACAACAACCATGAGAGATTGATTACAACAACGTAATCTAAATCAAATCTCTAACTTGATACAGTGTATCTCATCATCACCGAGGACTCTTCGAGATTCTTTATTGCTTGAATGAAATATATGAAATTTAGTACCAAGATTTCAAGAGAAAATTTTTACGATAAAAATGCAAACCAATAGAATTGAAATTTCTATAACCTTTGACATGTTATTATGTGTCTCACCATCACTAAGGACTCTTCAAGCCTATCTATTGATGATATCAAATATCTGAAGTTTAGTCCCAAAATTCATGAAGCATACCTCTGCAACAATGATGTCGTAGTTTAGAAAAATTAGCAGAGATATTTTGACAACAATCCTCATTTCTGCTTCTACTCTTAAGTCTTCAAATCTTACCTCTATCTTTGAAAGTGTCATCACGTTCTTCTTGCAATAATTAATGATATTTGATCATATCAGCTAAGCTTTTTGTAAACTATCAATCATAAACACACATCTTTTGTACTTGCTACATCACATACATAACCAACAGAAATGTCTCCCAAATTATTATCTGTTCCAATTTATATATAAAATTGCACACCCACAGCCACATATCATATATGATATATCTAGAGAAACATATATATATTGAAAAGAAGGCCTACATGTATATTTTATTTTCTCATATTAATAAGAAAATGAGGTTAGAGACACCACCTTCATAAGTTACATTGGAACCAATCAACTACATTGGAACCAATCAACTGCAGTTAGATATCTTTGCAACTGATCGTTGGCATGAAGAGAGTGAAGGTTTCAAGGAACGATCTCCATCATGTAGAGAACACCCAATAGGCATACATTAGGCTCCAAACCTTATTCTGCATCACCTCTCTATCGTAGTTCCATTCCTTAAGGATTTTAAAAGGATTCAAGTTTCTAATCATACACAATCCATGAATGTAGTATCTTAAAATTAACAAACTGAGAAACTATGATCCAAGACATTCCAAATAACATTAGAATGCAAATATCAGCATGACAACGCCAACTTTCAATGTCGAGCTTCTAACATGAAAGTCCAAAACATCATATTAGAATTCAAGTTTCTTGATCAACATGGGAATCTGCACATCACAAGAATGAAAGCAGGTCCAAACCAGTCATCTTACAGCAAATACTGAAAATATCACAAACTCGTCCCAGACAATCAATTTAACTCACCTTCAGATAAAGTAATGACTCACCTCCAAATAAAGTAATGCATGCATGTTCAAAAATCAAATCGATAGATGTATTATATTTAGAAAATAGTAAGAAAATATTTTATTATTGATGTAAGTATTTAAAGCTACTGAATTATTTGAATCAATATTTTGACGTTGTTCAGTATAATTATTGTCGTTGTTTCAATCCTACGAATTGAATCTATATGTAATATTGTAAGCTCCAATTACCATGAACGGCATGAGAACCAGGTCGACCTCAAATTGAAAAAAAAATGGAGCCATTGTTAAAGGATCTTACCTCAGTGCTTTATTACCGAATACCCATAAGATGGGGATAATTATATTTGGGTCGTTCAATTAAGTATGGGATCCTTCCATCATACCAAAATCTCCCCATCAAATTCTCCATCAAGTGGCCACTCGAATTCAAAAGGTATTAGGAATTAAATTCCATATCCAAGCATGAGCTCATTTACTGCACGTACCTGGCTCGTTGGAGCCCATATTAATGATTAAAATTGATCGATCCTTCATGAAATGCTTGTCCCTCTCCATTCTCTCCTATATATAGATGTAGCCTTTCCTCTGTCATGCATATCAACGTGCATGCAAGGTGTTATACCCAGCAGTATGACGAAATTAACGTCATAGCCAAGTGACCATGGGAACGATGTCCAGGCTCTCTATTTGAGCTCGTCAGTCCCATGGCACTCTCCCATGAAGCGAGGATGCCATGAACTCGAAAGTGCATTTGAATCGAGTATCTACTCTATTTGAGCAATGAAGAATATCCCCAATGTAAGACCAACCACTTACATTATCAAAAATAAAGAGCATCAACACAACATGGGGAAAGTCCAAATGTAACCTAAGCCTCCAACAAATCTGTGAGAACCCACAAAAAAGCGGACAAACCTTAACACATCCTCGCTTAGAGTGAGAAGCTTCCTGATGGATCCCTTGATGGTGAAGAGTGATGTTCTTGAAGCTATCTTCAGTGAGCTCCTCCTATGCTCGTTGTTGCTAAAGGTGATGCACCTGAGGGCAAAGCTGCAGCTGCCACGCACGCACATCGATTTTGGGGTGGCAAGTTTCAGTTGAAGAGGATGGTCATGACTTCGACAACGGCGAGCGATCAGATTCTCGGAGAAATGGAGATGAGAAGGGGAGGGGAATATCGGAATCGGAGGTGAAGAGAAGAGGACAATTCTCGATATAAAGAGGGTGGGAGATGGATTACTGTGCTCTTTTCTTCAATGAAGGCACGCGCTTCACTCTTTCTTGATATATGTCAGCATTGAAAACATGTTTGTTAGCACGTGGCACTGGGAACAGCGGACGTTGTGTCATTCGAGAATGACCTCAACATCCCTGGTTAGGAGAGGGTAGAACATGAGAATGGAAAAAGGAGAGGGTGGACACGTGTCTAAAGCTTGGGTGAAAACCCATCTTTAGTAAGAGTTATATATATATAGATATTGGTTTTTGGTCTTTTTGACTAGTTTGAACTAAAACTTGATCTTTTATTTGCTTTTAAGACACTGAAACTTGCATACTATTTCTCGCTCATTTCCCATTACTTTGAGCCAAAATCTTTATTGAGAGTATGTACTAGATATCCGCATCCTTTTTGTTTTTTTAAATGTTTTCTATCAGCTTACATTTTTCATACTTATTTTGTTATTTTTTATTGTATTTTATTCCAAAAACTTCGTTGGACTATTACATTTTTACTTAAGGTGCTAGAAAACTAGCGTGTGTGCCTCTTAGGTTGGATAGAAATCTCTCTCTTGAACTATACAAACGTCAACTTATTTTGAAAAAAATAATATTGTTTTTCCTTTAAAATCGTGAAAACAGCAAAAACATAGAATTACTTATAAAGAAAAACTCTATAGTAATCTACTATCTATTTATTATCACCACGAATTTTGTTCTGCATGATTATCACTATCTAATACTTTGAAAATTGAAAATCCTTAAATATTATAAAATAACTATGAAAATCATTAAAAAATGTATTTTGATTAAAAAAAATATCCAAAATTCAGAGTAGATTATCCTTTGGAGTATAAGCCCTCTAATAATTTTTTGGAAGTTCTTTATCCTTATATAAAAATTCCAAAAACACTATCAAACTTATAAAGTTTTTAAAAAATATAGAAAACTCTAAAATCCAAAATAGAAAGGGTTTTTATCAGTTGTGCCCCTCCGAGATATTGCAATATCAGTTATACCCCTCCCTTTTTTGGAATATCAATTGTGCCCCTGATTTCTTGACTTTCTATTTGTGCCCCCCCCCCTCCCCCGTTACTTTGGTCGTTAATGAGTTGAACTTAACCATGATTTTTTCAAGCCATGGTTTGGGTAAGAGGGGTAATATTGGAATACTCGTCTTCATCACCAATGTCGTCCATCTCCTCCGACCACCACCTCCTCCATCTCCTTCTCCTCCATCGTTCACCATCAACATCTCCTTCATCCCCTTCCTCTCTAGGTTTTGACCTGGGGGAGGGGGGAGGAGGCAGGGCAGGGGGAGGGGGAGGTGCAGGGGTAGCAGGGGCATGGGAGACCTGAGGGCGGGGGGAGGAGGCAGGGCAGGGAGAGGCGCAGGGGGAGGGGGAGGCGCGGGGGCGGCGGGGGTGGGGAGCGACCTGGGGGCAGGGGAAGGGGGAATTGCGGGGGCGACGGGGGCAGAAGTTCGGGGCAGGGTGGCTGATCTAGGGCCGGGGGTGAGGGGGAGGCAGGGGGAGGAGGTAGGGTAGGTGGAGGCAGGGGGCCTGGGAGAAGCCCGGGAGAAGCTCGGGGAAGGGGGCAGCAAGGGCAAGGGAGGCTGACCTGGGAGAAGCTCGGGGCTGGGGGCGGTAGGGGTAGGGGGGCGACCTGGGAGAAGCTGAAGGACATCGACACGGGGCGTAAGAACATCGGCTGTGGGCGGAGGAGGAGGAGGCCGGGGGCGGCGAAGGGGGAGGAGGCTTGGGGCGGGGGAGGGAGAGGGGAGGCAGATATTGGAGGAGGGGGAGGAGGAGGGAGAGGGTGAGGAAAGACCATTCAACCTCCATCCCCCTCCTTTTAATTAATTCCGCTTATGTCATCAAAGTTAACGTCCGTTTGCACTGTGAATGGACGGCAACTAACCAGATGGGCACAAGTGATAGAACGACAAGAAGTCAGGGCACAACCGATATTCCCAAAAAGAGAAGGATATAACTGATATTGCAATATCTCGGAGGGACACAACTAATAAAAACCCAAAAAGAAAACATCCACCTATTTACTACATGTATTCCATCTTCCATAGATATAACTCCACCCTATAATGTGAAAAGGTCACATCAACTCAGCAATTGTGGTTGATCCCAACTGCAATACCTCGATAGCTAGATCCTAATTGTATGTGCCTTATAATCTGGTTGATTGTGGTTAATGTGTTCATGATGTAACCCGTATCTTAAGATTGCTAGTTATGGTGTCTTGTTATTTCTGAGAAAAAAAGGTTCATCACTCATATAAACATGACCGGAGGATATTTGAGCAAAGTTTATTGTTGATTCTTGAATCTAATCACACCCCATCATACCCATGTCTCGACAGCTTCGTCAAACACCAACCATCCTAGCTATTATTGTTTACTTCTAGTTGCCGATATCTATCGCGGATCCCAAGCTTTATTTTCTCATCCGTTGCGAATGTTGATATGCCTTAAATCCTATTAAAACCAATGCATTGCAGAGTTTACTGTTAGTTCTAATGCAACTAATGTAACAACCTGATTTCGAATAGGGGAGCCAGGAGCCTAGTCGGAGGTGTAGGTGGCTCCCTGTACTTTGCCTTTTTTTTCATTATTTATGGGCCTTTTTGAATGAAACATTTGGGGGATTTACTTGATATACTAAACGGAATATGCGCTTCAGGTTTCATGTGAAACTAACATTCCTAACATATTCATCTAAAAGTGATCAATTTCAATCATTCTAAGACTGTTAAATTTTGATAGTCTTGATGGAGATGATAAAGTGTAAGTTGAATTTGGAATGACATCATGGTGATATATAATAGATCTAAATTCCTTAGGGGTCGTTCGTTTTGGTTACCCTTCACTTTGGGGGGTTATCCCTCGAAATCCATTTCTCTACCCCTCTTGTGGGGCCCGCTCTCTCTCCATAAAAAAATATATTATACCATCATATCATCTAAAAATTATAAAATATTCAACCTTTACCCACTATTCCAAACTTCAATACAATCACGTCACAATAACTACCCACTTTCTCAAATTTCAATATAATCACATCACAACATCTGACTACTTTTCATATTTCAATACAATCACATCATACAAATTCTCCCAACTCCAAACTAACAAACCAAACACTAAACACAAAAAAAGGTTACCCTCCCCCAGATAACCCACGAACCAAACATACCCTTAAAGTTTCATTTAAAAAATCAAAAATAATGAAAAAGGATTGGATGTATGGAGTTGCATGCACCCCAAGTAGGCTCTATTTTCCCTTCGAATAGTAGCGATACATAGACTCGCACGGTTGAGCTTGATAATATAGGATAATCTTAACCATTAGATGTGAATATGATGCCACCTAACTTAAAAAGACATACAATAACGAAAAAATAAATTTAAGATTGGAGTACAAGGACTTGTTACATTTATTCTATTTCTTAAATCCAACAACCACATCAATTTTGTGAACAAAAAAAGGGATATGGATCCACGTCATTTTGACCTACTTTATTCTCATATATGGATAAGGTTAAGAAAGAGGGAATCCCTTGTTGCCCTTTGTCCAAATAGAGATAGATTCGCATGGATAAGGAAAAAGATTGTTAAAAGCAAGGTAGGATACATAACCCTAAACTTCATATGGGGAACAAAAGGAGCACTCATGTTATTTAAATATCTATGTATCAATTGAACCAATATTATCTTCTATGTGCCAAAGGAGAATTCTAAAGACACGTCACAAGTTTCATATTAGCCAAAAGTGGCTATGGTATTATTTGAATCAGCTTATGATTGTATGAGTTCCTTTTAAACAGAACCACCTTAAGGCATTTAAATTTGAAATACAATAAGGTTGGTAGACAATGAAAGAATATGAAAACATTTACAAATAAACCACTAAAAATTATTTATATTTAAGTATACCCCCCTCGAATACTTGTAATAGTATTGCTGAAAGCGGTAGAAGTATAACGTGGAAACAAACACATGGATAAGTAAGCAATAAACAAGAACAACAACAATACAAGATTTACAGGCTTGCTCATAGCTGAGATACATCATTTGCAGCAATTATAGATCTCTTTCGATATGGTGGAACAACCACAACAGATTTGAAGCAATAACCTCTATTGTTCTTTGTAATAAGAATGTTCTTTTGAAAAAAAAGGAAAGTTTTACAAAGCATCCGTGAGATCTGATATACTTTATGAATATGAATGTTGGCATGCAAACCATAGGCATGTGTAGAGAATGACAGTAACATAAATAAATATGCTAAGGTGGATGTGTGGTCATACACGTAAAGATCGGATTCGAAATGATGCAATCAGAAAGAAAGTTGGCGTAGCTTCGATAGAGGATAAGATAAGAGAAAACTACTTAAGATGGTTTGATCATTTGCAAAGGAGGTCGGCCGGTGCACTAATTAGAAGATGCAAGTTTTGAGATATTGGGTCAGTTAAGAGAGAGGGTGAGGAAGGCTCAAGAAGTATGAAATGAGACTATCAAAAGGGATCTTAGTTTTTTGGATCTAAGTCTGAGAATGATCCAAGATAGATCTAACTGAAGGCAAAGAATCCATGTCGTCGACCCTACTTAATGTGGGAAAAGGCTTTGTTGTTGTTATTTCAATATGGTGAAAGATTTGTTGTACATATGATGACTCAAAAGATTGTTGTTGTTGTTGTTGTTTCGATATGGTGGAAGATATGGAGTGCATATGATGATTCAAAAGACTTAGTAATCTCCCATACAAGCAAATTCTAAAGTAAATGAGATCTCAATCTTAAATGGAACAAAATCGAAATCAAAAAGCAAACATATTATCTAATTACAAAGCAAACGTGACTTCAAATAGCAAAGCAAACATGAGTTTGAGTACAAAAGCAATCGCCTCTCAAATCACAAAGCAAACATGACATTGAATTATAAAGCAAATAGGCCCTTGTATCCCAATCAAATATGACCTAAAATTCAAAGCAGACATAATTTAGACCACTAGCGTTATGAAGTCAAATCACAAGTTTGACAATGTAAAGGGATGGATATATAGATTAGGGTACAATCTGAATTTAGATAGATGCTCTAATCAATTAGTATCTAAGCATGTCAACAATCTCACCTAAAATTGAATCATCATATTGAATAATAGAAGCCATTCCAAATCCTAACATAAATATCGGAAAGTATGATTCAAGAAATTTCAACGATCTCCATCTTAAATTGAATTATCATAATGTAGAATAACAACTGCTCCAAATCTAATATAATTATGATAGTAAGATTTAATGTATTATCAGCAAGTATCACGAAAAGAATGTTCTCATGTGCTTCTAGATATGATGAGCTCTACATACACGTGTACAATCGACAAAGGATGCCAATTCTGTAAAACAATGGAGTCTATAAGGAACTTAAGAGATATAGGAACTTGTCCTTTCAAAAATACACGAGATATAAGAACTTAAGAGTAATGATTTCATCGAGAGTAGTTGGAAGGGAGAACCCATAAAGCCCTTAGTTTGATAGATGGAACCTAAGTGCAAACAACATGGAAGCTTATCTTAATATCAAGCATCTAATCGAAGGTCCTCACATCTCATATAAAGCTTCTACTAAAGTAGAACAACCTACCAAGATTTTTTTAGCTCAACCATAGTTGATTCGCAGATATTACATGTCTGTGATAAATCATTTAAAGCAAGATGGAAACATTCACCATCCTTCCTATATAAACATAGTCAGACATCCAGTACTCACAAAGCGTGAGAGTGTATTATAAGTGGTTAGGATTTCCAATCGACAATTTAAGATGGGCATGGTTGTTAGTGGATCCAATCGAGTCATGCCCAACAAGTTCTAAAGGTTGATTTTTCTATATAACAATCTTGGAACCTAAGCTCGAGACATTACAAATGGTATCAGAACGGATTTTCTTTGATAGTAGAAAAAAGACTACCTGTAGGGACCTAAGTTAGGAGCGTGTAGCCACCACTACCACTGGAGGAAGTGATGGACCATATCGCAATGAGGACGTTATAAATATAAGTGGAGGAGGTTGAAACACCCCAACACTGTTTCAAAATTGATCATCGTGATATGTGAAAGTGGATAATAAGTGGTAGGGAATATTGCCAGCTTACGATTGAGCATTTTGGGTGATTAGTAGCAAGTCCAATTGAGCCAAATCAGTAAGTTGTCAGGTGAGTACTATTGAGTCTAATTTTCCTCGATAATGGTCTGGAGACCTAAGTCCAAGACGTTACATTATTCAGCAAAGCAAAGGGTCCCAAACCTAGATATGATACAAAATTGTTACATCACTAATATGATAAATTTCATGTCTACTTGCAGCATGTTCTTCTCGATCACCACACTTACACTTATGAGCTTGTTGAGTTAGTATTCTTTTTATAGACCTTAGAGGAATATGACAATGAGTTTATAATTGGGCCATATATAGATAGGGTGGGGGCATTGCTTCAAGACCACCACAACAATGTAACCCCTAAGGGGGATTGTACTCATTTTTTTAATGATATATCTTCTTCGTGGTCGCAGGAGATGATAGACTGCCATCATATCTATTTATCTTCTTCTTCACACGCTTTTGAGGTGGTGGTCACATCTGCATCCGTATTTGGTGGTCGATCCCCACCAACCGCTACTCGAGCAAGGGCAATACCGTTGTGTCCTAGCAATTGGTATCGGAGCAGAAACGTTATGTTGGTTCATATCCCAACAACTTGTATCAGAGTCAGGTTCAACAGATTTGGAAAGGACATGATACAACAAATTAAAGCAAGGTTCAACACCGACGAGTGGATACGATGCAGCTGATGTGCAATCTTCTGAAGTTGTGATATGGCGGTCTCTTGGGGAAATCGACCAAAGGCATCGAAGAATTTTGTTAGCGACTACTGGCAGGAGATCGTGCAAGGAGGCACGCCACGAGCACCCAGCGATGGGTACGTCACCAAGAGGCGGTGATTCCTATTAAGGAGTCATGCAGATGATGAAGAAAGCCTAGTGCGAACTCAAGACAATGTGCAAATCGTGATGATATTCAACTCAAGGGGGGGAATGTTGGGAATAAAGAGGTATATAAGAATTGAAAATTCTAAAAGGATGAAAATTCTAATCCTAATAAATATTGAGTTGTATTCTTTATTTAGTCCTTATAGAAAAATTGGAATAAGACTACGAGTTTGCAACTAGGTTTTATATATATATATATAGAGAGAGAGAGAGAGAGAGAGAGAGAGAGAGAGAGTGGGATAGGGATGCACGTGGATCGGATTGGTTTGGATTTTAACTTAATCTGTGTCCAAACAACCTTAACATATTTTTATTTTTTAGAATCCAATCCATCAAATATCCAAATCCAATCCATCACATTACGGGTTGGATCGGATTGGTTCGGATTTTTACACTTACATTTTTCCGCTCAATAGTTTACTCTTGTATGTTTATACTTTACAACACACTAGCCCTTGAACATTCAAATAATGACTTAAAAAAATGAGAATATGAATTGATGTAAAGGAAATAAAAGAAAAATCACATGATCAAATAAAAGTTGAAAAATCCCATGATTCCATTATAAAAAGTTGAAGATCACACAATCAGACTAAAGGATTATAATGACTTTTAAATTTATTTTTTTTAATAAATAATGCATTAGTTTATTTTTTACAATTGATTTCCTCCAAATGATTCAAATAAGAACAATACAAGTTAATAAATAAGGATACAACGACAAGTTATCAAACAATACAAGATCATATGATTATATTTCTTGCAGTAATGAATTTAACAAACAATGAAAATATACAGTCAACAAAATAGAGATGCTTATAAGAATGACAACTAAAAATGGGAGAGTTTGATGTAGCAGACTAACACATTATTAGTGTATTCAATGATGTGTGATGATGATGCATATATTAAAAACATAGTCTTATTTCAAACTGAAACCAATAAAAAATCCCATATGCATCAACTTTAGGACAATCAACATCATTTTAACTCATAGCCCATAATCGCTCATCACAGATGAAAAAAGTCATATTTGTATCTAACTCAACTGAACTCTTCAGAAATGAGCCGACGAACATTTTACTAGAAAATCAAAAGCATCAACTACTAATCACAGAAATTGATAATAAGATACTTAAAAAATCCATATATGCCTTATGCTTGGAGAGCATATTAATGTAGAAAGGTCACTCAATAAGGAGGCACATCCACAACAACACATGCTTCAATGATAGTTGTGAAGGCAATGGATTCGACTTTACCCAATGTGTCTTGCATAACTTATGCAGAAACATGGCAAGTAATTTCACGAATTGAAAAAAATTTGATATGATAAAATAACATAGAAGAAATAAGGAACATCTATAAGAGAGTCATGAAAAGTCTGTACACGCATATCTGTCATAGACGATTAAGAAGATTATTCCTTTTTACTAAACAAAAATGTTGTTTTAAAACTGTAAAGATACCAATTGGGTGAAATAGATGAGAACCAACTAGGGGTCCCTCGCAGAGAACTCTTCCATCATCATGCCAAGCACGTCAAAGGGGTTGTGGGCAGCACGCTCGAGCTCCTCCATTGCAGTGTAGAAGTTGTGGCCTACTGCCTCGTCCAGACGCATGGTGGAAGGAGGTCGAGGGCAGTAGGGTACAGAGAGGAGGGAGAGTGCTTCGTCCAAGCACACATGGGAAGGGGGTGAGGGCGGTAGGGTACCACGAGAGGGCAGCATACCTCGTCCAAGCGCATAGAGGAAGGGAGGCGGTATGGTAGGGTATAGAGATGGGGGGCATGCATCGTCCAAGTGTACGAGGGAAGGTGTGGGGGTAGCATGGTACAAAGAGGGGAGAGGGGGAGGTTGTATTTTTGGGCGGAGATGGAGAAGGAATTTGAGGGGTTTTCCAAAAGTGGTGTGATTTTAAGCGGAGGGAAATGACACTAGAGGGAAATGAGAATTGATTGCCCGCCCAAATTTTCCTGACTATTAAAATGCTAAGAAAAATTTATCTTCATTTCCAACAATTAGACCGTCGGAAAAAAAACATGAATGTGACGATTAGTTAGCCGTCATGGATAGCTATCACTTATAATACATTTTCCATAAGTGTGTATGTAAGTTTGTATGTATGTATGTATGTATGCATGCATATGTCTACATGTGCGCGTGTATGTTAACAGATTAACGGGTTGGATCGGAGCATATTTTGGTAAAGATCTGATCCAATCCATATTGAATGGATTTCAAAAACTCCAATTTGATCCAATAGCAACGGATTAGATTGGATTACGGATTTTATCCGATCCATGTGCACCTTAGAATGGGGGCCATTGCCTCCAAACAACATAACAAGGTAACCCTTAAAAAGAGGACGAATAGAGAGGAGAGGAAGAGAGCGAGGAAACAAAGAGAATTGTACTTGTTCTTCTTTAAATATTTCTTCTTCGGTAGTCACAAGAGGTGATCGATCATCATCATATATTATTATCTTCTTCTTCACATACTTACATGATAATTGTCAATTGCGCATCACATCCAATCAATTGCGCATCCACATCCATATTCG
Organism: Ottelia alismoides; assembly: GCA_037367405.1. NCBI lineage: Eukaryota > Viridiplantae > Streptophyta > Magnoliopsida > Alismatales > Hydrocharitaceae > Ottelia > Ottelia alismoides. The sequence goes on along the minus strand of JAZKJV010007985.1, from coordinate 450,016 downwards.
GCTGTTAATCCCCATCAACCAATATCTGGACCGAGATAATACCGATGGATGTGCCAATCCCAACAACTAGTATACAGTGGTACCCCAACAACAGAAAGCAGCAAAAGGAAAACACTCCCTACATGCAGCATCAAAAAAGCAGACGGACCATGGCAGGGACTCGGCAATATATAAACATGCTCAACAAACCGATGGAGCATGCATTACAAACATCACATTCCAAGAGCATGCAAAAAGTCTGAATTACAATGGCTCAAATCAAAGTCATCATTTCAACCAAAAATTATCTGCATAACATTGCCAGAAAATTTCCCAGGTCCCGAAGATCTTACTCTTTCACAGAAAAAGGAACACTTACATATTTTTCAAAAGCATAAATCAACAAACTAATCATTAATCGAGCTAGGATTAAATCAGATAAACTACATCTCACTTGACCCATTTTTGAGGAATATGAAATAAACCCACGATCATTTTGATTGCTAAAGCTCGATCCATAAGCAAAGGAGGCATTTATGTCATAAACACAGCATTAGCAATTACCACGAGAAAGAAGAATCAGTCTACAAACAGTCTTCTTGCTGCAAGATAGTTTCACAGAGACGATTGGTTACATTCTACATCAGAGAAACGGAGACATGACACTGATTAACGATACAAAGACAGGAGGTTCATTGCCAATAAGCACAGGAGGCATATTAAATCGATCGGCAGTATTCAAACCACAACTTCTTCGGTTTTTGCTTTCGGTGGCCTCCCTCTCCCTTTTTTGGCACCGGATTGCAACGATGCAGGGGCAGCAGGGGAAACAGGATCAGCTGCTTCAGTGCTAGTTGGCTTCTCCTCATCACTGGGGCTTGTCTTGGCCTTCTTCATAACACCCCAAACATTCTTGGGCGGCCTGCCCCTTCGCTTGGGCATCCCAGCAGAGGCCTGGGCTTCAGCAATAGCCAGAGGGTCCTTTGGCTTGGCAGGGCGACCACGAGGTCTGGGGGAGCTTGGTGGAGCATCCGTCTTAGACTTACCGGTTGATGGAGCACCTGTCGTGTTCTTTGGCGGGCGGCCACGACCGCGCTTCTTCAGGACAGTCTGGGCAGCCTTCTTGTAGTTGTTGTTTACAAATTCCAGTTCACCACGATCCTTCATCTTGGTGAGGTTGTGAGCAAGCAAGTCAGAGTGGCCTTCAGGGAGATCCTGGTGCTTCGATTCAATGTACTCCGATATGGCAGTCTGGCTGGAACCATCCTCATTACCTAATGCCTCGATTGCCTCCAAAATCATCTAAATAAAAGGAAAAGGTAAACATAACGGAAATATTAAAAACTGGTGTAAATCAAGCCATGTAAAACAAGCAGTATTTTTGATGTCATGGTCAAAAAATCCTTATCCTCGGGAAGACATGTTTCCCAAGCCATACAAAGTACTGTTTTTTATTGCAAACAGTTTATAAACATACCATTATAACTAAGAACAGTGGCTATAAAAATTAATAGTGCGTTTAACATTGCCATAAAACATGTATCTTTTATCTGGTTTTAATTAATTACTTTCAAGTGCATCACGATGATCGGAAGCATGGAAATTGGATGGTCTACTTGACACTACCAGGAAGAGAAGAACAGATTATCACAAACAACACCAGTTCCAGACATGTTTATGAACAAAGAGATTCTGAAAATCTAATTTCCAAAAATTTGCATGCATGAAAAGCAAAACCATTCATTTTGACTAGACGAAAATAGAGGCACTTAAAACACTTCCATATTTAATTATAGAGGGAACATCAAGCACATTAGGTACTCCTTTACTAGAGTAAAGTTTAAGGCAAGACAATAAATCTTTAAGGTCAAGATGAGATTAGCACCAAGGATCATATCGCAAAATAAGGAAGCGTTATCACAGAATAATCAATCCTAAAAAAAAGGTAGTCCCAACATAGCTATAATACCAATACATCTCTATCTACAATACATATTCCTTCCTAATCCTAAAAACTAGTCAAACAAAAGAATAGATAATCTATATGTATTCCTCACACCTTCTACCTTATCACGCATCAAAACAAATCCTGAAAACATACCCTCAGATCATAAAACTCCACCAATGATTTCAAGTTTGTGCAGATATGCAATACCTATAATTGTAAGTAGCAAAGTTCTCATGCATGTCTGAAAATATTTTTTGTTAGAAATTTGCATCCAGATATCCAACAGCATATCCTACATACACTAAGCGCCATGGCATTATTTAGGTGCTATAGTACAAAAATTGCCGCATTTAAATCAAGCATTATTAGGTGGACCAGAATTTCAAATTTCAAAATAAAGGCTGACAGGAATGGAAAAGGAATGGCTTTACCAAACTATCATAGATATTCTGCCAGGTCAAAGTTTAAACAGGGGTAATGCAGTCAGAATATTATAATCTATTTAGATGAAAATACTTATCATCCAACAGTAAAAATACCAGAAACTAATTTTTACAAAGGAAAAAGCATATCTCAGAGCAAAAAAAGAGTCCAAAAAAATCTTAAAAGCAAGGAGTGACAATATCAACTACAACAAACCAATATATAGAGTCCCGACAACAAATGCAACTCTGGTTTAATTAATAAAAATAACCAAATATAAAAAATAAAGGTCCAGATGATGTTTAACAGTTAAGGCTCCAATATTAGATTTCTCCCAGCATGCAAACATTGCAGAAACAAGATCATCTCTCAGCACATTAGGGCACAAAGAGCACATAAGTAACCAAGCAAGTTAAGAACTCAACCAAAGATTTAAACATAGAGATCTAGAGAGGGAAAGGATGCCTAAAAATCATAAGCATTAAAAAAGAAACAGCTTCCTGAGCATAATCTCATGAAAAAAACTCAACCCATCCAGAAAAATCCAATTTTTAACCTAACCAACCTATTACTGTGATCAACAAAAGATTCAAAAGCACGAGAAAGACTGGAACTTTGAGGATCCCATCTTTCTGTACCCTAAGACACTAAATCCACATCAAAAATCTTGAAAGGGAACTTAAAATGATGAGCAGGATCACGCAGATTTCCAAAAAAAAGAGGTGAAACCGCACTGCAAAGATCACTAAACTAAAGATGGTGTTTTTCACCTCGGGGTAGGAAGGGAGAGCTACTACGGCCATGATCAGGTGAGCACCCGTGCAGTAAACACCACTAGAACTAGAGAGATAATCCCTCTCTCTCTCTCTCTCTCTCGCTCTTGCAAAGTGAAGGTTTGGCCAGCATACTTGGATCTCCCTCCTTTTCAAAGGTTGGGGGCCTAAAAGCAAATTTGCCACTATACACGTCATCGATCCGAATTGTTCCCACCATATTGATCTACAGCCGTTGGATATTGATGCAGACGTCGATTCTCAGCCGTTGATTGCTCTCGCCGCTCTGCCTCTATGCATGCCTTTTCTTGGGTGTCATTGATTTTTAAAATAAAGTTGTGTTTTTCCTTTATTAGTTAAATATTTATTAAGGGGTCGGCAGGGAAGAGACTAATTTAATATAGAAAGATAATATTCACAAGAGAATAAAATAAAGCCCTAGTTTTTTTAAATAAAATAAGGTTTAGTTGTGGTATTGTAATTTTCACAGGGATTTTGACATAAATTAAATCTATTATCTTTTATTTTTGTACAAATGTAAGTTGAATGCTAGTATCAAAAGCTCGTGTATATTAAATGTTCGATCGGTCAACGAAAAACGCTTGTTATTGTCATTAGAATTTTACCCTTTCCTTCAACGACGACATCGAAAGAGGAAATACGTTTCTTCATTATGAAAAATATGTTTTATATTTCATTTTGTTCTGCGTGTTCGGATCTTATTGTTATTGTTTCCTTGTAACAAAGTTTCGTGTAGTAGACTACTTCGAGGAGATTGTTGGTTTCTCCAATATGGAATGATCGAGTTTCGGTTACAAGATTTTACGCAACGTTTGACAGTTTTGATTTGATTTCGTATCAGCGAAGGTTTGTGTAGCTGGAGAAGTCGAAAATGAAGTCGAATTTCTTTTCATAAAATATATGGATATATTTACAATTTAAAAGATGTATAGAATATTATATATTCCACAAATATCATTTATCTAGCCGGTGTTCAACACAAAGAAGTGAGACATGAATTCTCATTTTATTTTACATGGTAATTTTTTAGGAAATTTAATTGACCTATTTATGAAATTAGGGTTTGGGTAAATTGCAATAGATCCTCCCAAGACTTGCCTTATTACAAACCGAGACACACCCACCCACTTTGAAAAGGGGGGAGAGCCCGAGGGGGAGAGAGACAGAGCAAGGTTGCCGTCCATTTCCTCATCCTTTCCCTCCGCTGTTTTCTCTCCTTTCTCGCTCTATTTCTACCACTGTTCTTTGAGCTCCACTTGTGCAGATCATGGCGGAAGCGGAAGAAAAGCCTTCGGAACTCCCTCCCTATACCGAGGTAACCCTACAATCTTTACATGCTGTGTGGTAGTGTTGTACTCTCCTGTTCTTAGATCTCTGCGAAACCATGATTTGTTTCGTGTTCTTTAGTGGAATTCTGATGTGGGTTTTGTGTCTTAGTTCCTAAAACTGAAATGGGTCTCTCCAAGTTCCAACCTTTGTTTTGTTGTGTTAGGGTTTTTTACTTGCTCAAGATCGATAAGGGGTATGCTTTCCTCCTACTGGAAGGACATGACATGTTTGTGCTTGATTTTCGTGCCATAAAACCCTGGAAAATCGTGATGATAGTCGAAGTTGATGTTTTCCTTCATGTTTTGCTTGGTGAAATCGTGTTTTTCGGGGAAAATGTGAACTTGCTCACATGGTTGAGGCTATTTTCTTAGCTATAGTTTGTGAGCGACTGGCAATATCTATAGATTTTTTAAATTTATTGCATTGTTAAGATTATATGTTTCTGTTGCAACCAATCTTCCTTTGTATTATAAAAATGCTATGCAAGGTTCCTCCAAAGTTTTATTACAGTGGATTTATCTATTGTGGTCCTTTTTTTTTAGCAATGGAGTTAATTTTATTCTAGGGTTTTGCGGTATAAATTTTCTCTGTAAAGAAAGGAGAAGCTTACTTGTGTTCCATAATGGCTGTTTCCTGCCATTATGTGTTGAACTACTGCTTTCTTTTTTGGAGCTATCTCTATATCTAGTTTCTACTGTTGGTAAGTGCAGAGCGAATTGTCTTGAAAATTTTCAAACATTCCCTTGACAAAAATCAAGGCTGTTTGTCATTTATCTTTGCATCCATCTGCATGGTGTGGAGAAATAACATCTTGTGGAGAATTAGGGGCCTGATCTACATTTACTTGCACCTAACCTTTCCAGAGAATGTTTCTTGAGAATATAACTGATTCTTTGGAATGTAGCTTGATTTCCATTTGACAAAAATTCCTGGTAGATCATGATAGATCTTTTTGTAGGTAAGGGATCCAAGTAGAGTTCCTGGTGAAGTTTGTGGATAGAATTAGATCTGGTTCAAATTGTTATATTTATTCAGAATCACCTGCAGCTCCTTCAATAGTTATTTGCAACAATCGGACTGATCTCTCTCCATCTTTTATCTGCTCAACTTAAAGAAACTAAATGGGCTTTCATAATGCAATAACACACCCCTGGTGGCATTTGAAACTAAAAATATTATGCCATTAGATTTTTTCAAGAACTATACTCTTGTATAGATTATCAGAAACATGCATTGCAAAGCATATAAGGTCAGTTTTCTTTACTTGGAACAATGCATGTGTGACTGACTTTTCTCCTTCGTGATATGGTTGAGTATATGATTCTAACAAATTGTAATTTGAACTGATCATCATTTATTTGCTTACTAATCATTGAATACTCTCTCTTACATGGATTTCCATAGTTTACTTTTGGAAAATTTAGAAATGTCTTAGAATGTATCCTCCTTTAATCCTTTTTGTCTTATGTATGAGAAAGTGAGATAGTTTGTTTATGACATATATGTGAACTCACACCTATTGTTGAGAAGATCACTTAAGAATGATTATGTTTTTTTAATTCACAACCATTGAAATAACTCTTACATAAACAGAATCAAACATAAGGATTTAGAATATGGGACCTCTTATGGGGCATACAATGCATTCCAATTACATATGTATGATCATTACGCTTCAACCGGGTTATTCTATTCCACCTCTTATAGAGAAAAGAACTTCAAGCAAAATACTTAATAACATGGTGAGACATTTTTAATTCATAACCATTGAAATAACTCTTACATAAACAGAATCAAACATAAGGATTTAGAATATTAAGGCTGAAAAAGGATAAGAATTAAGATTATATAGTTTCTCAATTGCTATTTTTTTTACATTAACAATCTAAATGATGTTCCTTTCCATTAACCTTTGTTTTATTATTGATTTGATTGATCACTGTATGCTGCTGTCTAATTATTTTCAACATCTTCTATCTCTTACGATTCAGCTGATAAATGAAGCTATAACAGCCCTTGATAATTCGGATGGTTCGAGCAAGACTGAGATATCCGAGTACATTGAGTCCCAGTACAAGGAACTCCCAGCTGGTCATTCCACATTGCTGGCTCACCACCTCAACAAATTGAAGGAAAGTGGTGCGCTTGAGTTAATCAATGATAACTATAAGAAGGCAGCACCAAGTGCTTCAAAGAAGCGTGGTCGTGGGCGTCCTCCAAAGGCCAAGGTGCCTGTTCCAGCAGGTACTCCTGCGTCCTCCCCTAGGCCACGTGGACGGCCCCCAAAGCCTAAGGTGGATGTACCTGCTGGCTCTTCCTTGGCATCTCCAAAGCCACGTGGACGTCCTCCGAAGGTAAAGGATGCATCTGGCGCTCCAAAACCCAAGCTGAAGGCCAGGGTGTCGACTGGCACACCTGTAAAAAGGGGTAGGCCCCCTACTAAGAAGGCAAAGACCTTGGCCTCTCCAAGGCCCCGGGGACGTCCTCCGAAGGTGGAGGATGCCTCTGGTGCTCCAAAACCTAAGCCGAAGGCCAAGGCGTTGACTGGCACTCCTGCAAAAAGGGGTAGGCCCCCTTTGAAGAAGGCAAAGACCTTGGCCTCTCCAAGGCCACGTGGACGTCCTCCAAAGGTAGAGGGTTCCTCTGGTGCTCCAAAACCCAAGCCGGGAAAATCTGCAGGGGCTGCTTCCCCGGCTTCACTATCTGGCGTCAAGAGGGGGAGGGGACGACCACCCAAGGCAAAAGCATGAAGTTGCGGCTGCCTGGTTCCGGATAAGGCATGTCTGCTGATGATTCAATTTGCCTTCTGTGTTTATTGATGCATCTTCTGCTCTTTTCTTTGTGTTTGCTGTCTTGTTATCTAAGGTGGAACAACTTTGTAACATTAGCATTGAACCATCTTGCTTTGAAACTGTTGTAGTTCTGATCTTCAACTTGATCACTAATGTTGTGTGAGCTTTTTCCTAGATAATCTGATTTCTTCGTTATATTATCTTGCGTAGATTTTATTCAGAAAACTTGATTTGAGTTCAAGATAAAGGATTAATCTCTTTATTTGTCTTTTCTAATCTGTTATGCTATCTGATTTCGTCTTCCAAAAAATGGAATTATATATGTCTAATATTTGTCCATTAACTAAGCAATTGCAATTTCCAGAATAGCTAGTCTCATCTCCTTTTTTTGAAACTCTTCTTCATTGCCTCCTTTTTTGAAACTTTACTTCGTTGTTGCTTGTTCTTGCAAGAGATCAAGAAAAAACTGTATGTTGGCAGGCTAAGGACAGAATATGAAGGAAGAAGAGTCGAGGGGTGGGTGAGTGCATCCATATACAGTTGCAAGAGAGTGTTGGGAAGCAATAGTCTAGTTGGAACTGTTTGTCTAAAGCAACTGTGAGACTAGTGATGGTTCCATGCAAGTGGTTTCCAAAGCACTATCAAAATCGATGAAATGCGAATTGAGGATGATGGTGGGGGTGCTTAGGTAGCGGTCAACAGAAGGAAACAAAGTGAAAGATCACAATTAGGTCATCTTCTTTGAGTTTCTATTACTAGAATAAATAGTGGAATGACCATGTCATTAGTGAAGGGTTATTTGCTTCGAGGAGCAAAATTGCTTGCATTTTTTTCTTAAAAAAAGGTTAAGCTTCATGATGTCACTATTAGCTCTATCAGTGGGATAAGAAACTAGTTATCTCCTCTGAGACTTTTATCTACTCTATTGTCATGAACATCCTAAGCTACTTAATGCCCTTGCCAACCACCTCTCTCTTTCACTCCATCTTCCTCCGTCCTGCGGCTCCTAGCTTGTGGGGCTCTTGTACCCCCAATAGCAGAATTGTGTATATTCGAGGTGTTTCAGATTCATCATTCAATCCTACATGGATTGGCCTTGTGAACCTGTTGAGTTAGTCATCTTTCCCGGTTGAAAATGAAATAGAAAATCCTATAGAAATCCCAAAATCGTGTATATTATGATTCTCTTTATGGCATATAAGTCTTCCAATCTAATCTGTGTGGCAGCACAATTGGCAACAATATAAGCAATCAAACAATCTGGTTGGAAGAAGCACCAGAAGGGGGAAAGCCTGAGAGACAATCCTTATTTTCACATGCTTGAATCCCTTGATGGTGAACATCCATCTAAGTAATCTCAACACCCTTTGATTTTTGAGCATGGTGCTTTCCATTGCCCATTTCCTCCAAACTAATCAATTAAGCTACCACCCATCTAAGATGCATGATATATGGCAGATAGTACTCAGTGACTTCATGTTCAAGTGTGGGTGGGGGGATCGCTTGAAACAGAGCCCCATGTGCTATAGTATTTCCATTATTATTAATCACATAATTACAATATGACTAGTATTACAGAGCTACTCCCTATATTATTAGCCCCTTTTATAGTACTAATATGCTCACTATTAATATAATAGTATGGTCTTTTAGTATAGCCTCTTTTCACATTTCGTCAAATCAGCTCCTTGCCGCAACTCTTTGGATCTTTGCTAATCGATTTGAATTAACTATTTCACTCACTTCTGAGTTACTTATTTTGATGGTGAATGGTGCTTATTGGTAGGCGGTGGTGTTATCACATACTAGGAATTGAGACTTTATAATGATAATGGCAGAGGCTTAAAAGTAGTATTATTATTAGATTTATATTGCTACTTGTAGAAAATGATAATGTGGAAGCGTATCAGAGATGAAGAATATAGAAATGTGGAAGAACATGGGGATTTTACGTGTAAACCTACTTCGTGAGGAGCGGGATGAAACCACAGGAGAAGGCTTCTAAGGGCCAGATATTCTGTATTGTTTTCTCTCAACTGATACAACGGGTGTGGGACTTGTTATATATCCCCATAGACATACTAGAGTCCCACTAACAATAGATGTGGGACTAAACATGTGGATGTAGTAATTGAACCCTGGAAGGATCGAATTGCCCAACTCTACATGTGACGCATACTCTAACACTTCCCCTTAAACTGGAGCTTATAGTGCTTAGCTTGGACAAATAGAAAAAAAATCACTCACTCACAATTCAAGACACTGTAAACAATATCAAATTCATGTAAAGTTTGATGGTTGACTGTTGAGGATGTTGCTTCTCATGCCGTACTGGTGAGGAGGACTGAAAGGCTGAAGTGCGAACTGAACTGACTCTCTTCATCAGAGAATATGTGTCGTACTGTGTCTGTCATAGTCACTAAAACTAGAATGAATCTCCACCTGAAGAACTCTAGCCTACAACTACTCCATCTCTCTGATCTGAATGGCCAAACTAGAAAAGAATTGTGGAAACATCATCGTCGGAGTCCACGGTTGCTTGAAAATAGAGTCTGAAAGTCTCCTCGTCGGAGAATTGGGTCTCTCCCATACTGGCTAAGAGAATGAGATTTCTACTCAGGAACCTTACAAAACCACTTGAAAACTCTAGCCCACAATGGCTTAGAGAGTGTGATCTCTACTCCGGAGTCTCTATGGATCACATAAAAACTCTGAGTCCAAATCAAAGATGAGGACCTCTCAAATAATGATCGCATACATGTGTGCATCAAACTGTAGACTCTGAAACAATCTGAATATAGAATACGAATCTGAATGGTAGAGTCTTGAATCTGGCCTGGAATCTGAACTGAAGAATCTGAATCAGACCTATGGTACTCTATATAATACTCCACCTTTCTCCCATATTGGTTGGAATAGATGACATCGACCAAGTTGGGAGAAGAATGAAGATGGAAAAAAACAAACTCAAATAATGTTTTTTCCTCTTGACTATTTCTCCCTTTTTTTAATAGCCGTCCCTTTTCCTGGTAATGAGTCGTTCTCATTTTTTTCAACTTTTCCTTTTTTTTTAACCATTCTCTCTTTTTTTCGGCGTTCTATTCTCATTTTTCTCGTACGATCTTTTTTTGTATGATACCTCTTTCTTTCAGAACTCACGGCCTAGACTAGGCTCCAAAAAATACTGCGTTATTCCCTAAAATCTGATCCCTTTTTTAGTGCCACGGCCGAATTGGGCCACGAAAGTGTAGCATTAGCAGCCTTCAATTGGGATATTGGAGCTCAATGAACTGGAGAGATGTTGGCCATGTAAATGATACTTTCGGTCCCTCCTTTTAATCTTGGGCCTCATTTTCTCCTCCTTTTTATTCATAAATAGAGCTCTCTGTCCCTTCAGAAAAAATGGGCCTAAAGCCCATAAGTGGGACGGTAGAAGAGAAGGGCACCTTGTTTTCAATCCTTCTAATTTTGCCTTCTAACAATGGAATTTACTGGGCCTAGATGAATAATAACAAAAAGATGCATTCTATGTTGTTGTATGCCAAGGGTTCCCAATGAAACCCATCACAGCAGCTGTGCCTTTTTCTCTTTTTTAAGATGTGGGTCCTCTGTGGCGAGCAGTCCTCTACTGTACATCAGAGGACTTCTGTAAAACCATGGGCAACCCGAGCCGTTCGATCTTGATCGAGCGGGTTGCACGAATACGGTGTTTTTGTGGGGCCCTTATCGTGGGAATTCATGTGAACCGATCGATTAAGATCGAACGGCTTGGGCGACCCATGGTTTTACAGCAGTCCTCTGATATACAGCAGAGGATCTGCTCTCCCCTTCATGCCACTTCTTTTAATAGAATGGCATGTGGTGTTGCTTTCCCTGCACGTACGGAGATCCCAACACTAGGTTCTTGATGGCAGAAACCCATCGATATAACATAATGCAATTGTCGCATGGGAGCATCTATCATTGAAACTTATTTAATGGGGATGCACAAGTGATACTGGATGCTCCCACACAAAGCTTGATATCAGAATTCGATAACAAGGGGGGATTACAATGCCTGAAGAGCAGATGAAGCACTAAATGCATAAGTTAATTTAGATCCATTGTAGCACGTGCACTTAGCGTGTCATACAGAATCGGATGTATAATCTCCGCGAGGATTCGACTTTGGGAAGTTCAGGGTCGAACACTAGGACACGAGCCATAATACAACTATTTAGGTGTAAATATCTAGGTTAAGTGATTAATAAATTATCTGGTTCAAAATAAACAATGCACGAAATGAATGCATCACAAATAAATGCGAATATACAATGCAATTTCAAAGCGATTTTATGCATGTTAGAAAATTAAAAGAATGAATATAATAATAAAACATTAACATGTGCAAATAAACTCATGAATATGTCCTAAATGATCATGCAAATTTAAGCAATTATGTCATTTAAATTTAAGTCCAATTAAGCACTGAATCAGAAACTAAGGATCATTTCATGTGGTAAATAATATCAATAATATCCCTAATTAATTAATCAAATAATAAGCATCAAAGTAGAGAATTAATAAAACCACATTAAAGATAATGAAGCAATGATCACAATGAAACTGAAATCATCCCAATCGGATGTACGATGCTCAAGTTATTCAAGTTTGAATGCAGGGGCATAAATGTGATAAAAATATGAAGACATCCTTACACATAGGTCCCTACAAGGACTATTTTGCAAATAAAAAAACTGACTACATAACTTATATGATATTTTTGCAATAAAGAAAAGCCGGCTGGAATTGGATGCAAAATCACCAACCCTCGCACGTGTTATGCATGCGCGCAGTGAGGTTCGGGTATAGGTTCGGCCAGCCACAGGTTAGGAGATACGTGGCAGCATCTCCTTACTTCACTGGTTCTTAGGTTCCACCGAGGTTGGGGTATGGAATCCGAGGTTGCAGCTCTGGAAGGCGCGACGTGGCCCCTTCTCAACCGTCAGATCATCCCCAAATTGGAATGATTTGACGGTATATGTACCTTCTCCTCAGATGAGCGATATTGTGCACGGCAGCACATAGACTGGGCTTCAACGACCACCATGTTTCTCCTCCGTCTTCGTCTAGCCTTGCTGAAGGTCGTCGGAGCTCCACTGAGCTCTGGCGAAGATGATGGACACGCTAGGAAGTGCAGGTGACTTCTGAGGAGGCAAGACGGGGGAGGTTCACCGGAGGATCACCTCTAGAACGGAGGCACCTTGAAGATTCTGACCATTGAAGTAGATTCAACCTGCAAATGTTAGGAAAACAACCAGCAATATGCGTGCGTACACGCGAAAATGAATCTGGGATGGAACGGAGGCCTATCGAGGTGAAGAAGATGGCAACCTTAATGGGTTCCTCAGCCTTATCGACCGAGGATGAAAAAGACGTCGTGGAGGGTCTAGTAGAACAGGAGGATGGAGAACAAGATCTTCCACGAGGATCAATGATTATCGGTGAAGAATAGAGGAACCTTAGTTGGGTGAATAAATCTGTGTGCGGTGAAGGAAAAATCGAAGAACACTAAAGTAACAATTAAAGCTACTTAACTCAAATCCTTGAAGAAAATAGTCGATGGTTGATGTGGCTTGGGCTCGAGGTTCTTCTGACCTCGGGGTCATCGCTCCAGTATGTTACGTACCTAGAAGCTCGAACAACTACTCCATGAGCATTGTAGCAAGGCATCTCACCATGGGTCTTCACCATGCTGAAGGTCGTCATGTCTTCCATCGATCCTTCCTTTCTCTATCACAGAAAGGAGGAGAGGGTTGGGCCTAAGCCTAATCAAGGGTGGACAACCGCCGCTTGAGGCGGCGGTCGGGTGTTTGAAGGGGGAAAGGTAGTGGTTTTTGGGAGGTTTTAACTGCCACTGATCGAAGAATAGGTTAGGGTTTTAGAGTAGTTATGGTAAGCGTGTTAATGGCATTTGCTTGGCGAAGGGATTAGTGTGATTTTGAGGTAGAGAGAGAAAGGGTTGTTAGCCGGTTTGTTGAGGGAAAAGGGAACGGCTGGAGGCTAGGGACGAAGCCCCAACCGTCCGATTCAAAAGATTTGATGGTTAGAATTTAGGCAGGAATGGACGTTTGAGATGGCTTAGAAGGATGCCATCAGACAGTGCTTTGGAGAAGGTGCTAAAGGACAGCTCAGATGGAGCTGAGCCGATCATCGGACAACCATCAGAAGGAGCGGGTTGGAGAGATAAAGGATGGGCGACATGGAGCGCTCTAGGAGTGCCACGTGGCCCAATCAGAATGAAGATAATTTAAAAATTTAAAGACAATTCAAAAAGAATTAGTTAGGATGGAAATTAGGAAAAGTTGTAAACATGAAAGTTGTAGATCTCAATGAGATATACAACTTTCATGTAGAAGTCAAAGAGATCAGATGTCATTTATAAATAGATAAAAATTAAATACTAAATAAAATAATAAAGAACAATTTTCTTTGATTTTTCTTTTTATTATTTTTTTTATTTTTTATTTTATTTTATGTTAATTTTTTTATATACAATATTATCTAATTTTTATTTGATTTTTAATGAGGAATAAATACATAAAGTAATAGCACAATAATATGATTATATTAATATGTATTAATTAGTGTCAATTATTTACAACACATAAAATGGTCATTAGTGCTAATTAGTCAATGAATCTTGTGATTAACTTAAGCAACAGAGATAATAATGATGAGTAATGATGAGAAATCTGGGATTTATCACCCCCTATACTTAAGCTAGGCTTGTCCTCGAGCTAATAAATAAAGAATTAGAGAGTTAGTTTAATTAGTGATATCCCTGACATGTGCAAGTGAATATACAAGGCTTGCTTTAACCTAGAACACTAGGTTTTAAGAATCCTAAAACTTCATTTGATTCAAGTATTAATCAAAAGGAATTCAACTCCTCTAGTTGTCAGACTCTCAATGTATATATAAATATAAGAAGTATGACTTAGTGTAGACTGCACCATGAGAGTAGAGTCAATATATCACCAAAAAATCCAATCTCAAAAGCTCTCCTAAGGACCCAACCCTCAACACTAGGGAATAAATCTAGTCTTGTTTCAATCCACCGTCTCTTTAGTTTGTCAGACTTCAAAATTATGGATGAAAGGACATATTATGGAGGATATAGGATTGTCTACTTATTTTCACTTCATCTCATTGGAACATGATTCTCTCAAGTGCCAATACTCAACACAATTTTGATTTTTATTTTGCTAATCAGTGTGTTTGTCAAGGAGAGATTGGGTCGCTTGTACTTGTTTCCCTAGGAATACACTGAGGTGCGTCTTTTTAAAGTATCTAATATACTTGCACCCAGACTTGTAGCACTAACGATGCAGAGCATTTTTGAGGTACTAACCTGACTCATAAAAGCCTAATGATTTGGTCCAAGTGAACACTTAAAGATTGGGAGCGCTCGCCTTGGATATAGCTCATATGATGTAATTTTGTAATGTAATGAGCTTTTTCATGATGATTTTCAATATCCTTTTTTTATTTGAGGGAACTTCCCTTCTTTTTAGCTAGCTCCACTGCTTTTATCAAATATTGGCGCACACTGATCAACTTATTAATTTAATAACATCACACCCTGGCACTTTAGGTTAAAGTCAAGAGATAGCATGAGAACATGTCTCATACTGGCTATGATGCTGACACTCGGGTTTCATGAATGTCCTCGAGCATCATATAGATAAAGTCCACCCCCAAGCATCAAATCACAGTTTCCTCGGTGATACCTTGACTCATCTCAATCATGAAATATAGTAAAATTCTTTGAAGGAGATTAAGCATGAAATATAGCATGCATATATTTGAACTAGGAGAATGCGAATTTTTAAATCTAAGACCCTAATGATTAATACATGATAGCTCTAAGTCTATGGACTTCTTAAACCAAGTGTTAAAGATCATCTCAAGCCTTGAGCACGTAGTGAAAGTGTCAGAGAGTAACACCAATTAATAAGTAAATCTTTTTGTGATTTTAATTTTTTATACTGAGTTAAGTTAGAGAGTTAAGCAATTAATTATACTCAATTATACCCTTAGCATTGAAAAGATTTTTAAAAATTTTCTGCAAACATTATCACATATGTATAGAATTTTTCAAAATATTTTACAAAGATTTTCAAAACAAGTAAAACCTCATTTTTCAAACCTCGGTAGAATATTTTTCAAAACAATGTCACATAAATATAGGTTTTCAAAATATTTTACAAATAATTTTCAAAACATATCAATCCGTATTTTCACAAACTGTGTAAAATATTTTGAAAACCATGTCAAATATGTATAAAATTTTCAAAAAATCATTTTCAAAATATTTTGTATAAAATCAATTTCCAAAAAAGTAATACGATACTCATAACCCCAATAGTTTGAAAAAAATTGAAAATATGAGATATAGTTAAAATATGTATGTGATATATATGGTAGAACCCCCTTGGCTTTTGTTGTGTCCTTATAGCACAAAGTGATATGAAGCCATAGTTCATACTAAATATAAAAGAATATACAAGAACTGATGGTAGAATAACATGTGTAAAATGAATAAAAAGAATCAGTTAGATGAAGATAGGGACTTAGGTCCTCCTATACTTAAGATGAGAAATAGCTTAATTATAAAGATATGAATTAAAACTAGGTGACCTGAGGGGAACAATCAGAACGACAATGGACCCCCCTATACTTAGGTTGAAAATAAGCTTAAGTAAAAAGAATAGGAAGCTAAGCGAAGAAGGGACCAATGTTAGTTGAATCTCTAGGTGACGAATTTCAGGAGATGATAATGGAGCCTAGGGTTTTGGACTGTTGAAGAATCAAACATGATCAAACAAGCCCGATTATTTTACCAACACACACATTGAAGACCATAAATATGGTCTAATTATCTTGTCTCTTTTATTGGTGATAATACAAAATTCGCATTTATTACGAGCAGGCTAACTTAGGGTTTGGGCTCTATCATATGGATACGTTCTCAGTTCTCAATGAATGCATATATACCTACAAATAATGTGGGGTTTTCTCTCCCAAAACAAGGTAAATTTTAGCTCCATTTTAATTACATCAATCTTGCATTAACAGACTCATTTTTTGAAATTAGGTTATCACTTGTATTAAATCTCTGAACACATAAGTCATCGTCTACCGTCCAGTCTCATTTTCATATTATCCTAAGTGACAAATCATGAAAAGGGAAAAGTCATGCAGACGTAAAATCACGATGTCATGCTCAAGAGAAGTACTTACATGGATTCCAACTCTCTTCATGCACATGAAAGACTGAATATAAATTTTATCTAAATGCATGGAAGTCGATGAAATTCCGTACCTAATCATAAGTTCTATTAGCGGGAAGAGATTCAACTTATTTGGGCTAAGTTGAATGTAAATTACGTGAGTCTCATGAATCTTCGGAGATAGTGAATCTCCTTGGATAAAGTTAGTGTGTCCTATACTATGATTTAAGCACGGAAGATAGAAAATAAGGAAGCTCTAAGAGTCGTGTGCTTAAACCCTAATATCGAGCACTCAAGTTGAGTCCCACCCATATGAGGATGAAACAGACTCAACACACAAATAATAAAGTCCAGTCCATAATAATTACATCAAATATATCAACAAAATAATCTTTGAAAAACTTGATGGCATCTTATGCGGCTCTTCTCAGCATGAACTCCACTCCGAGCTTCCTGCCTCCATTCTCTACGAGCGTCCTCGATGAATGGGCCCTATCACATAAGAGAACATTTTAGATATTCCAAAGATTATCAAAACATATATACTAATGCATAAAACATCACATCACGAGATTGACCTAGATAAAATAAGAATCAACTTAGTCCAAAACATAAAAACCTAAATAATTATATTAATGAAGCTGTGTCCCAGGCAACTGTGTCATCTGATGAAGCGCTAAACACATAAGATGATATGGATCTGTTGTAGCACGGACACTTAGCGTATCATACAAAACTGAATGAATGATCTCTGCAAGGAGGATTCAGCTTTAATTTATAACATGGGAAGTCCAGGGTCGAACACAAGGACACGAGCCATAATACAATTATCTATGTATTCAATTATCTAGGTTAAGTGATTGATAAATTATCTGGGTCAAACCAATCAATGCACTTAACAATGTATGCACGAATAATATTTTACAACATATAAATGCTTATTAGGAATAATGACATAATGAACATAATGGTAAAACATTAACACGTGCAAATATACAAATTAATATGTCCTAAATTGGTTACGTAACTTGAGATAAACATTAGATAAAAGTCTGAATCCAATTGAGCATTTAATTATAGGTCAAGTTTCATTGAATATAAATACATGTATCTGAATTAACTTTAATTAATTCATCAATTAACATGCATTAATTCATAAGATTACTTAAACCATATGAAAGAGAATTTTATTAACTTTCCTATGAAACTGAAATCAAGTCAATTTGATATCACATGCTCAAGTTATTTGAGAATAAAACCAAAGGCATAAATGCAATAATATATGAAGAAATCCTTACACAGAGGTCCTTGCAGGGACTATTTTGCAGATAATAAAAATCGACTGCAAAATTATGGAATACCCCCTAGCAGGGATAATTTTGCAATAAAGAAAAGTTGGTTGGGCTTGGATGCAAAATCCCCAACCCTCGCATGTGATATGTACACATGCGGCGAGGTTCGGGTATAAGTTCGGCCAGCCGCAGGTTAGGAGATACGTGGCAGCATCTCCTTGCTTCGCTGGACCGAAACTGTGGTATGGAATCTGAGTCTGCAGCTCTGGAGGCGCGACGTGGCCCCTTCTCAATCGTCAGATCATCCCCAAATTGGAATGACCTGATGATATATGTACCTTCTCCTCAGATGAGCAACGACGTGCACGGCGGCACAGAGACTGGGCCCCGACGACCGCCATGTTTCTCCTCCTTCTTCATCTAGAAAATGAACCATAAAAAGTTATGAACATGAAAGTTGTAGATCTCGATGAGATCTACAACTTTCATGGAGAAGTCAAAGAGATCAGATGCCATTTATATATAGATAAAAATTAAATACTAAATAAAATAATAGAGAATAATTTTCTTTGATTTTTCTTTTTATTATTTTTTGTACTTTATTTTGTTTTTATGTTAAATTATTTATACAATATTAATATAGTTTTTATTTGATTTTTAATGAGGAATAAATACATAAAGTAATAACACAACAATAAGATTATAATAATATGTATTAAATAGTGTCCATTATTTACAACACATAAAATAATAATTAGTGTTAATTAGTTAATGAATCTTGTGATTAACTTAAACAAGAGAGATAATAATGATGACTAATGATGATAAATCCGGGATTTATCAAGAGCGGTGGTATTGGTACCAACATCGGGCCCTTGCATAAAGGAGATGGAGACTAAAGGGCTTTGCGAATCGAGCCTTGCAAGTAGGTGCACCACTGTACAAGATGGATGCAGTCTTCTACATCACAAAACTAGATGGGGGTTATCCTTCCAAAGAGAAGACATGTGGTTGCTTAGAGATTCTCGATTGGAGGGATCTCGAAACACGCATCATGCGCGTGGATTGCCTAGAGCTTTGGAGATTCCCTTCTTCTTCACGCAGGGCTAGCAAGAAGAGGACTTGTTGTGTGCTGGAAGTAACCATTGCCTGGAGATATTGGTATCGCTGTTCTCGATGTGGTATTGAAGATATGCAGAATAATGTGCACACTAGGAGCGATGAACCACACATGCCTAGATAATTAGGGTTTCATCAAGAACCCTAGGTTTCGAGAGCTTGGTAATGACTGAAATTCAGAACTCGCGCATATGCACCGAACAATCCTCGGAATAAAATTTTCTGAACTTGAACGATATGAATAATAATTCTTTTATGAACAAACCCCTGAAAACGAACCTGTGTAGAATTGGGGTTTCACATGATCGATGATGAAGCAGCCGAGCAGATCATTGTTGTTGATGACGGTGGGAATTAGGATTTCAAGGAACCCTAGAACTCAATCTCAAACTTGATCACAAACATGAATAGATCTTGAACATACTATAATAACCTTCAATCCAAAACTGCACACGTTTAATACTATGTTGAAAACGATAATGCGGAAGTGTACCAAAGATAACGAATATAGAAATGTGGAAGAACTTCGAGATTTTATGTGGAACCATATTCCGTGAGGAGCGGGATGAAACCACATTAGAAGGCATCTAAGGGTCAGGTATTTTGTATTGCTTTCTCTCAACTGATACAATGGGTATAGACTTGTTATATAGCCCGACAGACAGACCGGAGTCCCACTAACAGTAGATGTGGGACTAACCTATGGATGTGTTAATTGGACTCTAGAAGGATCCAATTATCCATCTCTACATGTGATGCATTATTTAATACTACTACTATTGGTGTTGGTGTTAGTATTAGTTTCAATATTTATATTAATTTGTTGATATGTTGATCCTTTGTAGCATCACGGGTTTAGGTTCCTGATCTATTATCGAGGAAAACTGACCATGGCAACTTGTTGAGTTCGGGCCCAATTGAATCCGTTGACAACCACCCAAATTGCTTAAGCCCAACTTGTCAAGTAGTGAGTTTTATAAATGATCCACATCACTTATAACCCACATCCACACTTCGTGAGTTTTAGATATGGAATTATGTATGTGGATTGTGGTGTTACAACCCTCACTCATCCCCTCACTTATATCCGCAATGTCCTCGTTACGACATGACACGTCACTTATTCCCAATAATAGTGGCGGTTGCACGATCTGTGTAGCCTTTTCCTCTTATCTTTTTGTTGGAGTGGCTCCACATCTCGAGTATTCGTTCACTATTAAAGGAAATCAACTCTGGTACCATTTGTAACATCCTGAGCTTAGGTCCCCAGTCCGTTATCGAGGAAAACTAGTCTGAACAACTTGTTGCGTTTCGTCCAATTGAACCTGTTGACAACCACCCAAAATGCTTAAGGCTAAATTGTTAAGTGGTAATCCTCACCACTTATAACCCACATCCACACTTTGTGAGTTTTAGATGTGGAACTATGTTTTGAGGTTGGGGTGTTACAACAACCACTTTTAACGAGCCCGACCATTCGAAAGTAACAATGTGGAAGCAAGAACTCAGGGAACACGTCGGGATAGTTATACATAGCATCAATATACCATAAAAGAGTGGTAACTAACCAACTTAATAAATAAATTTCCATAATAACAATAAGGACAAAAGTCATGAGTTCCTTAATTAATACAAAGAAAATTAAACTAGATGAAATCATATCCATGATTTCTTATTCCAGTGGGCATAAAGACATCCTTCCAAACTATTCCAATATTAGTCACATTGAGACTGATGCATTAGTATAGACCACAAATCTATCACTACCTGATGGTAGTGTGAGTACAAAAGCAGGCGTCAATCGTTTCTTTAACTCTTGAAAACTTTGCTCGCACTTTTGAGATCATTCAAACTTGATATCTTTTCTCAACAATCTTGTCAGAGATAGGGAAAACTGTGAATTTCTGAGAAATTCTTGGGTTGACTCCATTTCAAACCTGCCTCCACGTTCATGGGGTATACATAAATATCATTCTTGGACATGACATGACCAAGGAATTCAACTTCTTGAAGCCAAAAGTCGCATTTGGACAACCGAACTCCAAAATCGAAAACTCATGAAGTTTCAGAGTGGGTTATAAGAGTAGGGACTACTACTTGACAACTTGGACTTAAACAATTTGGATGGTTATCAACGGGTTCAATTGGCTCGTACCCAACAACTTGTCAATGTCAGTTTTCCTCGATAATGGAAAAGAGACTTAAGCTGGGATGTTACATCACCAAATGCTTGTTATTAACCATTATATTATTATAAATCCTCAAATACTTTGATACTCAGGATTAGTATTAGTATTAAATACACTAGAGGATTAAATAATCACTAGAATTTACATTTAATGTATTAAAGTATCGGTGTAATATAATGTTGTAATTCTTAATGCATGAATTTATATGATTGTTGTAATACATGTATAAATTCTGCATCTACTAGAGTATTGAAATACGTATTATTTCTAATAGCCATTGAACGGTCAATGTAAAAGTGTTTTAAGTATTACATGCGAACCTATCACTCGGTGCTCAGCTGAAAGGGTATTACCATATCCTTAAGAGGGATGTTAATGTAATACATATATTGATCCACCATAAAGAACCGTCTCATCACGAGAAGTTATAGGCTCAAAGTTAGGCACATTTGAGTTACTTGAGAATTGATATAATTATGAAAAATGGGATTGTTCCCATGTATTTGCTCCTTGAACTTCGTCATGATTAAGAGGGACAAGACCTAACGACTGTCTTTCTTGAAAGAAAGAAAAAAGACCGCTACTCAGGCAACTATATATCAGCTTGAGGGTGATTCGAAAATAATATACCACATAGTTATTATAGGCGAGCTTATATGAATCTAAATATAGAATAACAAATTTAAGATATATATTTGAGACAACTATTATATCTTTGATTTATTGATTTTAACGACCCGCTATTATTTCCATTAGTAGGTATTTTCTCTCTGATATATTGAGATGGATTCATAGTGTTAATATGTTCTTCACTCTTCCTCTTGGTTGCATACGATTCCCTAAGCGCAGCAATAAGCCCTATGACGGGTCAAAGCAAAGGCACACACAAGCGATCTCCATTCTCTCCATTTACATGTCCTCGTTGAATGCTCGGCTGCTATCTTCTTAATTCCTCTCCAAAACCCTAACCCTATTCTCATCTTCCTCAGACTCCATCTCCATTATCGAGGTGAAGAAGACGAGCATTGAAGCAAAGGAATTGTACTCCTCTAGATTTCTATTAGAATTCGGAAGTACCAACGTAAAAATCACAAGCATGCACGAGATGCGAATTTGTTATTGTTACAACCGCAATGACCATCTCCTCGCTAACTGCCCCTGAGCAGCTTCACAGGCTTTGCTTGGATCTGCCCCGTCTTCTATTGCTGCAGTCTGCAGATGGTCACGAAGCTCAAGGGAAATGTCAGCATTTCTGACTTTGTATTTGCTTTTCGTTTAAATTATGTATTTGATTCTAGCTATAGCAAATACTCGAGGTTCTTCTCGAAGCTGTTTTGATCCATTTAAACTGCTTCTGTTTCTCCATATATCTTTCAAACCGGTCGTACACATAGGAATACAATCGAGATTGACTCTTCTCTTCTTCGTAATTCATCAAGGAGAGTCTTCACTAACACCTTCGTCATCAAATCCATGTTCACTAAAACTTGGAGCTTTATGCTTCACTGTAGTGATCATCAGATCCATTGTTGGACTTTCAAATCACATCCAAACAAAAGGGCCATCTTCATGTTTCGAACTATGCAGTGATCATCAGATCCAAGCAAAGCTCAAACATCCAACAATGAGAAATCCTCCAGGTACTGATCAGGAAATCTCCTGCAAAATCTCCAAAAAAAATTCCCAGCAATGATAAGCCCTCTAGATGAGGATCTCCAGCAAATCACCAAGGCGACGATAGCAATGACAACATGAGGGGAAAACCCCCCAGGTGACGATCTCCAGGGAAAAATCACCCCATAAGGTGAGGGGGAAAATCCTTTAAACGATGATAATAGTCGTCTAAAGCATATAACCCTCTAACAGAGAGCATATAACCCTCTAATCATCCCATGAGATGATCACCTACAATCCAATAGAAAAAGGTCCAGCAGGGGGAAATAACTCTCCCGATCGACACCGATGTGCAGGCCATGTATCAATTATTGCTTTGATACCATGTCAACAGCAAAAAAAGCATGTGTCAAGCAAGAACCCGTTTACACAACACTAAGAGTGTACGTGGATCATATTTTAGCTTAATCCGTGTCCAATTCAATCTTAACGAATTTTTATTTTTAGAACTCAAGCCATTAAATACTTCAATCCAATCCATCGGATTACGGATTGGATTGGATTTTTACACTTAGATTTTCCTGCTCAATAGTTTACTCTCTCATGTTTGTATTTTATAGCACATTAGAACTCGACATTCAAATAATGATTTAAAAATTGATAATATGAATAAATGTAAAGAAAGACCATATAATCAAATGAAAGTTAAAGATTTCCATTAATCCCTAACAGAAATTTGAAGACCATACAATCAAACTAAAGGATTATATTGAATTTGAAATTTAAATTTCTTAAAGGATGTATTAGTTTATTTTTCTGTAATTAATTTCCAACAAATAACTCGGTTGTGACCGATCCCAAGCCTGGGTAAATTGAGGAGGATTGCACGTTAGGTAGCCGACAACCAGCATAAGAGAAACAAATTCCTAGATAGTATTCTTTTAGGAATTTGTCTCAAAATAATTCAGATCTTTTAAACATGAATTTAAGCAAACATTTATATTTCGTTGGGGCATTCCCTACTAGTGACGTGTTGCATCATTTGAATGCAATGAAAAGTTGGCAAGTGCCACTACATCGCTGCATGGATGTAGTTTAAAATTTGCAAGGGTTCTCGCATGAGAAACGGATATGGGTAAATAATCTAGTTCCATTACATCGTTTCCCGGATGCAGTTCAAAATTTACAAAGGTTATCGTATGATGGACGCATGCAAGTAAAGAAGTTAGTTCAAAAGATGTTGCAAAGGAAGTTGTGGATAGATAGTCGGAATATTGGTACTTTGACTAGCAAATTGATGAAGATAGTAGTTACAATGGAAAAAACGAAGATTCAGATACTATTTCTCTAGAGACAAAATAGGTTGGAGAGAAAGCAAGGGAAAACGAGAAGACTGGCTTTAAACTTTAGTATTCGGGTAAAGATAAGGGTAGAAATGTTGTTGGAGTGGTTGTTCATAAGGATTTGAAGGATTGTTTGGCTGAGTTGCAAAGATTCAGGGATCATATTATTTTGCTAAAATTGATGCTCGAAAAGAAATTCCAATATCACATGTGGAGACAAAATAATGAAAATTGTTTATTCATGAAGCCCTAAGGTTCTCTTATATAGGGAGTAACATATTCAGCAAATTAAAGAAGATAAAGGAAATAAATAATGCATAAAAGACATGAAAGATAACAAATATGTTAACACTCCCTCTCGTTGCAACATGATGGGGAATTGATGGAGATGTTACTAACAGAATAAATGCAGGCTGGCTAAAGTGGAGAGGAGCCTCTGTTGTTCTCTGTGATAAGAAAATTCCTTTAAAAATTAAAAGAAAATTTTACAAAGCAGCCGTGAGACCTGCTATGCTTTATGGATCTGAATGTTGGCCTGTGAATAATAGACATGTGCAGAGAATGGTTGTAGCGGAAATGAAAATGCTAAGGTGGATGTGTGGACACACACGTAAAGATCGGATTCGGAATGATGCAATCAGAAAGAAAGTTGGTGTTGCTCCGATCGAGGATAAGATGCGAGAAAACCACTTAAGATGGTTTGGTCATTTGCAAAGAAGATCAGCTGATGCACCAGTTAGGAGATGCGAGCGTTGGGATGTTGAGTCGGCTAAGAGAGGGCGGGAACGGCCCAAGAAGTGTTGGAAAGAGACCATACGAAGGGATCTTTGTTTTGTGGATATAAGCCCGGGATTGACCCAAGATAGATCTGAATGGAGGCGAAAAATCCATGTAGCTGACCCTACTTAATTGTGGGGAAAGGCTTTGTTGTTGTTGTTGTTGATAATGATGATGATGATGATGATTGAAATCCTCGTCAGGGACTGTTTATGCTTTGGAGGCCATACCTTGACCATGAAGATTCATTCTACGAGCCACGATCCATCCATAAAAGCTTTAACTTTGGATTTGCATCAAAAACTCTCTCCACTTGAAGCACCACAGCCTCTGACCATGAGGAAGCTGGAGCTTGAATATGAACAAATGATAGAGAAGCAAAACGAAGAGATAGACAGAGGGTTTATTGTACCCAAAAAACGACCAGCATTCAAACAGTCTGATTCTCCCGTTCATGAATCTAAAAACACAGTTGATTTTATCCTCCTACTATCCTATCAACCACCCCAAGATCTCATTGTCTTATATATCCATGGTGGTTGTAGAGCAAGGCCAAGAACTTATGGTTATTCTGGTAGAACATATAATCTAGAAGACCCTATCTAAGCATATTCAGAATCAGAGGATGTTAAACATAGAGGCTGAAGAGCATTCTCATCAGGAGAGCGTCTATTGTATCGAGTATGTGACCACCTTCAACCCAACAACCTATAACAAATACAAGTGAACTTCCTCCAGTATTTGTTACCCAGGATCCACCATCTCCGTTTGTCCAAAAACCATTAAATGAGATCGATAATATCCCTAGATATTATGGTCAAGCCTAGGACCTAAGATGAGCCTAAAAGTCTTAGTAAAACTTCCGACCAAGATCCTTAAAACCGAATCTAAGGATGAACTAGAGATCACTTCGGATGAATATGATGCGCTTGATGAAGATCTAAGTCTCAAACTGCCCTTACTATGCGTCGCACATCCCCATTGTTAACTTTCACAGGAATGAAAACTTCTGAACTTATCAACTTCCCTGATGGCCTTCATATAGAAGAAGAGCCAACAATTTAATTTGAGGAACAACATGAACCTTTCTAAAATTAAATACATTCCCTGAACCTCGAAATTTGTTTTGGACCAACCCATTTGGATTGAAACCATCATATTTCCAGAATGATATTGGAGTTTGATCACTTTACACTAGCCCAACCTCTGCAAACTTATCTACAAAACTGGGGCTCCTAAGAAAGAGAGTCGTTATGACACATCTCTGCTCACACCTTGCCAATTCCACCTGTTAGAATTATTAATTATTCTCTCTTTTATTTTACTTCGTAAACCCTCGAGCATACTATTGTAATTCTTCGTTTTGCTCCTAGGGTTTCACGTTATATAAGAACCCATAGAGCTTATGGAATGAACATTTTTCATTCGCTACCAATTCTCTTCTCCGCATGGTATCAGAGCAATGGTCCTAAATCGGGGCTCGTGCCTAATTACCCACCACCACCAGCTGCCCTCCATCTCCCTCTCTCTTTGGTTTCGCTAGCCGCAAGTCACAGATGCAACAACCAGTTCTCCAGGCCTCGCACGAGCCCATGAAGCACGATTGGGACCAGCGCGGGACATTGCTAGGACTCCCAGCACCGCCAGCCCCAAATCGGGGCCTCTACAACGTCGTCACCCCATCTAGGGGGTCTTCCCAATGCCCCAGCCCAGATCGGGCCGCCGACCACCTAGAAGCGTCGTCAGCCACCCACTAGTGCCGCAAGCCACCTGGAAGCGCAGTAAAACACCTGTGAAGGTCCACCAACAACTCCGTTAGTGCTTCCAGCCCCTTGTGTAGGATGTTTTTGGACCATCTGGGTGCCTTCGTTGCACTTGGTGCGTGATTTGAAGAACTCCTAACTCTCGCATGTGTATCAATTCCTGACCGCGATGACTACGTCTAACACCGAGATAAAAATCCTTCTTTCGACATCCAATGTGATGATGCATGGTAGCTCTATCAAACTTGAGGGCCCTGACAATTATGTGCTCTGGTCTCGGTCATTCAAGGTATTCATCGATGGTTACTGGAAGATTTCCATCTTGACAAAGAAACCCCTAAAGGAAGATGACAAGGATTTTAAATCCTAATAGGTAGACAACTACAATGTAGAGCCACAAATCGCGATGAATCTCCTATTCAAGGAGTCAGCCAAGAAATATGGGAAGAGTTGGCGCAGGCGTATTCACAGCAGACTACCAAGTCACAATTGGCTAACATCTACATGTGGATTCAGTATGCATCACAAGGTGACTCTACGTTGGTGGAGTATTATCGTCTTCTTACCGGACTGTACAAGAAACTTGTCATATTCTAGCCAGCATGTTATACGAAACATGTGACAAGGAGAGGGTAATGGCAAGTATACTGGTTTCTTACCGGGCATGCATCCACGATATCAGAATGTGAATGAGCAATTCCTCATATCAAGCACACTTCCATCCATCAAAGTCATATTTAGACATACGCAGCAGATTGAGAATTCCAATGCTCGCATGCAACCTCCACAACATGTGGAGAACTCAGTGTTAATGGCCTCATCAGGATGAGGAGATCGCTTCAGCTACAGGAGTGGTTCCTCTAGAGGTGGTCGTGACTCTAGTTGTGGCCGTGGTTGTAGATGTATTCCTTGTATTCACTGCCAGAAAACGAATCACTCTTGGGCGAAGTTTGGAATGCCACCACAGGCTCACTTAACATTTGATTATGGTAGCATGGCAACTGAGGAACTTCCACAGGACACTACTAGACAAACTGTCCAACCTTCAGCTTCTGAGTATTTGCGTCTGATGGAGATGTTACGGCGTTTTGATACTTCATCCAGTGAGGCCACAATTACTGCTCATCTAGCCATTCTGTCACGTACCATTGCCAATACTATCACCGCTAATGCTTTTGTGTAGATTAAAGACTCCGATGCGTCCACTTATCTAACAGGAGAAGGTAGTTATTAATCTCTTTCTCAGTCTTCTTCCATCGCGAAGTCGGTCTGAGTAGCCAATGGGGCTCATTCCCGCCAGTGTTCAGGAAAGCGGTCAAGTAGACCGCATATTCGACCGTATACTCGTACTCGGTAGCCTTGCTGCTCCGAGTATGGTGAAACGACCATGTGCGGGTTGACTCGCATACTTAGCCGAGTATACCCCCTATGCGGACGCCTACTCTGTCGCTTTTCTAATAAATATTTTTTTATTATCCACGTAATAACATAAAACCGCATATTCCCTGAACCACATACTCTCCCGCATAAAACCGCATACTCTCCCGCATAAAACCACATACTCCCTGAATACTCTCCCGACTGAGGATATTAACAAAATATTAAATTTTTTTATATTTTTAATAATAAAATTATCAAACCGCATAAAACCGCATACTCTCCCGCATATCGCATACTCTCTATGCAGTGACCCCTCCGACTAAATACCGCATAGCGCCTTCCTGAACATTGATTCCCACGTTACTTCGGTTGGGACTATGGACTTCTCTTCCAGACTCTATCTTATTGGGGTTCATTGTGCCCCAAATTTTCCCTTGAGCTTGCTATCCTTTCCTAAGTTGTGTACTGAACTACATTGTCGTGTAATTTTTTATGAGCTATTTTGTTATTTTCAGGACATCCAGATGATGCAGATTTTTGGTGGGGGCATGAAAATGATGAGACTCTATTATCTTGACACTCCTTAGGATTCTACTTTTGAAGGTGTTGTATCGATCTCTTCTGACCCCCTTCTGTAGCATTTCCGTCTTGGTCATCCGTCTGCCAAAGCTTTATCCATGATGTTCCCTGAACTTTCTCCACTGAGCCATTTCAATGCAAAACTTGTCAGTTCGGGAAAAATCATAGGACAACATTTCCTACGAGAGTTGAGCCTTGTCGTTATGTTCCTTTTGTGTCGATTCACTGACATATGAGGACCATGTTCAATCAGTGTTGTAGGTGGTCATAAGTAATTTGTTGTTTTTATCGATGATCATAGGAGATGTTCTTGTAGAGAGATCAGAGATTAATAAGATTAATAAGATTGTTAAATCTTTCGTTCAAATCATTAAGAATGCCTTTTCTACTTGTATTCAAATTTTGAGGACTGATAATGCGCTTGAATTCACTCAGCATGATTTGGTGTCATTTTTTATTCTCAGGGCATTATCCATCAAACGTCATGTGTTTATACATCTCGGCGGAATGGAGTTGCTGAGAGGAAACTTCGTCATCGTCTAGATGTCGTCAGGTCTCTTCTTTCTCACATGAAGGTTTTTTTTAGGCTCATTCTCACATAAAGGTTCACAAGACGTGTTGGGGGGATGCAATCGTTATTGCAGTCCACCTTATCAACAGGATAACTTCGTCTGTCCTACATGGGTCTACTCCTTTTTCATTATTTTACCTTGATGAGACATCTTTTCCCTTACCTCTGTGAATCTTTGGGTGCACAGCTTTTGTTCACAACTTTAATACTACAAACAAACCGTCTGCCCATGCAGTCAAATGTGTTTTTCTTGGATATTCTTGGACCCAAAAGGGGTATAGATTCTATGACCCTGCGGGGCATCATTACTATGTCTCTGATGATGTCATCTTTTTCAAACAGACTAGTTTCTCCACACAATCACCGGGGACATACCCTTAGAGTTACTACCACCACCTATTGTCTATAAATGAAAGAATGTTGGTAACAACAACTTTATTCCACTGTCTATTCCTTTTCTGCAGGAAGAAGTACCTTCTTTGACTGTCTCTCCCTCCCACTGCTTGTGTAGATGCTCTGATAGATCTCCCTATAGCTTTACGGCAAACTAATAGGCAATGTACTTTTCATCTTATCTCATTTTTAACTTCCATTAACAGTCTTTCACGACCAAACAATCTCCTGATGGAGCGATTGACAGGTTGAAAGCACGATTGATGGCAAAGGGCTTCACTCAAAGATATGGCGTGGATTATTTTGGGACTTTCTTATCGGTGGCTAAATTGAGCTCTGCTCGTACTATCCTATCAGTTACATACAACAATGGTTGGTCTATATTCCAATTTGATGTAAAGAATGCCTTCTTTTATGGTGATCTTGAGGAAGAGGTTTATATGATGTAGCCGTCGGGGTACTTAGTCGAGGGGGAGTGTGTATGTTAACTTCGCAAGCCTATCTATGGCTTGAAGCAAAGTCCACGAGCTTGGTTTGAGAGACTCACTACTGTGATTAACTCTCTTGAGTTCCAAAGGATGACATCAGATTACTCCGTCTTTGTGAGATGACGAGCCATAGGGACTATGATATTGGTCGCTTATGTTGATGACATGGTGATGATGACAAAACAACAATTGCAGAGACCAAACCCTTCCTTCAAAAGGTGTTTGTCACCAAGGACCTTGGTCAGATACGCTACTTCTTGGGTATAGAGGCTATCCGCACAACAGAAGGCTACATCTGTCTCAGAGAAAATATTGCATGGACATTCTTACAGAGGTAGGTTTATTCAGATGCAAACCATCGGGCATCCCAGCAGAGGCATGGAAGCATACCAATTCTCCAAATCCTGTGTTTGAGGATCAGAGATCCTCCTCGATACAGAAGCTTAGTAGGTAAATTACTTTACCTCACTGTCTATAGGCCCGATATATCATATGATGTCAGCAGGGCAAGCCAACACATGGATAGACCATGCTACAACCATTGGAAGGAATTTCTCGTGATACTCTGTTATCTAAAGGAGTCTCATGGATGTGGTCTTTTCTATACAGCAAATGATCAAACCAATATTACTATGTATTTTGATGCAATGCTAGCTCTCCGAATGACAGGCGCTCCACCATCGGATATACTATGTTTGTTGGAGGAAATCTGGTTACCTAGCGTAGCAAGAAGCAGACCGTTGTATCTATGTCAAGTGTTGAAGCAGAATATAGAGCAATGGGTCATGCTGCCTGTGAGATTACTTGGTTGACATCCTTCTTGACAGAAACTGATTTTTCTACAGCTACACATGTTCCTTTGCATTGTGATAACAAATCAGGCATATATATCGCTACCAATCCTTTCTTTCATGAAAGAACAAAACATATTGAAGTTGATTGCCATTTCATACATGATGTTGTACGTCAAGTTTTGATGGCATTCTCACAAAGGCACTACCCAAGAGAAGTGTGTCTGGGCTTATTTCCAAGTTGGGCATAATCGACAAATATGCTTCAACTTGAGGGGAGTGTTAGAATTATTAATTATTCTCTCTTATTTTGTTTCATAATCCCTCAAGGGTACTATTGCAATTATTTGTTTTGCTCCCTAGGGTTCCACGTTATATAAGAACCCCTAAAGCCTATAAAATAAACAAATTTTCATTCGCTCCCAATTCTCTTCTCCACACCATCATTTGATTGAACCACCACACATATCATCAAACTTCCCACTCCCTGATCATTAGCTTTTTTTCCGTTTGAGCCAATCTTGACCATAAGTTATTTCTCTATGGACATTGTACAGCATATAACTATGCATAAAATATCTTTTGTAATCCTAAAGTTCAATCCTTCTTCCAACATTTTTATATAATGCTTGCAATTTTTAGTTGCCCAAATATCTTCCAAACCAGTGCAACACCAAATGATGTGGTTCTCAAATCAGATCCACCACAGCATCAAGCCTTCTTTTGTAGAGAAATGAGATGGACCATCTTTAGAGACCTGTTCAAAGATTTTTTTTAATCAAAAAATGGAGAAACACGCCATGGTGTCCACCCCAAGTAAATTAAGAAGATGAGGAAAAGTACAAAAAGACTTACATGAGCCAAGAATTGAAAAGAGTCCTATAATGAATAATTATATTTATCGCAATAAAAATGTTGTAAAGAGAAGAGGGCACCATAATCTAGCTAACCAAATAGCCCAGATCGTTGCCATAGGACGAAGGATGTCCTCTCTAGGGTGATGCTTGGCTGCAATCAAGGAGCTCCAAAACTAATCTAAATTCTGGAGATTCAACCCAACTCTACAATCAAAGAGTTCCAGCTAGATTGGTGACTTTTTCGCGCAATGGAAGAAGAGATGCTTCATCGTCTCAATCCGTATCTCGTAAAGGGGACACCTACCGAAAACATCTGTGAAGATTCTCGTACATCGATCCCTAGTCATAATACGCTTTCTACTCATCAGTCACATAAAAAAAATCAACTCTACTTGGCAACTTTAGCTTCCAAATAAAATTACAGTCCCTCACGAGCACATCCGTCCTAGGAGGAGATCTAGAAATAGCTTGGTATGTCTGTTTCACTGAAAAAGAGTTATCCTTCCACACTCAATGATCTTGTCCTCCAGTTTCTCTATCAGTCTAACTCGAAGATTCCAAAAGAAGAAGGAAATCCTCTAAGCGTTGATCAAAAAAATCCATCAAAAACAAAGGCATCCAATTACGTCAACCCAAACAATCCGACGTCCTGGCAACACGATTAGCAGCCAAGGCAAAAAGGTGTGGAAAACTTTTTTTGAAATAAAAAAGGGCTTTCGTTGTATAGGTGTGTGCCCAAAAACTTTACCATTTATCACCTCGCGGGAACAATTACACTCCTGAAAGGCCAATTTCAAATTTACATAATCCAGTTTTCACTAGCGCCCTACCATGCGCAACAATGTTTTCCCCTTACCCCCTCCCTCGTCGAAAGTCCACGTCATTTCTTGTTAGCCAAATGGCCCAAAAGAGAGTGATGCAGCTGAGTCAGTCTTTTTTCGAACCGCGCCAGCCTTCCCCGATGGACTCCTAGAAGTCGTCCATTCCATTACTCTGTCCCCCCCCAATCCGTTGAAGAGAGCACAAGTGCTTGTCGAGCTCCTGCACCTGAAAAAGAGATGGTCCAAATCCTTTGGTTCCTCGAGGCACCGCAAACAAGTTTGATCGAAACTCGTAACGAACATCGCCAACCGAGCTTCTGTCAAGAGTCTCCCCCTCATGCAGAGCCACATGAAGATCTTCACTCTAGATGGAACCTTCCAATTCCATATTCTTTTGCAATCCGCGTTGTACCCTCCCATATCATGGATCTCTGGACCCTCCAAAGCTTTGTATGCCTTCCCCATTGTGAACATCCCATCATGCCAGTACTAGTAGTCTCTACACTCAGTGGATCCTGTCACGCTCTCAAGCTCTTCCAACATCAATATGAGCTTGATCGCTTGCTGGTCGGAAAGCCCAGATCTAAAGAGCGGAAAGAAAGAGTCGCCATCCCACACAGCTGCCACCGAGGCCTCCTGATTGGCGGTCAATGTCATTAGGCGCAGATACTTTGTCCATGTAGAGTTATATTTATGTCTCCGTATTGTTTCTTATTTTTTTATGTTCTACTGTCTATCATATGTAATTTACCCATAGGTCTCTCCCCGATATAAGAGAGCCTAGGGTTCAAGGAATAAACCAAGTTTCTCATTTTTCCCAACATGATATCAGAGCGGCAGTCCTAGACCGGAGCTCTCATACCCCCACAAACCCTAACCCTAGCCCTCTCCCTCTAGGGGTGTCGCTGCACCTCTCTCTCTAGGGGTATTATCGCACCTCCTCTCTCTAGGGGTGCCGCCAACGACCCCTCTCTCTCTCTAGGGGTACTGCCGCTGACCCCCTCTCTTGATGGGATTGGTTGCTTGAGTCTATGCATGCAACCAAATCTCTCTATGTCAGTGTAGACAAAAGCTTGTCTAGTTTACAACCCCAGTCTTCTCTAGCCGTCACGTCAGACAGCAAGGTAGAGATCCCCACCACAAGCGTCTTCAGATGTCCTGCACTCATAGTAAAGATGGATGGGTCGAACTACGAATTGTGAGACATGCAGTTCATGAGCATGATGAAGTCTACATGTAAGAAACACATTCTTACCGAGGAAGAGTCGGTTGAGAAAAGTGGGGTTAACGCCTCATGGGAGGTGGATGATGCATATGCCAACGTTTGGCTTTCATTTGTACATTGGCGATAGAGATCACCAATAATGTGTTACATCAGCCCACCACCAAGGCGACGTGGGATATTCTCGCTACTACTTATTCACAGGGAAGGAATAAGATAAAGATTCTGCAACTCCAGCATGATATTTTTAGTATCAAGCAGAATGGACGGCCCCTTCATTCGTTATATATCCTTACGTGGGATGTTCGAAAAGCACCACAATTTCATGCCCCTCACATCTACTGCTGAGCAGCAAAAGACTTATAGGAATGCCACAATGGTTGGTGTATTCTTGGCAGCCCTTGATCCTCAGTATGAGGGTGCTCGTTCCCAGATTTTTGCAGATGCCACTATTCCTCCCATAGAGGAAGCTTTCTGCAGGCTCAGTAGGATCACTATCCCATCCACTACTGCCAGTCAGACTTCTTCAGCGATGGCTGCCTCCCGAGGTCGAGGAGGCTCTTCTCAGTTTCGTGGATGCGGACCTCGTGGTAGAGGAGGTCGTATTCGTCATCCCTACTCTTACTGCCATCATCCTGGACATACAGAGGATACATGTTACTCCAAGTATGGATTTCCTGCTTCTGCTCGAATAGCTGGGCAGATTGAGCCCCCGGTTGCTTCTTCTTTAGATCGGCGATTTGATAACCTTGTAGCACGATTGAGGGGCATTATACCTCCTGCCAGTCATATTACTTCTTCATCGGTCTCCGGGAGTCATTCAGATGTGGCTGCTTCAGCTTCTAGTACCTTAGGTAGTACTTATGCACTTACTAGTTGTAGTGGATATGATGTTATAGAATGGATTATGGACTCCGGTGCTACACATCTGGGGAGACAGAGGTCAATTTACAGCATATAGACAGGTTCCTCCAGAACGAACTGTGGTTATAGGAGATGGGACTCATTCCTCGATCATTGAACATGGAAGATTAACTTGACACCCTCTATGTGTCTATACACTGTGTTGCATGTACCTGACTTTTCTATGAATTTGTTATCTACTAGTCAGATTACGAAGGATCTACATTGTCGAGCTATTTTTGACCCATCTTCTCTTGTATTTCAGGACATCCTTACGGGCAAGGTGATTGGGTGTGGTCGTGAGCAGGGCGAACTCTATCGCTGGTTCCAACTCCTTAAGCTGGTATTTCCTCTCATTATGATGGACCCGTCTCACCCTTTATGTGGCACCTGCGCTTTGGTCATCTCAGCTTCAGAAAATGTGTTGTGTTCTGCCTCAGATCTCTTTTCACTCGTCCTTTCAATGTGAGGCATATCAGTTGGGAAAGCATCGTCGGTCTGCCTTCCCTAGTCATCAGAGTCGGAGCAGTAACTCTATTTTTAAGTTATTTCATATAGATGTTTGGGGTCCCAGTCGTGTTCCCGATCGTCAAAGATACCGATTTTATCTTGTTGTTGTTGATGATTTCTCTCGTTTGTCCTGGATCTTTTTATTGAAGAATAAATCTGAAGCTGGAGATGTCATCAAGAACTTTCTCAATGAAGTGCAGAATGTGTTTTCTTCTTCTGTGAAATTTGTGAGAACTGATAATGCTTTGGAATTATATACTCATACACTTTCCAATTATTTTTCAACTAGAGGTATTATTCATCAAACATCATGTGCCTATACTTCCCAGCAAAATGGTGTCACAGAGAGGAAGCATTGTCATTTGCTTAATGTTACCAGAACGGCAGAACTCTTCTCATTCAGAGTCGGGCTCTGCATTCTTTTTGGGGTGATGTTGTTCTTACGACATGCTATCTTATTAATCGCATGCCCTCGTCTTGGGTGAGAAAATTCCCTTCTCTTTTGCTTTTCCTGATAAAGAATCGTTCTTACTTACTCGTTGCGTGTTTGGCTCGATCGCCTGTGTCCACCAGCTGTCTCCAGGTATTGACAAGCTCTCTCCTAGAACATTCAAGTGTGTCTTTGTCAAGTACCCCGGGACACAAAAAGGTTATAGATGTTATGACCCAATGCGCAGGAAGTATTATGTTAGTGCTGATGTCACCTTTTTCGAATCTGTGATGTATTTTTCTCCTACAGGTGATCGGTTGACTTCCTTAGACCCCGATGATGAAATCTATATGCCACCACCACCATCATCACCTCCTTCACCACCATCGCCGCCACCACCACCTCCAGCTCCTCGTATATCTTCAGCCCCTATTGTCCCAGTCCCACTGTTGCCGCACTATACCCGTTGGCCTGCTTCTGATCATGGTCACCGCTCATCATTTAGCATGCATGAGATATGTTCTGAATACATTGTTCCTAACGATGGGTCTGATGGTCTGCCTGTGCAGGGTTCTTTATAGGGGATAGACGTGGAGGTTGATGATCTATACTTACCTATTGCACTTCGGAAGCAGAAGCGTAGATGTGCATCATATCCTTCAGCATCCATGATCTCCTTTGATCGTTTGACTGGGGAATTCAGGAAATTTGCAGTTGCATTGTCTGTCGTGGACATTCCATATAATTATCAGGAGGCTTTGAAGGATAGTCGGTGGCGATTAGCTATGGAAGAAGAGATAGCTGCCTTACAGTCACATGGTACCTGGAGCTTGGTTCCTGCTCCTGATGGAGCGTTTGTTGTCAGTTGCAAGTGGGTGTTTACTGTTAAACGACGTACTGATGGGAGTCTGGATCGGTACAAAGCCAGATTGGTTGCTCGTAGATTTACTCAAATATATGGAGTGGATTACCTAGACACATTCACTTTGTGGCTCGTCATTCTACTCTACGGATTCCTCTTTCTGTTGCAGTGGTACATGACTGGCCTCTCTTCCAGCTTGATGCTAAAAATGCCTTTTTGTATGGGGACCTACAGGAGAAGTCTACATGCAGCAGCCTCCTGGGTTTGTTGCTGAGGGGGAGTATCCGTAGGTTTGCATACTTCATAAGGCAATATATAGCCTTAAACAGAGTCCCGGGATATGGTTTCAGGAGCTCTCGGATTTAATTGAGAACCATGGATTTCAGAGGTCGAATGTGGATCATTCATTGTTTGTATCGAGAACTCCTAGAGGCACGGTGGTTATTATGTTATATGTTGATCACAAATTAGTTACAGACTCACAGGTGATGACGTGCAGGGGATAAAAAGGGCTAAAGAATTTCTGGGCCGACAATTTGTTACTAAGGATCTTGGCACCTTACGATATTTCTTGGGATTAGAAATTGCTAGAAATCAGCAGGGTCTTGTTATGACCCAACAGAAGTATGTGACAGATATGCTAGTTGAGACAAGAATGATTGGATGTCGGTCAGCTACCACTCCTATGGACCCTAGTATGAAGTTATATGATGATGATACAGAGGAGGTGGACATGAGACGATATAGAAAAAAGTGGGGAAGCTTCTTTATGTTATTATATCCAGACGGATATCTCATTTGCAGTCAGCTGTTGAGCCAATTCATGGAACAACCTCGACAAGTACACATGGATGATGTATATATGATTTTGAGATACCTAAAGTCTTCTCCAGGTGCAGGATAATTATTCAAAAAGGGGGCAGCACTTACCATTTCTGCATGCGTTGATGCAGATTATGCAAGATGTCCAAAGGATAGAAAGTCCACTTCGAGCTTTGCCGTTTTTGTTGGTAGCTCTCTTGTCTTTTGGAAGAGTAAGAAGCAAAATGTGGTTGCCAGGTCCAGTGCTGAATCGGAATATAGGACTATGGCACAAGCTAGTATAGAAATGATGTGGGTTCGAGCTGTACTGGCAGATTTACATATAGATGTACCTATTTCTATGCAGCTACAATGTGATAACCAAGCAACCATGTTCATTGCAAACAGTCCTGCATTTCAAGAGAAAACCAAGCATATTGAAGTGGATTGCCACTACACGAGGGATATGATTCAGAAAGGGTTTATCTCTACTTCTCATGTCAAACTGCAGATATTTTCACTAAGACTTTGCTCAGAGGGTCATTCCAGAAATGCTCATCCAAGCTGAAGCATTATTGACATCTATGCTCCATCTTGAGGGGGGTATAGAGTTATATTTATGTCTTTGTACTATTTTCTTATTTTTATGTTCTTCTGTCTATCATATGTAATATACCCATAGGTCTCTCCCCTATATAAGAGAGCCTAGGTTCAAGGAATAAACCAAGTTTCTCATTTTTCCCAGCAGTCCTCATCACCCCTTTCTGAGAGCAGTCATCTATCCAGAATCGGAAACGCATGTCATCACTCAGAACTGGCCTCAAGAAAGGGATTAGCTTATGAGCCATGCCGCAGAGCCTGCACCAGAAGTACAATGGAGCCGAATCCAACTCCCTGGGGTGGGGAAAGAGGTGTCGGCCTTGTAAATCTTACAGATGTTAGTACAGGCCAGGTTGGAGCAATCCCCCCAAATTCGAGCAATCCAACCATCAAGCAAGTCCTTGTTCATCGCCTCCAGACTTCGGACCCCGAGACCCCCCTCATCCTTAGAACAAGTAATCGTCTTCCAGTCCACTAGATGGAAGTCATCCAAGCTCCCGACAGAGGCCCAAAAGAATCTTCTCATAATGCTCTCTGTTGAGATAATTGTATCTCTTAGTATCTGATTTATATTTTATGTTTTCTTTATGCACCACTCTTGTAATTAACCCATGGCTTTTCTCCTATATAAGAGAGCCCTGGGATCTCTTCAATAATATGTCTCAATTTTATCCCAACATGGTATCAGAGCAACGGTCCTAGACTGGGGTTCTCGTGCCCTAACCCTAACCCTACAAGCATAGGGCAGATGGCTGTGTGGACCGCTACAAGACAAGGCTTGTGGCTCGAAGTTTCACCCAAACCTATGGGGTGGACTATCAAGACACCTTCTCTCCAGTAGCAAGACACTCGACACTACGTATTCTTCTATATGTTGTTGTTTTGTGGGATTGGCCTCTATACCAGCTTGATGTGAAGAACGCATTTCTCTATGGGGATCTATAAGAGGAAGTATACATGGAACAACCATCAGGATTTGCTACTGAGGGGGAGTCTCAGAAGGTGTGCAGAATTCATAAGGCGATTTATGGCCTGAAGCAGAGTCCGAGAGCTTGGTACCAAAAGCTATCAGAGTTGATAGAGCAACAGGGGTTTGTTCGGTCCACTGCGGATCACTCACTATTTGTTCATAAGACACAAAGAGGTATTGTGGCTATTCTTGTCTATGTGGATGATATTGTCATTACAGGAGATGATGAGCAGGGCATTCATACTACCAAAGAGTTCCTAGGTCAACAGTTTGTGACTAAGGACATTGGTAATCTCTGTTACTTCCTTGGGTTGGAATTCGCCAGGAACCAGCGTGGCCTTGTAATGACTCAGAGGAAGTTTGTTATGGATCTTCTCTCTAAGACAGGCATGACAGGGTGTAAACATGTTACCACTCCTATGGATGCAAGTATGAGACTATACGATGAGGACACTGAGGAAGTTGACAGGAGAAGATACAAGGAGCTTGTGGGGAAGCTCTTATACGTTATCATCACCAGGCCGGACATTGCTTTTGCAGTAAGCAAAGTCAGTCAGTTCATGGAGCAGCCCAAGAAGGTGCATATGGATGTCGTCCATATGATCTTGAGGTATTTGAAGACTTCACCCGGTCTAGGCCTTATATTCAGTAGGGATACATCTCTTGACGTGACAGCATGTGCTGATGCAGATTATGCAGGTTGTCCCAAAGACAGAAAGTCCACTTCTGGCTTTGCTATTTTTGTTGGCAGCTCACTGGTTTCATGGAAAAGCAAGAAGCAGATAGTGGTGGCTAGATCTAGTGCGGAATCTGAATACAGTGCTATGGCACAAGGATGTGCAGAGATGATGTGGGTAAGATCAGTATTGACTGATCTTACTGTTGAGGTTTCTCTTCCCATGAAGCTTTTATGTGATAATCAAGTAGCTTTGTTTATTGTCAATACCCTGCTTTTCATGAACGGACAAAGCATATTGAAGTGGACTGTCATTACACTATAAACACGATCCAGAAAGGTCTTATATCCATCTCTAATGTTTCCACAGGTGATCAGACGGCAGACATCTTCACCAAGGCCCTGGCTAGAGGTCCATTTCAGAAGTGTTGTTCCAAGCTGAGCATGATTGATATTTATGCTCCAGCTTGAGGGAGAGTGTTGAGATAATTGTATCTCTTAGTATCTGACTTATATTTTATGTTTTCTTTATGCACCACTCTTGTAATTAACCTATGGCTTTTCTCCTATATAAGAGAGCCCTGGGATCTCTTCAATAATATGTCTCATTTTTATCTCAACACTCTCCATTTTCTTCCTCACCCCAACTGGGAGATGCCTCAAGAAAATAAAAAAGATCGAAATCGCCGAGAGGGCAGACTTCAAAAGTACCAGCCTCCCGCCCCTCGACAGGCAGATTGATTTCCACCTGGCTAATTTTCACTCCAGCTTCTCAATTACAGGGTTCCAGTAAGTCTTAGACATTCGTCCCACCACAAAGGGAATGCCCAAGTAACGCAGAGGCAGCCGACCCCTAGGGGATCGGAGCCACCATTCACAGCACGCGATTTCCACCTCCGACATCCCGAATGGGACGAACTCTGACCTTTCTCTGTTCAGTCTCAGCCTCTGTAGGTGGAGCCCCCCCCCAACCAAAAGGATCGTATCATTCGTGTACTGCAATATAGGAATGAAAACCTCATCCTTCGAGAATCCATTGAAAAGATCACTCATCTGTTGCAACTTGCAAGGATGAAAAGCAACAGAGCCAGGGGCACCCCTACCTAACACCCCGTTGCGGATGAAAGAAACCTCCCTAGGCTGGTCATTTATCAGCACCGTGCAGGACGCCGTCGTGACGTACCGCTTCATCCGAGCAATCCAGCCATCCACGAACCCGCGTATGTGTAAGGAAGCCCACAGAAAATGTCAGTTCACACAGTCGTAAGCCTTGGAGAAATCTACTTTCCAAAAGACTCCCTTGATTTTGCTTCTACGCCACTCCGCCACGACTTTAGACGCTAAAACAGTACTATCCATCAAATGCCTGCCAGTGAGGAAAGCGCTCTGGACCGACGAAATGATCTTGTTCAAAACCACCCTCAAACGGTTTGCCAAAGTCTTAGCCAGAATCAAGTGGATGGCATTTGACAGAGCAATAGGGTGGTACTCCTCAATCATGGTCACAACACCCTTCTTGGGCAGAAGGAAAAGAGGGACTTGTTTAGTCTTTTAAAGCCTCTATTCCCCTCTAAGAATTCCACTTCAACCACCATTAACTCCCCCTCAAGGAGGTCCCAGAACTCTTTGTAAAAAGAGATAGGGAAACCATCCGGGTCGGGGCACCCATCCTAGTTCAGATCATTCATGGTTCCTTGCACCTCCCTTACTTCGAAAGGCCTCATGAGAGACTCCGCATCACCCTCCGAGATGCAGCCCGCCCCTAAACCCGACCATCTCGAGCCGTCATGCGACTCCCTTCTGCTCATAAGCTTGAAATCGTTCGTGACTGCTCCCGCCACCTC
Source organism: Ottelia alismoides (assembly GCA_037367405.1). NCBI lineage: Eukaryota > Viridiplantae > Streptophyta > Magnoliopsida > Alismatales > Hydrocharitaceae > Ottelia > Ottelia alismoides. The sequence goes on along the minus strand of JAZKJV010007985.1, from coordinate 408,681 downwards.
CACCTCGCCTTCACATGTGGTATCCCCTACCTCGATCGAATATATCAAGTTGCACCTCCTTCTGCCGCTGGCCATGTTGTGAAAAAACCCGGTATTTGCATCTCCCTTCTTTAGCCACATATGCCTAGATCTTTGTCTCCATTCCACCTCCCTTTTCTTATCCTCTTAAAAAATCCTTTGTATCGCACCATGGTTTAGAACTTCCTCCTCATTCAACTCTCTCTCATCCTCAATAGAATCCAACCACATCAATTCCTCCAATGCATGGTCCCTTCTCATGTTGTGCTCCACCTTGTTTAACCATCTGAACTTCAAAAGCTTACGACGTAACGACGCAGAGCTGCCAGCTTGGAGGTGAAGACCATAGTCGTCGAACCTTCAACAACAACATCCGACTAGGTGGTGGCCACCAGGTCACGAAAACCATCTTCCATCAGCCGACTTCTTTCGAGTGGGCCCATATGCCCGTGCACGTATCCAAACAGAGTGGTGTGTGGTATGATCTTGTTCTGGGCAAAGAGCAAACGGCCACCAAACTAAACATCTCCAACACTTCAACTGACAAAAGAAACATGTCAATGCACGATCTGGAGGAGGAGCTCCTCAAGTGTATTTGCAGTTCGAGGCGTCAACGACCTCCAGATTCAACTCCTCAACCAAAGGCGTGGAAACCTGGAGGAAAGAGGACCGTCACCAATCCAGTTATCAGTCCAAAAAAATAAAAGATCTACCATCTCCCAGCACATGACGAAAGAGTTCATGAAAGCGAGGCAATACAAAGAAGATGCCCTTCCAAAAAGTCGACGAGTGAACATTTCATCGTTGGGGTAAGCTGCCAGTCTCTCTTAAGTTGTAGATGTTGCAAATGAGATTGCAACAAAGGTCTTCACTTCTACACCAAATTCTATTAACATGTTTCAGAAGTAGCGCCTCATTCGTGCGTTCCAGACAGGTGACTCCAAGGCGACCATCTACCTTTGACAAAGTCACAATCTTCCAGTCCACCAGATGAACACCAGAACCATCTTGTCCTAACTTGGCCCAAAGAAATCTCCGTGTGATCTTCCCGAGCTGATTCCTAACACCAACAGGGAGAAGATGAGAGGACATGAAAAACATTGGAATAGTCGAGAGAATGACCTTAACAATCACCAAACGACCACCACAGGATAAAATAGCCACCTTCCGTCCCGAGCTTCTTCTCCATCTTCTTAATGATAGGTAACCAATCATACATATTAATTCTCTCAGTTGTCAAAGGGATTCCTAGGTAACGATTCGGTAGGCAGACACATTCTGTACCCAGCTCCTCACAACAAGCATGTGCATTCAAGTCGGAAAGATCGAATAAAATGACTGTATATTTGCTATGGTTAAGAACAAGCCCAGAAGCTCTCCAAAAATCTCCAAAATTACAACCATTCCATTTGCCTCCTCTTTACCCCCTCAATAAAGAAGAGGGTGCCATTTGCATACTGTAAAAGAGGAATAGAGATATCATCAATGGAGAAACCTGATGTGATATTAGCACGTAACACATGATCAACCATGCAAGGCAAAAAAATCAATTGCAATAACGAATATCATTGGGCAAGGGGGCACCCATGTCTCACCCCACGCCGAGGTTGGAAAAAACCTTCCTCATGACAACCGTTAACAAGCACGGAATAAGAAGTGGTGACACAACGCTTCATCCAAGAGATCCAAGTATATGGGAAGCCATGTTTAGACATCGCCATCCACTACAAACACCGATCCAAGGTGTCGTGGGCCTTCGAAAAGTCCACCTTCCAAAGTACCTCCTTTGACCGTCGTCTCTTCCAGTCAGCAATAATCTCAGTTGTCATGGCCAAGTTGTCAACAATATGTCTTCTCGAAATAAAAGCCGATTAGAGCGGCAAGATGATGTGACCCAAAATCATGTTCAATCCAACTACTATGACATTTGTTATAATAAGATAAACGGCATTAGAGAGAGCAACGGCCGAAAGTCTTCAACTCTCTTAGACACCTATTTCTTTGGAAGCAGAAAGATAAGGGTCGTGTTTAGTCCCTCAAACCCCACATTGCCAACAATCAAACTCCTCAACGACATCAACCACCTCTCTTCCCATCCGAGCTCAAAATTCACGAAAAAAAGAGACAGGGAATCCATCGGGACCTGGTGCACCATCCGCATTCAAATTCACGAAAAAAAGAGACAGGGAAGCACCTCTGCTTCTGTCGCCGCACGACGGGATCTTCTGGCATCTATAGACTCCTTAAAAGTACAGAGTCGTATGCGCAACAAAGTTAACTTTTGAGCCAAACGAGAAGCAACAGATCTAGAGACCAAAGTGGAAGACTAATGACGGAAACCATGCCTTTAAAATTAGCCTATTGTAGCCAAGCAGGCTCAAACCTGAAGAAATCCCTCGATGGTGAATCAATCTCGGAGTCCCAAACCACAGGGGTATGGTCAAACTCGGTACGAGGCTTGGAGCTAGATGTCGAGAGAGGAAAAGCAACAGTAAGCTCTACAGATTCCAAAAAACAATCAATACGAGAATGGGAGCCAGAGCTATTCCAAGTAAATCTCGCATCAGAAGCATCTAACTACTCAAGCTCCGGGTCATCTGTCAGGTATGCAAACTTAACAGAACCAGATTCCTGACCCCCTCTCAACCTTGGACGGTCAGACGAAAGCAGAGACACATTGATGCCACCCCCCAATAAGCCAAGCTACCCCTGGGAACGCGCTTCTAGCGTTGCGGAGATTGGCCCACAACTCAGGCCTAGCAGCCTATAAACAAGGGCCATAGACACGGGAGACCGTCAATTGAGAGCCCGAAGAGTTATTTTCCAGGATAACCATAAGAACGTGTAGGTCCTTCTCTGAAAGGAAAGTAAAGAGGGATTCTTTCTAGGCAACGAGCAACCCCCCTGCAGAGCCGGTTGCATCAATACTCCTGAAACTTGAAAGAGAAGCAATCCCTAAAGACCTCCATGCCAAGCTAAAACAAGAAGCCACTTTGGTTTCTTGCAAGAGAACCACATCACAGCCCCTAAAGTTCGGACCCGACCTGCTTCCAGAGCTACCAGTGCTTTACGGTCTAAGACGGCAAAAATTCATATGTTTACCACACTTGGGCATCTCCTGTTTTTGTAGTGTTTCCCCCTTCTACTATCCCCCCCCTCCTGTGACCGAAGAGTTTGAGGAGGAAGGTCCCGCAACATCGAGATCCGATGAAGACACAAAAGAAGGGCCTGACCAACTACACCTCCAAACCAACCACTAACACACCAAGGTTCAAGTTCCCCGCCATAGGAAGGGGGAGAAACATCGAGATCTGAGTACCTTGGCCTCTCCAAGGAGTCCCTCTTGAAGGACTAGCAGCCGTAGAGGCAAAAGGAGAAGATCAAGCATCTTAATGGGTCTCAACAAGACTCAATGTCTCTACCAAATAAGGCTCTGGACAGCAGAAAAGAGGGCTACAGGAGATAGGTTTAGTCGTAGGATCTGTACTCGGGTTATAAATAATTATATGGATCTTGCGCTCACTTAATATACATGTTATCTCTAACAAATGTGTCTAGCTAAGGACGTACATGCATGTACGCATGTTTCCTAAATTATCCTTATAAATAAAAACATGTTCACTTGCCTATTATATAGTAACCTTCTTAGTACCTACTACCTATCTCTCCATCCATCCCTAAGTCATCCTCACCCTTTTTTGGTATGTCCATCTATAAGGTCGTGGCTCTATTTAGACAGAGAGGGATAGCTAGGCATTTTAGGAAGTCTACATATGCTTTCTTCTCAATTTTTATTCCAAAATTGCATAAAACTTCAAAAAACTCGTAAATTCCAAAAGCTTTGCAAAGTTTTTGAAAAATCAAAAATAGTTTCTTCTTTTTTTGTAAATATCCTTATTCCTTTTCAGAATTTAAACCAATCTTCTATCTTACATCAAGGAACTGTGTCGACTAGACCTAAATCTACTTTAACATTCATAGGTGTCTCTTTGGTATGAGGAATTCAGACTTTTAGGTCTTTTCAGACTTAACTTCCCTAATGTCATTATCCATGATTCCACATCTGATCTTTGAATCCTTAATGGAATTAGATCTCCTTTGACCAGCCGCATACTCATGAAATTCTGAACAGTTATGAATTCTTTAGCACAGTACACAACTCGTCTTAGTTAAGGACAATTAGATGTCAATATGGCCTACCCCGAGATGAGGATTTCTCCTCTTGATAATGGTTGAAATGTTGGCAACACAGTTAGATTCCAAAGTCTATATGTTCACCCACCAATACCCAAATATGCCCAAATCTTGCTCTGACACATGATAAGTATGATGAAGAAATCTGAGATGCAACATTTTTCTCTAAAATCTATGTTTATCAACATTAGCATTTGTACTGTGCAAATACAAGGTCCAAGAATTAGCACGTACATCCTTGACAAATTCACTACCTACGTAGCAAGCAAAATCTTCTATCAATAATGGTAAGTCAAAAAGGAAAGCGCGCCTCTAAAAATTTAAATCGCAAAACCCAACAAAAATATCCCCATTAATATCTAACCCCACCAAATAAACCGAGTGATCTTCCCCAAGATTACTTAAGGTTTAATGAGGACAACATACACACCAAAAAGGGTCAATGCACCCCGCAGAGAAGGATCAATAATCCCGATATCCTTTCACAAGATCTAGTTAAAGCAGTAACGCCTCAAGACTTTCATGATTCTTGATAGCATGAAACCTGCATTAGAATTTTCTTTTGGGAAATTTAATCTAAGATGAATCGTTGGAAGGGAAGCCCTGTTCGGAAATAAATGCCGGCTGAAGTACATGTTTTCTGTGGTTTTTGTAAATTTAATCCATGTACCATAACCCAAGAAGAATGTTATTCTATGACCTTTCAAGATAGTAAGACTGTATACACACTTCTGCAAAAATCAGCCTGCAGCATAACACTTTTTTGGGACTAACATCTAAACTTTCCAACTTTCCTAAAAACTCCCACTATAAGTAGGATCGGCACATGGATTCTTACTCAAATCCATGTTGAAAGTTTCGACTATCTTTTACGATGGTTGTCGACTACCTAGCACAACCCCCACAAAAGGAGATTCGAACCCTTGTCTTTTGGGTGGTAGGTACACTGCACTTTCCAACTTTCCTGAAAAACATTTTATTGAAACAGAAACTGCAGCACTTAATCGCTCTTTATACTGTTCAGGCCCCATAACAATTGATTAAAACAATTAATTAATAGATTGCTCACTTGACAAATGGTTATAATTTTTGAGGAAAATTAATTGGTTATAATTAGGATTCAAGGCATATCAATGGCTATCTTAAAGATGATTTATTTGATTCTCACTTAAAATCACACACTCCATGTTGTTCCGCATTGGCTGGAACTTGATCTGACAACAAATCAACAATTAATTGCATTCACCATCTACTAAAGCAAGGGGAATCAACAATGCAAAGTACATGAAATCTCATATCAAAATTTCCATATAAAAAGAACATGAACTGATCATTCATTACCATCTTCCTCCTCCATGTCCCCTTCGTCGTCCCACTCGACTTCGTCCCCCTCCTCTACACCATACATGGCATTAAGATAGTCGACTGCGGATCTGGTGAGCACGAGCTTCTTGGCGTCAAGGATGTCGAACAGGTTGAGCGTCCTGGGCGTGAGCATCTTGAGCGTGCCGATGTTCCTGCTGCACAGCCTCACCCCCTCAGGCACCTCCGTCATCAGGAAGGTGACCTTCTCCTTGGGGTCGAGCCCCCACCTCCTCATGGCCTCCACGAACTCCTTGGTCCTAGGCCTGCCCTCGAACTCAGCAGCGAAATCCTCCACGACCATGGCGTCCTCGGCTGCGGCGGCGGAGGCGATGGCTGTGGAAAGGGCCAGGCGCTTCTCCTTGCGGTTCATCTTGATGGACCAGTCCTTGGGCTTGGGGCCGAAGACGACACCGCCGCCGGGGCGGAGGGGGGTTCTCTGGGAGCCACGGCGTGCACGGCCAAGCTTCTTCTGAGGGAAGGGCTTCCGTCCGCCACCACGAACCTCGGAGCGGGTAAGTGTGGAGGCGGTGCCACGCCGGCGGTTCTGGAGGAGAGTGAGAAGCCCGCGGTGGACGACAGCGCGGGCGGTGTCCGGGGGGGCGGAGCGGAGGAGGAGAGGAGTCGATGAGACGGTGGACCCGTTAAAGGAGAGGATGGGGAGTGTGGCCGTTGGGACGGGGGAGAGCTCGGAGCGGAGGGTGAGGGGGCGGCGGCGGGGGAGGAGGGGATGCGTGGGTTTGTTGGCGGGAAGGGAATGAGAGGAGAGGAAGAGAGAGGAGGAGGAGGAGAAGGAGAGGGAGGACGGGACCGCCATTGTTTCAGTGGTAGAGGAGGAGGAGGAGATTATCTTCCATCTATTTATCCATCTAAAATAAAATGGTCCGTGGACCACCGAGGGAGGTGCGTATCTCCCCGTTCGTGTTCGAGCTCTGGACAGTCAGTCCAGGTCTTAAAAAAATGGCTAACGGTTAGCTTTATGTTTTCCCGTTGTGATTTTAGCTAAAGCCCTCTTTTTATCTTGATTTCTTCACATGAACGATTGGGTTAAAAGTTGTCTCTTGCTTTGGTTTTTACCAAAGTCCCTTCTTCTAAAGGCAGCTAATTTTTATATTTTTATGCACAAAACGTCGGCAACATCAAGGAAAACTTAATATCAAAGCCGTCTATTCAAGAGACGGTTTACTTATGATACATAACTAAATTAAAGTTTTGCCACAGCACACGGCGAATTAGGTTTTGTCGATGGTACACACAAATTTTCCTCGCTTTATGAGCTTTTAAAGTAATTTTAATGTGTGTGATTGGCTTTGTAATTCAACAGCTTGAATTATGATCATCATTTCCAAGGGGGCATGGGGCTGAAACTATTGTTCCTGTCCTCTGACTTCCAATGCACGATCTGCCTAGAGCATCATCTAGAACAAGACCATGTTGAAAGCTCAAAGATGATTGTGCTTGGTGTTGGACATGCGAGTCTACGGCGAGCCATTATGCAATAAATATTATTGTAAATATCATTCCCTGATCTGAAATGAAGAATAGTTGATTTGCATAATAGGTCCCTCAGTGCAATTAGGGTTATATACCACGGCCATCTTAATGATCATACAGCTGTTGATTTAATTATTGAATCATAGAGGTTGGTGTTTGGATGAATATCTAAAGAGTTAGATTAAGGACTCATCAAGCACCGTCAAATGATTTTAAGAGAGGATTTCCAGCCTAAGAAGGAGATGGCAACCCTTTCTCTTTGGTTGATATTTAACCAACCTCTTGATGCAGGTCCTTTGCATAGGAATAGAGAATCAGAGGTGTTAGATAAGTTAGGTCAAAGAAATTGACTTAACGAGATCGAGATAATCAAAGTCCTATGTTGTATGCTGTCACGATATAGGCACACATCCTCCGACCAGAGACAGATGTGTTATTATATATCTGAGTATGTACATTTGGCAGATCAATAGGTTGATGACCTAACTAAGGTCTATACACCGGCGTACTGGTGTGCATGCAAGGGCATATGAGTTATACGATCTCTCAAAGGGATCATACAGGTTCATTACTGAATCGGAAGACATGAGCTCACTCATGAGATATTGGGAAGAATCAAATTCCGTGCCCGGTCATCTCGCTTTAGAAGCTTGACTGAATTTGTAGGTTTGATATATACTTTTGGGAAGTATATGATCAACACCTAGGTACGATATATGCTTTTGGAAAGTATATGATCGATACCAACTCCCAATAGTCAAATGAGAAACTTTAAGATAAAACCCTAAAGTAAACAGTCTAAAAGAGATCTAAAACTTCACTTTTATTATTGGCCTTCCATTATGCAGGATGTATAGGTATTAGGAATACCTGAGGGTGATGTGATCATAAACGATTGTATAATCATGACGCTTCCATTTCTAGGGAGTGATGAAACGGGTCTGGATTTTAGTGACTCCTCTAAGTAGAGAAGTGATCTGATCTTGGTCCAAGATATTGGACATTGATCTGAATGTGATTCAGATGCAATGAGAAGATTAGATTTGCGGTCTTGATTTTATCAAGCATTTATGAGTGGTCCACAAGATCTGGATTGAGATTTGATCTCAATATCCAAGTTACTATATGTGGAACAATACAATCTCCATGTCCTTATCTCCAAGTATCCACGGAGAAAGCGCATTATCCTTGAAAGAGTTCAAGGATAATTTCACTGTTGATATATGTATCCGAGCATTGAGAAAATGGATAATTAAATGTGATTTAATTATCATGAATAATATGAATTTGATTCATTTATATGGAGAGTTATCTAAGATAATTAAATATGATTTGATTATTAAAGATGTAAATAATGTGAATGTGATTCATATTATTTAGGGCACATGAGAATAGAGATCCAAGATGATTAAATGTGATCTAATTATTATGGATATTGAATAATGTGGATAGCACTATCCATATTAATCATATATATTATAAGTGTGATTTATAATATATAAGAGAGAGCTATTTGTAACTTACATTTGTTAATTAAATATTGATGTGAATTGGATTCACATTGGACAATTAATTGAAAATATAATTTACATTTTATTTTGGGTTGTGAATGTGATTCACAATTTTCTACTGGTAAGATTGCAATATTCACAAAATAATTATGAAGTATTTTTATAGAATAATTTACAACAAGTGTTGTTGTAAATCTTGGAGATTTCCACGGAATAATGTAATCTCATGAGATTACATGAGATTGCCACCAACTCCCATATTATGGAAGGAGACAATCTTCATTCCATAATCTCCATGCTTGATTGATTTAATTTAGGATTAATTTGTGTTGGTTTTTCAATATATATTTAATCTAAATCAAATAAATTGTTGTTGTATTTTACAACAAAATCTTGGCCATTGAAGGAAATACAAATCAATCTCATGCATTGGATTTGTGTGCACATGGATTGGGATCCATGGACTCCCAAAATATTATAAATAGAATGGCACCCCTTGCTCTTCAGGTTAGACAACAAGAGAACAATATAAGCTCGTTATCTCTCTCTCATTCTCTACATGTCCTCTCTCTCATTGTGGTCGTCCACCATGGAGCCCTAGAGAGAGTCTCCATCGCCACAGTGTCGACTTATGCTGCCGGATTGTTTGCTCATGGATCTTCGTCTCCTTCGGTGCACCTCGCTCGTGAAGAAGACGTCCTATCTCGTGTGACGAGATTAGGAGATTCGTCGCTTGGATCATCAACATGGATTGCGAGGAACACGTGTTTCATCAATGCGCTCGCAAGCGTCTCCTCCGTCAGATCGGACTTGAGACAGGAGGTCTCTTCGTTTAGAGACTTAATCACAACCATGCTTCAAGAGGTAACCCTAACATTTGTTTGTGGTTTAGATGAAATAATCCGAGAAGTGTTCTTGGATCATGTGGTTTCATCACATGATTTTTTTAATTCCGCTGCCTTGAGCAACTAGTGCGACTAGTCGCTCCAAATCGCATACGATGTGATCCTCACGCTTCCGTGATGCGCTTAAGGATTTTACCATATCCTTCACTTGGAACCAAAGTAGAAGGGAACTTGATGAAGAGGAGAGGATGATTGGGCAAGTGTTTGTCAAGGATGAGGGTTTGTCGATGTTGTAGTCATCGATGAAGGCCTCGGGGACAATATAGTTAACGCAACTCTCATGACAGAGGAGGTCGAGGTTGCAGAGGCCCTCGTCAGCATCCTTGGAGACCACACGGAAGACGAGGCAAGCGATGAAGAGAAAGCTAAAGATGGAGGGGGACGAGGAGAAACTAGACATGGATGGGAGAGTTTGGCTTATGGTTTGTTGAAATATGCCCATTGCGGGCAATGTTTTGCATCCATGTCTACTCTGAACATTAGTTTCAATTCTCATGCCCCCTCTTGGGCCATAACTCGAATTCTAGTGGACCATTTCGTTTTCCCAATCCTGTTAGGAACTATAATAGATTTTCCCCAAATGCAATGGTACAGATTTGAGTAGACATACTCTCCAACCATTCTTATACTATCTCTCGAGGCTGGAGATATATGTTTTCTCTACTATCTTCTTCCATCAAAAAATTATTCGTTATGCTAGATTGCATATAATCTGAGGAGTGTTTCAAGATGATTAACGTCCGAATATGCTGATTAATCATGTGTTGTATCCTCGAGTAGATCTTCAAATATTACGCATTGTTTGGAGGGGTGATCTTCTTGAAATAAAGTTCTTATTAACGTTCAATAATTATTTTTCATACTAATATATTCTTTATCTGTTGAATGTTTATATTGTTGGTTTATTTTGTTTGTCATTTTTGGATCTTCAATGTTCTAGTATCACATGTTAAAAAATTGGTCCTTGGATTGTTTAATAAAATTGATTTATTGGCATCAATATCATCATTTTATTATTAACTGAAATATCATCATATGTGAGTATCATCATAATACAAAAATATATTAATAAATATAATAAATGTGAACATAATCAAGAATAAATTTTGTATAGAAAACTAAATCATTATATTAAAAAATGTTATATAAATGAATTAGAATAGTGTAACACTTGCCAACCCTTCATCCATGTTCGACCCTAGTAGCTACCCTCATCACCACCCTAGTATAACTCACAACCATCACTCATAGCCACCTTATAAACCACCAACACCGACCAACACTCACATACCACCATCGGCCCTCACCACCACCACACTAAATTCCTCGTAATGACCTCTCATCCATGCACCATATTCACAGTCACCACTGACCATTACCACCATCCTTAGTGCATCCCTCACAACCATAACTATCACATGCATCTTGCTACATCCACCCAACAAACCACCCTCACATACCATTATTGACCCTCGCTCATCCCTCATAATCACCGCTCGCTATGAACACACTCAAAAACTGGCCCACGAACCACCATCATAGACCACCCTTACATACACCATGACAGCCACCATCACAACACAAATCCCTAAAAGACCACCCTCAAAAACAAAGTCACAACCACCCTTACAACCATCGTAACATGCACCCTCATCACCATCCTCACCACATCCACCACCACTCACCTACATGTACCACTCTCGCAATCATCCTTCACACATGAACCACCCTCACAGCTACCACTCACCTTCACAACCACTTGGTGAATCTTTGATTCATCGTACTCTCATACTTGAAATTACTCATATGATTTATGGGTATTTTGGGAGATTCTTGTTTTGAGATGGTTGACAGATTTTGTGTTTAAAATTATGATTTTGATCTCATTCAAAGCAAACTAAATATTGAGGATTGGTATTATGCACTTCATGGTATGTGGATGGTTTATAGGGTTCATCTCATCTTTTTCCCTTCCTAATATCAAATCCTAGAGGTCAAAACCAATCATCATCACTGTATCATGATCCCCTCTTTCCAAACTTAAAACTAAACACAATCACGAATCCAAAATCCTAAACCTACTCTTATTTTACCCAATCCTCATTTCTCCTTGTATCAAAACTCATAGCCTAACCCAAATCTAGTACAACGTCCCCATATGAATCATTTATCAATCCTTATACCTTAAAAACCACATCGATACAATGTTAAAAATCCTAATACCGCTATTAAAATATCAAACCACTAACCTAATACATTAACCCAAATACAACACTAATCCTCTCTTTATATCATCCCTAAACCGGTCTGAAATATCACTTCACTTGCTAAGCACCAAACCATTTTCTCTCTAATATTTTTTTACATAGCTTGAAGGATCTACCTTTATAAGGAGAATGGATTTCTTGTACTTGGGTTGTAGGGGGGAAAATCTCTTATCCACTTTTCCATTGCTATACATAATACCATTACAAGTAACCCACTTTGAAATTTGAGTCCCGTTCCGTTTTATAATTCTTAATGAATTCGAATGATTTTAAATGTGTTGGAAATATCTCTAACCCAACTAAAACTTAAGGATGTTTTCCATCTCAGCATCATTTAGAGTTTTCGGACATGTAATTCAAGGTTCTAAGATGAAACATATTATGATCTATCTAATGAAATTTGCATCTAAGCCCATAACCATGTCATCTTTCAAATATGATTCCATGTGTATTTGTGAGTGTATTTTATTTATTCCATTTTTTAAGAAATTAATTTTGAGTCTTTATACTATAGAGTCATTAGATTGAAAATCTATTTTGAATTGACCTCGATTCATGAAATCAAAGTCGAAGTTCTTATTTTGATTAAAGACTTTGTCCTTGTTTCTATTATTGTACAAAAACACTACGTGATCTTCTAAAATCGATTCCCATTGCATTCTGTAAAAAACTAAAGATCAACTTCCTCGGATCCTACCATGGATATGGACCTTAAATCTAATACGATGTGATGAATCTAATGGAACTTATTTTGTCTGAATTCGAGACCATTTCAAATTGTTATGAATTTTGGAAGCAATGAAGATTGACATCAATTAAGTTGTTATTAACTCCTATCATTGTCATTGGACTAATTAATCATGATTAAGGAGACTAATAACAATTAAATATTCTAATCGTGATGTGAATATTCATCTAAATTAGTATATGTTAATTGTAATTAAGAATAATTAAATATGATTAGCGTTAATTAATTGTTATTAAAAAACCTCGGGTTCGAGATACACAGGAAAAACCATGGGCAAGATAACTCATGATTTTAATGATGACATGGCAACTGACTAGGATCGTATTGTGCAACAAATGAACGATAATCGTCGGTCACAATGACTGGGCATTGACTGGAATGACACTTAGGCAGCTTGGAGGCCTATAAATTATCCCCCCAACCCTTCATTCTCTACACTTCCCTCCCATCCACCACCATCCAGGTGTAGTGTTGAGAGCTTGAGAGAAGGGGAGAAAGGCAATGAAAAAGTACTAGCGAAACATTGTCAGGAAGAAGAGTTGAAGGGGGGCGATGTACTCCTCTCCTCGATGGCTCCAGGGAGGAGGTAAGGAGATCTAACTTGATATAGACTTTCAAGTTCTTTTCATTTTTTATGTTAGGAGAAATCTCAACATAGCCCTGATTGGGTGCAGGCGATTGTGCTATCAGTGAACATGCCTACTTATTCGTTGTATGCTAATAGCCAGTGAACATGCCTAACTTCTTTGGGCTTACCGAACATCGTACAAGTCTCCACTCAGCATGTCTCCCTACCACCTTGTATATGGCAAGCCATGTCACATGCTCGTGGAATTTATTCACAAATCTTTATGTGTATTGAATATGTGCAACTTGGATTCTGACGAAGCTAGCAAGAATCGCAAAGTTTATCTGAACCATCTGCTAGAATTCTAAGACTACGCCTATGACAATAGCCTGATGTATAAGGAGAAAGTCAATAAATGACATGATAAATACATCCAAAGAAAGACTTTCGAGCCTGAACAGAAGGTGTGGTTGTTCGATGCGAAGTTAAAAATCTTTCTAGGAAAACTGAAGAGCAAATGGATTGGTCCATTCATTGTGAAAATTGTGTGTGACAACGGAAGCCTCTTAATATATAAATGTCACCTCACGCACAGTCGTTTGCAGTCAACGGACAGTTGTTGAAGCCGTATCTAGGGCATGACACATTCTTGTATGTTGTCGGTTCTATTCAAGTGGTTTTTCAAGATGTGCTCACAAATTCAGATGCAGCAGATACTTGAGCTAAAAATCTTAAAAATAATTTTCTTTTCTTCATTTCTTCTTTTTATTTTCTCTTTTCTAAATCTTTTGAAAAGGTGTTTTCATCCCTTTCATCAATGTTCTACTTAGGATGTACTTTATCCTAAGTATAGGGGGGATGAGCACCCCGAGTTGTTGATTCGTCGTTCCCTCGCATGTCCCCTCAACTCTTGATATTCTATCTATACTTAGGGATATTTTACCCTAAGTATATGGGTAGATAGGTCGAGCCGATGATTTTGTACATTGCCATCCTTGACCCTCCTGGCCTTGTGTACAATATGTTATAACTAGGATTATTTGATCCTAAGTATAGGGGGGACAATCAACTTCTCATTCTTTTATTCTTTAGTCATTACAGTATATGCTTTTCTATACGTAGTACGAGTATTTTGAAAATCTTTTGAAAATCTGTTTGGAAATTTTTTGCAAAATATTTTCAAACCCTTGTAAAAACATTTTGTTTGCAAAATTTTCTTTTATTTGTGTAAATAAAATTTTTGAAAATTTATCTGTGAATGATTTGAAAAATGGTTGCAAAAATCTTTGAAAAATCTATATATATTGTTTGAAAAATCTATGCAAAATGATTTTCAAATCTTGTAAATATTTGTAAAAATGTCTGTCAAATTATTTGCAAAATTAGATTTCAAAATGTTTGCAAAGATGGTTTCAAATGTTTTGAGGATCGTGTGTAAATAACTGTAAATAAAAGTCCAAGAAAAAGTGCATAAATGGTATATAAAACTTGTAAATAATTACTAACATTCAACTTTTAAATTCTCTATGTAAAATACACCCTCACTCCTGTAAATATAGAAGCACTCATGTGTAAATACCTACGCATATTGCTTTCATTGTCTTTTATCCAAAAACCCATAAAATTTTGTAAAATCTTTCAAAAACTTGCATAAAATTTTGCAAAACTTGTTCGAAAAATCCATAAAAATTTTCAAAATAGAAAATGGCTTCACAAAAAAATTTTGCTTGCATTGTAGATAGCATCTGCATTTTTCTGAATGATCGAGACAATTGAACAAGACTAAAACACTGAAGATTGGAGCTTGGAAAAGACCTTAATACACTTAATTTCAAAGGAACCCATTAAGGACTAGAATTGGGATACTTCAGGTCGCCTTGACTTAATTCTTTAGGTTCCATGAGACAATGTTCATAAGTCGATTCATTGTGTCTAACAAGAACCCTTCATATCATCGGTAAGACTCTTGAGACAATGGATTGACTAGACACGTCACACTTAACACTTGGCTCAACCTAGATAGATTGTTAAAAAATCTTGGAGTCTAAGTTGAGACGATGCTTAGCCACTTCTTCAAGGGTGGCTCAGGAACCATTCTTGGGGACTACCGAAATTGATACTCTAACCCACTTCTTATGATAGCCATGATATCTAAATACTGGAGACTGGATTGAGATAATACTTAAGATGAGGAAATATCTGTTGGAATAACTTTTTTCGAGAACCCAAAACATGGGTGGACCAAAAGACTCTATATCCATCATGGCACAAACAAGAATGCAGAGCCATGCAAAGTCAAAGAAAAATCCAAAAAAGAAGCCTATACCAAAAGTTCCACAAATATATGAGCTTCAAAAAAAGCATGATTCTTCGTGAAGACTCGGTTACACTGATCGTACATAGGGGAATGAAGACTACATAGGTCCATTCCGGTTCTTTTCCCATTCTTCTAGCCTCTCCCCATTTGGTTGTAAAGACCAGTGGTACCTGACCTTAAAAGGAAGAAATCAATAATCCAAAAGTCTTAACTGAGCTCCAAACTTTGATTTTAATAAGACAAATTCAAAAGTCAAAAATCATTCCAAATTCTTTCTTTTTATTTTCTTTATTTTCTTTTCTGCACTTATATGCATAAGTGTTTGCTAGGGACTAGCAAAGGCAAGTATAGGGGGTGATGAATCTCCATTTCATCACCTTTATTCTTTTATTTTGGCCTTTAAACCCTAGCTAAATGCATGTGATAGCATTAATTTGTATAAAATAAAATCCATTATTTACACTATAAATATTGTACAAAATACTATATTAAATATCAAAATAAAAAATGTGATGAAATACCAAAGGTATTGAATGGTCCTAAACCCTAAGACCTAAGCATCATGATGATTGAGTCGACAAAAAATAAAGTAGGGGGAGGTAAGGGCCAATATCACTCAAACCCTAATTTTTAATTTCTTAATAAATAGGTTTGGGGATCTATTTTATTTTTTTATTATTTATACCTCAAATCAATGAATTTTGAACATGAAACTTGTAGCTAAAAATACAAAGAAAAATACAAAATTTATTTCATTTAAAAATAATGCATATTGTGCCCTAAACACTTAGAATGAAAGGCCGCAAAAAAACTTTCCAAACATGTATCTTCTCCATATGAATGCAAAATTCACCAAACTCATTTCTATTATTCATAAATTAAATTATAATGAAGGTAGTTTTATTAATTTGGAGTTAACATACAAAAGATAAGTTTTGGGTCCTCGTTATATAATTTAACCGTATAAAATAATCAATTTATTTATTCTTTATATTTTTCACTCTTTTATACTTTTAGAATTCTACGAATATTATTTATAATATATGCACACAATTAAAATAAAAGTAAAACAATTAAAAATGCATTTAAATAAATAAGTATATTATAGTACATAGATGAATTATATGTGTGTATACATATATACTAAATATACATATTTATTTAAGTATGCAAACAACTTCAGAAAAATATAATAGAAATATATTTATGTGTATTTAAGTAAGTTATAATATATAAAATATGTATATAAAACAAGAAAAGACAAAATAGAAAATAAAAATAAAATACTCATTATATAGGTAAAAATATCTATATTATTACTTGTAAAAAGTAACATACACTAAATTAACTCAAAAAAATAAATAAAATAATACATAATTTTCATGTTTTAAGTTTTATTTAATTAAATATTATTATTTTATTTTCAATTTTCTATTATTTTCTTTCTATTTTACCGCGTAATGTCTGACATGGCACAATGGGAGCGTGGTCTTGGTTGATCCGCCGGTCAACTGGCCCGCTTCTCCCTTAGGCATGTCAGACCTCGTTGACTGCCCATATTCCTCGGATTGTTCCCATCAAACCTTGTACCTTTAGGGATTGATTCCTCATTGACTTTTCTCCTTGGTCATTGGTCTTTCATGCGAACGTTTCTCCTCGATCTGAGTATCAATGAATCGAACACTCTGCCCAATCCAACCATCCCATGTACATATACCTCATCGGACCATTGATTCAAGTTTAATCCTATTTGAACCCTCGAAATCCCCATATTTCTCACGTGTGAGGTTGCTGGTGATAGGGTTTTTCTCATCGGAGTGTTTGGCGAAGAGGAAGAGGTGTTTCATATGGTGATCTGAGCTCACCTTGCTTCTTCACCGGAGCTCCTCTTTGTCTCTCTCATCTTGCAGGTAGATACGGTCTCAGCTTTTTCTATCCATAGTTGTAGCAATAGTGTAGTGTAGGATTTTATTTCGGTTTTTTTGTCATTTATTTCTCCAATTAGCTCGATGGTAGTTCGTTGAAGCTCCTGCTCCGACTGTCATTTAATCGTGCCTCGATCTTCCTCCATCGCTCCTATCACCTCCATCTTCTTCCTCTTCGATTCTGATATGCCCCAGGCACCTCCATACACCTCGATCCACTATAAGTCGAAGGATCAACTCTCCTCCTCCGCTTATCGGAGAGCGTCGCCTCGATTCCACGTCGCTTTATTTCCACCTAAACCCCCCCCCCCCCCCCCGACCTATCTTTTTGTGTGTTTGAGATAACCTTGCAGGTTCATGAGGTCAAAATCCTCAAATGAGGCAATTTTGTCTCCAAAGAAGGTTCCAGGTGCTCCATGTCTTCCTCGACCTCCAGAGCTCCACTGTTGAGCTCCGGACATGCAAGAACCATCCAACCATCACAAAAGCCTTCCAGCTGCAATTTACACCTCCTATGAGCTGCTCTGGTAGCTAGAGTCGGCCAGATAGGCAGATCGAAGTTCACTCGAGCGGGTGTTATTCCTCCGTGCTTCCTAGTCGCTCGATCGTCTGCTCTTTCAGGTGGTACATCAGCCGTCGGATCATAGAGCCATCGACCGTCTGATCTCAACAGGAGATCTAATCCATGTCATCCGCCTGCAAGCCATCATTGTGCAACTTGGAAGTCACCATGTGGATAAGTGAGAAGCTGAAACTGTTCGATCGCACACTTAGGGGTGTTTTGCGTCGACCCCCCCCCCCCCCCCGCCGCCTTTAAAAAGTTCTGCAATATTTGCACTTTAATCCTTGCATTTATTTTATTTGCTAATAGGTCATGTCCACATCACCTCACGTGTCCATACACGTGAGGTACTTGGATATTTTGCACAGGATCCCTTGTGGATTTTTATTATTGTTTGGTCCTCGAAGTTTTTAATTCAGTGTTATATTTTTGGGAAATATTGCATGTAATATTGCATTTATACACCTGCTAAGCATATTAAATAGAATATATTTGAGATTTTTTGTGTAAAGGTCCCCGAACTTTGGTTTTATATTATGGAATGAAGTTATAGTTTATTTAATTACATTTAGGTCCCTTCCCAGCACATTAAATTTAATTTTCTTGCATTTCCTTTATTAAAAATAGTATTTTTCATCCAAATATCATAGGAAATTATTATAAGTGTTTGGACTCATTAAATCACATATATTTTTGCAAGGCAATTAAAATTAATTTCTTATTTTTAAAAATACAAGCAAATATTGCATTATTCCCTATTTTTATTTAAAAATAAAAAAATATAAAAATATTTTGGAAAAATCTAAAAAATTACAATATATTTATTATTGCATTTTTGAACTCCAGACCAAGAATAATCAAAAAAATCAAAAGAAAAACATTAAAAATTAAAAAACAATTCATAAAATTATTATAAATTATTGAAAAATACAAACATTTTCTATTTATGTATCTTATTTATATTATATATTATATATTAAAATAATTTTGGAAAGTTTTGAGGTATTTACCTATTTTTAAATTCCAAAAAATCCAATCTTGTATCATTGTTCACTATTTTGACATTTTTATTCAATTAAAATACAAAAAATTAATACAAATTATAAGAAAAAAATCAAAAATATAGAAAAATATAGAAAAAGACAAAAATATTGTATTTTACCCATTTTGAGTATTTATAGCTATATATATAAATATAAAATCCTATATTCTATATATAGTTATATTTACTTATATTATCATTAATAATAATATTATTAAAAAAAATCAAGAATATTTTGAAAAATCTCTTAAAAAATAAAAGGACTGTCCTTTAGGGTATTATTCTAATTTATATATATATACATATTATATCTATTTATATCATATATATCTATTGTATTGTATACATTAATATAGCCTTATATACATACATATCTTATATATTAAAAATAAAATTATAAATCAGAAAAATATGAAAAGAAAATAAAAATTATAAAATTAAAAATAATCAAAAAATACATAAATTAAAGTTCCAAAAAAATATAAATGTTAAAACCCACAAAAATAAAAAAACTTTATAAAAACACAAAAACATTTATTGATTTTTCTGTCAATTTTTGTAGTATATTCACGTTGCTCCTTAGTGGTTCGATCCCTACACTTGCATACCATACATATCATTTTGTAGGGTATAATAAATTTTAGCTCACATGTACTTATTGATGGAGCACCATTGTGGGTTAATTATTGGTGTGTTAAATTGAGGATATCTGAGAGCCGAGAGAGTGATCGACACAACGATTGCCGGAACCGACTTGTCGGGTCGCAAACCCTCCACGAACCGAACTTTTGATTAAGATAAAATAACAAATGCCCTCGTATTTAAGCGAAATTTGGAGGACGTGTGGAGCAGTAGCCGAAGATGTAATCCATAAAGTTGGATTTTGGAAATTGAAATCGAAAAAAATAAGAATGACAATTACTGCACCTCTGCTATAATACCAATTATAGCAAAGGATCCTCTTCTAATAACTCATTCAATGCCTTTGCACCAAAAGAGTGAGGGGTTAAGCACTCCATCGTTGTAGTAACTCGCGATTCCAACATCAATGGGGCACCGGTTCCTCTCCAAGCTCCTTCATCACACCATCTTCCTCTTCATCCCAAGGTATCCCCTTCTGTACTTCTTGGCTTCTTCTATCTCACAATCTGGGATAACTTTGTACCCATTTTGCATCATCCTTTATTAGGCGATGATGGTATGACAAACCTACTTTAATGCCATTCAACACTGGTAAACAAACTTTAACTCCTGTTGATGTCGAGGAACATCATTCCATCTCCTCAGCTGAACTTGAAACCACCCTCCTCCTCGCGCACTGGGTCTCCTCCTTTAGGGATCCGCCTCCCTCTCTGACACAGCTTACTAACAAAAAGCAACAACTATGGCAATCTGGTACTGACCGAAGACCCGACATAGCTTATTGGCAGTAACCATTGCAATCTGGCACTGACCGAAGCAACAAAGCATTAACAAATGCAGTTGGATCTAAAGTTGAAGTAACCCTCGCTCCAGATTAGTTATGGTTAAATCTGTAGATGATCTTGCATATTGGCTTTCCATAGTCCTTTATCTTGGTTAATACCACCTATGTTTATTGCTATAGATGGCCATCTATGATTAGTTGCATTCAGTAATTTTATTATTGTTGCAGTTGCCTGATTTACACGAAATTGAGAGCGGTCGTATTGACTCACAAGGCGAGTCAACAATCGGTGTGTTGACCACTACAGAATCCCGTGTAAAATCAACAATTAACCCACACATAATCAATCAAGCAATGATAAGCATATGTGAAGTTAAAATTTATTTTTAACTCTACATAAAAGATGTATAGAAAGCAAGTATGCAGAGAGTTCGAACACAGGAAGCAAAACAGGGCAGATCTACAAAATGTGTATGTGAGTGAATGTGAAGAGTTATCTACACTATGCAAAGCAAAGATTTTTGTGGGTTTTAAATTTTTAAATTTTTTATTTAATTTTTAATTTTGTATTTTGATTTTTAATTTACTATTTTTTTAATTTTTATATTTTATATTTTTTTCAATATTGGAATTTGTAAACAATGGAATAAAAGAGGTGATAAAATATTTATAAAAACATGCAAAAATACTCAAAAATTCAGAAAAAAATATTTTTGGTTTTTTATGATTTTTTACTGCTTTTGTGATTTTTGGGGGGTTTTCAAAATGTTTTTGATATTTTTAAAAGGCAAAATAAAGGAAAACAGGGAGTAAGCTACTAGATGTGAGTAAAAGATGAATGAAAAATATCAAACAACCACGAAAGTTTTCCAAACTAATTTTAAAATAAAGATAATAAAAGGTAAAACAACAATACCCGAGTTTGGATTTTTTGGAGTTTTCATTACTTTTTTAGATTTTTTATAAGTTTTTGGGTATTTTCTAATTTTTAAGGTTTTTCTTTTGAATTTTTTAGTGAATTTTGAATTGACACTAAAATAGACTAAAATAAACAGTAGGTAATTTTTTTGGAATTTTTCGAGGTCTTTTAATATTTTTTTGGCATTTTCTAAGCTAGACAGTACCGAAATGACAAGTTTTTTATTTTTAATAAATGCTAAAATGCAACAAAAATGAAAAATAAAAATACGGCATGCAAATGCAAGTTAACAAGAGCTTAAAGTGATTTTTGGAGATTTTTTAGAGTTAATATGATGTCTTAAATAAATGGAGCAAGCACACAAAAATGATAAGGTTGACAGGGGTATACATGCAAATACTCAAACATCCAGGGGCATACATGCAATTTTCCACAAAATATATAACTGAATATTCACTTTTATGGACCAAATACAAATAAGCAGACCCGGGAGGGTACAGGCGCAAAATGTCCACCAGGGCGCGTGACTTGCACGCGCTTGGAAAGGACTCAAATGTAATTTCAAAAACCTTGGGGGTCTGACTGCAAAATGTCCAAAACTTTTACACTACACTTCAAAGTTCAGGTACTGCAATGAAATCCACAAAAGGCCAAGGGCCTTTCTGCAAAAAGCCCACGCCTCACGTGAACAGGTCACGTGAGGTGACATGGCAGAGGACCTAGGTGTAATATTGGGAAACCTAGGGGCCTAATTATAAAATTTACAAAAGTTTTTAAACTACTAATAAAAGTTTCAGGACTAAAATTAAATTACAAAAAGGTGGGGGTATACTTGCAAAATTCCCACACAAAGAAGATCTGACGGCGGATGGCTGCTGAGGACGCGTGGCGTCAATCCAACGGTCGGCGGCTGGGCTGGATCCAACAGTGTGGCTCGAGCCACTTATCCACGTAGCAGCACGGGGAAGCTCGATGATGGTTCGCGCGTGGACGGCGAGGATTAGATCCTCGGGTGAAGATCTGACGGTGGAGACCGGGCGCGATCCAACGGCTGTTGTGCGAGCTGGGGCTCTGCCTCGATCCGACGACTGCGAAGGCCGGAGCAAGAACCGCGGAGGAACTCCGGCGAGCCGAGGTTTTCCGAGGTGCTGCACCTTCTCCGGTGGGCTTCTTGGCGTCAAAATGAGGCCGGAGGCTCCCTGAGGTCTGGGCTATCTCCTGAGGGCTTCAAAATGCCTCAACGGTGGCCGAGGCTCGTGGAGGAGAGCGGCGGAGCTATGGGGCTCGACCGAGCTCCGGCGAGTGTCAAAATAGCCCCCAGGCGCGCGTCAAAGGGGTTTGACCTGCAAAACAGAGTGAGAGGGTCCAGGGCAAGTTGCCTGGACCCCGCGGAGGAGAAAAGGCGGCGCGAAACGTCGGTTGGTCTCTCGGCCGGAGGTGCGCTCCGGCGAGGTGATTTGAAGATGCGATTTGATCGATGGACGTGCTATTTTTTTGAGGGTTTTTGATCCTAAGGCTATGAGGAATGAAATGCAACAAAATTCAAAGAGGAAGGGGCTGCCTCAACGGTCAACGACCGGAGGGAAGTTACCTCAACCGCCGGAGTTGGGGGAGTTGGTGGAGACGCCGACCTCCTTCGCCTTGGCTGATGGCACTGCGCTGGAGTTGTCACCTCCAGGTATGCGTGGAGCACGAGAGGAGCGAGGAGGGGTGGACCGAAGGTGTTCGAATTCAAATCGAAAGTTGGGTGCTCAATATATTTGGTTCGATGACTGAGGTGGTCCAAAGACCAAGACGTATCACGCAGATCTTTGATCCATAGCCCGAGGTTTCACTTGGGCGGGCATCCTCGATCATGGGGGATGAAAAGTCAAGAAGGGTGCAACATGAAATCATGTAAGGAGCAGCCTGGAAAAATCGACAAAAAGGGGTCGAAACCAAGGCTCTGACAAGCTGCCAGGGCTAGGACAGTCAGTTGACCAAGGTCAACTTTGACTGTCCCCTGATTGGTCCACGTGGACCAATAAGGAAAAATCCCTGGAAAAAGACTTATTAGTGCAATAAAAAATATAAAAAGTCGAACTAAATTTAGGTTATTAAATAAAAAATAGTTATTATTTTATGTAGTATTTTATTCTGATTTTTAATTATTTTTATGGAATATATTTTTACAAGTTTACTTTTACACCCCTTATAGGTATATTACCTATATATTTTATTCTTTTATTTTTATTTTGTGTATTTTAATTTTATTATTTTTATTTAGTATTTTATAAAAATGTAGAATACTTTTATGTATGTAATTATATTTTTATTTTATTTTTCTAAATTTTTTCGTGTATTTAATAAAATATAAGTATGTGTTGTATAGGTATGTATATGGGTGTTAGACCTATGTATGAAATATACAAATATTTTATTTGAATTTATTTTGCATTTTTAGTCTGATTTTAATGTGCATATGAATTATAAATATTAATTACAAAATTATAAAAATATAAAATTATAAAAATAATGAATAAAGAATAAATTGAATATTTTATTATGTACAAGTATACAATAAGGGTCCAAAACTCAACTTTCAAACCGTAGCTCCGCCAAATGCGAAACCACCGCCATTAAATAACTTATTTTATTCTATATACAATTAAAGGTGAGTTTGCTGCATTTGGAGTTTTTATTTGTGAGGTACGGGTCTGGGAAGTTGGGATTCTAGAATTTTATTCAGACCATAACTTTTTATCTGTACATTATTCAGTCCCTAGCAAACACTTATGCAATAAGTGCATAAAGAAAAAGAAAGAAAAGAAAAAGAAGAACTTGGATTTAGTTTAATTATCAAACTTGTCTTCACAAAATCAAAGTTTGGAGCTTAAGTCGGACCTTTGGAATTTTAGTGCGGGCGGAACCTTAATGAGAGCCGAATTTGAAATCCAACAGTCCCTGAGAATCCCAAAACTCTGTCCAAGTCTCCTCAATATCCATGTCAGAAATATCTCAACTCATACGCAAACCCTTACGACTATGAATCTGACTCGTACAGTGTAAGTGATGGTGGCTCCCCCCAACTAGAATGGCAAAGAAACTGACTTCTCCAATACGACAACCCAATGATTACCCAATCCAACAACTCCATCATCGAGGAGCGGGGTATTCCAATCTAAGTTCAAGTGGCAACCAACTCAAGAGGAAGGGGTGAAGAGAAGAATGGACGGTAGCCAGTGTAGCTACCTATCCTAGGATGCAAGACCAGTGTAGTCAAGTCATCCAGCTGCAGGCTCACATATTTGACTTTGGAGCTCAAGCTTGCTTATTGGCTTTACTACATATGTACATACTTGCAGGCTTTTTATTTTTGTACATGCCTGAACACATTTTTTTTGAAATACTATTCACAGCAGCATTTACATAAGGAGTTTTTCCTCTTGAGCCAGTAGACTATCCCTCTTTTGAAGCTTTATCGCAACCCACAGCCTCCTGTCTTAAGACTTCCTAATCACTGGAGGGGTTGGGGTGCACTTCCCTCCCTAGAGGAGGACAAATGTTTCCACTTGTGTGCGTCTCATACCGGCAACTCCAATCCCCTTACCACTCCAACTGAGTTGAGCCATGTGAAAGGTGCAGGTGTCCAAGTTAGGTCATTATCAACAAGAGTCGTGCGTGTGCTCCGAAATACTCTACTTAGGCAGTCAAGAATCCATTGAACCAAGTCTCGTGATCCTCAAAGAATTAAGTCAACTAGACCTGAAGTACCTCAAACCCAGTTCCTATAAGGTTCCTGTTATTCGGTAGATTTTAAGGTCCAATCAAGCTCCAATCTTCGGATTTTGCTTAGACTTGTTCAACTATCAAACTCAATCTGAAAAATGCTCATGCTATAAAAATGATATGCAGAATGCAGAAAATATTTTTGTGATGCAATTTTCAAGATTTTGAACTTTTTATGGATTTTTGAAAAGATGATGATGCACATGCAGATGTATATTTTTGTCTTTTTCAAAAAGATTTTTCAAATGTTTTTGGGATTTTTGAAAATAAAAAGTTTTTGGCTAAAAGCTAGGTTAAAATATTTACACGGGAGTGCTTCTTATATATACAAAAAGTAGATTTTAAGAATTTACAAAGGGTAAGTGATCAATTTAATACATATATCTACAGAGTGGATTTTTGGTGTGATGTGTATATATATATATATTCCTCAAACTTATTTGACACATGTTCTTCAAAGATATTTTTGAAAACTATAGTCCAAAATAATTTTTACAAACAATTTTACAAACATGTACACACATTTGAAAATCATTTTGCAAAGGTTTTCCAAACAGTATAAATAGATTTTTCAAAATATTTTTGCAACCATTTTTCAAACCATTTGCAAATCATTTTTTCAAACATTTTATTTCACACAAAGAAAAGAAATTTTACAAATCGCATATTTTTACACAGGTTGAAAATATGTAACAAAATATTTTCAAAATAGTTTTCAATAGATTTTCAAAAAGATTTTCAAACTATTTTTCAAACATTTTGCAAAAAACATTTTCACCTGATTTATTAATCAGTAATTACAAAAAGAATTTGAGGAATAATCACATCTTTTTATTAAGGTTTTGAATGAATTTTAAAGAATAATTAGCCATATTATTAAGAAAATCCGAAAGTACGAGTTATGGCTAAAGTATATACATAGTATATACGACCTCCCTATACTTAGCTTGAGCTATGTCCTCATAGATCGGAGAGAAAAGAGAAAACATAACTCGTACTAAGTGTAGGCAAGTCTAAAGAAAAAAAAACGAATGAATCAATGAGAAGTTGACCGTCCCCCCTATACTTAGGATCAAATAATCCTAAGTATAGCAGACTGTACACAACGCAGGGAGGGTCAAGGGTGGGAATGAACAGATTGTACTCAGATTGTCTCCCCCTATACTTAGGGTCAGATATCCCTAAGTATAGACAAGAAGAGGAGACAATGGAGATGATCGAAATGAATAGAAGAAACTCGGGGTGCACACCCCCCTATACTTAGGACAAAGTATGTCCTAAGTATGGAAAACTGTCTACAAGGGAGGCACCTTTTTGATAGATAAAGAAAATAGAAAAGGAAAAGAAGAAAAGAAGAAAAGAAGAAAAGAGATTAACAGATGAAAGCATGATATATACAGATGGTCTGTATAGCTGAAGATGGAAGTGATCACCATGTATGAGATGCAGATGATATGAGTCAAAGAACATATCTCATACCAGAAGAATGGGGGCAACATCAATGGTCGGCTGATCATGATCTAGATATAGTTTCAGGCGTTGACCATTGACACAAAAGGTAGAGGAAGATGACGGTTCAGATATGTCAATACTGCCATTGTCATGTACCTTCCTGACCACATATGGACTTTCCACTTGCTCTGTAATTTTCCTGGAGATAATTTCAGCCTGGAATCAAACAACCATACTCGTTGATCTGGCTCAAACTGTTTATGGCTGATATGAGAATCGTGCCATGTCTTCACTTTCTCTTTGTATTGTAGACTGCTAGAAAAGGTTGTATCTCTCAGTTCCTCCAGGGCTGCCAACTCTGCTCTCCACTGATCTCCTATACTCTCAAGATCTAACAGTAACTCAGTGACCGCCCAAAAGGATTTATGCTTGATTTCCACTGGCAAATGGCACGGCTTGCCATAGACGAGTCGAAAGGGAGATGTCCCCAATGGATTCTTAAAGGAAGTCCGATAGGCCCACAAGACCGAGTCCAAAAGCTGTGACCAATCCTTTCGGTATGAGCAGACAACTTTCTGCAAGATAGTTTTTATCTTCCGGTTCGAGACTTCGGCAAGACCATTAGTCTGAGGGTGATACGGTGTGGCAACCCGATGGTCCATACCGAACTCGTCTGCAAGGGCCCTAACCTTGTCATTGATGAAATGAGACCCCCCGTCCGAAATCAAGACTCTAGGTACCCCGAACCATGAAATGATATTTTTCCTCAAAAATTTGCACACGGTTTTAGCATCTGCGGCTCGGGCTGGGATGGCCTCAACCCATCGGCTGACATAATCTACAGCAAGCAAAATGTGCTCGAATCCCTGACTCTTAGGAAATGGGCCCATGAAATCAATCCCCCATGCATCAAAAACCTCACAAAAGTGAATGGGTTGCATGGACATCATGTCTCTCTGTCCGCAGGTTCCTATTTTCTGACAGTCAGTACATCTCTTCAGGAACTCATCAGAATCCTTGAAGAGAGTAGGCCACCATAGGTCGGATTGAAGTACCTTCTGTGCTGTCCTTTTTCCAGAATGATGTCCTCCTTCCTCAAGCTTGTGGTAGTATGTGAGGATGCTATGCTGCTCTTCTTGAGGAATGCACCTCCTCCAGATGTTGTCCCCTCCTTCATGATAAAGGATGGGATCCTCCCAATGGTAAAACTTGGTCTTCGCCAGGAAGGTCTCGAGCTTCTGGTTGGGGCAACCTTGTGGGACCGTCTTGGCAACAAGATAGTTCACAATGCCGGCGTACCATGGGAGCGAGGTGATAGCCAAGATCGCCTCATCTGGAAACGTCTCTGTGATAGGTGCGCTGGGCTCAAATTCCTCAAGGTTCTCCAATCAGGAGAGATGATCCGCCACCACATTCTTAACTCCAGGTTTATCCTTAATCTCAATATCAAATTCCTGGAGCAGAAGGATCCATCTGGTAAGACGTGCTTTGGCATCCTTCTTGGCCATTAAATACCGGATGGCGGTGTGATCTGTGTAGATAGTCACTCTAGATCCGAGAATATAAGATCGATACTTATCCAAAGCAAAGACTACGACCAGCATCTCTTTCTCTATCACAGTATAATTCCGCTGAGCGGCATCCAAAGTCCGGCTGGCGTAGTGAACGGCAAACGGCAAACCATCCCTCCTCTGTCCAAGAACAACCCCAATGGTAAAATCTGAAGCGTCTGTCATGATCTCGAATGGGAGATACCAATCGGGTGGCTGAAGGACAGGAGCCGAAACAACCATATTCTTGAGAGTCTCAAAAGACGCGAGACATTTATCATTGATAATGAACTCGGTGTCTTTCGTCAGCAGATCAGTAAGCGATCGGGCAATACGACTGAAGTCCTGAATGAACCGTCAGTAGAAACTGACATGCCCCAGAAAAGACCGCAACTGACGTAAATTGGACGGTGGATTGAGTTTTCTAATGATATCCACCTTGGCCGGATCAACCTCCATGCCCCTGTTGGAGACGATATGACCAAGGACCGTCCCTTGAGTCACCATGAAGTGACTCTTCTCCCAAGACAATACAAGGTTGACCTCAATACAACACTGAAGCACACGGTCTAGGCAGTCAAGACAAGCATCGAACCCATCGCCATAGACCGAGAAATCATCCATAAAGACCTCTAAACAGTCACCCACCATGTCCGAGAAAATGGATAACATGCACCTTTGGAATGTCGCCGGAGCGTTACATAGACCAAAGGGCATCCGTCTGAAAGCATAAGTCCCAAACAGACAAGTGAATGTCATTTTCTCCTGGTCTTCGGGCGCAATGACCACTTGATTATTGCCGGAGTACCCGTCAAGCAAACAATAATGACTCTTCCCAGCTAGCCGCTCGATAATCTGATCAATGAATGGCAGCGGGAAGTGATCCTTCTTGGTGGCCTCATTCAATCGTCTGTAGTCCACACAGACCCGCCAAGAAGTGGGTACTCGGGTAGCGATCTCCTCTCCAGACTTATTCACAACTGTAGTGATACTCGTCTTCTTGGGTACCACATGTAACAGACTAACCCACTTGGAGTCGGAGATGGGGTAGATAAAATCGGCGCTCCGCCACTTCGATATTTCTTTCATGACCACATCTCGAAGATTCGGGTTCAGCCGTCATTGGAACTCATGCGACGGCCTAGCGTTATCCTCAAGATAGATGTGGTGGGAGCACAGAGCCGGACTAATACCCTGGAGATCAGCTATACTCCAAGCTATCGCCTTGCGGTTTCTTTCAAGAACCTCCATCAGACGAGATTCTTGTTCTCCAGTCAAACCAGCTGAGATAATGACTGGGTGCATATCTGGCTCACCTGCAAGGAATTTATACTTCAGCGACTGCGGCAGAGGTTTCAGTTCTGGACAACTGGGTGGTGGCAGATCAGGCTTCTGATATGTCTGTGTGAAGATGACCAGGTCTGCATGGGAGAACTCTCGCTCTGCATGAATCTCTAACGAAGGGAGCCCTGCTGCATCATCAATAGACTGTACTGGCTCACACTCTGCCATGGTTGTTGGCTCAGAAGGAATCAGATAAGGTAAATATTCATCAAAATCACCCCAATCAATGTCTGAGTCCGAGGGATCTGAAGAAGATGAACATGATTGAAAATCATCAGCACCACTCGTCCCAACATTGTCAGCCTCAGGTGTATCCTCATCCAGGGGTGTTCCCTCCAGGCTCTCGACTGCCATAAGCTTTAGATATAGTGAATCTGTAGGCAAGGTGAGGGTCGGTGCTACAGGATCTGTCCAGTTGGATTCATCATCTGTCATCACAAAATCACACTCCTGGTGGATGTCTAGCTCTTCCTCTATCATCTGCGTGGCTTTGCTGGACTGCTTCGAGCATTCAAGTTCTCTGGCTCTGGTTTCCTCGATCGTCTCTATTTGTATGGTTTCACCCTCTACGCGAAAACATACCCTCCCACAATCATGATCGGTCACCGCCTTGGCTGTGGCCAAGAATGGACGTCCGAGTATGATGGGGGCATCAGTTACCGACTCAGGGATCTCCATGTCCAACACAACGAAGTCCATAGGGAATTTCAGGCCCTGAATGGTAACAACCACGTCTTTCAATAACCCCTTAGGCCTCTTAATCGACCTATCAACAAACTGAAGGACTGTCCTGCTCCTAAGAAGAGGAACAAACTCGAATCGGTCGAGTAAGGCTGTCGGAAGAAGGTTAATTGAAGAGCCGTTGTCTAACAGAGTACGATCAAACTGCTGCTCCTGAATCTCGCATCTGACATAGGGAGCTCCTGCGTCTGGTCTCTTGGCTGGCAGTTTGTTTTGAATGGTGCAGCAAGTGTCATGGGTGAGCATATGGATCTATGTACCTCTTCTTCCTACGGACAGTAGTTGTCTCTTTCAAATTCTTTTTGAAGAATGGGATATGCTCAATTGCTTCCTGTAGAGTCAGCTGAATGTGGAATCTGTCAATAATTTGGTTGCTGAACTCTACCTGCTGGTTCTTTTTTGGATTTTCTTTTTTATTCCCCTTCCCCTTACGGAGTGCTTCAGGGAAGGGGATGGTAGGGGCCTCCTCAGATGGAGGACTAGGAATAGATCCCTGTGCCTGTGAAGGAATAGCATCCATACAATCATCATCGTTCAACACATATGGATCCGCAATGTGAACAGAAACCTTTCTTTTATTCATATTTTTGTTTTTCTTGTTACCACAGTCCATAGATACAAAAGGTGGTAACATCACAGAAGGAAGTTCAACAAAAGTAGATGTGGTGGCTGATAAACACGGATTATCGTAGGTCTAAAAAGTATGTCTCACACAAGGCGGAGACAACCAATGTCGATGCGGCGACCCACAATAAAATGTATTTAATCAACAATTAACCCACACTACAGATCAACAATCAGAAATAAATGTGGAGTTAAAATTTATTTTTAACTCTGCACAAAAGATGTAAAGGGCAAGTATGCAGAGAGTTCAAACACAGGGAGCAAACAGGGTAGATCAAATAATTGTGCACAAGTGAATGTGTGTGGTGTCTACACTAAGCAAGCAAGCAAAGAGATTTTTTTGTGGATTTTAATTTTTAATTTTTTTCTTTTTTTTAATTTAATTTTTAATTTTGTATTTTGATTTTTAATTTTCTGATTTTTATAATTTTATATTTTTTTCAATATTGGAATATAAACACAATGTAATAAAAGGGAAGATAGAATATTAATAAAAATATGCAAAAATAGCCAAAAATTCAGAAATAAAATGTTTTTATATTTTTAGGATTTTCTACTGTTTTTGGGATTTTTGGATATTTTTCAAGGTGTTTTTGATATTTTTAAATACTGAAATAAAGGAAAACAGTGAAGAAGGCACTGGCTGTGAGTAAAATGGGGATTAAAAATAGCAAACAGACACAAAATATTTCCACACTATTTTTCAACTAAAGATAATAAAATATAGAGTAAACAGGAACTGAGTTTGTATTTTTCTGAGTTTTCTTTGATTTTATATGTTTTTGAAGTTTTTATGTATTTTCTAATTTTTAGGGTTTTTCTTTTGAGATTTTTAGTGATTTTTGGACTGACACTAAAATACGTTAAAAGACACATTAGGGAATTTTTTGGAATTTTTCGAGGTATTTTAATATTTTTTTGGCATTTTCTAAGTTAGATACTAGGTAAAAAGCATGTTTTTGATTTTTAATAAATATTAAAATAAAATAAAATCAAAAGCTAAAATGATGGTGTGGAAGAACAAGCCTACAGGAACTTAACCCTAATTTTTGAGAATTTTTGGAATTAGAATGAAGGCCTAAATAAATACTACAAGTTCACGACAATATTACAGCCTGGTAGGGGTATAAGTGCAATTATCAGAACATCCAGGGGCATACATGCAATTTTCCACAAAAGTTTGAACTGAATATTTAATTTATATGACCAAATACGAATTACAAAACCCGCAGGGGTATGCTAGCAATTTTCCCACCAAGGCGCGTGACTTGCGTGCGCCTGGCGAGGACCAATATGTAATTTCCACAAAAGCTGGGGGTTCACGTGCAAAAGTTACAAAAATTTAACACTGAATAGAGAATTTCTGGTACTAAAACGAAATACAAAAAGGACCGAGGGCCTCAGTGCAAAAAGCCCGCACATCACGTGTACAGATCACGTGAGGTGACGTGGCGGAGGATCTAAATGTAAATAAAATAAGTGCGGGGATCTTTTTGCAAATTTTACAAAACTTTTACGCTACATACGAAAGTTTTTAGACTAAAAAGTAAATACAAAATGCGCAGGGACTTAGATGCAAAATACCCTCGGCGTGTGGATCCAACGGCTGCAAATCTTCACTTGGACATGTGGCGTGAATCCAGCGGTCGATGGCGCTTTGCGTGGACGGCAGAGATTAGATCGTGGATGACGATCGAACGGTGGCTACGTGGCGCGATCCAACGGCTGTTGCTCGACCTGGGGGAGCTCCTCGATCTGACGGCTGGGAGGTGATAACGAAGAACAACGAAGAACGCCGGCGAGGCGAACTTCGTCGTCCCCGATCTTCGTCCTCCGGCGATGGCAGGGCTTCAAAATGGACGTGGAGCGTCCTCCGGTCCTCCTCTAGCTGCTGGCGGCGACAAAAAGCCTCAGCGATGGCCGAGGGGCTCGCTGAAGGGTGGCGGAGCTACAGAGCTCCGTTAGCTCTGGTGAAGCTCCAGATTCTCCTCCAGGCTCCAATGAGTGTGCGTTGACCTGCAAAAAGCATTAGAAGGTCCAGGGCAAAGTGCCTGGACCTCTGGATGGACGTGAAGATGCGTGACTCGAGGTGGCGATGAACGGCCGGAGGTACGCTCCGGCCAACTTGGCGATTTGAGCGAAATAGGCGATGAAGCTCGGATTTTTTGGGGGTTTTTGATCCTTAGGTTAACAGGAACTAAATGCATAAAAGAAATGAAAGGGGAAAGGCCCTCAATGGCCGGAGCCAGAGGGAGTAGCGTACCTCGACCGCCGGTCTTGCGGGAGGTGGTGGAGGCACCCTCGACCTAGATCGCCTTGGCTGACGGCCTCGCGATGGAGCTGTCACCTCCAGGGAGCTCGGGAGCACGAAGGTGGCGACGAGGGGTGGACCAAGGGTTCTCAAAATTCAAATCGAAAATGGGGGGTCGTTATATCTGGTTTGACCCCTGACCAAGGTGCTCCAAAGATCAAGGCGCCTGGAGCACCACACTGATCCATGGCCCGAGGTAATCACATGGCGGGGTAGAACAATGATCGAGGTTTGGTTTTGCAAAAGGAATCATCACGAAATAGTGCAAGGATCAGCCGCGAAAAAGCCAAGAAATTGGCTCAAAAATCAACTTCTGACGCATCACATGGGGGAGGGGGACCAGTTGACCGAAGTCAACTGGGGCTGAAACCTGGTTGGTCCACGTGGACCAACCAGGAAAAACCCCGATTTAATTCTTTATTAATTCATTTAAAAATAGAAATAGGCCGAATTAAATTATGATTATACAATAAAAATATTCGTTATTTTATGTAGTATTTAATTATGATTTTTAATTTATTATATGAGGTGTATTTTTATAAGTTCACTTTTTAGCCCTTTATAGGTATAATACCTATGTGTTTTAGCATTTTATTTTTATTTTGTGTATTTTAATTTTATTATTTTCTAAAATTATAAAATACTTTTATATACACAAATATATTTTTATCTTATTTTTCTGATGTATTCTGTACACTTAATAAAATAAAAGGATATAAAGTATAGGTATGTGTGTGTACTTTACCTATGTATCAAATATGTAAGTATTTTATTTTAAGTTTTATTTAGGTTTTTATTCAAATTTTAATGTACATAATTATTATAAGTAATATTTACATAATTATAAAAATATAAAAATATAAAAATAATGAATAAATAATAAATTGAATATTTTAATCTGTATAAGTATACAATGAGGGTCCAAAACTCAACTTTCAAACCGTAGCTCCGCCAAATGCGAAACCACCGCCATTAAATAGCTTATTTTATTCTATATACAATTAAAGGTGAGTATGCTGCATTTGGAGTTTTCATTTGTGAGATACGGGTCTGGGAAGTTGAGATTCTGGATTTTTTTATTCAGACCATATTTTTTATCTGTACATTATTTTTCAGTGAAATCAATTTTGTATTTTTCTTTATTAAATTATCTATAACTTTCATGTACAAAGTTTCTTTATTTGATGTATAAAGAGTGGAACCAAAAATAGGTCCCAAAATGAATAAAGAATGAATTAATAAATCTAGGTATTTTATCTGTATTTTGGCCCTTATCTCCCCCTACTTTATTCCTGGTCGACCTATTCATCCAGATGCTTAGGTCTCGGGGTTTTGGGTCATAAAATATTTACTATATTTTATTCTTTTTCTTTTCTTTTATTTATTCTATAATTTTGGCTTTAATTATAGTATTTTATACACTAATGGAATGCACATGCATGAATGCTAAGATGATGAAATAGATGTTATTTACAGGTATTTGCTAGGGTTTTTTGTGCCAAAATGATAGAATAAAGATGATAAAATGTGGATTCATCAGTGGCCTCAGCACCACCATCGACACCTGTCTTTGCGGCATCAGCACCGCGCTCTGGCTCTGCATCCAAAATGGTGGCATCAGCACCACCGTCTTCATCAACAGCGGCATCAACACCGCTACTCTACTCCTCTGGCGCTCCTGGGTCAGCCTGTGGTTGTCGCTCAGAAGAGGCGCCGTCGGCTGGCATCCTACCGCTCCTAGTAGTCACAAAATCAACATCATACATAGAATAAGACATATCAAATAGTCACTAGGAGAGGTGTCCTCTGTAAACTCTACCTGCTCAGACTTCCTTTTCAGATTGTTCGGGTTAGGTTCAATCTGAGCTGGTATGCCGGTTTTGCCTTTGATGATCTCCCTCATCTCCTGTCGGAACTCATCCATTTCTTGCCTGAAGAATGCTCGTTGTTCGGAGTGCAAGCGGGCAAGATCATCTAAACTGGGTTCTCAAAGGTAGGTGCCTGAGAACCGGATGGGTTCCCTTGCGGGAAATGAGGTTGTTGTTGCTGCTGCTGGTACGGGTAGTTCTGGGAAGGATGAGAATAAGACTGCTGAGGTTGCTGACGTTGCCTCCACTGCTGTCCCTGATAGGCGGGACGGGGACCTTGCTGGTATTGTTGTTGTTGGGCATACTGGGCCTGCTGCTGCTGCTGTGGCTGCTGGCTTCTCTGTTGTCCTTGAGCATGAGGCGGTTGCTGAGATGAGGAGCCACCATTGCCCCAACGGAATCCGGGGTGATCACGACGAATCCCGGGCTGAGGGTATCGGTCGTACCAAATCCCATTGACTTCCATCAATGGCTCCTGCTCAAAGGATGGTGGAGGGAGAACTGCCAGTGGCTGCTCCGGCTGGTAAACCACCATCTGAGTGTCCTGAGATGGCGGCTGTGCTGGGTAGTACTGTAGCAGCGGGACCGGCTCTGCCTGGATGTGGTTGACCTGGCGGTACGAGTCAGAGGGTTGGGATGAGCTGCTACTTCTCGAGTCAGCCCGTGACCTGGGAGGCTGCTGGGAAGATATCTGTGCCTCCTAGACGCAAAGGATCTGCATCTTCAGGTCACTCATTGTCTTGGCAATCTGGTCCATCTGGGCCATGCCTTGCATCTATTTCTTCTCGAGGATCTCGAGACGGTCCAATTTCTCACTGATTATGCCCATGTCAGCTACGGCTGATTTAGCTTGGGATGTGGCTGCCGACGAAGTGTTAGGACCAGCATCGATGCGGGCGATCCTCTGGAATGATCCCGCTCCTTGCGGGGGCTTCTGCTGCGTATAGACGCGAGCTTGGGCCATAACAGTTGAATTTTCTGCCATTCCTTCGTAGATGGCCCAAACATCGTCTTCACCCTTGGAAAAGTACGACCGACCACAAGAGTCGTTTACAAGCCCCTGCAGCTCCGGTGTCAGCCCATAAAGAAACTCTGAACTAGATTGGGCTTGGAGATATCGTGATGTGGACACCAGTTAATGAGCTCTCGGAATCGATCCCGAGCTTCATGAAACTGTTCATTAGGGATCATGGCAAAGTTGCTGATCATCGCTCTAGCTGCATTAGTCCGGCCGAGAGGGTAGTACTTCTTCAGATACGCGGTCCGGAGATCTGCCCAAGTATCGATGAATCGCCCCAAATGTTTGAGACAGTATGCGGCTCTGTCAACCAAGGAGAAAGGGAAGGCGATCATCTTGATAGTGTCCTCGGTCATCAGCCTATCATGAATTGTGCTGTAGATCATTTCAAATTCTTGGAGGTGGAGGTGTGGCTCTTCGGTCGGCAACCCATGGAATTTGGGCAGAAGCTGAATGGTGTGGGGCCGAAGCTCGAAATCTCCATGGATAGGAGGGAGTCGGATCCAACGATGAGTGAGGGATGCTGCGATATTATGCAATTCCCTCATTATAGTATGTGGCGGTCTCTCAGCGTCGGGATCACCTCCTCCTGCATCAGGTCCATCTCCTCCTCCGCCTCTGCCACCGCCCCCAGGTCGGTTTTCTCGCATCTGTGCTTTTTCTCTCATGAGATCACCCATGAAGGTTCCCTGGTCTCGAATCTACCTCTGCATGGTCTCCAGGGATGATAGAAGTGAATTGTTGATGGTGGCTTGATCAATGAAGAATGGCAGGTGATCATGATCATCAGGATGCTCTCCTCTGCCAGCCATGTCAGGGTTTTCTGAAATAGCAAAAGAACCCATCTCAGGTGCCATCAAATGATCTGAGCTCTACGATGCACTAAATTCTGAGACTCTTGGACTGATGGAAGGGGAATGAGAAGGGTGGTCAAGGGGGAACAGGGTGGAAGTGAACTCAGGCTTGGAGAGCGGACTCTCCGAGGTCGACCTAGATGAATGAGGAGTGCTGGATAGCGGTGCCGACAGAGTCGGCCTAAGAGACTTCCGTCCCATCATCTTGATTATTGGGAAGAGCAAGGTGAATGCAGAAGAAGAAGGAAGGGAGAAGCAAAATTGCGCACAAGTGTGCAGTGTCTTTGATCTTGACCTAAAATAAACTAGCAATCAAACACAAAACAAGGGGAGTTCACCAACTCAACACATGAAGCCATGAGGGTTCGACTTTTATCTTGTCAGTTTTAGCTTGAATTCAGGAATTAATCTTATAACGAGTCCTTAGAGCGCTAAGCCTAAAGGAGAGAGAGTACTGCCGGAAAGGTATTCTCGTACTTGTCCTCCTCCTATGTAACCTGTAGCTTGTGCTTTTTAAGGTCCTTGTAACCCTTCCTGGATCCCTACTCAGCCAAAGAAGAAGAGGGAGGAAGCTGATAGGCGAAACCGATACTTCGGACCTCTCTCACAACGGAATCACCCGTGAGCGTGCAAGATCCTACTCGGACGCAGACGGTGAGACAGACACACCCGTGAAGGTGTGGCCTATGCTCGGTACTTCGGACAAGGTCGATGCTCACACAATAGTGAGTCACCAATGGCGACCAAGCCCTACTCGCCTACGTACGATAGTAGCACCAATACTTCGGAAATCCAGGCGATACACAAGGCAGCCACAAGCTAGGATTTGGGCTCTAATCCTTACGAAGCACTCTGCTCACTTGGAAGGAGACCTTCCCATGCAACCTGAAAACAAGTGAGGGTGTGACTCTCCCCAATCAATGAGTCCAATTACCAATTTTATTTAGGTCAAAGTTTTCTTAACAGTCCCTTTTTTTTAATATGTTTGGTGTTATCGCTTCTTTTGAGTAGATTCAAACAAGCGCCGAACGATTTTGTTTTTTTCTTGATTCTTACTTTGTCCAAAAACAGAGGGAGAATAGAGTCGGAAAAGCCAATGCAAGTCGGCACCAAGATGGAAATCTCACCTTTGTGCCTAAATGATGAATGCTAAGTAAGAAGACTTACATCGAATCCCAACTCTCTCCATGCGGGATGCAAAACAGATATTTATAAACCTAAACTACATGCCGGTATGCAATGCGGAAATCGTCCTAAGATAGGCAATTGCTACGTGAAGAACCACAAGTCAACCACCAATCTCCAATCCTAAGGTCCGGTCTAGGCTCACCCCTCCTTCTCTTGACACATCGAGTTTAGGAAAAGCGCTTGGCGGGATGAGCTCGCGGCGCGCGGATAGAAGACTAATAACTAACTGTTTAATTAGACTAAGTCCAAATACGATCTATAGGTGCATGCAAAGGTTATTATTGTGTTTGGACCTAATCTAATCGATCAAGCAATTCCTAGAACTAAGGGCTCAATCCACAAAAGAGATGGAAAATGAAAACAAAACCGAAAAATGACTGCGGAAAACACGACAAAATCCGCGGTGAAGCCCCGGGTGAACAAACACCCGGAAATTAGGCCCGGAAGTTCAAGTGTCCAAGTCCCTGTATTATTACAAATTAATAAGCACTCTCTCACAAAATAAAATGCAAACTAATCTAATCACTCTCTCACTCCTCCTACTCTCTCCTGCCGGCTTGGCTTAAGAAAAGCCGGCTCCACTTCACGTGGTTGCTCTGGATCCCCTAGGCGATCCGCCTCGCTCCGACGGTCCTTGCAAGAAGACAAAAAGAGATGGTCAGAAAAGCTCAACAATATCTATCAAAAATAAGAGAGAAACAAGCAACGATAGACAAATAAACACACTCAAACAAAAATGAAGATCTACTCGTTGTTGCTCCCCGGTAACGGCGCCATTTGATTTACATGAAATTGAGAGCGATCGTATTGACCCACAAGGCGAGTCAACAGTCGATGTGTTGACCACTACAGAATCCCGTGTAAAATCAACAATTAACCCACACACAATCAATCAAGCAATGATAAGCAGATGTGAAGTTAAAATTTATTTTTAACTCTACATAAAAGATGTATAGAAAGCAAGTATGCAGAGAGTTCGAACACAGGAAGCAAAACATGGTAGATCTACAAAATGTGTATGTGAGTGAATGTGAAGAGTTATCTACACTATGCAAAGCAAAGATTTCTTTGGGTTTTAAATTTTTATTTTTTTAATTTTTAATTTTATATTTTGATTTTTAATTTACTAATTTTTTTAATTTTTATATTTTATATTTTTTCAATATTGGAATTTATAAACAATGGAATAAAAGAGGTGATAAAATATTTATAAAAACATGCAAAAATACTCAAAAATTCAGAATTAAAATATTTTTGGGGTTTTATGATTTTTTACTATTTTTATGATTTTTGGGGGGTTTTCAAAATGTTTTTGATACTTTTAAAAGGCAAAATAAAGAAAAATAGGGAGTAAGCTACTGGCTGTGAGTAAAAGATGAATGAAAAATATCAAACAGCCACGAAAATTTTCCAAACTAATTTTAAAATAAAGATAATAAAAGGGGAAAACAACAGGACCTAAGTTTGGATTTTTGGAGTTTTCTTTAATTTTTTAGATTTTTTTATAAATTTTTGGGTATTTTCTAAGTTTTAAGGTTTTTCTTTTGAATCTTTTAGTGATTTTTGGACTGACACTAAAATAGACAGTAGGTAATTTTTTTTGGAATTTTTCGAGGTCTTTTAATATTTTTTTGGCATTTTCTAAGCTAGACAGTACCGAAATGGCAAGTTTTTGATTTTTAATAAATGCTAAAATACAACAAAAGTGAAAAATAAAAATATGGCGTGCAAGTGCAAGTTAACAGGAGCTTAATGTGATTTTTGGGGATTTTTTAGAGTTAATATGATGCCTTAAATAAATGGAGCAAGCACGCAAAAATGATAGGTCTGACAGGGGTACACATGCAAATATTCAAACATCCAGGGGCATACATGCAATTTTCCACAAAATATATAACTGAATATTCAATTTTATGGATCAAATACAAATAAGCAGACCCGGGAGGGTACAGGCGCAAAATGTCCACCAGGGCGCGTGACTTGCACACGCTTAGAAAGGACTCAAATGAAATTTCAAAAACCTTGAGGGTCTGACTGCAAAATGTCCAAAACTTTTACACTACACTTCAAAGTTCAGGTACTGCAATATAATCCACAAAAGGCCAAGAGCCTTTCTGCAAAAAGCCCGCGCCTCACGTGAACAGGTCATGTGAGGTGAC
Organism: Ottelia alismoides; assembly: GCA_037367405.1. Lineage (NCBI taxonomy): Eukaryota > Viridiplantae > Streptophyta > Magnoliopsida > Alismatales > Hydrocharitaceae > Ottelia > Ottelia alismoides. The sequence continues at coordinate 368,546 of JAZKJV010007985.1, read as the reverse complement.
GTGGCAGAGGACCTAGGTGTAATATTGGGAAACCCAGGGGCCTAATTATAAAATTTACAAAAGTTTTTAAACTACTAATAAAAGTTTCAGGACTAAAATTAAATTATAAAAAGGCATGGGGTATACTTGCAAAATTCCCACGCAAAGGAGAACTGACGGCGGATGGCTGCTGAGGACGCGTGGCGTCAATCCAACGGTCGGCGGCTGGGCTGGATCCAACGGTGTGGCTCGAGCCACTTATTCACGTGGCAGCACGGGGAAGCTCGATGACAGTTTGCGCGTGGACGACGAGGATTAGATCCTCGGGTGAAGATCTGACGGTGGAGACCGGGCGCGATCCAACGGCTGCTGTGCGAGCTGGGGCTCCGCCTCGATCCGACGGCTGCGAACGTCGGAGCAAGAACCGCGGAGGAACTCCGGCGAGCCGAGGTTCTCCGAGGTGCTGCACCTTCTCCGGTGGGCTTCTTGGCGTCAAAATGAGGCCGGAGTCTCCCTGAGGTCTGGGCTATCTCCTGAGGGCTTCAAAATGCCTCGGCGATGGCCGAGGCTCGCGGAGGAGAGTGGCAGAGCTATGGGGCTCGGCCGAGCTCCGGCGAGTGTCAAAATAGCCCCCAGGCGCGCGCCAAAGGGGTTTGACCTGCAAAACAGAGTGAGAGGGTCCAGGGCAAGTTGCCTGGACCCCGCGGAGGCGAAAAGGCGGCGCGAAACGTCGGTTGGTCTCTCGGCCGGAGGTGCGCTCCAGCGAGGTGATTTGAAGATGCGATTTGATCGATGAACGTGCTATTTTTTTGAGGGTTTTTGATCCTAAGGCTATGAGGAATGAAATGCAACAAAATTCAAAGAGGAAGGGGCTGCCTCAACGGTCAACGACCGGAGGGAAGTTACCTCGACCGCCAGAGTTGGGGGAGGTGGTGGAGACGCCTCCGACCTCCTTCACCTTGGTTGATGGCACTACGCTGGAGCTGTCACCTCCAGGTATGCATGGAGCACGAGAGGAGCGAGGAGGGGTGGACCGAAGGTGTTCGAATTCAAATCAAAAGTTGGGTGCTCAATATATTTGGTTTGACCCGATGACTGAGGTGGTCCACAGACCAAGACGTATCACGCAGATCTTTGATCCACAGCCCGAGGTTTCACTTGGGCGGGCATCCTCGATCATGGGGGATGAAAAGTCAAGAAGGGTGCGACATGAAATCATGCAAGGAGCAGCTTGGAAAAATCGACAAAAAGGGGTCGAAACCAAGGCTCTGACAAGCTGCGAGGGCTAGGACAACCAGTTGACCAAGGTCAACTTTGACTGTCCCCTGATTGGTCCACGTGGACCAATCAGGAAAAATCCCTGGAAAAAGACTTATTAATTCAATAAAAAATATAAAAAAAGTCGAATTAAATTTAGGTTATTAAATAAAAAATACTTATTATTTTATGTAGTATTTTATTCTGATTTTTAATTATTTTTATGGAATATATTTTTACAAGTTTACTTTTACACCCCTTATAGGTATATTACCTATATATTTTATTCTTTTATTTTTTTGTGTATTTTTATTTTATTATTTTTATTTAGTATTTTATAAAAATGTAGAATACTTTTATGTATGTAATTATATTTTTATTTTATTTGAATTTTTCGTGTATTTAATAAAATATAAGTATGTGTTGTATAGGTATGTATATGGGTGTTAGACCTATGTATGAAATATACAAATATTTTATTTGAATTTATTTTGCATTTTTAGTCTGATTTTAATGTGTATATGAATTATAAATATTAATTACAAAATTATAAAAATATAAAATTATAAAAATAATGAATAAAGAATAAATTGAATATTTTATTATGTACAAGTATACAATAAGGGTCCAAAACTCAACTTTCAAACCGTAGCTCCGCCAAATGCGAAAGCCATTAAATAGCTTATTTTATTCTATATACAATTAAAGTGAGTTTGCTGCATTTGGAGTTTTTATTTGTGAGATACGGGTCTGGGAAGTTGGGATTCTGGAATTTTATTCAGACCATAACTTTTTATCTGTACATTATTTTTTAGTGAAATAAATTTTTTATTTTTTTATTTAATTATTTACAACTTTCATGTACAAAGTTTCTTTATTTGATGAATAAAAAGTGGAACCAAAAATAGGTCCCATAATGAATAAAGAATGAATTAAAAAGTGTAGGTATTTGGCCCTTATCTCCCCATACTTTATTCCTTGTCGACCTATTCATCAAGATGCCTAGGTCTCGGGGTTTTGGGTCATAAAATATTTACAATATTTTATTCTTTTTCTTTCCTTTTATTTATTCTATAATTTTGGCTTTAATTACAGTATTTTAGACACTATTTACATGTACATGCATGAATGCTAAGATGATGGAATTAAGGGTATTTACAGGCATTTACTAGGGTTTTTGAGGCCAAAATGATAGAATAAAGGTGATGAAATGTGGATTCATCATTGTCTCGGTAGTTTATATTGCTTCCATTCATAACATTGTTCTCAATTAATTCCTGACTTCGATGAAATATGTTTGCCAAACCCTAGATTCAATTGTTCTATTATATGACAAATGAGTTAACAAGTAGGACCCATAAGCTTATGTCGCCAATGATTCTTGACTGAGTGGGTTAGACTTTAGGAGCAACAGCTCCATCAATTTATTGATTTCGTGATAAATTGCATATGCTTATAGGATGAGCATGCATGGTGGATCTACTTTTTGGATTCAAATATCCGATGACGATTGCTTGGAGTACCGTGTCACCTGGATACCAACGATGGATGAATGCCTCATGCTCCTCTTTAAACATCACTTCGATATATGCGATAGGGTAGGTGGTACCTTCACCTCCCTGTCTGGCAGTGCATCACAATGCATTTCAACATGCAAATCGAGAAGAATTTTGACAGGCCCAAGCTCAACAATAGGTGTAAGATCATTAAGAAGAATATGGTGGATTTGTCTACCTGATGTGGAAGAGCGGGTGGGGCTGGGACCCAACTACCACAATAGTGTGGCTTTCCAGTCGTCGCATGATGATTTGGCAATCTGAGCGGAATTTTTTTCGACCTTTTCTCTCAATAATCTTCTCTTTGATTGAAGTCTACCTTTGAATCAGGATTGACTACTGTTGACAAGTACTAATTTTTTTACAACCATGTGACCTCGATTCTTGAAATGTATATACAAGATGTCATTCTTACGGTGCGATAGGACAAAGAGTCACGATTGTTGTTGTTATTGCCCAACTATAGCAATATAGGCTTAGAAGTATTTCGGAAGCACGAGGATGCGGAGGACTGCCTTTGGTACACATGCCCCATGGACATGAGTTAAGTTCTTTATTCGATCTTTCATAAACCCACATTTTAGCTGACAATGCTTATAAATGTACACCTTTCAGAAGACATGCGAATTCAGAGCTAAGGCATCCTCATTTCAACCGACGATGGAGTCATTGGCTACGGAGAAGCTTTTCCTCGAAGACATTATCAGTGGTGTTGTTCACAGATGATTTCCACCAAGAGAAGTTGGAGGAAACAAAGGGATTACCGCGGGAGAGGGAGCGACAAATAAAGCATCTGATTGGTGCATCAACCTCAGCAAGTGACAGCGTCGATGAGCCGGTGTGTGAAAGCATATAGTTATTGTAGTTTTATTATTTTAGAATGTAAGGCCGCCTCATTTATGTAAATATTGATGGATATATGATGTTCACAATTGGTAAATCGGGTTTTATAAAATGAGTTTCGAACTATGATACACGAGCTTGCAATTAAACTTATTTAATATAAATATAATCAATACAACCAACAGCTTTAACTAACTTTGAAACCTTATTCCACAAACCTTATTCCACTACCAAACGGAGAATAGCCCTTATTCTACCTTATTCCAGCTTATTCCACCTTATTCCTATCCTCCAGCCGAATAGAAATTATACCCTAATCCATCTTACTCCACCCCATCATCCCACCTTATTCCCCTACCAAATAGAGCGTGAGAAGCAGTCCAATAAAAATGAAATCAACCAAAAATACCATAGGGGTAGAAAGACAATTTAGGGGAAAGTCAGGTGTATCCTAACAAGTTTTACAACATTTAAAATACTCGAAAAGGGTTGCAAACACCTTATGTATAGGTATTAGATGTTAGTTCCATATATTAGGCATATTGAAATATACAAAGTTCATCAAAACATAATACGGGAGTAAGAATAGATATGTACAAAATGCATGGGTATACTCAACCTAAGTTAGCGTTACATACCATTTTGAATAATATCATGCAAGATAGTTCGAATCCAAAAAAAAACAAAGTTTGTCCCAAAAACAGATATCCTTCAACATCTTTGATTTACACTTGTAACATATGAAGGAAGCATTTTTCATTGTAATTACATGTTATGATTTTTCATTAAATTTTAAAAAATATATATAAGCAAAATATTACATCTTCCTAGTAATTAAATCGTCTACCATCGTCAAAGATGACAGCTCTATCTTGAGCACATCCCTTCTGAATGAGATCATTTCCATAGCAGTGGAACCTAGAGCAAAAGTAGTTCAGATCCAAAGATGTGTGCACCTCCTATTCCCAATGCCAGGCCAAATTCCAGACTTGATCTTCAGAAACCTTTCTCATAATTGCAGACTTCGAACTCTTCACAAAATCAATTGTACAGATCAATCATTCCAGCTCTTGATATCCATCTTCCACATTTCTGCAATCTTCAAAAATTTAATCAGGAGCTTTAAACATCCTGGCATAAAATAGCAGCCGATTACTTGCAATCCTCTAAAACAATCCTGATCTTGAGTGAACAAACCCCAGAAGGTACCTGCAGTCGGACAAGAACGATATAAAAGACGCAATATACTTTCGAGAAATAAACGGATTAGGATACTCAGCTTCTATGGACACAACATTTTGATGTGAAGCCTCTTCAAACAGCCAGCAGAGCCCCAAAGACCATGGAGCTCATGAATCTTCCATACTCAAACAGTTATCTGATGCATACACTGCATTTCCCAGATCGCGTGCCAAAGCATAATCAGAATTAAGAATCTTCTGCTCAACATCTTTTGAAAGCCAAAACACACTGACCTAATCAAGAGACAATCCTTGAGCTGCAAGGATTCACAGCACAGTTTGACCATTATAGCATCCAAAAATTTTAGGGACTCCATAGGAGAAAAGGGACTTAGCTTTTGTGGAAGTGGGCACCTCCCTGTTCAATCTTTAGGAAATCTCTTCTTCACTCAACTTTTTCAAATCTTCATCTAACAACCAAACCATCCAAATTCAGGTCTTGTAGACATCATGAGTAGCAGTTGCTCCAATAACAACCTTTTGTTTGGGTTTAACATACCAGCAACTTCAATACCACTTAAAAGAATATCAAAGCTTTTCTAGAAGCAAAGAGAAAATGCCAATATAAAGACAAAATTCCACAATAAAAAGGGACTTAGCTTCCATACACACATCTGAAATGTGTGTGGTTCACTAATCCATTGCCAAGGAAGAGAAAAACCATCATTATGTAAAATCCAACTTCCAAGCTTTGGCGCAACAGCATATATACCACCATCTTAATAGAGCCAAAGATGGTAATTTAAATTGTTAAACAAAGAAATCAGAGTTTGAAAAGGGGATTTATTTTTCCATTCATACATCATATAGATGTGTGCACTTGTTCAATGTGCCAATACTTTCAGCCAGACAATCCATAAACAGACCAATTAAGAGCCAACTCAGAACAGTAAAAAAGGAAAACCAAACCCATAGCAGCAGCTTGAAACTGTAAGCTTTTAAATTTGTAATTCCAGATTCGAGCTTAAAGATTTAAGACAGAATCAAATAGTTCAAACTCCATTTACCATCATTTAGACCTAATATAAGATATATTATACCTTTCCACAACATAAGCTTTCCCTGCAAAGATAATCAAAGATGCACATTCGTTAGCGAGTCAGCAATAGAATTAACTTCTTGATATTGATGGGAGACTTTCCTTATAAATTCTACCAGATCTTTAAATACCAGATATGATATTTTTCTTCTATAATCATTTGATCAAACACCTGTGAATCAACCTCCGGTATCGGAAGTAAAGAACCAATAATCATGCACCATTCTCATATAGAAGAAGTTACATATCACAAACCATACAAAATTTAAAGCTGAATACATAACCCAACAACAACATCCGGCCTTTATTCTAAAACATGAAATTCACAATTTGTTAACAGTACTTGATGGAGATTTGATGCTAATTATCAAGAAATGATTGATAACAATCAAATTATATCCCTATGATCCAAAGTTTGATTGGACGCTTTTGGGGAACATGCAGTTCATTGTCGTGAACTCCCAGGTTTTAAATATAGACATGATTTTGTAAGGGATGTCCTTTATAATGTTCTCAGACATGCTGGAGTTGCTTCCAAGAAAGAAGCACCTGTAAATTTTTTGACGGATCCACAAGACGAGAGATCGACACTCAGACCAGCAGATATTTTGATATTTGGATGGGCTGGAGGGAAACATGCGTGTTGATTTGATTGGAGTTTCTCCATTGGTGAGTCCAATAATGAGTGATTTTATTGCGGGATACACTGCACAGAAAGCTGCCTCGGCTAAAGTTGATAAGCATGAGAAGGCTTGTATTGACAATCGGCATGTATTCATTCCTTTTGGTTTTGACACCTTCGGATTCTTGTCAACTGAAGCAGTAGTGCTCCTCAAAAGAGTCCAAAGAATTATGCATAGCAATGTTATGGTTCCCAGATCTATAGATGTTGTATTTCGAAGAATTGGATTTGCCATCCAAAAGGGATTGGCGGCGCAGCTTGTTGCCCATCTCCCATCAATCTCTATGTAATTTTTTTATCCGTTCGATAATAGTTTGATAAAGTCCTTACTTAATTAAGATGAAAATCGGCGAATAAAAAAAATGATGGAAATTATATTTTACAATTTAGTGTACTATTATTACAGATCAATGCAAGACAATCGAAGGAAACAACAAACTTGATCTACCACAAATAAAATTTAGAACATTATTGAAAATAGAGATTGGCTTTTTATCAGTTTGGAGAAAAATAAATTTCTAGCCTGAACAAAGTTGAACCAATCTCCAACGTCGATTAAACCTGAAATTAGTTTTAGGCTAAATATTTTTTTTAGAAAATTAGTTTTAGGCTAAAGAAAAAAATTAGAAATGACGACAATTTCAACAAATTATAACAACATGAAAACTATATAGATAACAACCACAATTTTAATTCACATGGAAAAATAAAAAAATACAACAAACGCACCGACAATTACTGCTACGGATAAAATATTATCAATATGAATTACATTTGCAATACCTGTAACAGTCACACTAAATACCGTAAAAGTTTTATTAGCAAAAATAGCAATTATAAGTTCTAACCCGGAAGAAGTGACGATAATTATTAAGCAAAACTATTGCTACAATTTATCCTGAACAAATGAAATACGAGCATCACATGTTCTCATGAACGAAGTCAGGAAAGTTGGATTGGGGGACCAAATATAATAGGAAGATATTTTTTAACAAATATAGAGATTGTTTACTTAAGGTGTAAAATTGAATTTCATGTCATATCATGCCATCTTTAAAAATACTAAAGATTTTTTGTTGAACGCATCACAATATTTTTAAAAATATGAAAAGAAAGACGTGAATAATAAAAATGGGTCAACGGGGCTGCCCCCTGGGGGCAGCCTTGTTGGCTGCCCCGTCCTATTTTTTGTCAATTTTTTTATTTTTTTTGAAAAATATCGTAATGTATATTCATCTCTATATACCTCCTATATGCCATTCGAATTTCATCAAAAATAGAGACTCCTACGGCCTCCATCTAGACATGGTCAATTTAAAAAATCCTGCGACCGTTAAAAAAGTAATTTCTGGATGGAGGCCGTATGAGTCTCTGTTTCTGATGAAATTCGAATGTCATATAGGAGGGATATAGGGATGAATATACATGGTGATATTTTTCTAAAAAATTTAAAAAATTTTGTGAAAAATGGAGATGGGGGCAGCCCCATTTTTCCCTAATAAAAATACCAATAAATTACCAAAGTTGAAGGCAAGACTTCGATACTAACATCTTTTCAAAGAAAAATTATAGTCATTCATCTTCTTTGTCATTTAAAATTGTTCCTAGAAGGAATTATTAACCATGTTAAAATTTTTCATAATATGAAAATTAAATGAGATCGAACATACCTTTATATAAAGCTATTTAAAACGCACTCTCATTAACTTTGAATTATACTCATTTGTAATTGGCAATTGAGGTATAGCTAGGGTCTTTTTTGTAATTTACCATATATAATTTTCTTTCCGCATTTGAAATGACTCTAAAATACATTATATCACGTGTAACACTATAACATATCTAAATCTTCATTTACAGACATATAGAATTAGTACTATGCATATATGTATCTGTATTCGCTAGAAAAGTTTGTAACCATATTCATATCCATATCCTCAAAAAGATTGAAAATGATATATGTATACATAAAAAAATCTAATACACATATCTGTATCCGTCAAAAGAAAAATAATATAATATCCATATCTGCTTAAAAATGGATGCAATGATGGTCATATACGGATATATCCTTATCCGATTGCATCCCTTATAATGTAATATTACCTTTTGAGTATTTTTTACTAACTTTTGATTTTTGTTGCTCTTAAAAAAACTTACATTATAAGCTTGGACTTTTGGAGCTTTGTCTCAAGTAATCAGATGCTCAGAATGTGATATGATATGATTCCGGAGACTTGATTTTTCCAATAAATTGGTATTAGATTTTTTTCATATAGGCTTGTATTTTTTATTCGTTCCATATTTTCTATAATTTGAAGCAGAAGATTTCAAATAATATATATAAATATGATAAGCTTTATGGTGATTCAGTTGGAATCCATCAATTTCAAATCTTATCTATTTAGTAAGCAACAAATTTAAAGGATTTATAATCCAAAAAATGAACTGTTCGTTTTCTTTAAGTGATATTATAGTAAATTCCAAGGGAATAAATTTTTCCAGTAAATTGCTATTAGAAATTCTTCATGGATCGTGCAGTTTAATATTTTTATTCCTTTTAAAATTAAGTTTTAGAATTTTTATAATTTGAAGTAGAAAATTTCAAGAATCAAGACCCATCTGTGACGAGCATTAAGATCGATTTGGTTGAGATTTATCACCATAAAAAATTATTAAACTAAAAAAATATGTTTGATGATATTGTTACATGTACATTTCCATCGAGCAATGAGGGAGGATTGGATGAAATCAATAGAATCAGAGGACGGGATGGTGTCGGAACATCTGTATTGAAGTTATGACACAAGAAACTGTCGAAATGTGGTTCATTTGTGTTGATGGACACATGAAGGAGAAGATGTCAAGATGGTAAAAATGTCATTCTGGTATCCTTAGAAAGTGAGGAGAATATACGAATTGTTCGAACGGGGAGTTGGACGGGCATATCGGTTGTTCGAACGGGATTTTAACTTTTACATTTGAAAACATAAACTAGTCTAGGGGGGTCAATTCCCGTATCTCCTAGAATTAAGGAGGGAATGCATGGAGTGATGGGGAGGCCTGACCCCCTCCCGTCCCCCTCCCTCCGTCCCTACATGTTCTCGCCCCGCCCTGCATGTTCTCGCTCTACGATGACATGCACGTCAGTGATGAAGCAGATCCAGGCAACACAAACCCCTGACGGTCGTGAGATCAATGTCCGCCCACTGATCCACATTGTCGAGGACGTCTTGCAGAGGGCGAAGCCAACCGTAGTTGTGATAATCAATCGATGATAACATGTACAGTACTGGATCTATTCGACTAGGGATAATAATATCTGGTTATGTTAATTTATTTTTTTCTTTTGATTTGGAACATTTGCCGCAGCAGGCTCACATGGACATGATCACCGACGATAAGTTTCACCAAGCCAGGGTTATTGGCACTCTCAAAGCCTTGGCCTTCACAATCCATAAGATTTCCTGTGAGTTACGTAACAGTAATGCTGGTTGGGTTTGTTTACTTGTTATATATAATCTAAACTTCAAACGCAAATCTCATAGAAGGTCACCACCACCAGTGCTAATGACGTGCATGCCACAACCATCTGGCTGGACGCCATGTTCTTCGTCTTCGGCAAGCTTGTCAAGCATATGCGCATCAACAAGGTTTTCAATCTCATTTACAACTCCATACAACCATTGCGACCTCGGTCATGTTGAGGTCTCCATCTACTTCCAGATATCATTATTTCATTGATGGTGTCTTTAAATAATCCTACATGCAAGGGTTAGATACGTTAACATTTGAGAGATCTTCTGTTTCTATTTTGATGATTTTTAAAAAAAATAAATTGATGATAAAGTGGAGAGTATACCAATTTTGGTCAATATATAGAGTGGTATTATCAGTTTAAAATTTCAAACTGGACTTTGTACTTCTGAAATGCGTTGGCCCCTTCCACAAGAACTTCACCGCCATCATCAGCCCCAATTCGTTAATGGCAAGAGCAAATTCATCAGCGACATGCTCTTCGTATTCGGCAAGCATGCCAAGAAGATGCGCCTCAACAAGATCTCTAAGCTCATCTACAACTCCACCAACCATCGCTACCTTGATTGCGATGATGTCTCCGTCCATTTCTAGGAGATCATTGACTCGGTAGCCCCTACCGCTTATGCCTTCTGATACCACGAGGAAAGTTATTCACACTCATCATTATTGATCCCTTTTTAGGAGGAGGACATGTATGTGGTTGGTGTTCGTGATCATGCAGATCACACTTTGTGACAATTCGTCGAGGTATTACATAAATGATCGCGATAGAAACTTCATTAAGGTTACAAAGAAGCTGAAGGAGAGGGGTGTAGACCTGGACAACAACTGGCTTCTGATTCTTCAGATTTTATTAACAACACTACTTGATAACTTCCATGTTTTAAGATTTTTAGCTTTTATTAACAATACTACTTGATAACTTCTATGTTCTAAGATTTTTTATTTTGATATCAGTGATTTGTAGCATTGATCTTTTGTGTAGGTTGAGGTTGAGAAGATCTCGCTTATGAAGCTAAAGGTGAAGGGATCGCACGATGAAGGGTTTCTTGAGTACTTAGAGGATATCATTGCATGATATTTCTCCCGATCTCATCTTCATTTTTTTGCAGTCGTTTGATCGCCATCAAGGTTTCATCTGACTTTACCCTCTTGACGATCATACACTTCTCTCACAATTAGAGACGGTAAGGTTTTTTGCCTAAAAATATTTGTTTTTTACCCTAACGAATATGAGAAGGGGTTATAAGCTATTAGTACTTTCTCCATTAAATTGTTTGTGTTCAGCTGGATTTGGCTCCACAACTTCTAAGGTAATTTGAAAGATTTTTAGTTGGTTTTTCATTGTATTTATTTGTTTTTTTATTGTGATTATGTGGCTAACTAGTTTGGAAATCTATTATTATTACTAAAGTGTTTTCATTGTGGTTATTTGTTTATTTTCAACTGATTTTGGCTCTACAACTTGCGAGACATTCAACGAGATTTTCAGTTGATTTGTCATTGTGTTTATTTGATTTTTTCATTGTTATTATGTGGCTAACTAGGTTGAAACATAATATATAACTATTACTGAGGTTGTGTTTTTCATTATGGTTATTTGTTTATGTTTGACTGGCTTTAGCTCCACAACTTGCAAGGCTATCTGGAATAATTTGAAATGGTTTTCCATTGTGTTTATTTGGCTTTTTCAGTGTGCTTATATGACCGACTAGGCTAGATATATGTTGTTGAAATATGTTTTTGTATTAAATTTTGCAGGTGAATGGTGTTAGAATCTAAACGATATCCGACAAAAGAAGAAAGTCCTCCCAGTTTTTTTGAAAAATTATCAGTCAAAAAAACCGTGTAGTTGACTTTTGCAATGTATAAAGTTAGGAACAACAAATGTATTAGAATTGATACTTTTATTATCTTTCTCCACTCCTTTTAATTGGTACTTTTATGTGTTCGAATCACTAACATGGCTTTCTTTTAAAAAAGTTATTTATCTGAATTATGATATAGATGACTTCTTAAATTTGTCAGCTTGTTTTAACCATATAATATTAAGTCATTGTCATGAACTATATTTATATCAAACACATGCCTAAATTTTTAAACATCTTTCTATACAACAACATCGACAATAACAAAGCCTTTTCCCACAATTAAGTAGGGTCGATTACATAGATTCTTCACCTCCATTCAGATCTATCCTGAGTCAATCTCGGGCTTATATCCAAAAAAATTAAGATCCCTTTGTATAGTCTCTTTCCAACACTTCTTGGGTCATCCTCGCTCTCTCTTAGCCGGCTCAACATCCCAACACTCGTAGTTTCTAACTGGTGCATCCATTGATCTTCTTTGCAAATGAACAAACCATCTTAAGCGGTTTTCTCGCATCTTATCCTCGCTCGAAGCTACACCAACTTTCTTTCTCGCATCAGTCTCGCACCTTTAAACATTTTTCTATATTAAAATATTTTATTTTATTCCACCATAAAGCACGGGTATGCACCCTAGTCTATAACAAACGTAAACCCTCGTCATTAGGGACGCAAATGGACAGATACATATATAGATATTACCGTATCCTTATCCATTTTTGAATATGAATACGGATGCGAATGTGGATATTGACAGATATTAAAACTTGCTTATCATATCCTTAAAAACTGATATGGGTCTAAAATAGATACTAATCGTATACGAGTAACATTAAAAATACTCTATAGAATCGACTTAAATATCTATGAATCGGATGAAAGCACATGATATAAATTTACTAAATGTATCTGTATCATAAAAATTATACAAATATGGTAAAAGAAGGTGTAGAATTATGTTATATAGGATTAAAAATAAATCTATAACTATATTTATATACGAAAATGGATATACAAATACGGATACAATGTTCATATACGTATATACAAAAATGAATGTATGGATGCGGATATCAAAATGATATTTATATCCGTATCTATTTTAAAACGGATATGACTACGGATGTCAAAATCTGCATACTACGATCACGTATCAGATGCGGATATATACCTAACCCTTTGCATCTATGCTCGTCATTGATAACCCACGGCAAATGTCACTGCCTATACCTCGAGAATGATCGCAGTCCGACTGCCCATCAACAACTGTCGAAAATACATAAACCCTGACACCAGCCACACTGGAGACACAAAAGAGAACCGCATCGTGAGATTTTCCCCAGACAGGGCATAGCCATGTCCGTAATTCCCGGTCAGGGCATCGTAGAAAAGTTTTCCCAGTGATTCAGCGAACAGTTCGCCGATCGGCAAACCGTTTGCCGATCATACATAAAAATAATATATAATATTATTTCGGAAAATTTTTCAATTTTATATTATAAAAAATAATATATAAAAATATTTGAAATTGAGAATCGGTAAACCATTTGCCGATTCTCAATTTCAAATATTTTTATATATTATTTTTTATAATATAAAATTGAATGGTTTTGTGGAATAGCATTGATTGGCAAACGGTTTGCCGATCGGCGAACCGTTCGCGGAATCATGCCCTGACTGGGATATTATTTTCTGCGATGCCCTGACCAAGAATTACAGATAGGGTTATGGCCTGTACAGGAAAAATCTCCCACATGGTCGCTCTTCGAACTGTTGGGCAGTGACCACAAAAGAAAAGAGGGTACAACTGTCACCATCCACAACCCTTCGACCCACTGGACAAAATAGAGGATCAGACATCACACTGTCGACAACTCTTCAAACCGCTGGACACAAAAGGAAATAGGACTACATCTAGCAATTCACATAAATTCGATGAGAAGGTCAGGAATAAGAGTTCACGTGGCTTGACGCAAACAACAAGCAAAACACCAGAATATAAGGGGAGTGCGAGGGAAAGCGTCCACACGAGGAAGACGCTCACATAATCAAACATTAGTTAGAGATGATGAAATGTTCACGAGGAGCTCTCTTCATGGGCGGTTGAAATCAATACTCAGGCAAATGATTGAAGGGAGCATCGAGATCCACATGTCTCAAAGTCCAACGACCAATGCATCCTCCATCACCAGTGGAGGTTTGAGATTGCACCAATAGCCCTAATTACTTGCTGCTCTCTTAATCTGACTTTAAACTATACTCCTGCAGCAGTCTCCTCCTCCATTCTTCGATCGATAATGCTTGAGGTGTGGAGGAGGGGAAGATCCAATGACCTTCCAATCGTAAGAGATGCTCCCAACTGATGATCTTATCCCCTTCAAGGAAGTAATAGACTTGATCTTCCTTAGCTCGGTCGATGGTGAATCGTTGTGTGTGTGGGGGAGGGGGGGAGGAAGGGTCATGTGCGGTGGAAGAGAGGGAGACTTAGCTCCATTCTCGATGATCGACCGAAAATGGATATGATGTGGGGATAGACAAAGACATGATAGAGGAAGATGATGAGGTGGAAATTGAGGTGAATGGAGATGCAAATAGATGTGTGTGTGGCTGACAAAAGAGATGAATGGTGAAAAGAGGAATGCATACACAGAGAAACTGAACGAGAAGATGGTGGATTATAAGGAAGACATGGTGAAGATGGAGGTGCGTGGATGGGGAGCAATTGTCTAGATCGAAGCTCTAGGATGCATATGGAATGATTGTGCTCGGAGGATTGAAGCTTAGAGCTTCTATGGAGATGGAAGGCTCTGAAATATATGATGTGCTACTTCCCAACACTTCAGTTAAGTTCGATTGAAAGTGGAAGGACCTGGACTCTCCTATATCCTCTCGTCGTTGATCAAATTTACTCTTATGTTGTCACCGACATAAGAGGACGATCCAGAGATGGTATATCTTATAGGAATTTTCGTTAGGGTGGGACAAGGGCAAACTTATTCCCCGTGAACTCTAGGTGGATTTATAATTTGTTAAGTGCTCATGGCCCGTGGACGTGGGTGGGGACAACGGCTCCTTTACAAAATTTGTAACAAAGCCATTTCCCTCAACCACAGCTTCCTCTTTAAAGTGAATCATGTAAGGGACACTGCAATGGCTTAAGTATAGCCCTCCTTGTCATGCCTTTGGGTAGCGGGCTCCACTATCCCACCATTTACCACCCACTTCGTCGTCCGATCGAGCATCGTCAGTGGATTACAATTACTTACTCCTTTTCCACTGGCGACCATTTTGTTACTGTGAGTAGGGATTCATATCAAACGAGTACTTGCATATGTTCACATATCTTCTAAAGTTTTGATTGTAATGATACCGAGTAATCGTTAAACATCATCTTATTGAAGGTTATGGAGAAAACCTTTAGCGCATCACGGAAGTGTGATCATCGCATCATATGCGATCGGGAGTGACTAGTCATATTAGTCGCTTGAGGTAGCAGAATTTAAAAAATTTCAAATGCGATGAAACCAAATGATCCCAAAACACTTCTCGGATCATTTCATCTAAATCACAAAGGATTATTAGGGTTACCTCTTAAAGCGTGGTTGTGACCACTCTCTAAATGAAGAAACCTCATGTCTCAAGTCCGGTCCAACGGAGGAGACACTTACGAGCGCGTTGATGAAATACTTGTTCTTCACAATCCATATTGATGATTCAAGCAGCAAATCCTAATCTTGACTCAAAAAATCCGAGGTCTTCTTCACGAGCGAAGTGCACTGAAGGAAATGAAGATCCACAAGCTGTCGAAGCGGTGGCACAACGACGTGGCGACGATAACGATCCTCTCTAGTGTTTAGTGTGGACGACTACTCTAAAGAGGGAGAGAGGGGCATGTGTAGAGAATATGAGTGAGAGAGAGAGGCTATTCAATTGTTGTATGTAAAAGAAAAGGTAGGATTGCCTCTTTTATTGTATTTGGGAGTTCATGGATTCCAATTAGGGTTGGGCATAGGCCGGGCTCGGACCGGGTTCGCCTTGGCCCGGCCCAAGCCCATTTTAGAATATGGGCTAACGGGTCGGGCCTAGGCCCATTTTATTTTCAAAAATTAGGCCCAAGCCCAAACCCGGCCTAAACAAAATGGGTTGGGTGCGGGTCGGGCCGGCCCAAGTTAACACCTATGTATACCAATATCATGTCTTCCATTCTTCTTGCATTTGTGTGGTTGTTTCTTATGCATGTGTGCATGTTTAAAACTATAAAGCATGCTAACTAATTTGTGATTTTAACATTAGTTGTATGTTGGAAATACAAATGTGGTAAAAATATGGCGACTTAAACCACCATTCAATTCACCATTACATATTCTATTGTAGATGCGGGCACTATGACCCAATACAGATTGGTTACTTACAGTTGTACATGTTGTAACACTTGAGGACACATATTCCCAATCTTGTATATTAATGTAATAATATCCTCAATCCACTCATGGATATGATTATTATTGTGTCTAAGCATTTATTCTACACCCGAATAAGGATATTAAAGTTAGAACATGGTATTTGAAATGAACATGAATATAATTGATATAATTATACCGTACTAGATATGAATATACTTGCTTTAGAATAGGTCGGGCTATCGGGCTAACGGGTTTGGGCCTTCTCAGGCCCAAACCTGGCCCGATAATCAATATGGGCTCATTTTAGGGCCCACGGCCCGCCCATTAAATTTCGAGTTCGGGTTTGGGTCGGGTTATACGGGTTGGGTTTTGGGTCGGGTCGGGCCATTCCCAATCCAATGCCCAACCCTAACTCCAATCCACGTGAAACACAAAATCAACGGTTGATATTGATTTGTGTTTCTATTCAATGGCCATGATTTTATTGTAAAAATACAACAACAATTAATCTAGATTAAGTTAAATATATATTGAATAATCAATATAATTTAATTTGAACTAAATCAATTAGCATAGAAGGATTAGGAAGGAGGTCACCCACCTTCCTAAAAGGGGGAGGATGGCTACCTTTGAGAACAAGTCAAAGGGTGACTGTCCACCATCCATTAAATGGATGGTGTTGGCTCTTCTAATCCTTCATATATATTCACAACAACTTTTGTTGTAAATTAATTCACAGAAATAATTCCAAATTGATTTTGTGATATTACAATCATGCTATTAAATAATTGTAAATCATATTCACAACTTAAAATAAAATATAAATTATATTTCCAATTAATTCCAGTGTGAATCCAATTCACATCAACAAAATTAATGTATAAAGATACTATTTACAATAATCTCTCTCTAATATATTATAAATCACATTTATAATATATATAAATAATATGGATAGTGTTATCCGCATTATTCATATATTTGATAATTAAATCATATTTAATCACCTTGGATCTCTATCTTATATGTCCAAATAATATGAATCACATTCACATTATTCTAATCTTTTAAATCACATTTAATTATCTAAGATAATGCTTCTTATATGATCAAATAATATGAATCAAATTCATATTATTCATGATAATTAAATCACATTTAATTGTAAATTTTCCTCAATGCTCAGACACATTATCAACAATGAAATTATCCTTAAACTTTTTCAAGAATAATACACTTTCTCTGCGGATACTTGGAGATAAGGGCATGGCGATTGTACGTTCCATATATAGTGATTTCGATATTGAGATTATATCTCAAATCCAGATCTCGAGGCCCTCCCATAGATGTTTGATTAAATTAAAGCCGTAAATCTAAGCTTTCTCATTGCATCTGAATCATATTCAGATCATTTTCCAACATTTGGACAAAAATTAGATTACTTCTCTATGAGGGGAGTCACTAAAATCCAAACTTGTTTCATCACTCTCTCGGAATGGAAGAGTCATGATTAGACAATCGTTTACGATCACATCACCCTTAGGTATCCTAATACATGTATATCCTGCATATTGGAAATCTAGAATAAACCAGAAGTTTTAGGTCAATTTAGACTATCTCCTTCAGGGTTTTTATCATTAAGTTTCTCACTTGATCATTGGGAGTTGGTATCTATCATATATTTTCCAAAAGCATATATCATACCCAGGTATTGATTATATACTTTCCAGAAGCATATGTCAAACCTGCAAATTCTGTCAAGTTTCCAAAGTGAGACGGTCGTGCATGGAATTTGATCCCAATATCTCATAAGTGAGCTCATGTCTTCCGGTTCAGTGAATGATCATGTATGATCCCTTTGAGAGATCGTATTACTCATATACCCTTGTATGCACACCAACATGCCGATGTATAGACCTTGATTAGATCATCAACCTATTGGTTTGTCAAATGTGCATACTCAGACATATAGTAACATATCTATCTCCGGTCAGAGGATGTGTGCCTATATCGTGACAATATACAATATAGGTCTTGGTTATCTCGATCTCGCTAAGTCAACTCTTTGACCTAACTTATCTAACACCTCGGAATCTTTATTCCTAAGTAGAGGACTTGCATCAAGAGGTCTGATAGATATCAACCCATGAGAGAAAGGATTGTCATCTCCTACTCAGACTAGGGATCATACCTTAATAATCATTTGACGGCGCTTGATGAGTCTTCAATCTAACTCTTTAGATATTCATCCAAACACCAACCTCTATGATTCAACAATTGAGTCAACAACAGTATGATCATCAAGATGGCCATGATACATAACCCTAATTGTAATGATCATAAAGATGGCCATGGTACATAACCCTAATTATACTAGGGGACCTATTATACAAATTAGTTATTCTTCATTTCAGATCAGGGAATGATATTTGCAATAACATTTATTGCACAATGGCTTGCTCGTGGGCTCCCATATCCAACAATCTCCCACCAACCCAAAGAGCCACTAATAGGCTAATCTTTAAACCCACGCTCATGTGATAATAATAAATCATTTAAAAAAATAGCTTGGTAAGCTGATTAGTCACTCTGTTCCTAAGAAACTACGCCAAATCCTTTTATGATTCTTGCATATCTCTTAGTAACATTGCTCGCATCCAATGCGAATGTTGCATCTTATGCAACCAATACCCAGTATTGTTAAAGGAGTTGTAGTGTCTTTGATACTACAACTCAATAATCATTATGTAATTTTGATTATCCTTATTAGAGTACCCTTATTCCCAGAGATCTCTATCTCCTATGACTAAGACCAAGGCTTAAGTCTTATAAGGCATCTGCAGTTAAGACCTATTAGATCACCATCTATAAAGTCTTATATTCTTGAAGATAAAACTTAGATATCACTATCTCTAAAGTCTTGTCATCTTTGAAGATATTGTTAACTTATTACTGCAATCAAGTGTTTTATCCTTAGTTTAATTAGTAATAGTTTACTACTTCCAATAGATGGCAGATATTTGGCTTTTGTACATATTTAGCATATACCAGGCTTCTCATAACTGATGTGTAAGGGCAAGCAATTTTAGCATTCACTTCCTCAACTTCTTTGAGGTGTTATATTTTCAGATAGATCAATATCATATCTTAAGGGAAGGACGTCATTATTGGGATTTTTCCCAAAAATGGAACATGTCCAAGGTGTACCACTAGTGTGATGGTCCCAATACCCTCTTCTCTTTGCTTCTAAACATCTTCAGAACTAAGATCTAAGAGGTACCTTTGATATCTTTCATCTCAAGGTATGGAACAACCATACTATAAAACACTTACTATCATCCTTATATCATTCCAAATGATTAGGATATTATCTTCATTTAGCATGATGAACACAATGGCACTTCCATTAAGCTTCACACAATCCATCAAAATTTTGTATGAAATCATAACCTTTAAAATTTCATTAAATATGATGTTTCGACTGCTAGAAGCTTATTTGAGTCCATCGATGGGGTTCTCTTACACACTTTATGTTCCTCGACTATGAAGCTCTGGGCCTACTTCATATGAATGTTCCCGGAGAGGTGTTCATAGTTGAATGCAATCTTGACTTCTATCTTGTAGATGTCATAGCCAAGTTGTGTAACTATAGTTAGCAATATTCTGATGGGTTTAAGTAAGGTCATTGAAGAGCAAGTCTCATCACAAGCGAGTCTTCTCTTCATGTGTAGCTTTTGGCTACGAACCGTACTTTGAAGGTCTCTACTTCTCATCAGATTTCCTCTTTCTCTTGAAGATACATTTCTACCTAATGGGTCTCTACCCTTATAGGTGGATCATCGAGGGTCCATATACAGCACATGTATATAAAGTCTGCTTTAGACTTTATTGCTAACATCCATCTCTCCATGTCATGATCCTTGGAAGCTTCATCATATGAAGTCAGATCATTGTCAGACTTAGCTGACACATGGAATCCATCCTCAAACTCATTTGAAGAGGTATGAATATTTCATCTTTAATTGTCCTTTTAGTTTCCGATTTTACAAGCCTCGTTATCTTCTAAAGATTAAATGAGTTCCTACACTTCATTTTCATCTTGATTCTCAAGAAAGTCATCCTCTTAGAATCATATTCTTAGAGATGAAATCCTTTAAGAATCTCAAGGTCATAAAGTATGTATCCAATACCATCCTTTATATTCTTAATGAAGTAGCACTTTAATGTGTTAGATTCTAGCTTAATTGCATCCATGAGATGGTTATGGACCAAGTATCCCAAAATCCTCAAGTATCTGGCACTAGACTAGGTTCTAAACCATAGCTTATGAGGGTTTTCGGATTTAGATTTGCATGGAATCTTATTAAGGATATATATTGTAGTCTAATACATATATACTTGGAAACTAAGAGGTAATTATGCTAATATTCTTCATTGATAAAATCATGTCGCACGTGATCCAATTGCTTATCCATACAACTATATTGAGTTTAGGTATATCAGGAGGAGTGAGATAGGAATAATATTCATATCTCTATAAGGTATTCCTTGAATTCATCTAATAGGTACTTACGTCATAGGTTAGATCAAATTCATTTCATCTTCCTTCAAACTTTGATTCTAAATCAAAATTGTGAAATCTTTGAACATTTCAAATGTTCCTAAGGTGAAGGGGAGAAATCTCATATCACAAATAATCATCAATTGATAGCACATATCATTAATGTTCATTATGATATAGATAATCCAGTACATCAATATGTATGAGACCTTGAATACATTGGCATCTTACACCATTCCCAGAGAAGGGTACATTGGATAATTTCTACTTTGAATACAATATTTACAAGTATGTAAGATTTGAAATTTCAGACACTCTAAAGCTCCATCTCTTTCTAGTCTCTTGATCTCATCAATAGACTTATGTCCAAGGCTTGATGCCAGATCATTGTCAAATGATCTTCATTCTCCTATTGATCTTTTAAGGTTTAATTTTCAGTATTTAGAAATGTTAATGAACTATTCATTAAATGTTCTAATTTAATAGAGTCCTTAGATGTTAGATTACTATATGAAATATATCTATCATAAATCTTTATGATATGTCTATTCCAGAATTCATGAGTGTATTCTAATAAATAGGTCATAGAGACATTCTCTAAGACTAAGGGATCTCCCTATGAAAATATGAAGTCTATCTATCCAACGAGATTGTTGCAATAATTGCATCAATATCCATGTAGATGAATATTAAACTTTAAGAACAGATTTTTCTAATCTTCTAAAACATATACAATCAATTGCAAGTGTTATTAGAAGAATGAGATATAATTTTAGACTTCGATCTTATCTAATAAGCAAGTCAATTTCTATGATTGTATGTAGATGTATAATATTCCGATGCACTATCCAGAACCTTCTCTAAGGATCTTAGATAGTTTATGTAGTCATACTATCAATACATCGGCTTGTTGCAGTATTGGAATTCATCCAACCCTTTGATGTTATATGGAAGTCATAGAAGTTCAATCAACTCTTTGACTTTCCTTCTTATTTGGATCAGACCCATGCTTCCATTGTGCTCCCTTCATCTATAAACAATCATTGCTTAAGACAAAGGAACTCTTATGTTCAACTCAAAAGTTTTTCAATATAAGAGCATTTCAACATTTATGCATGCTTCATTTAAGTCATGCAATATGAATCTTATGAAGTTTCATGAATGACTTAAGTATAGACAGTAGAATGATGTCACTTGTCGTATCTACATCCATCTTAACTCTTAAAGACTTTTTGTTTAGGCAGGTACTCAAAACATTTTGAGTACATCATCTCTTATCGAGTCACCATTCTGCATAATGCGGTGAATCATGTCATTCATGATTAAATGTCGAGAGCACATATGTATGCCAAAACATCTTCTTAGATTTTATAAGGATTTTTGATAATTACAATTATCATCAACATGATACTTCCAAAGCACATTTAATGAGATATCAATACTATAGAAACATACAAACCCAAGATTGTTGTCCTATTATCTATTTAATCATCATTCCTCATTATTATGAGGAAACTCGCACATTGCAACCACATACGTTATGTGTCCAACTGCAAGTATAATATATTGATCATGATCCAATTCATGATATTTTGCTTGTTATCATTGAGTATAATATTGAGTGGATTTAATGTAGGTTATGTAAAATAAGATAATTTACATAAATACATATTTTACTTTGATTTAGGATTTTTATAGCAAAGCTCTCTTGCCTTGTCAACTCTGAAAGTTCATCCCTTATTCACTTTCGAAGCAAGATACATACTTACCATTATATCTCAAGCAAGATCTGAGATCTCCTTTCTTACCTTTGTTACATCCCAATAATATTAAAATCTGTAACTCGGATAAAAAGAAGCAGGAACTCATTCTGTCTTGAAAGTTCAACTTGCATTTCCCAATTCGGTCTTTAACATCTGGGCCCACCATCCCCAAGGCGATGTTGACTCGTCATTAATTGAACTAACCGTCAACATGATTGGAACTCGATATGCGCAATCAATATCGTCCCAATAATATTAGGAACCAATATTGGGTTCAATACACATACAACCTTACTCTTTTGAGAAGCAAAGAGCCCGATCAATATGCGCTTGTATGCAGGAGCTGTCACTTCGGACAGACGTCTCCTACATACAATCCATTGTGATGGAACCCTTTGCCTTGATGTAAGACCATGGGTGTCACTTTGTGATCCTCCATATCATGTTCAAATTCTAATTAATTATTATGAATCATATTCAAATAATTAATTCTTCCAAGGAAAATATAACTCTATTCATAACAGAGTATTTAATTGAATATAAATTATTTAATCATATTAAATCAATTATCAATCCAATTCAAATAACCAACAAACAATCTTGTTTGTTACTTGAAGGATGGTATAATCTCAAAATACATATTATTCAAATTTTAATAATTAAAATAATACCTCATGATCATTTCAAACATTATCCTTTCTTTACCCGTTGTCATGGCCAGTATGCACGGGATGTGGGACAGACCACTCATGGAGTAACCTTCTACCCCAACGATCCCTGACTAGACACCATATCCACCTCAGGTCAGGATAATGTGATTTGATCATATTGTATTTGAGATGATATTCAGACTTTTAACTGAATTTATACCATATAATATTCATCAAAATAATTTTGATGAATATTATGAGGAGATTTGCTAAACAAATCTCTAATTCTATTCAAGTATTAATGTTTGTTGGAAAGTTCATTATAACCAAAGCGGTCAAGATCAGTTATCTTATCATGTTGCTTATGGTCATTCAAAAATAATTACCATTATTAAATATCTCACAAATATTTAACAATTAATTATTCATGAGATTAACCATTAATTTTCATGAATTAATTGAATGACAATCACAAGATTTTTGTTCGAATTTGTTGAGTTTCCAGCAACGATACACGTTTACTAAAACAAACAAATCTTGAGCAAATAAACTCCAAATCATTAAAACTAAATTTCCTTGGTTTGATAACTTTATTTCCAATAGAATCCAAGTGGTAAACACACATTTCTATGCATTTAAATTTATGATTATCTCTTGATTACGTTCTAAAATACCATTCCCGTAATAATGGACACATGTCTACCAAACGATCATAACTTGAGGAAACGAATTCCATGCAAACTCAAGTTCTACGATTTATTAATAAGATGGGAAACATAAAACAAATGATAAACTCGTGCTTTAAATCACTTAAACAGGATAAAAAATCACACAAAATAGGATTGCGTTAAAAAATACGATGAAAATTTGCACAACCAAAAAATGTCCATGTCATTTAGGATTATGGACCATATACGAAACCTCCAACCTATGGCTCTGATACCTCTTGAAGGTTATGAAGAAAATCTTTAGCGTATCATGGAAGCATGAGGATTGCATCATATGCAATCGAGAGCGACTAGTCATATTAGTTGCTCGGGGCAGTGGAATTTAAAAAAGTTCAAATGCGACGAAACCACATGATACAAGGACACTTCCCGTATCATTTAATCTAAATTACAAAGGATTATTAGGGTTACCTCTTTTCGTGGTTGCGTTCGATTTTTTAACTGAAGAGACACCTGCCTCAAGTCCGGTCCAATGGAGGAGATGCTTGCAAGCGCATTGATGAAATGTGTGCTCCTCGCAATCCATGTTGATGATCCAAACGATGAATCTCTTGATCTCGCCTCTCGAGATCCGACGCCTTCTTTACGAGCGAAGTGTGCCAAAGGATACAGAGATCCATGAGCTAATCAAGTGGCAGCACAATAGTGTGGCGACGACGGCAACCCTCTCTAGGGCTTAGGGTGGACAGTCACTTTAAGAAGGGATGGGAGCATGTGTAGAGAATATGAGAGAGAGAGAGAGGCTATTCAATTATTGTATGTAAAAGAAGATCTAGTTTTTCCTCTTCTAAGTATTTTGGGAGTTCATGGATTCGAATCCATGTGAAACACAAAATCGATGGTTGATATTGATTTATGTTTCTATTCAATGACCATGATTTTGTTGTAAAACTACAATAATAATTAATTTATATTAAATTAAATATATATTAAACAATCAATATAATTTAATTTGAACTATATCAATTAGCATATAAAGATTAAGAAGGAGGCCACCCACCTTCCTAAAAAGGGGGGACGACCACCCTTGAGAACAAGTCAAAGGGTGGTCGTCCACCATACATTAAATAGATGGTGTTGACTCCTCTAATCCTTCATATATATTTACATCAACTATTGTTATAAATTAATTCACAAAAATAATTCCAAATTAAATTTGTGAATAATGCAATCATGACATTAAATAATTGTGAATCATATTTACAACCCAAAATAAAATGTAAATTGTATTTCCAATTAATTTTCAATGTAAATCCAATTCACATCAACAATTAATTTATAGATACTATTTACAGTAAGCTCTCTCCAATATATTATAAATCACATTTATAGTATATACAAATAATATGGATAGTGCAATCCACGTTTTTCTTGTCCTTGATAATTAAATAATATTTAATCATATTAGATCTCTATTCTCATGTGCCCAAATAACATGAATTGCATTCACATTATTCTCATCTTTGATAATTAAATCACAATTAATTATCTGAGATAACTCTCCTTATATGGCCAAATAATATGGATTAAATTCAGATTATTCATGATAATTAAATTACATTTAACTGTAAATTTTCCTCATGCTCAGACACATTATCAACAATGAAATTATCCTTGAAATCTTTCAAGAATAATGTGCTTTCTTTGCAGATACTTGGAGATAAGGACGGGGCAATTGTACATTTCACGTATAGTGACTTGGATATTGAGATTATATCTCAAATCTAGATCTCAAGGACCTCCCATAGATATTTGATTAAATCAAAGCCGCAAATCTTATATTCTCATTGCATCTGAATCATATTCAGATCATTGTCCAACATTTGAACTAAGATTAGATTACTTCTTTATGAGAGGAGTCACTAAAATCCAAACATATTTCATCACTCCCTTGGAATGGAAGCGTCATGATTATATAATCGTTTATGATCACATCACCCTCAGATATTCCTAATACATGTACATTCCGCATACTGGAAGATTTAGAATAAACCTGAAGTTTTAGATCAATTTAGATTGTCTCCTTTAGGGTTTTATCATTAAGTTTGTCATTTGATCATTAGGAGTTGGTATCAATCATATACTTTCCAAAAGCATATATCATACCCAGGTATTGATCATATACTTTCCAGAAGCATATATCAAACCTACAAATTCTGTCAAGCTTCCAAAGCGAGACGACCATGCACAGAATTTGATTCCAATATCTCATGAGTGAGCTCATGTCTTCCAGTTCAGTAAATGAACCTTTATGATCCTTTTGAGAGATCGTATTACTTATATGCCCTTGTATGCACATCAGCGCGCCTGTGTATAGCCCTTGATTAGATCATCAACCTATCGATCTGCCAAATGTGCATACTCAGACATATAGTAACATATTTGTCTCTGGTCAGAGGTTGCATGCCTATATCGTGACAGTATACGACATAGGTCTTGGTTATCTCGATCTTACTAAGTCAACTCTTTGACCTAACTTATCTACCACCTCTGAATCTCTATTCCTAAGAAGAGGGCATGCATCAAGAGGACGGTTAGATATCAGCCCATGAGAGAAAGGATTGTCATCTCCTACTCAAGCTGGAGATCATCTCTTAATAGTTATTTGATGGTGCTTGATGAATCTTCAATCTAACTCTTTAGATATTTATCCAAGCACCAACCTCTATGATTCAACAATTGAATCAACAACAGTATAATCATCAAGATGGCCATGGTACGTAACCCTAATTGATCTAAGGGACCTATTGTGCAAATTCGTTATTCTTCATTTCAGATCAGGGAATGATATTTGCAATAACATTTATTGCATAATGGCTCGCCGTGGGCTCACATGTCCAACACTTATAGTTTTGCGGAGCTCGTTAAGTGTGAATTAACTTGTTGTTTGTTTTCAAATTTCAAGTGATGATGGTGACAGTGGTTATGTGTTTTTGTCACGTGGGTGGCAAGGTCTTGAGCATGGGGAAAGAATTCACCTACGATGGTGGTTGCATGAAACCTGTTAAAATTTGAATGGGTTTGACCTTTACTGGTTAGTCAACAATATCGTGAGCTCGTTCCATATCAACACGCCCAAAATTGTGGAAGTTCAGATATTTCATAGAATACCCTAGTATCAAGAGTCATTTTTTTCGAACATGGAGTATGATGGTGATGTGATGGCATTTTGTATTAAGCAGAGATGATGGGTACTGCTTACCGACATGTGATATTTACAGTCCTCGTTGAATGCATATGAGGTTCTACGTTGGTGCCACAATCTTCTGCTACAGTTCCCTGACTTTATGCTACTGTGGCTCTGGAAACCCAAGTTTTGTCTCATACACCAGTCAAGACAAGGTCTTATGCTTCTGTAGCTCAGGTTGCTACATTTGTCTCTCCACAACCATGCAAAATTTAGTGAAATTATTTCACATCATCCACCACTGCGCTTTTGTTGTGTATAAATCTGATCATCGGGTGTGGGTTATCTATTGCACCAAGATAAACAGGGGATGCATGTGGTAGTTTGATGACGACCCCAAGCAACTCGGGTTACGTAATATCTAATGTCATTGTAACCCGAATCGCAAGGCACAGTCAATCAAGAAAAATAAGACCACCAATAAAAACAATCAAGCACGAAACACGAAAGAAGCGGTCTCCGCTATTTATTCAACCTGGTATAGCGACCATGGTCGAACACAAGGAGTACGAGCGAAGCCTACGAAGTAGTCGAGAAATCAGGGAAGAAAAAGGAATCTTTTTGTGCCTTTTTAAATTTGCAATTTTTTTATTTTTTTAATTTTCTAATAAGAAAAGGAATAAAAATGAGAAGTAAAACACACTACACCAATTTTTATTAAGGCTAAAAAGGGTCAAAAATTTAAAATAAAAATATATTTTTTATATTTTTAAGATATACAAATGTTTTTGGGTATTTTATGGGATTTTTCATATTTTTATATAATTTTATAAAAATGAAAGAAAGACAAAATATCAAAACAGTGTACAACCTAGATGAAAAGGCAACTTTAAAATATCTAAATGCCCCAAATGTCCTGGTTTAATTTTATGTCAATTGATCTTTTTCTATTTTTAGGGGGTTTTTAAAAGATAATGAAACAAAAATGCTACAGAAATTAAAACAAGCCAAAACAAGCACACAAGAATTTTTATAGGATTTTTAGGGGTATTTTTATATTTTTGTGTATTTTCTAAAATAGACAGACATTTTTATGGCTTTTTAGTTTTTAGAACATATCAAATAAAATCAAATTACGTCACAAAAATATTAAAAATATTACACAGTAGCAGAAGCTACTGGTAATTTTTGGGGAATATTTGGAGTAGATTTGATAATTATTTGATTAAAAATAAAGCACACAGCTCATAGGGACCTAAATGCAAATAATCTAACTTTCAAGACTAAATCATAACATGCACAAAAAGTCCAGGTGTAATAGTGCAAAATTACCACGAAAACACGCACATGTCAATTAATCCACGCATAGGGGCATAAGTGCAATTCCAGAAAATCTTTCATTCAAAGATGAACCAGCAGAAACTACATGATAAAATGTGCAAAACACCACCGTGCACGTGATCAGGCACATGTTCTCAAACAAGGAGGAGTAAAGTGTAAATACCAGAAACCTTAGGGACTAAAGTGCAAATAGTTCAGACTATAACTTTATTTAACAAACTAATACATAAAGTATGAAAAGTGCAGGGGGAAAGTGCAATATACCCATGCAGGCGCGTGACGTGTATGTGAGGGACACGTGGAGGCCGTTGGTGGCACATGAACGTACGGCTCTGATCCGCTGTAGATGTCAGATCTGACGCCTCAGAAATAGTCAGGGACGTGGGGCGCAGATGCGTCAGAGCTGCAATCTAACGGTCGATAAGCCTGATGGTGTCGGCGACGCAGATCTGATCTGGAAGGATGGGGGCTGATCCGACGGTGCTGGAGATGCTAGGAAGAACAGCATTGGGTGAACTTCACCGGATCCAAGGAGATGATCCTCAGCTCCGATGGTCGATCGAGAGGCATCAGAATGGTTATGGAGGGCTTCCCCGTCGACTGAGCGGATCCGATGGAGGAGCCACCGGCCGAATGCGCGTGGCGATGAAGATGGCCTGGAGCTGCTCCGATGAATCTCTGATGGATGAAATGGGTGCTCCGAGTGCGCGCTATCACCTGCAAAGGAAAGCTGGGACTCGGTGCTATGCTCTGGTCCAGGTTATTGGAGCTAAAAACCAAAGAAGTGGAGGGGAGCGAAGCTTGATCTCCGGTGAAGGTGGTAGGGGAGATCTCGACCCTAATCTCGACCTGGAGATCGAGGCTAAAGATGATTATGTTACAGAGAAAGATGGATGGCGAGTGTGCAGATCGATCGAAGCGGCTAGATGTGGAAAACGGGGCTCCGACCACTTGGTCGGAGCAGATGGAAGTGCGACGACGATGAACTGAAAGATCAGATCGAAACGAGAAAAGCAAAGGAAGTAAGGGATACCTGAAGATCTTGATGTGCTCCTGAGCTCCAGGCAAAGATGACCGTCGAGGCGATGACCTCAACCTCGATGCGTAAGGCGGGGGAGGCTACCCGCGACAGAGGTCCGACCATGAAGGGTGAGCGTCGCCTCTACTGCACCAAATCGAGCTCCGAAGGGTGCTCCAAGCAATTGTCACTCAGCTGGAGGTGGCTACGGGTCGAGAAGGGAGCGAGGTACGAGCTACCGCTCCATGGAGGCGGAAGAGAATATTTATAGGCGAGCTGAGGGTCTGGAAAGATCAGAGTGGAGCGTCGAACCCTAGAGAGAATCGGATCGGATACTGGACCCGCGAGGATGTCAGAAGTTCGAGGATTATCGGGTCCAAATCCTGAGACAAAAGGCGAGGGGAGTTGGGCTGGACATTTTCGAGAAGAAGCTCCATCGAAGAGGATCTGGGTCTGACCCGAGAAGAAGGCGTCGTTGACCCGCAGTCAACAATCCAGATGACCAATCTGAAAATAGGATTTACAAAATACTTTACAAATTCAATAAAAAACAATAAATGATTTTAAATCAAAAAGAATAAAATTAAAAATACTTGTTATTTTTCAAACTATTTTTTTTGTTATTTTTTTATTTTTTTGAAAAATAAATTAATCTATATACAATATAGTGAATTATATACATGTATAATTTACCTATGTATTTTGTACAATTATTTTTATTTTGTTATTTTTATAAAATACCCCAATTTTATATTTTATTTATTTACAACATAATTTTTGGAGTACAAAACAATTTTGATAGTATTTTTATTATTTATTTACATGTATATAATAAATAAAGAAGAAAGCATATATACATGTATTATGTACAAGGGAGAGAGAATTTTATTTTATTTTTATTCTATTTTTCTAATTTTTGGTTCTTTTTTAAGATTATTTATAAGGAGGTAAAAAGAATCTTCTTATTTTTATTTTTTTTCAAAAATAAATATTTATTTACACAAAATAATATGTACAATATAGAGTAAGCCCTATCTCTCTCTACTTGTTTTACTTGGAGATCAGGCCAATGCTTGGCCTTCTCTTGGGGTTCAGGTCACTCTGTATTTATTCTAAATACCTCCTTCCTTTTTCTTTTCCTTTATTCTTTTATTTTTGCACAAATACATGCTAATTATGTAATATTAACAAATGCATGCATAATGCTAACTCATTGTATTTATATCTATTTACATGATGCATTGCCAAGATAATTAGCTAAAAATAAATAATAAAGAGTGATGATAAAGGATTTATCACCCGCCTATACTTTACCTTTGCTAGTCCCTTAGTAAACTCTTATTTAAAAAAGAAGTAAAAAGAGAAAGAAAAGAAAAAGAAGGAGAATCAAGTTTGATTATTAAACTTGTCTTCTTTAAATTGGAGTATGGAGCTTAGTCAGACCTTTAGATTATTAGTTTGTCGGAACCTTATTTGGATCTAGGTTTAAGACCCAACAGCCTCTAAGTTCCACTAATCTATAATCAAGATTCCTCAATAATCCAGATCAGAACAGGTCTACACACACAAACTCTAATGACCATGAATCTTTTCTTGTATTGTGTCAGTGATATGTACCCACCTCAGAAATGACAAAGTCACAGCCTCCCTCAACAAGGAACTCTAATGCCCTAGTCTGGCAGCTCTTTCCTCGAGGAGCAGGGTATTCCCTTCTAAGTTCAAGTTCAATCAGCTCAAGAAGAGGGGAAAGAAGAGAATGGACCTTGGCCAGTGTAGCCACGTATCCCTGGGAGCCCAACCAGTGTAGAAGTCTCCCTGCTGCAAGCTTCATGAGATAAGAATGGGTAACATAAGCTTTGCTTTATTTGGCTATATACACTCCAGTGGGTATTTCATTTTATATCAGACCCACCCCCTTTTTTGGAGTTTTTCTTTCTTTTGCACATTTGTTTTCGATGTGCATATGTACAACATATCTACATGGTGCAGCATATATACATAAGGACTTTTTCCTCTTGAGCCAGTAGACTGTCCCTCTTTTGATGCATTATTGCAACCCACAACTCCTGTCTTTAGACCTCAACACCGCCAGACCAAGTTGAGGCACACTTCCTTCACTAAAAGATGACGAGAGGTTCCGCCTATAAGTACTACCCTCGTATGCTACCCCAAGCCAAAGGAAACTGCCTCCTCACCACCTCATCCATAGAGAGCTATGTGTAAGGTGATGGTGCAAGTAAAGCCATTGTCCGTGAGAGTCATGTGCGCGTTGTTAAATGTTCTACTTAGGCTCATCAAGATGACATGTGAACATGTCCTAGTGGACTCAAAGAATTAAGTCACTAATGGACCTGAAAAATCTCAACCCTAAGTCCTATAAGGTTCCTTTTAGAAGTGGATTAAGATCTTAACCAAGCTCTATTTTCCAATTTAATTCTAGGCTAGTTTAGATGTCAACTATGATTCACAAAAACTGTACAAGTATATACAAAAAGCTTTTTATGCAAAGTTTTTGAAAATATGCAAATTTTTTTAAAAATGTTTAAATGTATGCATGGATGCAGAAGTTTTGCAAACTATTTACAAACATTTACACAAGGGTTTTTTGCAGACTTTTGTTTTTCAAATATTTTACAAAAATTTTATACTATATACATAGTTTTGATGCCAAAATATTTACAAATTTTTTACAAACAAAACATTCTTACAAACATTTGTACAAAAATAATTTTTTATAAATAGCTATGTATGTGTAAGAAAGAATTTTATGTACAAGAAAAATTTTATATTTTTTACAATTTTTAGATAAAGTATTTTAGCTATTTTATCTACTAATACGCTCACACAAAGTACGAGTTATGGCTAAAGTATATATGTAATATATACGACACCCCCTATACTTAGCTCGAAAGATGTCCTCAGAGTGAATCAAGAGAGATGAAGAAAACATAACTCGTGCTTAATATAGGGCAGTGAAAAGGAATGCTATACTACAACGACGTCTCAAAGAATTAAATGAAGAGGGCTCGGTGTTTCCCCCTATACTTAGGATCAAGTAATCCTAAGTATAGCAGACTGTACATAAGGGAAAAACCGAGTGATAGAATGTACAAGGTCTACCTCCCCTATACTTAGGGTAAAATATCCCTAAGTACAGACATCAAAACAGAGGTAAGGAGAATCAAAAGAATAATCAAGAGCCCTACACCCACTATACTTAGGGTAAAATACACCCTAAGTATAGCATAATCACAAGATGCAAATAGGGTGTTGGACTAAAGAATGAGATGATATGGACATCTGGATCTATACAAGGTAGAAGACAGTGATAATAGGGCATGAGATGCAACTGATGTGAGTCAAAGACCACATCTCGTGCAAAATGAATCGGGGTGACGTCAACGATCATCGGCTCATGATCTAGATATGGTTTGAGGTGCTGATCGTTAACACAAAAGGTGGACTCAGATGACATCTCATATATGTCAATACTCCCATTATCATGCACCTTTCAGACCAGGTATGGTCCCTTCCACTTGCTCTGCAATTTACCTGGAAATAATCTAAGCCTGACATCAAACAACCATACTCTATGATCTGGCTCAAACTGCTTATAGTTGATGTGAGAATCATGCCATATCTTCACTCGCTCCTTATACTGTAGGCTGCTTGAAAAGACTGTATCTCTAAGCTCCTCCAGGGCTGCCAATTCTGCCTTTCTTTGATAACCTATGCTCTCTGGATCCAATAATATATCTATGATAGCCCAAAATGACTTGTGCCTAATCTCAAAAGTTAAATGGTAGGGCTTGCCATAAACGAGACGAAAGGGAGATGTACCTAAAGGAGTCTTAAAGGAAGTCCAATATGCCCACAAGACTGAGTCCAAAAGCTATGACCAATTCTTTCGGTCTGGGCGGACTACCTTCTGCAATATCGTCTTGATCTCTCTATTTGATACTTAAGCAAGACCATTGGTCTGAGGGTGATATGGAGTGACAACTCGATGGTCTATGCTGAACTCGCTAGCAAGGGCCTTTACCTTGTCATTGATAAAGTGAGACCCCCCGTCAGATATCAATATTCTAGGCACCCCATGATATTCTTCCTCAAAAATTTACAAACAGTCCTAACATCTACGGTTCCGACGGGGATGGCCTCAACCCAACGACTCACATAGTCACCAGCCAACAGAATGTACTCAAATCCCTGACTTTTAGGGAATGGACCCATGAAATCAATGACCCATGCGTCAAAAACCTCACAGAAGTGAATGGGCTGCATCAACATCATATCATGTTGTCCACAAGATCATCCTCTCATAGTCAGTACACCTCTTCATGAATTCATCAGAATCCTTGAAGAGAGTAGGCCACCATAGGTCAGATTGGAGCACTTTCTATGTGGTTCACCTCCCAGAGTGATGTCCTCCCGCCTCAATCTTATGGCAGCATGTGAGAACGCTATGGTGCTCCTCCTAAGGAATGCACCGACGCCAGACGCTATCCTCTCCTTCATGATAAAGGATGGGATCCTCCAATGGTAAAACTTGGCCTTCGTAAGGAAGACCTCAAGTTGCTGCTTGGGCCAACCTTGTGGAACTTTCTTGGCAACAAGATAGTTCGCAATGTCGGCGTACCACGGGAGCGAGGCGATAGCAAGGATCGCCTCATCTGGGAAGGTCTCAGAAATGGGATCAGTCTGCTCAGATTCCTCAAGATTCTCTAATCAGAAGAGATGATCCGCCACCACATTCATGACTCCAGGCTTATCCTTAATCTCAATATCAAACTCCTGGAGTAGAAGGATCTATCTAGTCAGTCTCGCTTTGGTATCCTTCTTTGCCATGAGGTACCTGATGGCGGTATGATCAATAAGATAGTCACTTTGGATCCAATAATGTATGATCTGAACTTGTCCAAGGCAAAAACTACGGCTAGCATCTCTTTCTCAGTGATAGTGTAGTTCCGTTGTGCGGCATCCAATGTAAGGCTAGCATAGTGAATGGCAAAAGGTATTCCATCCCTCCTCTATCCTAGCACGACCCCTACGTCAAAATCAGAGGCATCCATCATGATCTCGAATGGGAGAGACCAATCAGGCGGCTGAGGGACAGGAGCCTCAACAATTAGACTCTTGAGAGTCTCAAATGATGCAAGACACTTATCATCCACAATGAACTCGGTGTCTTTTGTCAGCAAATCAGTCAACGATCAGGCAATCCTGTTGAAATCATGAATGAATCGTCGGTAGAAACCAACAATCCCCAGAAAAGACCGTAATTTTTGCAGGTTGGATGGTGAATTGAGTTTCCTAATGATATCCACCTTGGTCGGATCAACCTCCATGCCCCTGTTGGAGATGATATGACCAAGCACCGTCCCTTGAGTCACCATGAAGTGACTCTTATCCCAGGATAAAACAAGATGAACCTCGATGAAACGCTGAAGGACACGGTCTAAGCAATCAAGACAAGCATCAAACCCATCGCCATAAATCGAAAAGTCATCCATGAAGACCTCTAAGCAATCACCCACCATGTCCGAGAAAATGGACAACGTGCACCTTTAGAATGTCGTCGAAGCATTACATAGACCAAAGGGCATCCGTCTGAACATAAGTCCCAAACAAACAGGTGAATGTCATCTTGTCCTGGTCTTCGGGCGCAATGGCTACCTGGTTGTAGCCGGAGTACCCATCAAGAAAGCAGTAATGACTCTTCTCAGTTAGCCTTTCTATAATCTGATCAATAAAAGGCAGCGGGAAATGATCCTTCTTAGTGTCCTGGTTCAATCGTCTGTAGTCCACACGGACCCTCCAAGAAGTGGGTACCCGGGTAGCTATCTCCTCTCCAGACTCACTCACAACTGTAGGGATGCCCGTCTTCTTGGGCACCACATGTAATGGACTAACCCACTTGGAGTCAGAGATGTGGTAGATAAAATCGGCGCTCCACCATTTCGAAATCTCCTTCATGACAACCTCTTGAAGATTCAGGTTCAGCCGTCGCTGGAACTCACGCGATGGCTTAGCGTCCTCTTTGAGATAGATATGGTGGGAGCACAGGGCTGGACTTATCCCTTGGAGACCAACTACGCTCCATCCTATCGCCTTGCGGTTCTTTTCAAGAGCCTCCATCAAATGAGATTCTTGCTCTCCAGTCAAATCTGCTGAGATAATGACTGGGTGCATCTCATGCTTTCCCACAAGGAACCTACACTTCAGCAACTGCGACAAAGGCTTCAGTTCTGGACAACTGGGAGCTGGCAAATCTGGATTCTGAAATGTCTAAGTGAAAGCAACCAGATCTGTGTGGGAGAACTCTCGCTGATCATGAAAAATTGGTGTAAACTGCCCCAGTGGTATATCTGTGATCTGTGTCGGCTCAGTCTCCACCCTAGCTGCTGGCTTTGTGGGAACCAGACACAGTAACAACTCACCAAATTTAGCCCAATCTATATCTGACTCCAAGGGATCTGAATCTGAATCACAAGAAATATACGCTGCCTCACTATCATGAACACGGTCCTCAGCCTCGAATATGTCCTCTGCTAAGAGTGTGCTCTCCAAACTCTCCTTTGCTGGGATCTATGAATATGCAGTATTTGAAGGTGGGAGGAGGGCTCGTGAAATGGGATCAGACCAAGCAGCTTCATCATCAGTAATCACAAAGTCACACTCATGGTGAACGTCGCGCTTTGCCTCTGTTATCTGCTCTGAATCACGGTGCTGCTCCGAGCAAGCTGAATCTTGTGCTCTAGTCTCGTCGATTGTCTCGATTTATATACTCTCGCCCTCGATGTGAAAGTACACCTTCCCACTATCATGGTTGGACACCGCCTTGGTTGTAGCCAAGAATGGACGTCCCAGAATGATGGGAGTATTTGTCACAGACTCAGGGATCTCCATGTCCAACACAACGAAGTCCGCATGGAATTTCAGGCCCTGAATTGTGACGAACACATCATTCAACAACCCCTTCAGCCTCTTGAT
Organism: Ottelia alismoides; assembly: GCA_037367405.1. Classification (NCBI taxonomy): domain Eukaryota; kingdom Viridiplantae; phylum Streptophyta; class Magnoliopsida; order Alismatales; family Hydrocharitaceae; genus Ottelia; species Ottelia alismoides. Next base: position 331,957 of record JAZKJV010007985.1, on the reverse strand, counting down.
AGATCTATCAGCAAATTGAAGGACTAACCTGCTCTGTCGAAGAGGACCAAACTCGAATTGATAGAGTAAGGCTGTCAGAAGGAGGTTGATAGAAGAGTCGTTGTCTAATAGAGTTCGATCAAATCTCTACTCATGAATATGGCATCTGACATAGGGAGCTCCTGCATCTGGCCTCTTGGCTGGCAGACGGTTCTGGATAGCGAAGCAGGTGCACAAGTGAGCACATGGATTTCTGCATGATGGTTCGTCTTCTTCCTACGGATGGTGGTCTTCTCTCTCAGGTTCCTCTGGAAGAGGGAGATGTGCTCAAGTGCCTCCTGTAGAGTCATCTGAATCTGAAATTTGTCGATCATCTACTGGCTGAACTCTAGCTGTTGATTCTTTTTTTATTTTCTTTTTTATTCCCCTTAGCCAAGCGGAGTGCTTGAGGGAAGGGGATAGCTGGGCCCTCCTCAGATAGAGGGATAAGAATGGGTTCCTGCTACTGAGAAGAAGAAGTAGAATCCATACAAGTATCACCATGCATCACATATGGACTCGAAAATGACGAAGCCTTTCCTTTATTAAAATTTTTGGTATTTTCTATAGAGTCCTGGGGTACAGAAACTGAAGGAAATACAACTGGAGTAGAACGGGTGGCCTCAGTACCACCCATGGCATCAGGAACTACGGCATCAGTACCGCACTCTGACTCAGCAACTGGATCTCTGGTGGCATAAGTATCACCCTCTACAACTGGGGACGCGACGACCTCAGTAGTGTCGACTGGATCAACATCCTTGGTGGCGTCAGCACCACCGTCATCATCATCATGAGCGGCATCAGCACTGCTATCCTCCTCGTCTGGCGCTCCTGCATCCTCGTGGTGTCGTCGCTCAGACGAGGTGCCGCCGGCTGGCATCCTACTGCTCCTAAGTGTAACAAAGTCAACATCAAATGTATATGAAGCAATATCGCCCAATAAGTCACTAGGAGTGGTAACCTCTGTGAAATGTACATGCTCAGACTTTTTCTTTAGGTTGTTTGGGTTTGGCTCGATCTGAGCAGGTATGGTGGCCTTTCCCTTGACGATCTCCCTCATCTCCTGGTAGAACTCGTCCATCTCCCGCCTAAATGTGGCTTGCTGATCACAAAGAAGGCAGGTTAGGTCATCTAGTGCTGGGTTCTCATAGGTTGGCCCATGAGAACCGGACATGTTGCCTCTCTGGAAGTGAGATTGCTACTGGGAAGGATGAGAGGGATACTGAGAGTACTGTTGAGGCTGTTGCTGGTAGGGATGAGCATGGGCCGGGTTGGGCTGGGCCCTGAAGGGCCCAGGCCCAAGACCACTTAAAATCTCTGGGCCTTGGGCCAGACCTAAGCTCGTAAAATTTTCTTTGGTTCGGCCCAAGCCCAGGCCTGACCCAATTCCTATGGGTCGGGCTTGGGCCGGGCCGGCCCATCTCCACCCATTATAGATTATTAACTTTGATTTTTTGATTAAATTCAATCTCAATTCAAGTTACGAGCCAAAATTGTTTAAAATATATGCCATAATAATTGTGAAACAACTAAAACTCAATTCTACCCGAGATGATTTCTCATTTTATACAAGTGCTCAATGTTAGATACCATAAACGTCTCTCATTACAGAAATTGAAAGAGTGGACCAAATTAACAACAACAGGTGCACCGGGCACTGCATGTTAAAAAAATAAGCATAATGCCATATTGGGTAAATGTTCCATAATAGAAAATATTCTGATGAAAAAATAAATACTAACAAATTCAAGAATAACCATTAGAATCTAAACCATAGACTAATTAATAAAAAATAATTCAGATTGAAATATTATGATCATCAACTCATTTGTCCCATACCTAACTTTCTTGATTTATAAACATTGTATGAAGACATGATACATGAACAGGGTGTGCATGCAATAGGTGAGAGTTTCCAGGCATGTAGGATATGGGAAGCGTTTGGGCCCTCTTCGAGCCGGGCCCTTGTGGGCCTAAATATTGGGCCCAAGCCCGACCCAATGTTCGTTTGGGCTTGGGTCGGGCCGGGCTTTTTGGGTTGGGCTTCGGGCTGGGTCGGGCCGGCCCAGCCCAATGCTCATCCCTAGCTACTGGTGTTGCCTCCACGATTGTCCCTACTGGTAGGGACGAGGACCCTGCTGGTAGTGCTGCTGCTGTGGCTGGTGTGGGAACTAGGGCTGCTGCTGAGACTGGACGTATTGTCCACCCTGAATTGGAGGCTGCTAATGGGATGAGGTACCTCCGGTCGACCACCTGAATCCGGGATGGTCTCGACTGATCCTAGGCTACTGTTGCTCGTACCAAATCCCGTTGACTTCCATCAACGGCTCCGGCTCGAAAGGGGGTGGAGGAAGGACTGCCAGGGGTTGATCCTACTGGTACACCACCATCTGAGTGTCCTGAGATGGTGGTGGTTGAAGGTACTGGTGCTACGGCTGTTGGAACAACTTCGCCTGAACATGATGGACCTGTCGGTACTGGGCGGGGTGCTGCGTCGAGCTGCTGCTGCTAGGGTTAGCCCGTGACCTGAGACGGGGCTGAGAAGCCGTCTGTGCCTCCTGGAGACACACGATCTGGGTCTTCAAGTCACTCAGTGTCTGTGCCAACTGGTCAATCTGCGTCATTCCCTAGCACTACTTCTTCTCGATGATCTCGATGCGGTCCAGCTTCTCGCTGATGATGCCCATATCAGTGACCAATGACTCTGCCTGTGCTGCGGCTACTGAAGAAGTGGATGGACCTGCATCGACCCGTGCTATCCTCTGATAGGATACGGTATGGGGTGGGTGCTTCCCCTGAGTGTATAGATGGGTCTGGGACATGACAGTGTAGTTCTCGGCCATCTCCTCGTATATGGCACAAACCCGATCTTCGTACTTGGCGAAGTAGGATCCGCCACAAGATGCGTTTACGAGCCCCTGCAGCTCCAGTGTCAGCCCGCAAAAGAAACTCTGCACTAAGTTGGGCTTGGAGATGTCATGATGTGGACACCGGTCAATGAGCTCTCGGAAGTGGTCCCATGCCTCATGGAATTGCTCGTTGGGAAGCATGGAGAAGTTGTTGATGAGGGCTCGAGTTGCATTCGTGCGGCCGAGTGGATAGTACTTGTTCAAGTACTCATTCTGAAGTTGTTCCCACGAAGTGACGTATCTCCCTAAATGCTTCAGCCAGTAGGCTGCTCTGTCGACCAGGGAGAATGGAAAAGCCATCATCTTGATGGTGTCCTCATCCACGTATCTGTCATGGATCATGCTGCAGATCATCTCGAGCTCTTGGAGATGTAGATGCATCTCCTCGATGGCTAGCCCATGAAATCTAGGCAATAACTGAATCGTCTGAGGAGGGAGCTTGAAATCTCCCAGGATCGCCGGAAGCTGAATCCAACGGTGGGTAAGAGTCGCACCAGGGTTGTGCAACTCTCTCATCGGTCTGGCTGGTCTGACTAGCTCCACTGGCTCATCCGGTTGTCCCCCATCTCCTCCTCCGAGCTGTGGTATCTCTCCTCCACCGACTCGGTTCTGTTCTCCTCTGTCAGCTCGCATCTGGGCCATCTCTCTGCGCATATCAGCCATGAAAGCACACTGGTCTCTGATCTGTCTCTGCATCGTCTCCAAGGTAGCTAACAGGGTGTTGTGGATGGCGCCCTGATCTAGGACATGCATGGTGGTCTGGGGCTGCCCATCTGTGCGCTCCTCGCTACTGGCCATCTCTTGGGTCTCTGAAAAGGCAAAAGACCCAAACTCAGGTGCCGTCAAATGAACAAATATCTGCTTCGGTCTCTTCTCGGGCACCTCGGGACTGGAAGAAGGGTGGTCGAGGGGGAACAAGGCGGAATCGAACTCGGGTTCGGAGAGCGGGTCTAGGCTCTCATGAACCAAACTTGATGAATGGGGCAGAGTGCTCGAAAGCGGTGCAACCAAGGGCTGCCTAAGGGACCTCCAACCCATCGTCGTGATCTGGAGAAAAAGGCAGACTGGATCTGAAAACAAACAAGATCAGCAAAAAAGATCCCCAATTCACCTACTCAACACTGAAAGCTGATGACCGTAAAGGTTCGGTCTTTTATCTTGTCGATTTTATTTAGGTGATAATTCAGTCTACATGGCGATTAAGCGAGCTGTAGGAACCCGATGCTTTCAGGAGACTGGCCCGATCCCAAAGCTAGATCTTTCCCAGCCAGTACAAGTTGCGGACCGTTTACCGGCTACCCAATCAACTCGCTTTGTTAAGGATATCGCGGCCCGCTTTACTGGAAATCAGAGCGATCCTCACTGGATAACGACTAACCCTGAGACCAGTAGTCTGATGAAAGTTCGGGTATGGCTCTAACCTAATGTGCGGGTCACTCTCTCGTGCAAGCAAACCAAACAAAGAGAGGAGTACTCTCCCAAGATAGATTTTTAAGTCGAGTGTCTTTTAGGGTCGAGTTTGTTTAGCAATCCCAAATATTATGATTATCACTTTTTATGTAATTTTCAATAAACAAACAAATTCCTAAAGAATTTTTCGATCTTCTGATTATTTAAAGTCTGAAAATGGGGGGAGAAGTTGAAAAAGCCGATGCACGATCAAACACGATGATGCATGCAAAGTAAGAGATGTGTACCTATCGCCAACACTCTATATGCAGGGTGATCTGCACATAAATTAAAATACTGAAATAAAACTATCCTATATGATGCAAGAAGAAAACGGTCTTAGATGAGCAATTTCTACACGTGAAGAACTATAGCTAACTGGTCAGAGAGAGAGGTCGGAGTTCGGTCTCTGATGCCGATCGGTATCCGCCACAACAGACCCTGCACGCATTGTATATGGCCTCTAGCAACACATGACCTCTCAAGCGACCAAGTTAACGTTTTCTTGTGATTTAATTAATTAGGTCCAATTACGATATATATGCACATGCAGATAATTAGGATTGTGCCTTAATTAATTACGTCACAAACAATGAAATTCCTAAATCTAGGAGCCAAATTCTTCGAGAATCAAAATGAAAATAAAAGACGAAAAATCAAAACCCGTGAAAACCACGGTGAGGTCCCCCGAGCAGACCGGTGCTCGGCGAAACAGACCCCGATAAAGCCAAGTCCAAACTGCCCAAGGTCTTGTATTATTACAATTATAATCAAATGAAAAAGTCTAACTACTCTTTATCTATTATAACTACTCTCCTCCGGTCCTTTTGCTCCTCTGCGGGCGCGGGACCTCCAACCAAAAAGCCGCAAAGTCCCTCGGGCGGTCCCTTGGCACAGAAAGTGAAACAGAAAATGGGTCAGAAAATAGTTATATCAAATAGATCTAGAAACAAATAAAGAAAAAAATAGAAATAGAAATGAAACAAATAAATAAAAATAAAAAGAAAAAGAAACGGCAATGGTGCCATTCTTATGATGGCCCCAGGCAACTCGGGTTAAGTAATATCTAAGGTCATTGCGACCCGAATCGCAAGGCATAGTCAATCAAGAAAAATAAGACCACCAATAAAAATAATCAAGCACGAAAAACGAAAGAAGCGGTCTCCGTTATTTATTTAACCTGGTATAGCGACCAGGGTCGAACACAAGGAGCATGAGAGAAGCCTACGAAGTAGTCGAGAAATCAGGGAAGAAAAATGAATCTTTTGTTGTTTTTTTAATTTACATTTTTTTAATTTTTTAAAATTTTCTAATAAGAAAAAGAATATTAAAAATGAGAAGGAAATCACACTACACCAATTTTTATTAAGGCTAAAAAGGGTTAAAATTTCAAAATAAAATAATTTTATATTTTTAAGATAGCAAATGCTTTTGGGTATTTTGTGGGATTTTTCAGATTTTTATATAATTTTATAAAAATGAAAGAAAGACAAAATATAAAAATAGTGTACAGTCTGGATGAAAAGGCAACTTTAAAATATTTAAAGTGCCCCAAATGTCTTGGTGGTAATTTTGTCAAAATAGATAAAAAAATATCTAACTATAGAAAGTGAAAACACCGTTTTTTGATTTATATAGAATTTTTAATGATTTTTATAAGATTTTTGATCTTTTTCTATTTTTAAGGGTTTTATAAAAGATAATGAAACAAAAATGATCTAGAAACTAAAACAAGCCTAAACTAGCACATGAGAATTTTTATAGAATTTTTAGGGGTATTTTATATATTTTATTTATTTTCTAAAACAGACAGACACTTTTTTATGGGTTTTGAATTTTAGAAAATACCAAATAAAACCAATTTACATCACAAAAATTACCAAAAATATTACACCATAGCAGGAGCTACTGGTAATTTTTGGTGAATTTTTGGAGTAGATTTGGCAATTATTTGATTAAAAAAGCACACATGTTGTAGGGGCCTAAATGCAAATAATCTAAATTTCAGGACTAAATCATAACACGCACAAAAGTCCAGGTGTAATAGTGCAAAATTCCCACGAAAACACGCACATGTCAATTAATCCACGCACAAGGGCATAAAAGTGCAATTCCAGAATATCTTTCATTCAAAGATGAACCAGCAGAAACTACAGGATAAAATGTGCAAAAACACCGCATTGCATGTGATCAAGCACGTGTTCTCAGACAAGGAGGACTAAAGTGCAAATACTAGAAACCTTAGGGACTAAAGTGCAAATAGTTCAGACTTCAACTTTATTTAACAAATTAAAACAAAAAGTTGAAAAGTGCAGGGGGAAAAGTGCAATATACCCGTGCAGGCGCGTGACGTGTGCGCGAAGAATACGTAGAGGCCGCTGGTAGTGCGTGAACGTGAAGGCTCTGATCCGCTGCAGATGTCAGATCTGACACCTCAGAAATGGTCAGGGACGTGGGGCGCAGATGCGTCAGAGCTACAATCTAACGGTCGAAAAGCATGCTGGTGTCAGCGACGTAGATCTGATTTGGAAGGCTGGGGGCCGATCTGATGGTGCTGGAGATGCCTGGAAGGACACCGTCGGGTGAACTCACCCTCAGCTCCGATGGTTGATTGGGAGGCACGAGAATGGTCATGGAAGGCTTCCGCGTCGACTGAGCGGATCCGATGGAGGAGCCACCGGCCAGATGCGTGTGGCGATGAAGATGGCATGGAGCTACTCCGGCGAACCTCTAATGGATGAAATGGGTGCTCCGAATGTGCGCTATCACCTGCAAAGGAAAGCTGGGACTCAGGGCTATGCTCCAGTCCGGGTTATTGGAGCTAAAAAACAAAGAAGCGACGGGGAGCGAAGATTGATCTCCGGCAAAGGTGGTAGGGGAGATCTTGGCCCTAATCTTGACCTAAAGATCGAGGCTAAGGATGATCAGGTTGCGGAGCAAGATGGATGACGAGTGTGCGGATCGATCGAAGCGGCTAGATGTGGAAAACGGGGCTCCGACCAACTGGTCAAAGCGGATGGAAGTGAGGCGGCGATGAATTGAAAGATTGGATCGAAACGGGAAATGCGAAGGAAGTAAGGGATACATGAAGATCTGGGTGTGCTCCTGAGCTCCAGGCAAAGATGACTGTCGGGGTGATGGCCTCAATCTCGATGCGGAAGGAGGGGGAGGCTGCTCGCGGCAAAGGTCCGACCACGAAGGGTGAGCGTCGCCTCTACTGCACCAAATCGAGCTCCGAAGGGTGCTCCGAGCAACTGTCACTCAGCTGGAAGTGGCTACTGGTCGAGAAGGGAGCTAGGTACGAGCTACCGATCCATGGAGGCGGAAGAGAATATTTATAGGCGAGCTGAGGGTCTGGAAAGATCAGAGTAGAACGCCGAACCCTAGAGAGAATCGGATCGGGCACTGGACCCGCGAAGATGTCGGAGATTCGAGAATTATCGGGTCCAAATCCCGAGATAAAAGGAGAGGGGAATCAGGTTGGAAAATTTCGAGAAGAAGCTCCGACGAAGAGGATTCGGGTCTGACCTAGGAAGAAGGTGCCGTTGACCCGTGGTCAACAATCCAGCCGACCAATCAGAAAATAGGATTTACAAAAATTTACAAATTCAATAAAAATAATAAATGGTTTTAAATCAAAAAATATATAAAATGAAAAATACTTGTTATTTTTCAAACTAGTTTTTGGTGATTTTTATTTATTTTTTTGAAAATTAAATTAATTAATATACAGTATAGTGAATTATATACAGGTATAATATACCGATGTATTTTTTACAATTATTTTTTTGTTATTTTTACAAATACCCCAATTTTATATTTTATTTATTTACAACATAATTTTTGGAGTACAAATAATTTTTATTGTATTTTTATTATTTATTTACAGGTATATAATAAATAAATAAATAAGAAAGCATATATATATATATGTATTATGTACAAGGGAGAGAGAATTTTATTTTATTTTTATTTTATTTTTTAATTTTTGTTTTATTTTTAGGATTATTTATAAAGAGGTAAAAAGAATCTTCTTATTTTTATTTTTTTCAAAAATAATTATTTATTTACACAAAATAATATGTGCAATATAGAGTAGGCCTTATCTCTCTCTGCTTGTTTTACTTGGTGATCAGGCCAATGCTTGGCCTTCTCTTGGGGTTCGGGTCACTCTGTATTTATTCTAAATACCTCCTTCCTTTTCTCCTTTATTCTTTTATTTTTGCACAAATACATGCTAATTATGTAATATTAACAAATGCATGCATAATGCTAACTTATTGTATTTATATCTATTTACATGATGCATTGCCAAGATAATTAGCTAAAATAAAAGAATAAAGAGTGATGATCAGGGATTCATCATATTTGCATGTCCATCATCCTCCTCTTTGATGGCATGTTTGTGATATTGAAGGTAGACACACCACATACATATTTTCACTGCGTGGCAAATCAAGATTACCTTCAGTTTGATTGCAACTTCATGACACATACATTCATCAATCAAATAAAGATTTCACCTTCTATGAAAGTTTCATATATAGAGACCACAATTCCAGATGTCAACATGTACATGATTAGTCATAGGAGGAATTGGGATGCTAGGAAAAAGGGGATAGAGACAGTATAAGTCGATTGGGCCTAATCGCACAATGAATTATCTAATTTATTTCGAGCATTGGAGACATCTATATCGAGAACCGTACTAGATCTTGATAGGGTTGAAGTGGTTCGATGGACAAAGGTTTTAAAGAAGGCTTTTTAGGAATTTGATCCATGCATCATTGTATGGAGACACTATAGACCTGTCATTACAGTCGATGGGACACATATGTACGGCATGTATAAGCAGAAGGTTCTAATTGCATGCTGATGAGACACAACTAACCACATCTTACCACTTGCATTTGCATTTGTTAACAAGAAGAATGACCCGAGATGGGGTTGGTTTCTGGAGATGATTCGTCTTCATGCCTTTGGGGATCGTAGGGGGCAAATATATTTCATATCAGATCATGCACCTGACATTCGTTTTGCCACACATCGCCTAAAAGTACAGTTTCATCCTCTGTACGTGTATTGGCAATTTTGCCTACATCACATTGCTAGTAACTTCATAGTGATGAGAGATGGGAAGGTGTCCTCACATGCGAAATGGAATTCTTACATGGGTTGGTTGAAGGAAATGCACGAGAAGCTCCAAAGTGGTTTAACATGCACAACTGCCCTAAGGAGCAATAGAGTGTAGATTTTGACGGTGGCCACATATTCGAAATACTTCTTTTCAACTATGTTGATAGCTATAATGTTGTATTAAAAGATGCACGATGTCTCCCAGTCGCAACATCAGTTCAGAAGACTTATTACAATTGTATTGGGTAACTTTTATAAATGACATGGTGAGGCGTTGTCTTATAGTCTGTGGCAATCGATTCACCATGTATGCATGTGATATTTTAAAGGATTGGATGGACAGAAGCATCATCCACTAAATTACCCGCATAAAGGGAGCTCCCATGCATTTATATGAGGTCATAATGGCCCAGCAGGTCACAACGTTTGGCTTGAATGGAGGGAAGAAACATATTATTTTTGTTGGTGACTTATCTTGCACATATCAAAAGTGAACAATTCCTAGGATCCCTTGGTCACATGGGTGCATTGTCTTATCACATCTCCATACCGATGTGGATGAGTACGTAAGTCCTTGGTACACGTGGCAGAGTTAGTTAAGCATCTAGGAAGGAATCTTTTATCCCATAAAATACAAGGAGAATTGACCGAAGTTAAAATATGTTAAATTGGATCCAAATAGAATACGACCCAAGGGTCGGTTGAAGTTGAAAAGGATACATGACGAGATCGATTTGTAAGAAGTAGTCATTCAACAACAATGTAGTACTTGTCACTTGAACAACCACAATTCCCCAAATAAGAGACATATAGCTCCAAGCACCAAGAAGTGCGGTTTGTGTGGGGTACTGAGACACAATATGAGGAAATGTTCCAACCACAATCATAGAGGTAATCTGCATATTTGTTTGGTTATACCGAAATGTTCTTTTAGTTGCCCTTGCATTCTATGTTTTGGATAAGTTTACATTATTTTTCTTTCATATTTATGAATAGTAATGTTATTTTTAAATTTGCAGATGGAGCCGGGCTCCATTGACTGATCAATTCTGTGATAGCAACACTCTTACCATTCTAGGTCAATCTGACAAGGAGACGTATGTGCATATGAAATGAACCATGTAAATGTTTCTTACATTTATTTTTTTGGTTATCTAATGGATTTTCTTACTTTTTACTTGCAATAGTTTGATAGATAGTTGGGTTGTCGTCATAGAGAAGGTATATTGCGCTATATACAGATTGACGAGAGATTAGTAGAGCATATATGCACAACATGCCTTTTTGGTCTAATGCAGATGGACTTCATCTCACTAGACCAGCATCTAATCATCGACTTGGTAGAGATATGGAGCACGGAGACCCACACTTTTGCAGAAGGGGGAGATGGTGATTACAATACATGATATGTCATACATTTTTGGTTTGAAGATTGATGGACATGCAGTTACAAGATACAAATCATGCCCCGATTGGCTGGGATTTTACGAGCAATTACTAGTTGAGAAGCTTGAGACGCCCAACATTGATGGCGACACAGATCCACTTGATTTGTGGAGCACTTCTCAATCCTTCTCGACGATGCAGACCATGAGAGAAATATCGTGTCATGCCCATGCTTACATTCTGTAGTTACATGGATGAATCATTTTTATTGATAAGTCAGGAAATGAGATTTCATTGATATACATGTCATTTCTTGAGGACTTGGAGTTCTACTAGCAATATATTTGGGGGTCAGCTTGCCTTGCATTTCTGTAAAGGCTGTTGTGTGTCGCGTCCAGCCTGACATAATTGAGATATGTGGCACCATAATCATGCTACAATTGTAGGCCTGGACACATTTTCCCCATATCGTTGCCATAATACACTAGAGGCCCATGTGGAAGGGGAGTCCATTGGGATATTGTTGGTGGGCTGATTTTGATGTCACGACAGAGCCTACACTCATTGTATGTCCTTATAGTCACACATTCGATCTATATACGACTTTGCAGCTGTAAGTTGAATTTCCTCATTTCACCTCCATTAAAGTATAAATTTCATTTATGTCTTGATGTCATTCTCTTTATTTTATGGTGGTAGGGTGGAATTCGTACATGACAGACGTGATTCAGATGATCCCTCCATATTGCTTCAATGCACAAGACTTATGTAGCTAGAGCTTAGAGTGCCACATATTCCTTTCTACATAGTAGAGTTGTACACTTCGGACCGTGTCCTACGTCAGTTTGGAGCGGTGTAGGGGATCCTTGGGCCTTGCAACACATGCGCCCATCTCCACAAACTTATGGGTCCAATTAAGGTACAATGGTTCTAAAAGATCCTCCGGATTTTAGATGATCCTCATCATGTTTCCTATTTGGTGTAGATTCTGAATGCCGATTAGATGATGCCATTCAGAGGCAATTTATAGATAGTGAGGAGGAGGACGGAGGAGATGATGAAGAGGGGTCTACAGAACATACTACATCAGAGAGATGGCGAGGGCAAGGACATGGACACAGACAAGGACCAAGAGTTGAAGCAGGCTAGCTGCAGACCCGAGCAGAGGTATCGGGGAACTAAACAGAGCGAGCGACCATAGAAATGGCCTTGAGACTTGAATTATTGACTACTTTTTAGGAGCATGTCACCACGAGCAACCCATCGACAACTGCATCCTTGGTAACGAAGTGGGCACTTGCCGACATAGGCCCTTCATACTATTCCCGATTACCGATAGATGGCATTGACATTGACGATGCTAATGGATATCACATTGAATAAATCGACCATACGAGTCAGTTGTGATCCACTACCCTCCTAGAGCATGAGGTGCATTCACATGAAGTTGAGGAAAAGTTGGCAAAGTTGAAGATCTTTCGTAGGAGAAAGCGACAATAATGTAGCTATTATATATTCTTTTTTACAATACATGCAGAACTTATCTTTTATAATTTCATTGAAAATTTCGAGTTTTAAACTTGTCTCTCATTCTACATTAAGAGTGTATACATGATAAAACTAAATCATCATGTTTTGAGACAAAATTAAAGGTCTACAAATCATATGTTGAACTAATATTTAGAAGAGATATAAGTTAATTTGGGTTTGAACATTAATCAACACCTACAGCCGGGGAATCATTGTTCCCTGGTTACAATCCTTAGCCATGCCCCCTGGACACAGCTCCTTCAGTGGCTTCCTTACCTATTTTGTAAAGGAGCAGCTGCTGCCACATAGGGCTCCCTCTTCACAGGGAGTCGAGTCCAAGGGCCACAACTCTCTTAGGAAACTTAACAAATTATAAGTTCGCATGAGGTTCACAAAGAATAAGTTTCTCAGGTACCACCTAAGGGATAATTCCTCGTATATCTTAAGGACGGATAAAGGAACTATCTGGGATACGGGATTCCTTAAATAGGATTGGGGGATCAAAGGTTTGGCTTCGATCAAGTGAAAGGATGATAAAATTCAGTTGAATTTGGGGGATGACATGGTGGTGGTTGGAATCTTATCTGTGGTAGAAATTGGAGGAAGAGAGTAGTGGTGGTTGCATGTGATTTAAGCGATGGAGGTTGGTGGTTTCTCATCGCCGACAAGGAGGTTGGACTTCGAGGAAAATGGATTCATTGAGTGGAGAGAAAGAGAGAGAGAGAGGATATGGAGGGATATGGGGATGCAAGGCATCAAATGATGGAGAGAGGATGGAAGTGATTTTTGGGCTATCATCGGTAAGGAATGGGAGAGCTGGTGGATGGACCCGCAGAATAAGGGTGAGGAAGAGGGAAGAGTTGACCTGTGGGTTGGAGAATGGGGCTTGCATAGAGATGACTTGGACCAATGGGGGAGTGGCCAGACCATGTCCAATGTCACTTTGTCCAAAGTCAAAGCAATGCAAATGAGGTGGCATGAATGGGCATAAAGGCAAATATGAGCAAGCCCTCGATGAAGAAGACTTAATTATTGACAGCTAAGTGCCATTCACATAAAAAACAAGAAATGTAAAAGGACATTAAAATCAATATGAAATGATGGATATCCATATTAAGAGAAATTATGAACATGAAAGTTGTAAATTTTGTGGGATCTACAACTTTCATGAAGGAAGTAAAATAGAGAACGACCACATACATGGATATATTTTCCAGGTGTTATTTAGAATATAAAACACATGGTTTAACTTGTTTTATATTTTTTTCTCGAGTTTTATCTTAATAATCTATAAATATTATATTTGAATATATTAATGCGAAGAAGCTCGCAGTCTATAAAAGTGCCAAAGCCCAGATTGAATAAGCTGAAGTCGTGCGAAGCGGGAAAGGGCCGAAAGACTGACTAGAAACATCAATTCGGGAGACAGCTTTTTTCGAGAATAGTCCAAGCCTCTTCCATTCCCGCGGAGATACATTTCAACTACTAATTATATAAGAGGACAAAGAGACCTCTGGAGAAGCTGATAGGAGAGGAGGCGGGTGAGAGCGAGTCAGATTTGCCTATGTCAGGTCAGGCCAAGCTATCTAGTGGACTCAAGCCAGGTTGCGGATCTTCCGCCTGGAAAGTTTCATATCTTCCTTTCTTGGCTGACGGAGTGAGGAGGGGGTTCCGGATACATCAATCATTCCCCTCTTTTGCTTTCCGAAGATAGGGAATATGGGCACGTACTGCACCTCTCATCCACATATAACTAGTTTTTTTCTTTTTTTATATGTTAAGTCATGTAGAAAACATATAAGCTTTAAATATATATATATATACAAAGTAGTAGAATAAACATGCTCCTTTTAAGTATTTTTCACAGATTTTTAAATTTTTATGCTTTTGACTTTTATGTATGTACTTATATTAAGAAGAAATTAAATAAAAGCAAAAATAATTTCATAAAAAGAAGGTCATATTGTACATAAAGTTATGGTGTTTTAATCATGTCAATTATATAATATAACAATCAAATCAAAATCCTTTCACATACAATCTTCAAATACCTTGGAAGTAGTCGTGCTTGACAGTTAATTGAGATTACATTGGTTTAAATGTGGGAAGAGATTCATATGTGATTGTGTGCATGAGATATCTGGATTTGAATGTAGGTTTATGCAAAACTATGATTTAATTTTATTCGTTGTCTATGCAAATTTAATAATTTAATGAATTTTTCATGTGTTAGGATGATGAATTTGTACAATGTGGAGATGGTTTCACGACAATTGGAGTTGATATGAAGTCATTAGTAATTGGTGAAGTTTATACATACTATGCTCAAAGGAATATATACAAGAAAAGAGTTTTGTTTCTTGTTTCATTTTGACTTTTCTTGGATTTATTTATTTAGTATTTGTTTGTACTAATTTTAATGCTAATTTACACCTCTTATTTTCATGTATATATTTACATGAATATAATGGATGTGTGTAGATATTTGTTATGGTTTTAAGCTAATTTTCATGGTGGATAAACCCTCGGATCATCACACCCCTATACGAGTGTTACGTCTTGTGCCTGAGCTTGGCCTATGCAGAGCTTATAAACTCCCATTATACAAACTACTTCTAATGTAACCAAATCAATTATAAGAATTAGATATACGAAGAAAGGCTTTCACGTAGAATGCTTAGAAGTGTGTAACCTCACATACGAGTTTATGTCTGTTTAAGAAGAAAGGTTGTAACACATAACACCTCCAGTTAAGAATAAAGAAAAATATACAATATTCTGGCATTACCTCAAAACAAAAACTAGATAAGAAAAATGCAAAACAAGTTAAATCTTAGCATATGGTTTTTTTAGAGAAAAGATGAGAAGTGCTAGGGACAAAGACAAGGAGGGTGGGAGGGGGCTTGCAACCCCCAGTCCTCCCCCCGAGTCTAAAAATTCCTTGTTACACAATACTTAATTACAATATAATATATAAAGTAATTTATTGAATTTTGCATTTGTACCTGCATAATTTTTATAATTTTTGAAATATTTTCACTTCAAATTCGATATATAAAGTAGGATTAACAAAATTATCATCTATATCTAATATATATAGTAATTACACTACTTAAAAGGAGATGTAAATAATGAGGTTATGCATAAGGTTATATTTATTATCGAATTAGGGATGTGCACTCTGGCACATGTATTTAAGCGGATATATATAGGAAAAACTTGAATTGAGGTGGAGCCTCATTTCAACCACTGTGCGACAACTCATAATACCCGTCAGATTACTAGGGATGTCAATATGGGTTTACCCATTGGGTACCCGACCCGAACCCGCCCCATTTAAAGACCCGAAACCCGTCCCATTTATTTTTGGGAGGGTTTGGGTTTTGAATTGACTACCCATGCGGATATGGGTATGGGTTGGGATTGCCTTGTGGGTACCTGAACCCGAACCTGCCCCAAACCCGAATAAAAAATATATATAAAGATAGATGTTTATGTTGCATTTTAATCAAACTAGACCCAAATTCATTTCATATCTAATATGTATCGATCTACATGTATAAATATCCCACTCAATTTTCTCCTCTCCATCCATTTATTCATATTCAACTAACGTTTTATATCTTTAATAAATAAAAACTATCAACACAAAAGAGTTAAACACTTAACATATATAAACATTTAATATTCTCTATATATTGCACGTTTTTATTAATCGCCATATTACACGATCTAACTCTATTTCGTCTATCTGTGAAAATCTTGTATACATTTATAAACAACTTAAGATTTACCATGTCGAAGATATGGGTACCCAGTAGGTACACGGGTATCCGACGGGTATACGGGTACCCGGTACAAATTACCCGTTTAATAAATGGGCGGGTATGGGTAGTGATATTATAAATGGGTATGGGTTTAGGAATAGTAATACCCGCCCCAAACCCGACCTGCTGACATCCCTACAGATTACAATCTACGGCCTGAGTAAAAAACACCATCAGAGAGTCGAAACCACTAAGACTCTAATAAGGAATTTCTATTTATAGGAAATTACCATATTCTATCAATGACGACAATATATGTAAATAAATTGAAATCCACTTTTTCAGCGGATTAGGTATTTTCAAATTGAATTCCCTTTCTTTCAAAAAATGTGGATTTTTCATTAACATTCCATTTTCCCTACTATCCAGAATTTCTTGACATATCTCTAGTTCTTATTCAAATATTTCTTATCAAACACCGTGATATTCAATGGAATTCGACGAAAGAGCAGATTGCGCATTTAACAGAGATATTCCACAGGTAAATGCAGTTTTTCTATTTTTTATTCATCTATTTTGTTTGCAACTTCTGAGAACTATACTAATTTTCATTGAAAGATGAACTGGTTCTTTAATAGAAATTATATTAGGTATTTGTATTTTTTATTTTGTATGTCATTTTTGGCATTAATATATTAATTTCGTCCAGTTATCTGATGAATATGGTGAAGTTATTGGAGTGGTGGAATGAACTGATGATAATTCGCATCAACCAGGTATTCTGAATGACAAAGATGTTTCAAAGCATCATAGCCCTTGTTCATTTATATGATTTTAGAAAAATACATGTCTATTCTACTAGAACAGAAACTATATTACTAGTAATAACCATATTTCAAATTCACATTTCATTTACGAACTTGGGCCACAGACTACATTATATCCTTTTAATTAATGTTAATACCTGGCTCTGATTAAACACTCAGGGAATCTGTTAATATACATTTGCCGCGTATAGAAGAACGTTCTTGGATGATAATTTATGCGCAAACTATGTATATTTTGTGTTAGAGTACCTCATTTTACATTCATGAACTATAGTTTACATTATTGAACCTCACTTTACACTTCCAATTTTCTTTTTTTTTAACTGACACCTTAATACAACAGAACTTATATTGTATTTATGCTCTATATTCGAAAATACTTAATCTGACTGCCAGATATTCTGGATGCCAAATAGAGACCAAAGCATCATATCCCTTGTAGGATATGTAATACCGCCCAGATATTTGCTAATACGAGTCTATAATTTGATGACTTACACATAGGTGCATCATTTTACATTTATTTTCAATATTTTACATCTCTATGTAATAAATTACATATTCCATCAATAATTCCAATTTCATTATCATATTTTCCCTCTAATGATTTTTCCACTATCAACCATCTTAAATCATAGAACCTATATTACCATTCAAAATACCTTTTTAGAGATTTGCTAATATGTTTCCTTCTTGAACAAGAGTTATGTAATATGTATACATATTGTATTTTAAGTGTCATAGTACTTCTAATTTAAAGTGGGGCTAAACATTTTACACATATTTGCAGTAATTTACATAGATTATCAATAATTTAATTATCTTTAGAATGATTTACATATTGCTATTATGATTCCTTCTTGCTAATACATCTCAAATTCTATAAATTCCTTCAGGTTGCGACTACTCAATCAATGACATTATCAATGGTATTACACCTCATATAGGCCAAACATTTGTATCTATTCAAGATGCATATAAATTTTATGAGACATATGCAACAGAGATTGGATTCAATGTTAGGAAAGCAAGCTCAAGAGTTGGTAAAGATAAGGTTTCCAAGGAAAGGATAATTATCTTTAAATCATTTGTTTGCTGGAAAGAGGGGTTTTCTAAAAATACAGATAAAACATTGACAATGGACAATGCAAGAAGTGATGAGAGCAATGATTGTATTTTTTACAAGGAGGAGCGTCGTGTTGGCTTATTATGGACTGGGTGCAAAGCTTTCATGTCAGTTTCATTTAGGTCTGATCTCAAGGATTGGTTTGTATCGAATTTTGAAGCAGAACACAATCACAATCTCGTTTCTCCATCTAAACGCAGATACCTCAGACCAAATAGACGTTTTTCAAAAGTCACAAAAATGCTTGTGAAGTCAATGAATGATGTGAACATACCTGTATCCAAGCAGTCAGCGTTCATAAACATGTCTAGCGGTCAAGTTGGTAGTATTGTTCGAGATATTTACAACTTAAACAGAAAGGAGAAAAAACAACGTATTGGGATGGATGTTCACCTTCTAATTGAACATTTTGAAAGTTGTAAGGCCAATACTCCTGATTTTTACTCTGCTTACACAACCGATGATGATAACAGACTTACTCAGTGTATATGGATTAATAGTGCCTCTATTGAAGATTACAAATTATTCGGTGATACAATATCATTCGACACAACATATAGGACCAATGAATACAATCTGGTCTTTTGGATCTTTTTGTGGTGTTAACCATCACGATTATACAATTTTCTTTGGAAATTCATTCATGAGCGGAGAGACAACTGAGTCATTCTCGTGGTTATTTGAGAGATTTCTAGAAGTAATGAGTAAACATCCAATTTCTACAATCACAAACGAAGATCCGGCAGTTTGTGCAGCTGTTAGGATATATTTTCCACATACTGTTCATAACACTTGGCATATAATGACCAAGCTTAAAAGTAAGCTTCGAAAGATTAAAGATATAAATGAAGTTCTTTCAGCATTTTCCATAGTTGTATGGAAAAGTATAACTATAAGTGAATTTGAGCAAAGCTGGTGCAAGATTATTGATCAATATAATTTATCATCTAATGTCTGGTTGAATGAGAAATATAGCATCAGATATAAATGGATTAGTTTATATCTTAAGGATTATTTTTGGGCTGGTCAGCGCAGTACACAGAGGAGTGAAAGTATGAATGCATTTTTGCAACACCACATCACTAAACAGAACTCTTTGCTGGAATTTGTCTGTAGATTTCAAAGTGCAATTCAACGACGCAGGGAAAGAGAGAATGACATGGATAACATTGGTGAAGTATACACTCCAAAATCAAATTTCAAATGGAAGATGGAGGTACAGATGGTTCGTATATACACCAAGTTCATATTTTACAAATTTCGGTTTGAACTGAACGAAGTGAAGGAACTTAATGTTCGAACTCATTCGAACTCTCTGGATTACTGTCAATATTTTGTGTCATATATTGGGAAACCTGATGAAGAATTATGTGTTTCTTCATCTACAGAAAGCGATTTTCTTGTTTGTGAATGCAAGATTATGCAATTCTTTGGATATGTAGGCACATACTTGCAGTTTTGAAGATACAGAATGTGGAGCTTCTGAATGAGGAATATATACTGAAAAGATGGCAAGAACCATTAAAAAATCAGGAAATTGTCCTATTTATGTGAAAGTTGCGCACCAAGAAAGGTCGTCTCAGCTGAATCAATTGTGTTCGCATATTATTTCAGCTTCGGTCGAACAGGATGAGGACATATTCTTATTTGCTAAAGAAAAATTAAGCGATTTATGTAGCAATATTGATCTTATGATAAGTAACAAACCTTCTTCGAGCTTTACAACCGGGAACAATACAAATGATCCAGATATGATTATTGAACCAGCTGTTAAAGAACCAAATGTTGTGAGAATGAAAGGATGCGATCGCGGTGGTAGACCTAAGGGCGTTGGAAATCGTATTAGATCGGAATCTGAGATGAGAAGAAATAGAGGTCGACAATGCAAATCTTGCCTCAAATACAATGTTGGACACGATTCTAGAAATTGTCCAAATAACAAATCGGTGAATCATAGTAAATTTTTAACATTCTTTACTTATTAATTTCTATTTTTAGTTCATTAATCATTGTGCTTAATTCTGAAGGCGAGGACGACCGACATTAGCATGAATTGATCAAATTCTTTTAATGTAAGAGTATATATTTTTTATTTTGACGTAACATTTTTTACATTTCATATAAAACATATTAATGTTGCTTATTGTATTCAAATTATTATCATTTTTTTTTGCAGGATTGCAATTTACGGAAAGATTCTTGGCGGCAATCGAGCTTTGACGTTTAGTTGCTTATCAGTCTTTGAATTTTTTTATTTTATATATTTTTTTGCTTGTCGTACTTTGTTCAGTTATTATAGAATTCAAACATTGTGTTATTTTTATTGTTTAAGTTCAGATGTATCCCTTTGTGAAATTGTAACAGAGAGTATTTCAGCTTTGTATTTTTTTGTGATGTTAGTGTTCAATGTTCAACATGAGCTTTCAGTCATATAAGCTCAAAATCATATTATTTGGATATATATGTCATTTATTTAATACTTGTTTAATGATTCTGTTTTTCAGAGATTTTAACTGTTTAATTATACTTGTCATTAGTTCTTAGTATACGTATTGTATACTAAACCTTATTAACTGTTTATTAGGGATTTGATATAAAATTTCACACATTTCTGCAACACATTTCAATTTTACATTATTAAATATTTCTTATCAACAATCCTAATACATTGAGTCAATATCTAGGTTATATGAATTCTTACTGTATATTATATAGCCAGTAATATCTGCTAAGCAGACACTGTAGTTTTATTTTATACTCCAGATATATAATTTACAAATATGTGCAGTATTTTACAAATATATTCAATATTTTACATCTATGTGTAATAACTTACATATTCACTCAATATTTTAAATATCTTTATCATATTTTTCCTATAATAATTTTTTTGTTATCAACAATCCTAAATTGTAGAACTTATATTACATTCAATAATACCTTTAAGAGATTTGCGATTATGATTCCTTCTTGTACAAGAGCCATGTAATATGTATTCTTATTGTATTTTAAGTTTCGTAGCACTCCTACTTTAATGTGGAGCTATACTTTTTACAAATAGGTTCACTAATTTACATATATTATCAATAATTTACATATTATTATGATGATTTACATATTTCCATTATTTTACAATAGGGACATGGCTGCCTATATTTTATGTAAAGATTATCAGTGTCATATTCTTTGTGGAAGTTCAGATTTTTGCTATTTTGAACTCGTAACATACTATAATACATAGTACTTCAGTGCTTTATTGTTATGTGAAACTCTAACGTACAAAATCAAACTTTCAGTCTTATAAGTTTAGTCTCATACAACTTATATTATCATTCTATAATAGTTTTCATGTATTTGCTAATATAAGTCATTATTGTACAGATCTAAGGTAATATTATTTCGTATTGTATATTAATCGTTGTACAAGTCCTTATCGGTACTTTTATATTAAAGTTGTGATATACAATTTACTTGTGTATGCATTATATTACAGTTACTTACAATAATTTACATTCTTTTGTATAGAAATACAAATTCATTCAATATTTTACACTTCCTTTTCATAATTTTCTTCAAAAATTATGCTTCTATTTGGAAGAAGAAGTCTAAATCAACAAGCGTAATAACAAACATACAGTAATCATTGGATTGTGAATCATTAACGTAGAAGAAGATTTTCGTCCATTGGAAAACACACTTGTAACCAGAAAACCACGTTCATTATCGAGCATTAGAATACATATTTTGTTTCTCTGTCAAACATGTATATATTGACTACAACATGTAACCAGATAGTCAATGCAAACATAGGATAATCATGATATTCAAAAGAAGTGTTTCGTTCTAAAGAAGGTTTAAACAGAAACTATGGAAACATAACACTTTTTAAGACATTGCAACAATACATAGTTCTAATTTAAACTGCAAAAACTTTAAGATGCATTTATATTATGTCCGCCATCTATATCACTGTGTCGCTGAGTTCTCTATGTGACCGCACGTTAACAATATGGAAGCTATTTCATCTCTGAATCTGTCAATGTCATCGTAGTTGAAATCCAACGCCCTCCCTTCACACATGTACTCCATCATTTTCATGACGTAGACACCACAGTCCAGACTTTGTGAAGGTTGCTGCGGGCAATCTTGCACGTATATGATTTCCCAACCTGCAAGGCATTCATCTGAAATGTTATCCATGAAGTACTCCGAAATCCAGTCATGCTGAGATGTAATTCAAAAAGAATAATATTAACACTGAATTAAAGCATTTAATAAAATGTAAATTTTTATTATGTCATACCCATTTCAATACATCTTTTTTATGGAATTTTGTTCCTTTCATAGAATTGTAAGAAAGGAACTTTCTCGATGAAAAATCAGTCACAAGAAGGTGCCAATAGTTTCTTGTGTGAATAACCGTGAAAATTTTCTCCAACTCTGGTATGTGTATTCATTCTTTATATAGCTCCTCGAGCTTATCAAATTCGTTTTCCGTAGCATTAACCACCAGATTCACAAGATATTGCTGAAAAATATAAGTAAGATTACTAAATTATGGTGATTAAAGATATTTTAAAAAAATTACATCAGTATTTACAATCTCACCATTTGGAATATTGGTGTGAATAGAAACGGGACATGATCATTAGTTGTGTAATATTTATGTTGTAGCACGTCCATAAACATGTCGATTATCTGTAATATCAAAAATAATTTATTCATAAAGAAATTTAAAAAAGTAATTAATAAATATATACGTACTGAATCCTCGATCATTCTTTCGTACAAAAAGTTATGAATTTCTCTCCCTTTACAACCCCGATTCTCCGGAGTAAAGTATGTGGCATTCAATCTGACGAATAATCTTTAATTAATATTATCCCTTTAAAGTTAAAGATATTTAAATGTAAATGTTGAAATTTGTTTAAAATACTTACTTGTCTGCAGGATCACGAAGAAATTCTTGAATTGTTTTCTTCGTTTGTTCTGATACTTTCTCGTAACCAATGAAATCGGTTACGAGATCACATAGATATTGATTCTTATTCAATCAATTACAAACAATGTTAGTAATAATTACTATCATAATCATAAAGAATATATAAAGTTTTGTGTGCAGTATTAAAAATCTCTATTCTACGTCATCTGTATTCAATGTTTACAAAATAAGTTGTTTTATATTATATGGCTTACCTCACTTGTTGTGTCATCCTCTTGTGTTTCATGCTCTTCTTTCCCTTATGTCATTGATTCTTGTAAAAAATTTTTGGCTTCTCTTCTCTGTTTCAATCTTTTAATTATTGAGCTTTGTTGAGCTGTGACTTTTTCCCTTTTTCTTTTCTTTATTGTAGTCTCTGTGTGCACATTATCTGAATGTGCAATGTCACCAATGTTCAGATCAAACGAAGGCATGCCAATGTTCATAGCTGAAACTTTTTTTGTCGTATGTTGGGATTGCTGCAGTGAAACTTCATCACAGATTTCTGAAATTAAATTCTCAAGTTTTTCACCGATATATGAGTCACTATGTTCCAAATCTCCTTCTTTCACATCAACTACATTACATGTCGGTGCAAGCATGTCTGCATTATTGTTATCAACGTCACCTTCAACAACATTTCCAGATTTCTTCTCTAATGTATCTTCTGATTGGAGAGCATTTTGTTCAACATCAATCATATCATGATCATGAAACATTTTTAGTTTTTCCTTCAGCTCCAGAATCTCAGATCTCAATTTATCATTCTCATTCTTCATTTCAGAATTTATTCTGATGTGATCTGCAACCCTTTTATATACGTTTCACCTATTTCTTTAATTTTCTCCTCCATCTCCTCTATCTCACAAGAAAATGCTTCACACACACATTTTTTTGTTTCTTTTTTATTACGACGTCTGCAGGTGAAACACAAGCAACTGTTTTTTTGTCACACAATTCTTCTATCTTTTGCTTTCCTTTCTTTGTGAAAACATCTTGTGGTACTGGGATGGGGTTTATTATCATAATTTCTGGTCTTCTCACCGTAAAACCACCCATGGTAAACTTCTCAAACGGAAAAACATACTCGTCTGCTCCTATCTATAAAAAGAAGATCATTTAATAATTAAACTATTTAAATTATGAGACACCCAGTATATCATATATCATTTTAACAATGCTTACTTGTTCACAACTGATTGAAACCAATGATTTGGAAACCCCTTTGATTGGACAAGCCCACTTCCTAATCCGTGGTCTAAGAACTCTGCTCACCACAAGGTCTTTGCAGTTGTACTCCATCATCCATACCTGATTCAGTTGTTTTATTATTAATTCTTATTATTGATCATATAATAAAAAATTA
This sequence comes from Ottelia alismoides, assembly GCA_037367405.1. Lineage (NCBI taxonomy): Eukaryota > Viridiplantae > Streptophyta > Magnoliopsida > Alismatales > Hydrocharitaceae > Ottelia > Ottelia alismoides. The sequence continues at coordinate 307,459 of JAZKJV010007985.1, read as the reverse complement.
ATATCGAAGAACTCATATATAAGCATGCAACACATCTTGTAAGGTAGCCCAGTGTTAGCCTTGATGAACCGGCTCTTCTCTTTTGAACTCTATTTACTACGTCATCCATGTTGAACAGTATCATTCTTGCTACAGCAACAGACCAGTTAAAGAATCATGTATCTTCGAGAGATTCTACATAGTGTAACAAATCTTTCTAGAAAAGAATAAGAACTGTCTGGGAAAAAGAATGTGGCAAACATTAAAAGTATCAAGCATGTAACATAAATAGAGACCGAGTTGTCATCATCTCTATTGTAATAATCCTCGAGAATGTTGTTCAACTTCTTCCTATTGAAAACCATTCCTTCTTCAAACAATTTGTGCGATATAAATGATTTCCATTGAAGGTGTCTACCTCTCACTGTGATTAAGAAACCAGAGCTAGGTAGGCCCAATATTGCTCCAACCTCTTCATCATTGAAATTCACCACCTTATTTCCAAATATGAAATTCCTCCCTCCTTGGTACTGTTCAACCAACCATTGAAGGTTTTTTCGTTGGATTTCAATATGTCCAATGTTGATTAGCTTCCCAAAAGCAGTCTTTGTCAAAAGTGCTTGTTGTTTGGGCGTGGGTCTATGGTTATCAATGAAATGAACAAAATGTTCAATGTAACATTTGTGTTGTACATAGCCTTTACCTAGAAGTAGAGACAAAAAAATCATTTTGTGGTTGCAATGAATCATGAGTATATTCGTATAAAATAAAAATGCAATTTATATTTAAATAAACATTAATCTTCATACTTCCAAAATCATCTTCAACCTTCAGAGGATCCTTCTCAACGTCAACCTCTTTTGTTTTACTAACTGGAAGGAGTGTTCCTTCTGTTCATACCATTTAACAGAGATATAATTTTTAAAAAATTGATAAACAATTCTTTTTACTTTGAAATTTTACTTACTTTTGAAATTTGGTTTCGGACGATGGATCTGGAGTTCTAACAATGTACCTTCATTGTACTGGTCAGAATCGTCTTCCTGTTACCGTATGGTTTCAACCAAGTTCGACTGCATCTCCTCCATCATCGTCGGCTGTCCTTTTTCCTCCTTAGAAAGCGCTTTTGCGAGTGCAGACTCTCTCCTCAATCGATCGTCTAGAAGAGCGCCTTCTTCGTCGTTGTCGCCTATATGCGGTACCTCTCTTCTCGTTTAATTTCAAATTAGGTATTACGTAATATTATTATATGAATATGCTTCATTTTTTTACTTTCCTAAAATTCTATTTGATTAATTTAAAGATCCCGATTTTTAGGTTATCCACAATTTCGTATTCATCTCTAATAAGTAAGAGCTTGTTTCCGTTTTTACCTAAAAATAGAAAGAATTTAAAAATTTAAATTACAAATTGATTTAGCTTAATCAATGAATTATCATTTATTTGGTAATTAATTATTACTCGAAAACATCATTTCCCTTTTTTTCATTGTGCTTCAAACATTGTTAGCTATTGTATCCATTTCAAAGGCAATACTGCGATCTCATCAGTTTGTCTAACCAGGTTGGTATTTTATCTTCAAATATATAATATGTTTATTGTTGTTCTTATTATCAATTCTTCTAAATTCCTGTATCTGGTTTCATCAATATTGCTGCATATTTTTAGTTCCCAATAGCTATATTTGCTTTCAGATTTTGTTTCTTTGAATGAGAAATGTGTATGCTACTTTTTTCTCTCAAGAAAATCTTCAAAGCATTTGCAATCTCAGTCTTCAGCAATTTTTTTTCCTGAAATATATAAAATCATTAATAGAATTTATTTAGTCCGTAAAACAATCATTATATATATCATTGGTTATATTCTTTCTCGAAAGTCTGAAAAATAATAAATGAAAATTTTAAAAATGCAATATAAGACTAATATCAACATAAGAGTTGATACATCGGATATGTTATCATTTTATTTGTACTTATCGGTGTTAGACATAAAATCAGTAACGCCTATTTATTTATCATTTAGTAAAATACCCTTTTCTTTTGTAAAATACAGCATAATATTGTAAAATACAATTAATTTGTTTAAATTAATCATCAAATTACCATTTGCATAGATACAAAATGTTATAATACATTTGTAAAATACGATATTTTGTTATAAATTAAATGAAGTAGTTGTAATATATTGTTAAAAATTGTAATTCTATCAAACTTCATGAAATAGTGAAGTAGAATACATCAATTGTAGAATTAAAAACATCAGTCCAAGAGAACTATTATATGGTAGAATGTAGGACAATGTTGTAAAATATAACTTGTTTTTGTAAAATATAATCCAGTAATGTAAAATAGAAGCAACTTGTCAATAAACTAGTGCAAAATGTCATAATATCTCAGTAAAATACCTTCATTTGATGTAAAAAAATTGTGACGTTGTAATTTATTGTATAAAATTGTAAATATATCTCATTTCAAGAATCTGAGAATTTAAATACATCCATTGTAGACATAACATACATATCTTAATTGAAATAGAACTTACTAAAGTATAGTATCTTTTTGTAAAATAGATAATGTTTACGTAAAATACGATAATTGTTGGTAAATTAGTTGTCAAGTTGGCATTATTTTTTCGCAAATTGTCATAATATCGTTGTAAAATATAAATCAAATACGTAAATTCGTGCTTATATGTGTAAAATAAATCTATATTATGTATTTTCATATTCTCATTTCGTTTTATATAAAATTCTCATTTCGTATATGCGTATAAGAGAGTTTGCGATGTGTTGATCACTTTATTATTTTATTACGTAACTACCCTGTAATTTTATGAAACTTAATATGTGTAAAATTTAATTGAATAAACACAAAATGTCACCGTATTTAGAGTTTTTTCTCAATCATCGGTAGAGACGCTTTTGTAAAATATGACATGTACATGTAAAATATCTTAATCAACTGTATTTTCATAACAGATATGTTAAAATGCGGTGCTTTATTCAATCAAATCTTTATGTCATGTTGTGTACTTAAATCTACATATTCCTAGATATAGAATGTTCAATGACGTGTATTACTATTATTTAGCATTAATTTAACCATCCCATATTATAGGAATGTTAGTTGGCACGAAAACAAAATAGTGGTTTCAATCTCCTTCGTACACTCCTCATCCGACCGCCTATCATAAAACTTTCCATAATCATGGAAAGGTGTCACCTCAATTCAAGTGTGTGTGTGTATGTATGTATTTGGATAGATATGGATATGTAAAGGATGCAGGTTTTTGTTTCCCTGCGGATATAGATATGGGTGTATACGGATATTGTTTTCATTTGTTGTTTGAGGACACCAATACAAATATGGTTATTCTTTTTGTAGATAGGGATAGTGATATCCATATTACTAAATCTGTATGAGTATATTAAAAACATATATACGAGTATGCACATAAATATTGTATAAGTTATTTCATCTAGAACTTGTTTTTTTCATTTTTATTTTATTTTATATATATTTTATGTAATTTTATTTATTCAACCACTAATTTCAACTTGACAAAAGTATGTAGCCTTGCTCTAAGTGTTAGAAAGCATTTATTATTTTATCTTTATAATAATCTCTATATGTTTGCTAAGTATTTTTTGTCTTAATCGTGATTATTTGTTTGCATATTTACATTCATATTAAAGGATGTTCTTTGTAATAAATTTTCAATACTCGCAAGATATTTATTTTTCACCTTTTTCAGATTTTAAAACAAAAAGAAAATGGTAACACCTAAATATGTATCCACTACAACAAAATTTGCCTATGGTAGCGGATATTGTAATATTTGATGTCATTTACTTGATTGGTAAATATGTAACAATTAATATTATTTGTTTCTTTATTCTTTGAATTCACAATGATATATTATTTATTGTTATATTCCTTGCCACATATCATATTATAACGGTCACTTTTTGACTTCTTCTAATCATCATTAAATTTAGCAATGCTTAACATAATATTTAATAAATAAATTAACGAAAAAGCATTGTTATATAAATCTTTAACATTGAATATGACACTTATTGCTAATTATAAGAATAAAAAATAATTTGACAATGAATAATATTCGTTGTTATATCTTTAACATTGAAAGATATGACAATGAATATTTAAATTACTCATTACCTAATTAGGACATATTCGTTGCATTGATATATTCATTCGTATATCTACTCACCATATCTTCATTAATTTTAATATATGAACGCTGAAGATATATGACATATAAGAGAAATATGTTACCTTATCATTAAAAAAGGTTATGGACATAAAATAGTTATGGGTCAAATATGTACAGTATTAGAAATACTTTATATATTAACTTAAATACATGTGAATTGAAGGGTTTATCATCACACAAATACATTATATTTATTTCATAAAACTATATAAAATATAATGAGAAAGTGGTATAAAACTATGTTACACAGAGTTACAAATAACTCTACAATTATATATTATATGGAGACACAAGTGCAGACACAGAGATATATGCAAATATTAAAGTGGCATCTCTATTTATACACATTTCAAAATAGACAAACAAATGTTATAATATGTATACAAATGATTTGATAAAAAAATCAGATATAGACATATCTATACCTATTTATTTCCCTACATATAAAGCATTTTATAGTACCACTTATTTAGACATTTTAAATTTAAACAGTGTTATTTAACATTATACTAATTGAAGTGTATTTTCATTGAATAAAGAATTTTAAGCAATGTTTTGTTAGTTATACAATATTTGGATATATTTATGTAAAATCATATCTTTACATGGGTGTTTTTTGTAATTCTTACAAATATTAATGACAAATTGCACTCATTTTCCCAATGTAATGCAACCAATGAAATTAAAAAAACTATCTACCAGGATAATAAATGATAAAATAAATTAAACAAGTAATTCTTTAATAGATGGCCCTCCAAATAGAAATTCCTGGCTTCATCCATGAGAAGTGTAAAGAACGAAGATTGCTTTGTAGAGATATAACCTTTTCAAGCACACAAAATGGCTGCCATGGAGTAAATAGTATTGTAAGCGGATAGATGACTTGTGAAATAGGTGTATGTTGGAATAGTGAAGAGTAGGGTCCTTTATAGGCTCGAGAGGGCCTTAAAAATATCATGTGTCCAAATATCTTCACAAGAAACAGTTGAAAAATCAGCTCAACTCTAGTGTTGAAACATCCCAATTACAGTCCCACATATTTGTATTCACAAAGTATACGAGTGGAATATAAGTAATGAGGATTACTACTAAATAACTCAGGCTTAAGAATTTTGGGCAATGGTCAACGGGATCATGTTCAGCCAAAGACCAAAAAGTTGTGAGGGTCAGTTATCCTCCATAGGTGCTCACGCTACGATCCAATACATAACAAATGGCATCCTTATGAGTTCCTTCTAATAATGGAAAAAGTTATCAAAAAGGTGGAGTCACCCCTACCAAAGAGATTAGTGAAAAGGGTCGCCCAAGATTGTGCTAGTGCCACTATCAATAGGTAAGTAGTGGACCACATCACAATGAGGATGTTACACAAATAAGTGGGGGAGATTGAAAGACCCCAAACTTCACATATATTATTCACAAAAATGAGAGTGGGATATAAGTAATAGGGATTATAACTAAACAATTGGGCTTAGACATTTTGGAGAGTGGTCAAATGGAAGGGCGAATTATGCCCCATAGTAGCTTGGACCGAGGTCTGGGATTTTACATATGTATTGGTGCAACTTAACATGTAGGTGCAATATTGTCAAAACACTCATAAAAATGGATTCAATTATTTTTTTATGCTAGTATACATAAATATGTACCTTTTCAATTTTGGAGAGCATTCAGATGCACGTTAAAATGAATAAGTTCAAATTTCCAATAGTCAAGTATGTAGTGACGCACATGGGTATGTACCGGTACAATTATAGAGAAAATACTTGGTTTGAACTCCGTCAAGAATATATACGAGTGTATCAAGATATCAATGCACTGTAACTTGTATTTATGCACAAGGGTGTGTTGATGGAACCATACATGAGTGTTGAAGATCAATGAGTAACAAGAAGTGTAGCAATGCATACGGACTTGTACCAATTGATAATACTCAGAAGTGCATATGCGAGTTAATGCATGAAAGGTTAATGCATGAAAGGCTTTGTGTATATATAAATATTGTGATCAAGTTTATTACAAACTTACCCGTGACAGAAAAAGAAGCTTCTTTAACAACTCCTATTTAGTATTGTCAACTTCAACGATGCCTTAGGTAACCTAGCACACACTAATTAGAACACTTACATAATGCTTCTTCTTTCTTATTGCTTTTAAAATGATGCAATATAAGTTGTCATACCCGCAATATATGTTAGTCTGGCATAAAATAATCATCTCTTGTTTCTTTTGTTATTAAAAAAATAACAATACATATTATTTAATAGAAAATACTTTCAAGTGTTGAAATTTATTTCAAGTGTTCGTTGGAAACATGACACAAGAAAGATGACCTAGGAAAAGTTGTGTTCGTGATATTGTTAAAAATATAGTTTTGTGCAACTTTATCCACCAACATTTGTTAATTCTGATTGTTATTGAAAGTTAGATAATTTATAAGAATGCCAAACCTAGGCATTTTACAAGGGTTTTCATACTTTTAAATAAGCGATTCTGATTATTTGTTGTACTTTTAATATAAATGTACGTTTTACATAAGAACATTAAAATTAAATTAGTTAAATTTTATTATTATATATATTACGTTGGGTTTTCTTCCCTATATATTTTATATTTATAATATATTTTATACATTTTTGTTAATTCGTATAAAATATTCAAACATGTATTTTAGTACTTTTGATTTATTTTTAGATAAAATATATTTTCGAATAATCATAATTTTTCATGGACTTTTTAGTAAATAATATACTATATATACCAATTGATTATCATATGATTTTATCTTTGAATCATTTTGTAATACATTTTGGTACTTCATGTTGTTAACTTATCTTTTGATGCTTTTTAATTCTTATTGTATTGTTTAGATTTAGCTTTAATTGTGATGAATGATGATGATGATTATGCTAACCATCAAGGATTTACTTCTATATATTGAAGGGAGGCGTATATGCCTCTTACATCACAGAAGCGTAAGGATCAAATCAAATTCGATAATTACAGAGTTGTCGAACAAGCCGCGATAGCAACGGAATTTAAAAAAAACTATGGAATCACATGGAGAGGGAACCTTTCCGAATCCATTCCATCATGATCACATGAGTTTAGATCATACCTCTGAAGCGTGATCACGCCTATGCGTCTCTAAGCGAAGAGATCTCCTATCTCAAGTCCGATCCGCAGAAACAATACTTGCAAGTGCGAGGATGACTCGCGTGCTTCCCGTAATTCAATGAGATGATATGAAGAAGATGTCTCCTGATTTCATCGAATAAAATCCATCTTCTTCTTCAAGAGCACATGGCAATGAAGAAAGAGATCGTCCATGGAAGATTGGTCTAACCAATCTGGCAGCACAACGACAAGGCATATTAAAGAGGGGATGACCTAGCGTATGGTGGACAATCATGGGGCTAGGGACAACCACAAGGAGAGGGGGAGAGAATGGTGCACATGTGGAGAGAGACAAAGACACTCAGTGTTCTTCAACTGAATCAAGGCAACTGGTGCCTCTTCTTTGTTAGGATGCACTCATAATTTTAATTAATGGCCAAGTTCAAATGTGATTCTCAACTAATTTTAGGATTAGGAGTTGAAAACAAATTATAAACTCGCTTTCCAATTTAATCTCTAAAAAATCAATCACCAAAATAATAAAAAGGAAAAAAGACAGAGTCTCTTCTAATATCGGGTGGACGGCCACCATGGTGGCTCCCAGCATGGTCATCGACTTCTAATTGGGAATATCTCATCTTATTTCTTTTTTATTTTTGATGTAATCTCTATGATAACTAGATCTTTATTCGTCGAATAATTTTGTAAACTAATTATCATCAAATAATTTCAAATTATTTTTGATAATTACAAAAAAGCTATTGACAATTATGAATCACATTCATATGTCCACAAGTAAATGCAGATCACATTTACATTTATTTTATAATGCGAATTCAGTTGACATTAATATTAAAATTATGAATCATATTCACGATTATATCTCAACATGACATTGCGGGTCTTATCCACACTACCTTGATTATTGTGGATAACACTTTCCACATTAATTTTATCCAAGATAATTATAATTGATTTAATTTTCTTAGATAATTTTTTACACATGTCCAAAATAATGTAAACCACATCCACATTATTCATGTTAATTAAATCTAAATTTAATTAACTCAATTTATCCCCCTTTCCAATACTCAAATAGTGTCTCTAATAAAAAAATCCTAGAATTCTTTCAAGTACAATGTGCCTTCTTCGCGGATACATGGTTATAAGGTCGCGGTGATTGTATATTCCATGTATAACGGCTTGGATAAAGAGACCTAATCTCATCTACAAATATAAAACAATTATGAAAGATGCCCGATGATATCAGACAATATACCCAACATGAATCTATGATTCTCATTCTTTATTCTTTTATTTTAGCACTTTCTTTTGGCAAAATCACCTGTAAATACAATAACTTAACACTTTGCATGTCTTTGTTAATACTTCATAATTAACATCTATTTTTCAAAAATAAAAGAATAAAGAGAAAAGAAAAGGAAGGATGTATTTAGAATAAATACAGAGTGACCCAAACCCCTAGAGAAGGTCAAATTTTGACCCGATCGGAAAGAAAAATAAGTAGAGAGAGATAAGGGTACACTATGTATTGTACATATCACCTATACTTGTACAATTTATTTATTTTGAGAAAAAATAAATATTATATTTATTTTGCACTTGTACATAGTTTTAGAAATAATATAATAAAATAAAAATCATAAAAATAAAATAAAAATAAAAATAAAATTCAACAACTCATTGTACAAAAGATACATGTATATAAGACATTAATTATTTATTTTACAACCTCAACTACTTCATAAAATTCAATTAAAAATCATTTTGTATTCTTAAAATCATTATGTAAATAAATAAAATATAAAATAAAAAGGTTTTTTGTAAAAAGAATAATATAAAAATACTTGTACAAAATACATAAGTATATTATACCTGTATATAATACTATATATTATGTATACCTCATTTTATTTTTCATAAAAATAATTAAAAACCACAAAAATTAGCTTACAAAATAATAAACATTTTTTATTTTATATACTTTTTAATTTAAAATCATTTACTATTTTTTATTCAATTTCTTTTTATTTTGTAAATCATGAATTCTCATTGGTCCATGTCCTTTCGTTGACCTCGGTCAACGTCCTCTCCTCAGCCGGGTCGACCCGACTTCGCCTCATCGGAGCTATTTCTCATATTTCTCCTGGTCGGATCCGACCACCTTTTGTCTTGATTCTACGCCCGATTAAAGCTTTTAAAGCCCTAAGATCCATGATCCTCGCGGATCCCTAGGTGTAGCCAGATCTGCCTAGGGTTCCGCATTTTGCTTCAATCTTTCTAGACCCTCGAGCACCCTATATAATCCTTCCTTCCACCTCCGGCACTCCCCAGCTCGTTCTTCGTGCCACCACAGACCCTTAGCTACCTTGAGGAGAGTGATAGCTCCTCGGAGGTGCCCTTGGAGCGTCGTCTGGAGGTTCAAGTGAGTGCAGCTCGTCATGTCGACGGAGAGCCGCCGTGAGAAGCCTCCTTGGTCAGCCACAATCAGGTTGAGGCCATAACCACTGCCATTCCCTTCGACTGGAGTTCGTGCTTCTGCTAGTAGCTTCAGGTATCACTCCTACCCTCCTCTCCTTCCATTTCGATTCCTCCCTTTCCATTTTCGTCACTGCCAGTTTCTCTGCTCCGACCAGTTGTTTTTCACATAGATCGAATCACCTTCTCACCCTTCATCTTCCAACACAACCTTTCCCCCTGGGTCCTGCTCATCAGAACAGTATTAGGTTGGGTCTCCATCCCCCACCTTCGCCGAATACCCATAGAGCCATCCCCCGTCGCTTCCCTTTATCTTTCTATTCAATAATACGACCGGAGCTACGCCCCTGAGTGGGTCTACCCATTGCAGGTGCATGTGCGCGAGGGGAGTCCCATTTGACCGCCCAGCTGGTCCGACGGAGCTGCTCAAGGAGGACCAGCTTAGTCCCACCCATTTGACCATCCTCTTGGTCATCGGAGTAGCCCACCTGACACAAAGCACCCTCGCGACTGTGCTGGATTTCTCAGAGCCTTCATCGAAGCGAATCGAGTCACTCTCCACACTCCAGCGAAGTTCGTCAGTCCGAAGTTCATCCAGGTCCCTCCTCTGTCGTTTGATTAAGAGCTCACCCCAAATTTGATCAAAGTCGTACAACTACGACCTCTTCCTAACGGTCTAATCAAATCCCTGGCGCATCTGATATGCATGTCTCCGACAAAAGCAGAGCCATTAGATCGCTTTTTAGAGGAATATCAGAGCCATCCACACCCACCTCCTCATGCGTGCACCGCGTGTCCCTGTAGGGTATATTTCACTTCTGGCCCGTCATTTTTCTTTATTTAGTTTCAGTCCAGTAAATAAAATTTGTAGTTAAAGATATTTGCAGTTTAGACCCCAAAGTTTTTATATTTGCGCGCGTGTGTCCCCACGTGCGTACTGGGTTATTTGCAACTTGTTTTTTGATTATTGCATTTATGTCTTTGTGAGCTTGGATCATGTGTGATGCATGTGTTTATTGGATTAATTGCATATTCGACCCTATGTTTTCTTAGTACGTTATCTATTTAGTCTGCAAACTTAAAATAATTACTTTTAGATCCTTATGAACTGTATCTAACTCCTTGCCTTTTATTGGACTTAATAAATGTTAAATTAACTCTAAAAATTATCTACAAATTACTATTAGTTTCTGCTATGTTTAATATTTGTGGTGATTTTTGTGAGTTAATTTGCTTCATTTTCTACTATTAAAATTGAAAATCCCGTAAAAAGTGTCATGTATAAGTTTTAAAAATCACAAAAATTCGAAAAACATCTTAAAAATTCCACAAAAAATCTTGTGTTTGTCTTTTATTGTGTTTTAACTCCAGTATTAATTTTGTTTGAAAAATCTTTATAAAATCCTAAAAATCACAAAACAAACCAAAAATAAAATTTTATAAAATCTAAGAAAAAAACCAAAAATTGTGTTATCAGTTTTTGCTTGAAGATTTTTATTTTTATTTTATCATAAAATTACCATCCAGAACTTTTGGGCACTTTAAATATTTTTGATTTGCAAATTGGTCCTGGTTGTGCACTATTTTTTAGCATTGTTTGATTTTTAAAAATTCACAAAAACATTTGAAAAATCTCCAAAAATTACTAAAAACAACTTAAAATTCATAAAACCCAAAAATATTTTTACTTAAATTTTCTTAGCATTTCTTATCATTTTAAAAAATCCAAAAAGAGTGTTGTGTGAGCCTTGTGTGATTTGTGTTTGTTTGCCTTTTGATAAAAATTAAAAATTTGAAAAATTAAAAACCACTAAAAATGCTTTATTTTTAGAGATCTGCTACTTAGTTTTTAAATCATGCTCCTTGTGTTTTACCCTAGTTGCTATAACAGGTAAATAAAATAACAAACCACTTACATTTTGATCGTTTGATCTGCTTTAGTGGTTATTTTTCTCGTTGATTGAGCCAAATGTTTGGGTTACAACGACCATTGTTCATTTACATACTTAAACAGAGTTGCCCGGATGCTCATTAGAATGGTGTCGTTGCCAGGGAGCACGGCTTAGTAGTTAGATTTCAGTTTTGATTTATTTTTATCTATCTGCTATAACTATTTTCTGGCCTCTCACTGTTTCACTTTTTGTGCGAAGAACCACCCGAGGACGAGTCGGATCACTTTGGAGACCGCATCTGAGGAGGAGCAGAGGAGGAGAGGAGGCAGTTACATTAGATAGATATTTTATTTTTTTGCCAAAACACGCATTATTGTAATAAATTTAGACTCTGGACACTTGGACTCTCTTGGTCAATTCCGGGTTTGTTTTGTCGAGTGCCGATGCACTCGGGAGACCTCACCGTGGCTTTTTCGAGATTTTGCACTTGATTTTCTACTTGATTCCCAAGGATTTGGCCCCTAGATTTAGGACTTCTACTTGATTGAGCTCATAATTAGCTAAGGTCCCAACACCTTAATTGCTTATCTGTTCCTATATAACGTAATTGCACTTAGATAAAATAAACATAAAAAAGCGAATTTATTGGGATTAGAGACCACATGCTGAGAGAGGCCGTATATAGCGCTGGCAGGACCCATTGTGGTGGGCACCGATCAGCATCGAAGACCGGACTCTGGTCTCTCTTCCCGATAGTTAGCTACAGTTCTTCACACCACTGATAGAAGTTGCTCATCTAGGGACGATTTCCTCATGCATCATATATGTAGTTTATTTCTTGTATTTTATTTTATGTGTGGATCACCTTGCCTGTAGAGTGCTAGAGCAAGGTACGCATCTCTATCTTTGCATACATCATTGTGTTTGATCGCGCATCAACTTTTCCGTCTTCCTTCCCCTATTTTATTGGACTCAAAATAATCAAGGAAATTGAAAATTCGTTAGGCATTGTATTCTTTCATAAAAATGCATAAAAAGTGACAACCAAATAAAATTGGGAATGCTAATGCAAACTTGACTCAAAACCGATCTTACCTAAAAAATCTTTGTTTTGGGGAGAGTCACCCCCTCCTTGTTTGATTTATCTGCAGTGAGAGAGCGACCCACACACTAGGATAGAGCCACACTTGATCTCTCTTCAGACTGCTGGTCTTGTGACTAGTTGTTCTCTAGTGAGGATTTCACTGGGTAGCCGGTAATCGATTTAGGACTTCCTTAGCAGATTGGGCAGATCAGGTAGCCGGTAAATGGTCCGCACCCATACTGGCTGGGAAAAACTAGTTGTGAGATTCGGGACAGTCTCTTGGGAGTATTGGGTTCCCAATAGCTCGCTTAATCACTTTGATAGATTGATTTATCACCTTACTAAAATTTGATAAGATTAGCGACCGATCTTTCACGGACATCAGCTCGCGTTGCTTAGGTGAACTTCATGTTTGATTTCTCATCTTGTTTACATTCCAGATCCAATCTTCATAAATCCCCATATCACGATAATGGGAAGGAGGTCCCTTAGGCTGCCTTTGATGGTACTGCTTTCAAGCACTCCTCTCCATTCATCTAGGGCAGCTTCAAAGAGCTCATACCCGCTCTCTGAACCTGAATCCGCTACCACTATATTCCCCCTCTACCACCCTTCTTCTTTACCTAAGGTTCTAGAGCAGAGGCCAGCACAGTTATTCGTACATTTGAAATCATCTGAGTTGAGGTATTTTGCCTTTGCAGAGACCGGAGAGATGGCCAGCAGTGAGAACCATACCGATGAGCAGCCTTAGACTCTTCATGTGTGTTAGGCCAGGACAATACATTGCTTGCTTCCCTAGAGACCATGCGGCATCAGATTTAGGACCAGGGAGTTTTTACGGCCAAGATGAGGAGAGAGCTCATGCAGATGCGAGCTGGTAGAGATAAGACACAGAGACCAGCCAGTGGAGAGATACCACGCCATGAGGGCAGTGACGAACGTCCTGAGGAGCCACAGGAGCTAGCGAGACTACCACGCACGATGAGACAGTTGCACAACCCTGGTGCAACACTCACACACAGATGGATCCAGCTGCCAGAGATCCTTGGCTACTTCAAGCTTCACCCCCAAACGATTCAACTACTGCCCGAGTTCCTTGGGCTAGTCACCGAGGAGCCACACCTCCATCTGCAGGAGTTTGAGATGATCTGCAGCATTTCTTTTGTGGACGAGGACACGATCAAGTTGATTGCCTTCCCGTTCTTCTTGGTTGACAGAGCAGCCTACTGGTTGAAGCACCTGGGAGGGTAGTCACCACATGGGAGAAGCTTCAGACCGAGTACTTGAAACAAGTATTATCCACTGGACCTAATCAATGCAGCACGAGCCATGATCAACAACTTACCATGATCCCAAATGAGCAGTTTCATGAGGCTTGTGATCGATTCAGAGAGCTCATTGATCAGTGTCCACATCATGAGATATCCAATCCTAACCTTGTTCATAGCTTTTTCTGTGGGTTGACACCAGAGCTACAAAGGCTAGTAAACGCCTCGTGCGGAGGGTCCTATTTCACCAAGGACGAGGACCAGGTCTAGGCCATCTACAAGAAGATGGCAGAGAAATACACAGTGATGTCCCAGACTCATGTCTACACTCAGGGGAATCCCCTCCTACAGGATGTTTCATATCAGAGGATTGCACATGTCGATGTCAGTCCTTCCACTTCTTCATCAGCAGTAGCACTTGCTGAGTCTTCAACCGCTGACATGGGCATCATCAGTCAGATTTTGGACCGTATTGAGATCATAAAGAAGAAGCAGAGCCAAGGAATGGACAATCTCAATAAGCTTGATGAGCTTGCCCTGACCTTGAGTGACCTAAGGATCCATATCATGTGTCTCCAGGAGGCACAGACGGTTTCTCAGCCCCGTCTTAGGTCACGGGCCGATCCAGGGAGCAACTCTACCCAGCCATCTGCCTAATACCGCCAGGTTCACCATATCCAGGCAGAGCGAATTCATCATCTCCAATACTACCAGCAACCACCACCATCTCCAAACACTCAGATGGTGGTCTACCAGTCATATCATCCATTAGCATCCCTTCCCCCTCCACACCTCGAGCAGGAGCCGTTGATGGAAGTTAATGGGATCTGGTACTCCCAGTACCAACCTTAGCCCGGGATTCATCGTGACCATCCTGGCTTTCGATGGTCTACTGGAGGAACCTCTTCCCAGCAGCAGCCTCCATCTCAGGCAGGGCAGAGCAGCCAACAATAGCAGTCGTAGCACTCCCACAAGTACCAACAGCAGCAGCAGCAGACTCAGCCTCATTTCCAGCGAGGCAATCCGTTCGGTTCTCATGTACCAGTATATGAGAACCCAACCCTCAGTGACCTCGTCCGCTTACTCTCTGATCATCAAGCATCCTTCCGGTGAGAGATGGACAAATTCCATCAGGAAATGAGGGAAATTATAAAGGGAAAGGTTGTCATAACCGCTCAGATTGAACCCAATCCAAACAATCTGAAAAGAAAATCTGAGCATGTATAGTTTACAGAGGCTACCACTCCTAGTGATATTTTGCATGATATTTCTTCCACTATATTTGATGTTAATTTTGTGATAGGAGTGGTAGGATGCCAGCCGATGGCAACTCGTCTGAGCGACGACCCGATGCAGATTCCAGGGTGCCAGACAAGGATGGAAGCGGTGCTGAAGCTGTTGATCATGATGATGACGACGGTGGTGTTGAAGCCACCGAGGATGTTGATCCAAATGACGGTATTGAGGTCGTCGTATTTCAGGTTGCAGATGGTGGTGCTGATGCCACCATTCCAGATGCTTGGCCAGAGTGTGGTGTTGATGCTGCAAAGTCAGATGCTGTGGGTGGTATCCTTCTGTTGTGCCACCTTGTTTTGTACCTGAGGATATTTATAGGAAAATAAAAAAAATGGAAAAATAAAAATAAAAATATGAATAAAGGAAAGGTTTCTATATCTCTTGTCAGTCCATCTACTTTGCATGATGATCTTGGTATGGATTATATCTACTACATGAAGAGGAACCTACTCCTGACCCTCATCTCTCAGGAGAGGGTCCATCCATCCCTTCCCTCAAGCACTTCGCTTAGGAAGGGGAACAAAAAAGAAAATCCCAAAAAAAGACATCAGTTAGAGTTCAGCTAGCAGGTGATAGACAGATTCCAGATACAACTGACTCTACAGTAGGCACTAGAGTGCATTCCTCTCTTCTAGAAGAACTTGAGAGAGAAGATCACTATCTACAGGAAGAAGAGGAACCACATTGTAGAGATCCATGTGCTTACCTGTGCCACTAGCTTTGCTATTTAGAACCGGTTGCCAGCTAAGAGACATGACGCAGGAGGTCCATATGTCAGATGCCACATTCATGAGTAGTGGTTCGATCGTACCCTATTAGACAACGGTTCTTCGATTAACCTTCTATTGGCTACCTTACTCGATCGATTAGAGTTCAGCCCTCTTAGACAGAGCAGGACAATCCTTCAGTTTGATGATAGATCTATCAAGAGGTTGAAGGGGTTACTTAAGGACGTCGTCACGATTCAGGGCCTAAAATTCCTCGTGGACGTTATTGTACTATACTTGGAGATCCCTGAGTCTGTGATCGATACCCCCATCATCCTAAGATGTCCTTTCTTGGCCATAGCCAAGGCAATGTCTGATCATGATAGCGAGAAGGTATACTTTTACGTTGAGGTCGAAAGTGCACAAATAGAGACGATCAAGGAGACCGAAGCCAGAGATTCAGCTTGCTCAGAGCAGACAAGTAACTCAGAGCAGATGACAGATGCAGAGCAATACATCCACCAGGAGTGTGATTTTGTGATTACAAATGATGAAGCAGTTTGGGCAGACCCAATAACATGAGCTCTTATCACCACCTCAGACACTACAGAGTTTCAGACGATATTTGATGAGAGTTCGGAGAGCACACTCATGGCGCATGACACTTTAGAGGATGATAATCGTGGTCAGGATAGCGAGGTAGATTTCGTTTCATTTGCTTCAGATTCAGATCCCTCAGACACGGACATTGATTTTGATGGGTAAGAGTTTGATGATAATTTACCGTGTCTGGTGTCTATAGAGCTGACAACTAGAGCAGAGAGCGAGCCAGCACAGTTGAAAGACATACCAACAGGGCCATCTTCATCAGATTTTTACATCCAGCGAGAGTTCTCACATGCAGATTTGGCAGCCTTCACACAGACATTTCAAAGGCCAGATTTGTCAGCTCCCACTTGTCCTGAACTGAAGACCTTGCCGCAAAGCATGAAGTATAGGTTACTTGCGGGTGAGATAGATATGTTCCCCGGCATTATCACAATAGATTTGACTGAAGACCAAGAATCTCATTTGATGGAGGTTCGTGAAAGAAACCACAAGGCGATAGGATGGAGTGTAGCTGATCTCCAGGGGATTAGTCTGACCCTATGCTCCCACCACATCTATCTCAATGAGGAATCAGAACTCCTACAAGATCGATGCATTGAATGCTTGGGAATAGAAGATGCTGAGAGTCAGAAGAGAAATGGAAGTCAAAAAAGAAAGTCAAGTAGACGTCAGGCTCGACGACAGGCGGGGAAGAGGTATCCAACCCTCCTCGAGAAGGAAAGGGAAGGATCCTCTCTATCGTGAGGCCTACTCGCCAAACCAAGGGGTAGGAGGCTATAAGCGCAGCATAGACGAGGTTAGAAGTGTTTAGAGCCCAAGGGAAAAAGTATGCAGCTAGAGATCAGATAGTGAGTAGGAAAGGGCCCTTTATGGTGAAGAAAGATCGACTACTTTGTGTGCAGGTCGGGAAAGACAAGGCATGCACCTCAGATCAGAGGGATAGGTCTTAAGCTATTGCGTGAGTTCCATGAAGGCTGAACCCTAATCTTAGAGAAGTGGTCATAAAGGAAATATCGAAGTGGTGGAGCGCCGATTTTATCTACCTCATCTCCTACTCCAAGTGGGTTAGTCCATTGCATGTGGTACCCAAGAATACGGGTATCACCACAGATTTGAGTGAGTCTGGAGAGGATATAGCTACCCGAGTACCCACTTCTTAGAGGGTCTGTGTGGAATACAGACGATTGAATGAGACCACCAAGAAGGATAATTTCCCATTGCCATTTACTGATCAGATTATCAAGAGGCTAGCTGGGAAGAGTCACTATTGTTTTCTTGACAGATACTCGGGCTACAATCAGATGGCCATAGCGCTTGAAGACCAAGAGAAAATGACATCACCTGTCCATTTGGTACGTATGCTTTTAGACGGATGTCCTTTGGTTTATGTAATACCCCAGCTACATTCCAAAGGTGCATGCTATCCATTTTCTTGGACATGATGTGCGAGTGTTTAGAGGTCTTCATGGATGACTTTTTGATCTATGGCGATGGGTTTGATGTTAATCTTGACTGTCTAGACTGAGTACTTCAACATTGCATAGAGGTCAACCTTGTTTTATTTTAGGAGAAGAGTCATTTCATGATGACTCAGGAGACGGTCCTTGACCACATCATCTCCAACAGAGGTATGGAGTTCGATCCGTCCAAGGTAGATACCATCAAGAAACTCAATCCACTGTCCAATTTGCGATAGTTGAGGTCTTTTTGGGGAATGTCGGTTTCTACCGATAGTTCATACAGGAATCGGATTGCCCGACTGCTTACTGATATGCTGACAAAAGACATCGAGTTCATTTTAGATGATAAGTGTCTTGCATCATTTGAGACTCTCAAGGGACTAGTTGTTCAGGCTCCTATCCTTCAGCCACCTGATTGGTCTCTCTCATTCGAGATCATGATGGATGCTTCTGATTTTGCCATAGGGGTTGTGTTAGGAAAGAGGAGGGATGGATTACCATTTGCCATTCACTACGCTAGCCGGACTTTGGATGCTGCTCAGTGTAATTATACTGTGATTGAGAAAGAGATGCTAGTTGTATTATTTTCTTTGGATAAGTCCGGATCTTACATTCTTGGATCTAGAGTGATCATATACACAGATCACACTGCCATCCGATACCTCATGGCAAAGAAGGATGCCAAAGCCAGATTGATCAGATGGATCCTTCTACTCTAGGAGTTTGGTATATAGATTAAGGACAAACCTGGAGTCAAGAATGTGGTGGCGGATCACCTCTCCCGCTTAGAGAACCTTGAGGATTCTGATCAGATCGCACCTATTACCGAGACCTTCCCAGACAAGGCGATTCTTGCTATCACCTCACTTCCATGATACGTTGACATTGTGAACTATCTTATTGCCAAAAAAGTTCCACAAGGTTGGCCCAGACAACGACTTGAGACCTTCCTTACAAAGTCCAAGTCGTACCATTGGGAGGATCCCACCCTTTATCATGAAGGGGGGGATAGTGTATGGCATCTGTGCATTCCTCAAGAGGAGCACCATAGCATCCTCACTTACTGCCATAAGCTTGAGGTAGGAGGACATCATTCTGGGAGACATACAACATAGAAAGTTCTCCAATTCGACCTTTGGTGGTCTACCCTCTTCAAGGATTCAGATGAATTTGTGAAGAGGTGCACTGACTGTCAGAGGATGGGTACTTGTGGACAGCGTGATATGATGTCGATACATCCCATTTACTTCTGTGAGGTTTTTGACGCTGGGGAATTGAATTCATGGGTTCATTCCCTAAGAGTTAAGGTTTTGAGTACATTCTGCTTGTTGCGGATTATGTGAGTCATTGGGTTGAGGCCATCCTCACCCGAGCCGCAAATGCTAAGACCGCGTGTAGATTTTTGAGTAAAAATATCATTTTACGGTTCGGGGTACCTAGAGTATTGATTTCAGACGGGGGAACTCACTTTATCAATGACAAGATAAGGGCCCTTGCTAATGAGTTCAGCATTGGCCATCGAGTTTCCACTCCATATCACCCTCAGACTAATGGTCTTGCTCAAGTATCGAATACGGAGATCAAGACTATATTGCATAATGTTGTCCGCCCAGACTGAAAGGATTGGTCGCAGCTTTTGGACTCAGTCTTGTGGGCCTATAGGACTTCCTTCAAGACACCTCTGGGTACATCTCCCTTTTGTCTCATTTATTGAAAGCCATGCTATTTACCTGTGGAAATCAAGCACAAGTCACTTTGGGCGGTTACAAAGTTATTATTGGATCCCAGAGTGTAGGAGATCAAATGAAAGCATAATTGGCAGCCCTGGAGGAGTTGAGAGATACAACCTTCTCAATTAGCCTACAATATAAGGATAGAGTGAAGATATGGCATGATTCTCATATCATCCATAAACAGTTTTATTCGAACCACAGAGTATGGATATTTGATGCTAGGATGAGATTATTTCCAGGGAAGTTACAAAGCAAATGGAAGGGACCGTGCTTGGTCCGAAATGTGCACGGCAACAAAATAATTGATATATCTGAGTTGTCATCTGATTCCACCTTTTGAGTTAACGATCAGCACCTGAAGCCATATCTTGATCATGATCCCTTGATCGTTGACGTTGCCCCTATTCATTTTGCATGAGATGTGGTCTTTGACTCACACCATTTGCATCTCGTGCATGATTATCACTTCTTTTTCACAACTGTATAGATCCATATTGTCCATATCATTCATTCTTTCTATCTAACACCCCATCTTCATCTTATGATTACATTATACTTAGGGGACACTTTTCCCTAAGTATAGGGGATATCCGACTTGTGATTATCCATTTGATTTCATTACCTCTTTTTGCTTCATATACTTAGGGATATTTTACCCTAAGTATAGGGGAGGTAATACATGTACATCATATTCTTCAGTCTTCCCCTTGTGTACAATCTTCTATACTTAGGATTATTTGATCCTAAGTATAGGGGGATCACCGACCTCTATTCATTACATTCTTTCATTTGTCATTGTAGTATAGCATTGTTTTCACTTCCCAATACTCAGCACGAGTTATGTATTCCTTTCATCTCTCTTTGATCACTCTGAGGACATCATTCGAGATAAGTATGGGGGGTGTTGTATATATTGTATATATACTTTAGCCATAATGGCTAAAAATTATAAAACTAAAAAACACAAAAAAAAATAAAATTTTTCCTGTACATAAATTTTTGTAAAAACCTTTTATAAAATTTATTTTTGCACACACTTTTGTAAACATGATTTTGATTGTAAAATTTTGAGTTTTTATCATTTGTGCCCCTCTAAGATATCACAATTTCTGTTATGCCCCTATTTTTTGAGAATATCAGTTGTGCCCCTCAATTCTTCTCATTCTATCACTTGTGCCCCTCGAGTTAGTTTCCGTCCATCCATAATACAAACAGATGTTAACTTCAAGGACACAAGTGGAATTAATTGAAAAATGGACTGAAATGTCCAACTCTTCTTCTTATTCCTTCCCCATCCTCTTCCACCCCCTTCTCTTTCTTCTCCTAGTCATATGCTCCTCCAGCAGCTCCTCTCGGCCACCCTCAGTCCATCCCTCTGTCCCGAGCTCCTCCCCGGCCCTCGCACCTCCACCCCGGCTCCTCCATGGCCATCACAGCCATCCTTCCCCCTAGCTGCGCCCACAGCGGCCGGTCGCCACCCTTCTCCACCAGGAGCGTCCTCCAGCCCGCTCTCCGCTTCCATCACTACCGCCTGCATGCCACGCCGCAGCCGCGCACTTCCCCCGGCCCCTACCGCCCCCGCCCCAGCCTGCACCTCCTCTCGTTGCACCTCCCCCTGCCCCCGCCACCCTCGCCCCAGCCCGCACCTCCTCCCGCAACACCTCCCCCGGCCCCCGCCCCAGCCCGAACCTCCTCCCGCTGCACCTCCCCCTATCCCCGTCATCCCGGCCAATGGTCGGTGGTTGCGCGGGCAGTTGGGTGCGAAGAAGACGGAGGGGATGGTTAACTAGAGAGAAGGGAAGAATGGAGGATGATGGCATGTGTTGGGGGATTTGTTTAGTTTTAGTTTTAGTTTTTTATTTTTTGTAAAAATGAAATAAAAAGGGAGTTAAAAATGTGTGACACGTGGCAGCCCTAGGAGCTGCCACGTGTCAACTTCAAAAAAAATCAAGAAATAAAAAATAAAAGAAAAATCTAGAAGAAATAGCAAATGACGTCGGATTGAAAAGTGCTCACACAAAAAATTCTCGTCTTGATGCGATCTACAACTTCCATGAAGGGACCAAGAGCCAAAGAGGTCATCTGTACAAAGCAATATTTTTGGGGTACTCTATGTACATAGAACATCAATTTTTTGGATTTTGTAATTTTTTAGTGATTTTTAATTAAGAGAAAAATCGAGAAAAATAATGATAAAATAAAAGATAAATATTTAAACATTAACTAATATTTTTTATTTTTAGCAAATAAGAAATTAAGAGAATAAAACAAAGAAGAAAATAGAGGATAATTGTGTAGACTTGCAAAGGACAGCCAGACTTGGTCAGATTCTTTGATTTTAGTCTCAATTTGGATTTGGATTTTTATGGATTTTAATAAAACTTTAATCAAAGAATATAAATGAAAAAGAAATAAAATAAAAAGGATTAATTACGTACATAAAATTGCAGGTCAAAAACTGAAAAAAACGCAAAATGCGCAAAGAGGCCCAAAACCCAACTTTCACATATGAGCTCCGATTTTTATGAAATCAGTCTTGTTTTGAAGGTCTTTTAATATTTATTACTTTAAGTTGGTATACCTAAATCAAACATTGTATAAGGAAGATAT
This sequence comes from Ottelia alismoides, assembly GCA_037367405.1. NCBI lineage: Eukaryota > Viridiplantae > Streptophyta > Magnoliopsida > Alismatales > Hydrocharitaceae > Ottelia > Ottelia alismoides. The sequence goes on along the minus strand of JAZKJV010007985.1, from coordinate 284,969 downwards.
GAGCATTTTAGTCTGTCTAGTCTGAAGTTGGAGTTTTGTCTTATGGGCCAATTATTTGATTTAATAGATTTTTTATATTTTTCCTTTAATCTTGTTAGTAATATGTAAACAATGGAGGTGGTTTGAGGTAAATTGTAGCTAGCATGAATTAGTTAAAAATGCATGAAATTAGGTGGAAATATGAAGATGACTATGAATGCAATTATGAGTGCTAAAATGAAAATATTAATTTTAAGTGCATGAATGGTAAAAATGCATATTAAATGATGAAATGCAGCTAATTGCTCGGGAATGAAGCTCTATTTTCATCTTTTAGTATGATGAATCATGGATTCATCAACCCCCTATGCTTAAACCTTGCTCATCACCGAGCATCTAAAATGAAATGCAAAAGTAAAATGATTTTGGGTTTCATACCAAAGTCATGAAAAAAAGGTGAAAATGGAGCTAGACCCGACCTTCAGATTAATAGTGTGGAGGAACATCTGTGAGACTTAGGATTTTAAAATCAACAGTCCTCGAGTTCTACATATCATTGTAACAAATTCGGCTCAGAAGTCATCTTAGATCAATCATCTCCCAAAGCATATCCCATGAACATTAAACAACTGTCTCAAATGTGTGAAAGGTTTTAACTCTCCCCATCAAGAATGTTGGACTACCATGCAAACCCCCTCCCAGTAACTTGTCCTCGAGGAGTCAGGTATTTCCTTCTAAGGTCTGTCGTGTTGTGTTCACAATCGAAAGAGAGAGAAATTAGAAGAAGGGGAAAAGAACTGGAGGGTGACCAGTGTAGTCACATCTCCTTGTGAAGCTGGCCAGTTTAGCCAAGTCTCCACCAAGATCTGCAAGTTTTCTTAAAATTTGGACCTTTTGGTCAAATATTTATTTGATGGTTTGGTTTCTTTTTTATATGGATTTTTAGTAACTTTGCATGGATCATTTGTGCCCCTACCGATATGGAATCTTTTTTTCCGTACATGTTTGGGGTCTTAGAAAAAATTGTGCCTAGCCATCCATCCCTTTTCCAAAGCTTTATTTCAACCCATACTCGGTCTTTAGATGTCCACGCTACCAGAAAAGAGGCCCAACAGTCTTCCAACATCCCGTCTGAGTTGAGCTAATTGCATAGTGCGAGAGAACTGATTGATTCCCTACTCAAAAACTATACCCAGAATTAGGAGACCAGGTTAGACACTAAGAGTCAAAGGTTGCACATTGTCATGCAGAACTCAAAGAATTAAGTCAAAAGACTTGAAGATTCAAAAAATCCTCTTTCTCGGTGAAGTTCCTATAAAAATTAGGTAGATTAAGGTCAAGTCAAAGACCACTCTTCACTTCTACTCATAACTCAGTTCGGAACCCAATAACTTTTCATTTTGCATATGCTAGATATGCCAATGAGATGCAAATGCATATGAGGTGCAAGAGGATGATTTTTTATTAAATGCAAGAATGATATGCAAAAGTAAAGAGATATTTTTTAATATTCATAAAAGGATGATATGCAAGAGATTTTTTTGCGTTTTTGTTTTGTTTTGTGTTTTTTTGCTTTTATTATTTTTTTTACTTTTACCCATCCCGTAGTTATTGTGAAATGCATGAAAGTACAAGCTATGGGAAAAGTATTTATGTAATATATACATGTACACCTGTACTTAGCATGTGCTTTGTCCTCAGAGCACAAGAAGCGATGAGAAGACATAGCTCGTGCTAAGCGTAGGAGAGAGAGAGAGAAAAATAAAAAAGGGTATAGAAGTCAATCGCCCCCTATACTTAGGCTCAAGTCAACCTAAGTATATAAGATGAAGAAGAAGAAGAAATGGAGTGGTCGAGGTCAATAGGAGAAATGATTGAATATTTATAGGGTGGGCATCGGTCCCCCCTATACTTAGGCTCTAGTCAGCTAAGTATAGAACAAGAGTGAGTATGAGAACCGATAAGATCTGGAGAATATACAGATCGAGTGGGAAATATAATGATGAGTAAATACAGATGACATCGCCCCCTGATTAACCGAGATGTACAAGGGTCTAAATGTCTCACACAAGGTGGAGACAAAGTTGTTGTGGCGACCCTCTATAAATCCCGGCTAAGTCAACAATTAACCCACAATAACAATCAAGCAATGAGAAGCAAATGTGGAGTTAAGATTTATTATAACTCTACAATAAGTATGTATAGGTGCAAGTATGTGTATAGTGTCGAACTCAGGGAGCAAGCAAGATATATCAAGGTAATAATGCTAAAAAATGTGACTGTGATCAAATGCCTATTAATGTTATTTTTGTGGGTTTTTAATTTTTAATTTTTTATTTAATTTCTGATTTTGTACTTTTATATTTTGGTTTTTATTTTTCTAATTTTCTATTTTCTTTTTGAATTATATATATATATTATATTTTCTTTTCCTTTAAATAGAATATATATACAAAGTAAGAAAGAGAGGGATAAGATATTTATTAAAATAGGTAAAAATAAGCAAAAATCAGGAAATAAAATGTTTTTAGGCTTTTTATATTTTTCTAATGTTATTTTGATTTTCCTAAATTTTTCCTTTTTTTGTATTTTTAAAGTCAAAAATACTGAAAACAGTGAATAAAATACAAAGCAGAAACTAAAATGGGGAAATAAAATAAAAATCAGTAACAAAAATTATCCAAATTGATTTTAAATTAAAGAAAATAAATCAAAGAAAATTTGGAAATAGAGTTTATATTTTTAGGATTTTTTATGGCTTTTTAATATTTTTATGAAGGTTTTTAGAGTTTTTATATTTTAATGGATTTTCTTTTGTATTTTTTAATGATTTTTGGACTGAAGTTAAAAGATACTAAAGACACAAAATATATTTTTTGGGGAATTTTTCAATAAGTTTTTATATTTTTTATGGATTTTATAATGCAGACATGGCTGAAAATACTTATTTTTTATTTTTAATAAATATTAAAATGCAATAAAAAATGCAAAATAAAAATATAGCGTGAAAGAGTGATGCAACATGAACTTATGGTAATTTTTAGGTAATTTTTGGCATTTTGTAGATGCACGAAGTAAATAGAGACAACAAATAGAAAATACACTGCTGGCAGGGGTATAGATATAAATATCCAGAAGTTCAGGGGCCAAAGTGCAATTTTTCACAAAATTTATAACTAATAAACCAACTTCCAGGACCTAATGCAGATACACAAACCCACGAGGGCACGCCTGCAATATTCCCTGCCACGCACGTGGTGTGCACGCGCTTGGGGAGGACCTATATGTAATTATCAAAAATTGGGGGGTGTGCTTGCAATTTTCCAAAAATATTATGCTTAATTAAACAGTTCCTGGACTAAAATAAAATACAGAAAACCTCAGGGGGTCCTTTGCAAAATTTCCACCACCCCGCGTGCACAGGTCACGTGAGGTGACATGGACTGGACCTAAATGCAAATAATGAAAGTGTAGAGGTCTAAATGCAAATATTATAAACTTTTTACACTACAGATGAAAGTTTAAATACTAATAATTAAATAAACAAAATGGCGAGTGGTTCGGTGCAAAATACCTAACGCCTGGCGCATCTAACGGCAGGCGTCGATTCACTTGACACGTGGCAGCTCAAGAACGCCCGATGACGGTTCGGACACGGATGGCTACGATTAGATCTCCAATGGTGGATCGAACGGCAGGGCTGCGGGTGGATCCAACGGCTGATGTGCACCTGGAGCTCCGGCCTCGATCCGACGGTGCTGGGGGGCGGAGCAAGAACAGGGCAGCAACGTCGGCGAGGCGAGCTTCCCCGAGCTCAAGCTCCGTCCTCCGGCGGTCTTGAAGGCTCAAAATTGGGCTGCGAGCTCCTGGGGTCTCCTCTAGCTCCTGGGGGCCCAAAAAATCCTCGACAAAGGTCGAGGTCTTCGCGAGGGGGCGGCGGAGCTGGGTTGCTCCAAGGACCTCCGGCGAAGCTCAAAATAAGCCCCAAGCACTCTTCGACGTGCATAAACCTGCAAAAAGTCGTGAGAGGGTCCAGGGCAAAATGCTTGGACCCCGCGATGGTGGAGTGGAGGCGTGGGACGGCGGTGCGAGATGATGGCTGAAGGTACTTCGGCGAGGTGCTCGTGGAGGGTGATTCGATAGGCGAAACGCGATGATACTTGGGGGGATTGGACCCTAAAGCTATGGGGAGCAAGATGTGCGAAGAAAATAAGAGAAAAGATAAGACCTCGAAGGGGTTTTACCTGAGGTAGGGGGAACCTCGACGTCGGAGTTGGCGGAGGTGGTGGAGGTGCCTCTGACCTTCCTCGCCTCGCCTGACGACACGGGAACGGAGCTGTCACCTCCAGGTCTCCGTGGAGCTCGAAAAGGATGAAGGAAGGTGGACCAAAGGGACTCAAAAATCGAGTTGAAGGTCGGGGGTCATATTTGAGGAGTTGATATTGTGGTTCTGACGCTCCAAAGATCGATGGGGATCACTCGAATCGACGCGCCTCGGCCCAAGGAGAGATGAGGGCGTGCAAGAGCATTGGCCGAGGCACAAAAGTCGTGAAGGCTTCGACGTGAAAAAGGGAATGGATTGACCTCAAAAAAATCAAGAAAACGGGGTCGAAATGAGGTCTGACACAGGCAGAGGGGGGAGGACATCCAGTTGACCGCGGTCAACGTGGATTGTCTCCTTGTTGGTCCACGTGGACCAACCAGGAAAAACCCTGGGAAAATTATTAGAAACTTCAATTAAAATTAGTAAATGAATTTATTATTTTTAGGTTATGAAATGAAGAATATTTGTTATTTTCTAAGGTATTTTAATATGATTTTTAATTATTTTTATGATGTATAAAAATACAAGTTACCTTTTCAGGCCTATATAGGTATACATATCTATATATTTTAATATTTTATTTTTAATTTGTGTAGTTAATTTATTTATTTTTGTTCATTATTTTATAAATTTATGGAATATTTTTAAACACTTAGATATAATTTTATTTTATTTTTCTGAAGTGTTTTGTTCATTTAATAAAATATAAGTATTAATTATACATGTGTACTTATAGGTATTATACCTATGTATTATATACAGGTATTTTATTTTTGTATTTTCTTTAGGTTTTTATTCTGATTTCAATGTACACAAATATTATAAATAATATTAACAAAATTATAAAAATATAAAATTATGAACATAAAGAATAATAAATAAAATGAATATTTTAATCTATACAAGTATATAATAGGGGTCCAAAACTCAACTTTCAAACCGTAGCTCCGCCAAATACGAAACCACCTTCATTAAATAGCTTATTTAAAATTATATACAATTAAAGGTGATTTTGATGCGTTTCGAGTTTTTATTAGGGAGATACAAGTCTGGGAAGTTGGGATTCTGGAATCTTATTCGGAGTATAACTTTTATCTGTACATTATTTTGCATGAAATAAATTCTGTATTTTTCTTTATTTAATTATCTACAACTTTAATGTACAAAGTTTCTTTATTTGAAGTATAAAAAGTGGAACCAAAAATAGGTCCCAAAATGAATAAAGAATGAAATAAAAACAAAGTTATTTTTATTGTATTTTGGCCCTTATCTCCCCCTACTCTATTCCTTGTCGACCTAATCATGGAGATGCCTAGGTCTCGAGGTTTCGGGTCATAAAATATTTACAATATTTTATTATTTTTCTTTTCTTTTCTTTATTCTTTTATTTTGGCTTTAAAAACAGTATTTTATACACTATTTACATGCACATGCATGGATGCTAAGATGCTGGAATTAAGGGTATTTACATGCATTTGCCAGGGTTTTTGAGGCCAAAATGATAGAATAAAGATGATGAAATGTGGATTCATCACCCTCTCATACTTTGCCTTTGCTAGTCCCTAGCAAACACTTATGCAATAAGTGCAGAATGGAAAAACAAAGAAAAGAAAAAGAAGAAATATGGATTAAACTTAATAAACTTGTCTTCACAAAATCAAAGTTTGGAGCTAAAGTCAGACCTTTGGAATTTTAGTGCAGGCGGAACCTTGATGAGAACCGGATTTGAAATCCAACAACCTCCTAGAATCCCAAAACTCTGCTCAAGTCCCCTCAATAGCCAGTCAGAAATATCTCAACTCATACGCAAACCCTTACAACTATGAATCTGACTCGTACAGTGTAAGTGATAGTGGCTCTCCCCAACTAGAATGACAAAGAAACTGACTTCTCCAGTATGACCACCCAATGATTCCCCAATCCAATAACTCCTCCCTCGAGGAGCGGGGTATTCCCTTCTAAGTTCAAGTGGCAACCATCTCAAGAGGAGGGGGTGAAGAGAAGAATGGATGGTAGCCAGTGTAGCTACCTATCCTAGGATGCAAGACCAATGTAGTCAAGTCACCCAGCTGCAGGCTCACATGATTTGACTTTGGTGCTCAAGCTTGCTTATTGACTTTACAACATATTCACATACTTTTGCAGGTATTTTATTTTTGTACAGGCCTGGCTTATTCTTCTTCTTTTTTAATACTATATACAACATCATTTACATAGGGAGTTTTTCCTCTTGAGCCAGTAGACTATCCCTCTTTTGAAGCTTTATTGCAACCCACACTCTCCTATCTTTAGAATTCCTCATCACTGGACGGGTTGGGGTGCTCTTCCCTCCCTAGAGAAGGACAAGTGTTTCCACTTGTGTGTGTCTCATACCGGCAAATCCAATCCCCTCACCACTCCAACTGAGTTGAGCCATGTGAAAGGTGCAGGTGTCCAAGTTAGGTCATTATCAACAAGAGTCGTGCGTGTGCTCCTAAATACTCTACTTAAGCAGTCAAGAATCCATTGAACCAAGTCTCGTGATCCTCAAAGAATTAAGTCAACTAGACCTGAAATACCTCAAACCCAGTTCCTATAAGGTTCCTGTTATTAGGTAGATTTTAAGGTCCAACCAAGCTCCAATCTCCGGATTTTATTTAGACTTGTTCAACCATCAAACTCAATCCGAAAAATGCTCATGATATGCAAATGATATGCAAAATGCAGAGAATAATTTTGTGATGCAATTTTCAAAGGTTTTGAACTTTTTATGGATTTTTAAAAAGATGGTGCACATGCATTTTTTGTATTTTTAAAAAATATTTTTCAAATGTTTTTAGATTTTAGTTTTGCAAATGTTTTTGGGATTTTTGAAAACAAAAGATTTTGGCTAAAAACTAGGTACAAATATTTACACGGGGATGCATCTCATATTTACGAGAAGTAGATTTGAAGAATTTACAAGGGTAAGTCATCAGTTTTATAAGTATGTATAACAGATTTTAGGTGTGATGTATATATTCCTCAAACTTATTTGAAAAGGATTTTGCAAATAATTTTGAAAAACTATAGTCCAAAATAATTTTACAAACATTTTTACAAACATGTACACATATTTGAAAATCATTTTGCAAAGGTTTTTTCAAAAAGTATAGATAGATTTTTCAAAATATTTTTACAATCATTTTTCAAACCATTTGCAAATCATTTTTCAAACATTTTATTTCGCATAAAGAAAATAAATTTTTACAAAAAAAATAATTTTACAAAGGTTAAAAACATGTACAAAACATTTTCAAAATAGTTTTCAAAAGATTTTTCACAAATATTTTCAAACTATTTTTCAAACATTTTGCAAAAAATATTTTCACCTGATTTATTAATCAGTACATACAAAAAGAATTTGAGGAATAAAACATCTTTTTATTAAGGTTTTTAATGAATTTTAATAGTATTAATTGGACAAAATTATTAAGAAAATATGAAAGTACGAGTTATGGCTAAAGTATATATACGTAGTATATACGACCCCCCTATACTTAGCTTGAGCTATGTCCTCATAGATCGGAGAGAACAGAGAAGACATAACTCGTACTGAGTATAGACAAGTCTAATAAATAAATAAAAGAATGAAGGAACAAATGAGAAGTCGACCGTCCCCCTTATACTTAGGATCAAATAATCCTAAGTATAGCGGACTGTACACAAAGCAGGGAGGGTCAAGGATGGGAATGAACAAATCGTACTCAGATTGTCTCCCTTTATACTTAGGGTAAAATATCCCTAAGTATAGACAAGAAGAGGAGACAATGGAGAGGATCGAAAAGAATGAAAACACGGGGTACACACACCCCTATACTTAGGATAAAGTACATCCTAAGTATAGAAAACTGTCAACAAGGGGCGACACCTTTGTGATACAAAAAAGAAGATAGAAAAGGAAAAGAAGAAAAGAAGAAAAGAATAGATCACAACTCGGTGTGTGTACCCCCCTATACTTAGGACAAGGTGTGTCCTAAGTATAGAAAAATCAAAAGATGAAGACAGGGTAACAGACATAACGGAAGAATGAAAGAATGATATGGACATATGGATCTATACAGAGGAGGATGGAAGTGATAAGCATGTATGAGATGCATATGATATGAGTCAAAGAGCACATCTTATACCAGAAGAGTGGGGGCAACGTCAACAGTCGGCGGATCATGATCTAGATATAGTTTCAGGCGCTGACCGTTAACACGAAAGGTAGAGGAAGATGACAGCTCGGATATATCAATATTACCATTGTCATGTACCTTCTTGACCACATACGGACCTTTCCACTTACTCTGCAATTTCCCTGGAAATAATTTCAGCCTAGAATCAAACAACCATACACGCTGATCGGGCTTAAACTGTTTATGGCTGATATGAGAATCATTCCATGTCTTCACTTTTTCCTTATACTGTAGGCTGCTAGAAAAGGTTGTATCTCTCAACTCCTCCAAGGCTGCCAACTCTGCTTTCCTCTATTCTCCTACACTCTCGGGATCCAACAATAACTCTGTAACTACCCATGGTGACTTGTGCTTGATTTCCACTAGTAAATGGCACGCCTTTCCATAGACGAGACGAAAGGGAGATGTCCCTAATGGTGTCTTGAAGGATGTCCGATAGGCACACAATACCGAATCCAAAAGCTGTGACCAATCCTTTCAGTCTGGGCAGACTACCTTCTGTAAAATAGTCTTGATCTCCATGTCAATACTTCAGCAAGACCATTAGTCTGAGGGTGATATGGAGTGGCAACACGATGGTCAATGATGAACTCGTCTGCAAGGGCCTTATCCTTGTTGTTAATAAAGTGAGACCCCCCGTCTGAAATCAGAATTCTAGGCACCCCAAACCGTGAAATGATATTTTTCCTCAAAAATCGACACACGGTCTTCGCATCTACGGCTCGAGCGGGGATGGCCTCAACCCAACGACTCACATAATCCACAACAAGCAGAATGTACTCAAACCCCTGACTCTTAGGAAATGGGCCCATGAAATTAATCCCCCATGCATCAAAAACCTCACAAAAGTGAATGCGTTGCATGGGCATCATGTCTCTGTATCTGCAAGTACCCATCTTATGACAGTCAGTACATCTCTTCATAAATTCATCGGAATCCTTGAAGAGAGTAGGCCACCAAAGGCCGGATTGGAGCACCTTCTGTGTTGTCCATCTCCCAGAATAATGTCCTCCTGCCTCAAGCTTGTGGCAGTATGTGAGGACGCTATGCTACTCTTCTTGAGGAATGCACCTCCTCCAGATGCTATCCCCTCCTTCATGATAAAGGACGGGATCCTCCCAATGGTAAAACTTGGCCTTCGCAAGGAAGGTCTCAAGTTTCTGCCTAGGCCAACCTTGTGGAACCGTCTTGGCAACAAGATAGTTCACAATATCGGTGTACCATGGGAGCGAGGTGATAGCCAAGATCTCCTCATCTGGAAATGTTTCTGTAATAGGTGTGCTGGGCTCTGATTCCTCAAGGTTCTCTAAGCGGGATAGGTGATCCGCCACCACATTCTTAACTCCAGGCTTAGCCTTAATCTCAATGTCAAACTCCTAGAGCAGAAGGATCCATCTGGTAAGACGAGCTTTGGCATCCTTCTTGGCCATGAGGTACCTGATGGAGGTGTGATCTGTAAAGATAGACACTCTAGATCCGAGAATATATGATCGATACTTATCCAAAGCAAAGACTACAGCTAGCATCTCCTTCTCTGTCACAGTGCAATTCCAATGAGAGGCATCCAAAGTCCGGCTAGCATAGTGAATGGCATATGGCAATCCATCCCTCCTCTGTCCAAGCACAGCCCCTACGGCAAAATCAGAAGCATCCGTCATGATCTCAAATGGGATAGACCAATCATGTGGTTGAAGGACAGGAGCCGTGACAACCACATTCTTGAGAGTCTCGAAGGACACAAGACACTTATCATCTATAATGAACTCGGTGTCTTTTGTCAAAAAATCAGTAATCGGTCGGGTAATACGACTGAAGTCCTAAATGAACCGTCGGTAGAAACTGACATGCCCCAGAAAAGACCGCAATTGACGCAGATTGGACAGTGGATTGAGTTTTCTAATGATATCCACCTTGGCCGGATCGACCTCCATGCCCCTGTTGGAGATGATATGACCAAGGACCGTCCCCTGAGTCACCATGAAGTAACTCTTCTCCCAAGACAAGACAAGGTTGACCTCTATGCAGTGCTGAAGCACACGGTCTAGGCAGTCAAGACAAGCATCAAACCCATCGCCATAGACCGAGAAGTCATCCATGAAGACCTCTAAACAGTCACCCACCATGTCCGAGAAAATGAACAACATGCACCTTTGGAATGTCACCGGAGCGTTACACAATCCAAAGGGCATATGTCTGAAAGCATAAGTCCCAAACGGACAGGTGAATGTCGTCTTCTCCTGGTCTTCGGGCGCAATGGCCACTTGATTATATCCGGAGTACCCGTCAAGAAAACAATAGTGACTCTTCCCGGCTAGCCTCTCGATAATCTGATCAATAAATGGCAGTGGGAAATGATCCTTCTTGGTGGCCTGATTCAATCGTTTGTAGTCCACACAGACCCTCCAAGAAGTGGGTACCCGGGTAGCTATCTCCTCTCCAGACTCACTCACAACTGTAGTGATACCTTTTTTTTGGGCACCACATGTAATGGACTAACCCACTTGGAGTCAGAGCTGGGGTAGATAAAATCGGTGCTCCACCACTTTGATATTTCCTTCATGACCACATCTCGAAGATTCGGATTCAGTCGTCGCTGAAACTCACGTGAGGGCTTAACGTCCTCTTCAAGATAGATGTGGTAGGAGCACAGAGCCGGACTAATCCCCTGGAGATCAGCTATACTACATCTTATCTCCTTGCGGTTTCTTTCAAGAACCTCCATCAGACGAGATTCTTGCTCTCCAGTCAAACATGCTGAGATAATGACTAGGTGCATATCTGGCTCACCCGCAAGGAATCTATACTTCAGCGACTGCGGCAAGGGCTTCAATTCTGGACAACTGGGAGGTGGTAGATCTGGCTTCTGATATGTCTGTGTGAAGGCTACCATGTCTGCATGTGAGAGCTCTCGCTGTGCATGAAAATCTGACGAAGGGAACCCTGTTGAATCATCTATGAACTGTATTGGCTCGCACTCTGTCCTAGATGTCAGCTCAGAAGGAATCAGACACAGCAAATAGTCATCAACATCATCCCAATCGATGTCTGAATCCGAGAGATCTGAACTAGAAGAACAAGAATGAAATTCTGCTTCACCACACATCACAGAACTGTCAGCCTCAAAGGTGTCCTCGTCCAGGGGTGTGCTTTCCAGGCTCTCAACTGCGATAAGCTGTAAATAGGGTGAATCTGCGGGCAAGGCGAGGGCTTGTGCTACTGGATCTGTCTAAGTGGATTCATCATCTGTCAGCACAAAATCACACTCCTGGTGGACGTCTCGCTCATCCTCTGTCATCTGCTCGGGGTCACTGGTCTGCTCTGAGCATGTTGATTCTCTCGCTCTGGTCTCGTCGATCGTCTCTATTTGTATACTCTCACCCTCTACGTGAAAGCACACCTTCCCACTATCATGGTCGGTCACCGCCTTGGTAGTGGCCAAGAATGGACGCCCGAGTATGATGGGGGTATCTGTTACCGACTCAGGGATCTCCATGTCCAATACAACAAAGTCCACGGGGAATTTCAGGCCCTGAATGGTAACGGCCACGTCTCTCAACAACCCCTTCGGCCTCTTAATCGACCTATCAACAAACTGAAGGACTGTCCTGCTTTGAAGAAGAGGACCAAACTTGAATTGGTCGAGTAAGGCTGCCGGAAGGAGGTTGATAGAAGAGCCGTTATCTAATAGAGTACGATCGAACCGTTGCTCCTGAATATCGCATCTGACATAGGGAGCTCATGCATCATGTCTCTTGGCTGGCAATCGGTTCTGAATGGCAAAGCATATGGAACGTGTGAGCACATGGATCTCTTCTCTGTGGTTCCTCCTCTTCCTGCGGATTGTAGTCTTCTCTCTCAAGCTCTTTTGGAAGAGGGGGATGTGCTCAAGTGCCTCCTATAGAGTCAGCTGAATCTGGAATCTATCAAACATCTGGTTGTTGAACTCTACCTGGTGAGTCTTTTTTGGATTTTCTCTTTTATTCCCCTTCGCCAAGTGGAGTGCTTGAGGGAAGGGGATGGAAGGGGCCTCCTCAGATGGAGGACTAGGAAGAGGTTCCTGTGTCTGTGAAGGAATGGAATCCATATAATGATCATCATGCGACACATATGGACTCGAAGTGGATACAACAACCTTTCCTTTATTCATATTTTTGTTCTTTTTCTGGTTACCACAGTCCTGGGATACAAAAGGTGGCAACACAACATGTGGAAGCTCAACAAAAGTAGAAGTGGTGGCCTCAGTAACACCAACAGCATCTGACTTCGTGGCATCAGCACCGCGCTCTGACTCTGCATCAAGTAAAATGGTGGCATCAGCACCGTCTGCATCTGGTGTCGCGACGGTCTCAGCACCGTCATCTGGATCTCCATCCTTGGTGGCATCAGCACCACCGTCATCAACATCATCATCAGCAGCATCAGCATCGCTTCTCTCCTCATATGGCGCTCTGGATTCCGCATGTAGCAGTCGCTCAGATGAGGCGCCGCCGGCTGGCATCCTACCGCTCCTAGTAGTCACGAAATCATCATCATACAAAGAAGACATGTCACTCAAATAATCACTAGGCCTGCTCAGACAACCTCTTCAAACTGTTCGGATTAGGCTCAATCTGTGCTAGTATGGCGGCCTTGCCCTTGATGATATCCCTCATCTCCTATCGGAACTCGTCCATTTCCCATCGAAAGGATGCCTGCTGTTCAGAGAGAAAAGCGGGCGAGGTCATCTAGAGATGGGTTCTCAAAGGCGGGCGCCTGAGAACCGGAAGTGTTCCCCTGCTGGAAATGAGGTTGCCGCTGGTAGTGGGGAGGGGGCTGGAGTATGTCTAGTGAGGCTGTTGACGCTGCCTCCACTGATGTCCCTGATAGAAGGGACGAGGACCCTGCTGGTACTGCTGGTGGGCATACTGGGGTTGCTGCTGCTGGCTATTCTGATGGCCCTGAGCTGGAGACTGCTGCTGGGATGAGGTGCCACCAGTGGTCCAACGGAATCCGGGGTGATCGCGACGAATCCCAAGCTGTTGTGGGTACCAGTCGTAACATATACCATTGACTTCAATCAATGGTTCCTGCTCAACGGGTGGTAGAGGAAGAACTGCCAGTGGCTGATCCGGCTGATAGACCACCATCTAAGTGTCTTGAGATGGCGGCTGCAAAGAGTAGTGTTGTAGCTGCTGGACCACCTCTGCCTGGATCTGGTGAACCTAGCGGGACGTGGCAGAGGGCTGGGTGGAGCTGCTACTGCTGGGATCAACACGTGACATGGGAGGCTGATGAGTGGACGTTTGTGCCTCCTGAATGCAAAGAATCTGCGTCTTCAGGTCACTCATGGTTTTCGTCAAAAGGTCCATTTGGGCAAGACCTTGACTCTGTTTCTTCTCAAGTATCTCGATGCGGTCCAACTTCTCTGAAATGATCCCCATATCGGCAACGGTGGATTTAGCCTAAGCTGCGGCTACTGACGGAGTGTGTGTACTGGCATCGATGCATGCAATCCACTGATATCCAACTGCTTGTGGTGGGAGCTTCGGTTGTGTGTAGACGTGGGCCTGGGCCATGACTGTGGAGTTATCTGCCATTCCCTCACAGATCTCCCAAACTGCGTCTTCCCCTTGGAGAAGTAAGATCCACCACAAGAGGCATTAACAAGCCCCTGCAGCTCCGGTGTCAGCCCACAGAAGAAACTCTGAACCAGATTGGGCTTGGATATATCGTGATGTGGACACCGGTCAATGAGTTCTCTAAAGCGATCCCAAGCTTCATGGAATTGCTCATTCTGGACCATGGTGAAATTGATGATCATAGCTCGTGTTGCGTTGGTCCGGCCGAGTGGATAGTACTTGTTCAAGTACTCGCGCCGGAGCTGAGCCCATGATGTGACGTACCTTCCAAGATGTTTCAGCCAATAGGATGCTCTGTCAGCTAAGGAGAATGGGAAGGCAATCATCTTGATTGTGTCCTCGTCCACCAGTCTGTCGTGGACAGTGCTGCAAATTATCTCAAACTCCTGCAGATGGAAATGAGGCTCCTTGGTGGCTAGCCCGTGAAACTTGGGCAATAGCTGGATGGTCTGCGGGCGGAGCTCAAAGTTCCCAACAATGGGAGGAAGCTGAATCCATCGGTGAGTGAGGGTCGCGTTTGGGTTGTGCAACTGCCTCATGGTTATCGGCGGTGGCCTCTCCTGGTTAGGTTCTCCTCCTTCGCCTGCTGCTTCTGGTATATCTTCTCCACCGCCCTCAGGTCTGTAGTCTCTTCCCTCTCACATCTGTGCCATCTCTCTCATGATATCACCCATGAATACTCCATGATCTCTGATATTTCTCTGCATGGTCTCAGGGAAGCTAACAGTGAATTGTTGATGGCAGCTTGATCATATAGGAATGGTGGTGGTCTCTGCTCATCTAGGTGCTCCTCTCTGTCGTCCATATCTTGGGTCTCTGCAAAGGCAAAAGAACCCATCTTAGGTGCCGTCAAATGTTCTGAGCTCTGTGCTGCACTAAACTCTGACACCACTGGACTGATGGAAGAAGAAGGGTGGTCGAGGGGGAACAGGGTGGATGTAAACTCAGGCTCGGAGAGTGGTCTGGACTTTCTGAAGCTGAACTAGATGAATAGGAAGGAGTGCTCAATAGAGGTGCCACCAGTCGTGGCCTAAGGGATCTCCTTCCCATCATTTTGATCTGGAAAAAGGGCGGATGAGACATGGAATGCCAACAAGATGTGAATACAAACCCCCAATTCACCTACGCAACTCTGAAGCTGATGACCGTGAAGGTTCGGTCGTTTATCTTGTCAATTTTAGTTAGGTGATCAATCAATCTATTAGAGCGATTAAGCGAGTTGTTAGGAACCCAACTCTCCTAGCCGGCTGTCCCAATCCCAAATGAGATCTTTCCCAGCCAGTAGGATTTGCGGACCGTTTACCGGCTACCCGATCAACCATGTCTTCTAAGGACATCGCGGTCTGCTTTATCGGTTACCGGAGAGATCCTCACTGGAGAACGACTTACCAAGACCAGTAGTCAACTAAGATTTCGGGCATGGCTCTATCCTAGTGTTCGGGTCACACTCTCGCTGCAAATAAATTAACCAAGGAGGGGGTTACTCTCCCCAAGACAAAATTTTTGAAAGTGAGGTGAGTTTTAAAGTCAAGTTTGCATTAGCAGTCCCAATTTTATGATTTTCTCTTTTTAGTATTTTTCTGAAATAAAGACAACGTCTAATGAATTTTATGACCTCCTGATTATTTAAGGTCCAATAAAACGAGAGAGGAAGTCGGAAAAGCCGATGCGCGATCAAACACAATGATGCATGCAAAGATAGAAATGTATACCTTGCTCCAACACTCTACATGCAGGGTGATCTGCGCATAATTTAAAGACAGAAATTAAACTACCTATACGATGCACGAAGAAATCGGCCTTAGACGAAAAATTCTACACGAGAAGAATAGTAGCTAAGTGGTCAACAAGAGGAGACAGAGTCTGGTCTCTGATGTCGATCGGTGTCCGCCGCAACGGATCCTGCCAGCGTTGTATACGACCTCTAGCGGCACGTGACTCCTCAGATGACCAAAATAGCTTTTTCTTTTGTGAGTTATTAATTGGGTCCACTTAACGATCTATGGGGCACAGGCAAATGTATTAAGTGTGGGATCCTAATCAATTACGTCACAATCACAATAAAATCCTAAGTCTAGAGGTCAAAACCTTCGTGAATCAAAATAAAAGAAAATCGAAGAAAACAAAAACCGGCGAAAATCCGAGCAAGCAGACGAGGCCCCCAAGGGAACAATCCCTCGGACACTGGACCTCATGAAATGTCGAAGTGTCCAAGTTCTATTTAGTTACAAATTAAGTATCACTCTCTCTCATAAATAATTACACAAGAATATATGCAGAAAATAAATGAGCTAATCTACAAAATCTCCAAGTCTTCTTTGAGTAGGTTGTAGTTGGCCTCACGTGGGTGCCCAGGCGCCTAGGAAAAGACACCTCCCTCGATCCGCGGGACCTCGCACAAATCAACAAAGAGGGTGGTCAGATAGCTCAACAATGTAAGTCAAATATAAAGTAAAGAAATAAAGCAATAGTGATGAATAAATAATCACAATCAGTCATAAAACAATCTATACGATGTTGCTCCCCGACAACGACGCCATTTGATTAACCAAGATGTACAAGGGTCTAAATGTCTCACACAAGGCGGAGACAAAGTCATTGTGGCGGCCCTCTATAAATCCCGGCTAAGTCAACAATTAACCCACAATAACAATCAAGCAATGAGAAGCAAATGTGGAGTTAAGATTTATTATAACTCTACAATAAGTGTGTATAGGTGCAAGTACGTGTAGAGTATCGAACTCAGTGAGCAAGCAAGATAGATCAAGGCAATAATGTTAAAAAATGTGACTATTATCAATTGCCTATCAATGTTATTTTTGTGGGTTTTTAGTTTTTAATTTTTTATTTAATTTCTGATCTTGTAATTTTATATTTTGGTTTTTAATTTTCTATTTTTCTATTTTCTTTTTGTATTTTAAATATTTTCCATATTTTCTTTTTCTTTAAATAGAATATATATTTATAAAAATAGGTAAAAATAAGCAAAAATCAGGAAATAAAATGTTTTTAGGCTTTTTATTTTTTTCTAATATATTTTTGATTTTCCTAAATTTTTCCTAATTTTTTTGGTATTTTTAAAGTCAAAAATACTAACAATAGTGAATAAAATACAAAGGTGAAACTAAAATTGAAAAATAAAATAGAAATCAATAACAAAAATTCTCCAAATTGATTTTAAATTAAAGAAAACAAATCAAAGAAAATTTGAAAATAGAGTTTATATTTTTACGATTTTTTATGAATTTTTAATATTTTTATAAAGGTTTTAAGAGTTTTTATATTTTTATGGGTTTTCTTTTATATTTTTTAATGATTTTTGGACTGAAGTTAAAAGACAATAAAAGACACAAAATATATTTTTTGGGTAATTTTTCAAGAAGTTTTTATATTTTTTATAAATTTTATAATGCAGACTTGGCTGAAAATGCTTGTTTTTTATTTTTAAATACTAAAATGTAATAAAAATGCAAAGTAAAATTATAGCGTGAAAGAGTGACACAAAAAGAACTTATGATAATTTTTAGGTAATTTTTGGGATTTTGTAGATGCACGAAGTAAATAGAGACAACAAATAGAAAATACATTGCTGACAGGGGTATAAATGCAAATATCCAGAAGTTTAGGGGCCAAAGTGCAATTTTCCAGAAAATTTATAACTAATAAATCAATTTTCAGGACCTAATGCAAATACACAAACCCACGAGGGCATGCCTGCAATATTCCCCGCCACGCACGTGGTGTGCACGCGCTTGGGGAGGACCTATATGTAATTATCGAAAATGGGGGGTGTACTTGCAATTTTTCCAAAATAGTATACTTAATTAAACAGTTCCTAGACTAAAATGAAATACAGAACACCTCAGGGAGTCCTTTGCAAAATTTCCACCACCCCACGTGCACAGGTCACGTGAGGTGACGTGGATTGGACCTAAATGCAAATAATGAAAGTGCAGGGGTCTAAATGCAAATATTACAAACTTTTTACAATACAGATGAAAGTTTAAATACTAATAATTAAATAAACAAAATGGCGAGGGGTTCGGTGCAAAATACCCAATGCCTAGTGTATCCAACGACGAGCGTCGATTCACTTGACGCGTGGCAGCTCAAGAAGGCCGATGACGGTTCGGACACGGATGGCTACGATTAGATCTCCAACGGTGGATCGGACGGCAGGGCTGCGGGTAGATCCAATGGCTGACGTGCACCTGGAGCTCCGGCTTCGACTGGACGGTGCTGGGGGCGGAGCAAGAACAGGGCAGCAACGCCGGCGAGGAGAGCTTCCCTCGTGCTCAAGCTCCGTCCTCTGGCATTCTTGAAGGCTCAAAATTGGGCTGCAAGGTTGGGGGTCTCCTCTAGCTCCTGGAGGCTCCAAAAATCCTCGGATGAGGTCTTCACGAGGGGGCAGCGGAGCTGGGTTGCTCCAAGGACCTCCGACGAAGATCAAAATGTTCCCCAGGCACTCTTCGACGCGCATAAACCTGCAAATAGGCGTGAGAGGGTCCAAGGCAAAATGCCTGGACCTCGTGATGGTGGAGTGGAGGTGCGGGACGATGGTGCGAGATGATGGCCGGAGGTGTACTCCGGTGAGGTGCTCGTGGAGGGTGATTCGATAGGCGAAACTCGATGATGCTTGGGGGGATTGGACCCTAAAGCTATGGGGAGCAAGATGTGCGAAGAAAATAAGAGAAAAGATAAGACCTCGAAGGGGTTATACCTGAGGTAGGGGGAACCTCGACGCTGGAGTTGGCGGAGGTGGTGGAGGTGCCTCTGGCCTTCCTCGCCTCGGCTGACGACACGGGAACACAGCTGTCACCTCCAGGTCTCCGTGGAGCTCAAAAAGGACGAAGGAAGGTGGACCAAAGGGACTCAAATTGAAGGTCGGGGGTCGTATTTGAGGAGCTGACACTGTGGTTCTGATGCTCCAAAGATCGATGGGGATCGCTCGAATTGACGCGCCTCGGCCCAAGGAGAGATGGGGGCGTGCAAGAGCATTGGCCGAGGCACAAAAGTCATGAAGGCGTCGACATGAAAAGGGGAATGGATTGACCTCGAAAAAAATCGAGAAAACGGGGTCGAAACGAGGTCTGACACAGGCAGAGGGGGGAGGACAGCCAGTTGACCGCGGTCAACGTGGACTGTCCCCTGGTTGGTCCACGTGGACCAACAGAAAAAACCCTGGGAAAAATTATTAGAAAATTCAATTAAAATTAGTAGTGAATTTATTATTTTTAGGTTATAAAATGAAAAATATTTGTTATTTTCTAAGGTATTTTAATATGATTTTTAATTATTTTTATGACGTATAAAAATACAAGTTACCTTTTCAGGCCTATATAGGTATACATATCTATATATTTTAATATTTTATTTTTATTTTGTGTAGTTAATTTATTTATTTTTGTTCATTATTTTATAAATTTATGGAATATTTTTATACAATTATATATAATTTTATTTATTTTTCAGAAGTGTTTTTTCATTTAATAAAATATAAGTATTAAGTATACAGGTGTACTTATAGGTATTATACCTATGTATTATATACGGGTATTTTATTTTTGTATTTTCTTTAGGTTTTTATTCTAATTTCAATGTACACAAATATTATAAATAATATTAACAAAATTATAAAAATATAAAATTATGAAAATAAATAATAATAAATAAAATGAATATTTTAATCTGTATAAGTATACAATAGGGGTCCAAAACTCAACTTTCTAACCGTAGCTCCGCCAAATACGAAACCACCTTCATTATATAGCTTATTTAAAATTATATAAATTAAAGTGATTTTGATGCGTTTCGAGTTTTGATTAGGGAGATAAAGGTCTGGGAAGTTGGGATTCTGGAATTTTATTCAGAGTACAACTTTTTATCTGTACATTATTTTTGCATGAAATAAATTCTGTATTTTTCTTTATTTAATTATCTACAACTTTCATGTACAAAGTTTCTTTATTTGAAGTATAAAAAGTGGAACCAAAAATAGGTCCCAAAATGAATAAAGAATGAAATAAAAACAAAGGTATTTTTATTGTATTTTGGCCCTTATCTCCCCCTACTCTATTCCTTGTCGACCTAGTCATCGAGATGCCTAGGTCTCGGGGTTTGGGTCATAAAATATTTACAATATTTTATTTTTTTTCTTTTCTTTTCTTTATTCTTGTATTTTGGCTTTAAAAACAATATTTTATACACTATTTACATGCACATGCATGGATGCTAAGATGCTGGAATTAAGGGTATTTACATGCATTTGCCAGGGTTTTTGAGGCCAAAATAATATAATAAAGATGATGAAATGTGGATTCATCTCCCCCCCATACTTAGACCTTGGCCTAAGTGTAGGAAGAAAATGTACAAGGGAACCGATGGGGGCGAGGGAAAGGGCGGACGATGATCAAGGCGGTTTACTACCAAACATTTTTGAAGCATGTGGTGGTAGGGAATAGTGATTGGAAGAAGATGAATCAGAAGATTCCCAGCCATCATCGGAGTCGTCATCAGAATAATAATTGAAGGTCACGTTACTCTAATTATTTTTATTTTTGAGCTTTTTTCTCAAAGTTCGCTCAGTTTTTGGGCCAATCTTTTCTTCCTCTGAATATTCAGATGAACAAGTGTCAGTCTGGCCATAATGAATTGTTCCGGTGTACTGCATGGGACCAGGGAAGTCGGTCTTAGAAGAATAATAGAAAAGGACAGGAAAGTCCAACGTGGGTCGACGTATGACTTCTTGTTCCGATCAGGCTCTAGATTCTTTGAATTGAGCACTTTCATATTGCTCATATCCTCTGAACCTGATGAGTAATCTTCAGGAGATACTTTTTCCGAAATGTCGAAAGTGGTATTCTCAGTCAGTTTAGGAGGTATTCTTTGAGAGATGATGACCATAGGTTCTCTATCAGACGAATCTCCATATAAATTGTAATATTCTTGTAAGGTCAACACACGTCCTGAGTATTTGCTCTCTTTTGGCTTTGCGTGTGTGGACTCGAGGAGATCTGACATAACCTTATCCGGGTGTGGTGAATCGGACGTTTCTCGGTTGACTTCATTCACCTTTTTATTCTCATCAGCCATTTCATAAGATGCCTCTCCTTTGTTTGTGTCAGTGATAAGTGGGGAGGTTTGGGCGTGTGAGGATTCTTCAATGTCATGATTGTCGATTTCTTGTTCGGTTGTCTCAGGGTTCGATGTGTCCTCGAGAATTTGATCGATTGGGTTTGTGATTGGGAATATAATGTCTTGAGTCTCGCAGTTAACAATCGCTTTGGCGGAAGCCAGAAACAACTTTCCCAAAATAATGGGAGACTCAGATAAATCACCTCGGTGTTCAATGTCTAGGACAATAAAGTCCACTCTATGTGTGACACCTTGGAAATTAATGGAGACGGAAAAGATTTCTCTCGGTCTTTTATGGATCGGTCAAGAAAATAAACGATCACTCGGGTCTTTCTGAGCGGTTCGAGTTCGAGTATGTCAAACGTGGACTTCGGGAGGATATTCAGTGTAGAATCGTCATCAATTCGAACATTATTAAAATCAATATTCTCAATTTCACATGTCATCTTGGTCAACCATTTGACTTTCTAGATCTTCTTTGTTTGGGTCAGCACCATTGAACCGGTTGTAGTAGTTAAATGATATTCAGTTGGAGATATTTTCTTTCCCATCTTCTTAGATGATAATCGACTCTTGACAAATGTTTGAAGATCGGGTACATACTCTATGACCTTGATTAATGGAAGCTATAAGATTAAACTTTTGCAAAATGCTTCCATATTGATGTTGTTTGAATTTTTTGAATTTTCTAGTTTTTTATTTTTTTTGGAATTTTCACTAGAGTCGGTAAGGTGGACAGTGGACTAGTCAGTGGTATGTGGTGTCTAAATGTGGATATCCAGGACATTATGAGTTTCGGGTTGGCTCTGTGGTTTTCTTGATTCCTCTAGGTTGATTATCATGTCTTTTACTATTTGGGTGACATTATCAAATTGTTCATACAAAACCTCGGATCTCCTATTGATCCGAGCTATGTCATCCACTATCATCTCTTGACTCGGAGATGAGTGACTATACTCGGTATGCCATGACATTGGATTTTTTTTCCAGAACTGAGATGTAGTTGATTATGTGATTAGGGTTGGTCATGAGTGTCATTTCTTGACTTTGGGTGTCATCTGTGTGGTCAAAGGAAAAGTAATCATACTCAGGATGTGAATCAACCCGAGTAGAGGATGGTTCAAACAGTGAATTTTCATATGTAATCGGGAATCGTGTTCCTCTATCAAAATCGGTTACGTCAATATTCATCCATGAGTCTGCTCTCTCCATTGTATCTTCATAGAAAATATTTGGTTCTGTAAGCGATTTGTATCTCAAATTTTCAACCAAGGGTGGGGGGTGGGTGAAAATGATGGCTGGGGAGAAATTACCTCAAAGAGAGGGTTCCTCTGAGAAGAAGATGGATACAGAGATTGGGAATTTTTCATGTGAGCACGACCCATGGAGTATGGGTATGAATGCCAAAATTTTGACATCTTTGAATGGAATGGAAATAAGATTTGTGAAACCACGATCTGTGTGTGTAAGTGCACTGTCACACAATTCAATACACAAATGCAAACCCCGAATTCACCAACTCAACTCAGTGAAGGACGTAAAGGTTCGATCAAATTATCTTGTCTATTTTAGTTAGTGATAATTGCAAAATTTGAAAGAGTTAACGAGCTGTTAGGTGCATGTAATTTTCTAAAGACTGCCCCGACTCTTACAACTAGTTGCACCCACTTTCATCCAGTATGAGAGTAAGTACGGACCGTATGAGTACGATACAATGTTACTTGAGGACGGAGCCTTATGAAGTGATCCTCACTCTGCTAAGGAAATCCGGACCATTTACCGACTACCCGTAGATCCTCATTGAGAAGTGGCTAATCATATTTGTAGAATCAGTAGCCAATCTGAAAATTCGAGCTGGACCCACCCTCACCGGAGGACAAAACATGCTGACACACCGCAGAAAAATGTTCAGTCTCTTTACATATGCGAGGACCCGATCGAGAAATGCTGGAAACTAACAATTAATTGCAAGCTAATAAAAGATCACTCTCTCTAAAAAATGGCATGTATCTTATCACTCCGAGATGCGTCGGTCTCCAAGAAGATAGATCCGAGTTACAGGGTACCTCGCACGAAAAATAAAAGATCGAGTACTAGAGAGGAGTTCAAAGATAAATATATAAAATTAAAATTAAATAAATGTTGGAGAAAGGAAAAAAATTAAGAAATAATTACAAGGAAAATCAGGGGTCAGACTACCCGGGGATTAAAAACTTGATTTTCTAAAAACAACCTAAGCCGTGCCTCCCTAGCAATGGTGCCATTTGAAGAACCGGAAAATCACCCTCTTAATGGTGTCAAATTAATGATTAAAAAGTTGTTCGTACGCTGCAGTCGAGCAACTAAGGGTTAGTAAAAAACCATTAAATTAATTACTAATTCAATTAAAGAAGCGGTCAATTCATTTTTTTACTTGGTAAGTCCAAGGTCGAACTTAGGAAGGTAACTATCTCCTTAGATCGGTTTTTAGTCTGATCTCGAATTTAGGTTTTTAAAGAGGAATTATTTATATTTTTAAGTTCTATAAATGAGGCAAATGCAATTTTGGTAAAGTTCAGGGACTAAATTACAAATTTCAATCAAATAAATTCCAAAATCCTTAAACTTGGCCAGAATGCAAAATATGATGAAATTAGATTACTATAAGTTTTTGGAATTTTTGGATGCAATATGAATAAATAATGATTTTATGAGTGCAGACAATAATATTATCAATAATTAATTATAATAAATATTAAATCTAATTATTTTCAGGAAATAAATTATCTAAGATATATCATTATCTCAGAAAAATCCTAGACCCTAAAAATGTTGGATTTAATACTTATTAAAAATTAATTAGTGAAATGTACAATATGATTTTTTAGATAAAACTATGCATGTAAATGTAATTTTTTGGGCACAATGTTCCTAACAATTAATTATACGATCCACGAATTTTTGGAAATTTTTGGAACTATGGTTAATTAACTACGAATTTTTAAGCACGGGTTGGGCAAATTACGTAATTTTCGACAAGAATAATAATTAATAAATAACCACAGCCATTAAAAATATCCCAAGTACGCCATAATGTAGAGAATTAATTGTAGAATAAAGTGCAATTTTTTAGATGATAAAATGTTGCCAAAATGAGGTTCAGAATAAATGGAGAACACATGATTCTAAATGCAATACAGAAAATAAAAGTGAATAAATAAACATGCACATGGACTCTTATTGAATTACCTAGACTCTATTGGGAGTTATTGCAATTTTCCCATGGCCACGTTCGTTGCACGTGACCTTGGGCGGTGGGAGCCTTTTGTAAATCCTCTGGATTTGTAGAGGTGTCCTTGCAATTTACTCTTTGCACATGTAGAGCATGTGGGGGGGGGGGGGGGGGCGCTTGCTGCAGGCATTCCCTCCGCCACATGTCACTTGCTTGAGGAAGGCCCCGGGCTTCAAGCCTGGCCATGAGGGTGGAAGCACAAAGCTGGTGAAGTGCGCCCGGCGGAGGAGCTGGAGATCTTCGGCGGGGCTCCGGCCTTCGAAGGCGAAGAGCGGCATAGTCGATGGAGCGGAATGTGCGGTGGTGGCAAAAGGTGGTGGATTAGCTCCTGTGCTGGTTTGGTGCGGCCAAGTTGGAGGCAGGTGGCAATATGGACAACCTGCTGGTGTGGACGCCCGCAGGTGGAGGCGCCCGGCGGGGCCCCGGGCTCGAAGGCGGAGCGGTAGGACTTGGTCGCGAAGCATCTTGTGGTGAAGGAAAGGGAATAAAAAAATGCAACGCTAGGGTTACCTTTCTGTAAAGAGACAGCTGCGTTAGGTTTTTTTTTTGAGACGGACCCAAAAAATTGGAACGGCGGCAGCGGCAGCGGCAAACACTTCACGGTCCCAGATCGTGATACAGCGGTGGTAGCGACGAACGCAGCAGCGGCTATGTAACCTGCTCTGATACCAGTCAGGGATCGAGTCGAGGTACGTCGGCGTCTACTCCTTCTACTTGAACGAGAGAGAATATAGAAGGAGATATGGAGAGAATGAGAGGGGGCTCCCTATGGCGAGGTTGTTCTCGGATGATATCTTCCTCCCACGTGAGGTAGATCTATATATAGGGGCGTGTTCACCCCTCGCCAAGTCCGCCCCCTCCCCTACGCCCTGGCGGTTGCGGCCTCCGCAAGACCCGGCTCTCGCGCAACCGTCGGCGACGGTTTTGACCACTTGGTCATTCCGCGCGAGAATCGTTCAAACAGCTTCTGCGATCGGTGATGGAGGTCGGCTCGAGGTGGAGAGCTGCTGGGGCTACAGGTGGATGTGCACAGCAGGTGCGGTGACACAAGGTTGGAGGAAAACGTGACTGGAGATGGAGCGGGGACGAGGAGGTGACACGGGATTATGGGGCCGATAGAGAGAATAGGGGAATTGGCGTGTAATAGAGGATTGGAAATATAAGAAAGGGGAGAAGAGATTCGCTTGGAATGGGGTAAGCTAATGCCCTCCTCTTGGTCGTCGCTTCAATCGACGTCGGGGGTGACCTCTAGAAGCTACTGACGATCTCGCCGGAGGAGGTTATCACTGCGACAGAGGAGCCTCTGTCTCCGGCTCCTCCTTGAGCTTCATGGATATGGCGGATAACTCGACTGTTGTCGATGATGGTCTACTTATAGGAGAGGCTGGAGAGGGGATAGGTGAGACTATTGTGCGGCGACCACGAGGATAAGGGAGGAGCCGACGACCGGTGGTTGCGCGGGCGGTTGGGTGCAAAGAAGACGGAGGGGATGGTTGACTGGAAAGAAGTGAAGAATGGAGGACGATGGCACGTGCTGGGGGGATTTATTTATTCTTATTTTTTTTATTTTTTTGTAAAATGGAATAAAAAAGGGGTTTAAATGAGTGACACGTGGTGGCTCCAGGAGGTGCCACGTCTCAACTCCAATAAAATCAAGAAGTAAAAAATAAAAGAAAAATCTAGAAGAAATAGCAAATGACCTCGGATTGAAAAGTACACAACACAAAAATTGGTCATCTCGATGAGATCTACAACTTTCATGAAGGGACTAAGAGCCAAAGAGGTCAAATGTACAAAGCGATATTTTTGGCGTACTCTATGGACATAGAAAACCGATTTTTTTGGGTTTTGTGATTTTTTAATGATTTTTAATTAAGAGAAAAATTGGGAAAAATAACGATAAAACCAAATATAAATATTTACACATTAATATCTTTCTGTATTTTTAGTAAATAAGAAATTAACAGAATAAATTAAAGAAGAAAATGGAGGATAATTGTGCAGACTCGCAAAGGACACTCAGACTTGGTCAGATTCTTTGTTTCAGTCTCAATTTGGATTTTTATGGATTTTAATAAAACTTTCATCAAAGAATATAAATAAAAAATAAATAAAATAAAAAGGATTAATTATGTACATAAAATAGCATGTCAAAAACTGCAAAAACATAAAATGCGCAAAAGAGGTCCAAAACCCAACTTTCACATATGAGCTCCGATTTTTATGAAATTAGTTTTGTTTTGAAGGTCTTTGAATTATTACTTTGAAAGTAAGTAGAACTAAATCGGACATTGTATGAGGAAGATATGAGCATTTTAGTCTGTCTAGTCTGAAGTTGGAGTTTTGTCTTATGGGCCAATTATTTGAGTTAGAAATTTTTTTGTGTTTTTCCTTTAATCTTGTTAGTAATATGTAAACAATGAAGGTGGTTTGAGGTCAATTGGAGTTAGCATGAATTAGCTAAAAATGCATGAAATTAGGAGGAAATATGAAGATGACTATGAATGCAATTATGAGTGCTAAAATGCAAATATTATTTTTAAGTGCATGAATGGTAAAAATGCAGACTAAATGATGAAATGCAACTAATTACTCGGGAACGAAGCTCTATTTTCATCTTTTAGTATGATGAATCATGGATTCATCACTCTTCAGCACTCCTTTTTTCCACATAGATCGAATCACATTCTCACCCTTCATTTTCCATCGCAACCTTTCCCCCTGGGTCCTGCTCATCGGAGCAGGATTAGGTCGGGCGTCCATCCCCCACCTTCGCTGGAGATCCATAGAGCCATCCCATGATGCTTCCCTTTATATTTTTATGCAATAATACGACCAGAGATACGCCCCCGAGTCAATCTACCCATTGTAGGTGGTTGCGCACGAGGGGAGTCCCATTTGACCGCCCAGCTGCTCCAACGAAGCAGCTCCAGGAGGACCAGCCTAGTCCCGCTCATCTGACAGTCCTCTCAATCATCAGAGTAGCCCACCTGATGCGGAGCACCCTCATGACTATGATGGACTTCTCAAAGCCTTCATCGGAGCGCCGAGTCACTCTCCACGCTTCGACGAAGTTCGCCAAAATCGGAGTTCGTCCAGGACCCTCCTCTTCGACTATACCGTTTGATCAGGAGCTCACCCCCAGATTTGATCAGAGCCGTACGAACACGATCTCATCCTAACAGCCTGATCAAATCCCTAGCGCATCCGACACGCACGTCCCCGATAAAAGCAGAGCCATCAGATCGCTTTTCAGAGGAATATCGGACCCATCCACGCTCACCTCCTCGCGCGTGCGCCACGTGTCCCTACAAGGTATATTTCACTTATGCCCCATCGTTTTTAGTTTCAGTCCAGTGAATAAAATTTGTAGTTACAGACATTTGCAGTTTGGACCCTAAAGCTTTTATATTTGCATTTTAGTCCTTCCGAGTCAGAGTCACGTGTGTCCCCACGTACGTACTAGGTTATTTGCAACTTGTGCCTTGAACTTTCTGTTCGTTATTAAAAGAATGTTATGTTTTTATTCTTGCATTTATGCCACTGTGAGCATGGATCACGTGTGACGCATGTGTTGGTTGGATTAATTGCAGATGCGATCCTATGTTTTCTTAGTCTGTTATCTATTTGGTCCGCAAACTCAAAATATTACTTTTAGGTCCCTGTGAACTGTATTTAACTCCTTGCCTTTTATTGGACTTAATAAATATTATATTAAGTCTAAAAATTACCTAAAAATTACTATTAGCTTATGCTAGTGTGTAATATTTATGATGATTTTTGTGGGCAAATTTGCTTGCATTTTCTATTATTAAAAATTGAAAACCCCCTAAAAGGTGTCCTGTCTAAAATTCAAAAATCATAAAAATTGGAAAAATGCCTTAAAAATTTCCAAAAAATCTTGTCTTTGTCTTTTATTCTATTTTAACTCCAGTATTAATTTTGTTTAAAAAAAACTTTACAAAACCCTAAAAATCACAAAACAACCAAAAACTTATAAAAATGTATAAAATCAAAGAAAAAAATCCAAAAATTATGTTCTCAGTTTCTGTTTGAAGGTTTTTATTTCTATTTTATCATAAAATTATCATCTAGGACTTTTGGGCAATTTAAATATTTTAATTTGCAAATTGATCCTGGTTGTGCATTGTTTTACATTTTTAGCACTGCTTGGTTTTAAAAATTCACAAAAATATTTGAAAAATCTCCAAAAATATCAAAAATACCTTAAAACCCATAAAAGCCAAAAATATTTTTACTTTAATATTCGGAGTATTTTTATCATTTTGAAAAATTCAAAAAGAATGTTGCGTGTGCCTTGTGTGTTTTGTGCTTGTTTGCCTTTTATTAAAAATTAAAAATTTGAAAAATAAAAACCATTAAAAATTTTTTTAGAGATTTGATTACTTAGTTTTTAAATTGTGCTCCTTGTGTTCGACCCTGGTCGTTATACCAGGTAAATAAAATAGCAAACCGCTTATATTTGATTGGTTAATCTGCTTTAGTGGTTATTTTTCTCGTTGATCGAGCCGAGTGATTTGGGTCACAACGACCATTGTTCATTTCCATACTTAACCCGAGTCACCGGACGTTGATCACCCAATCATCTTGTTGCATCAGAATCCAATAGATATCAATGTCCATCATTTAAACTAAGATTAGATAACTAGTCTATTGAGCGGAGTCGCTAAAATCCAAACATGTCCCATCACTCTGTCGAAATTGAAGTGCTACAATATACAATTGATTAAGACCACGTCGCCCTTGAGTATTCGTAATACCAGCATATTATGCATACTAGAAGAGTGTGATTAAACCTGAAGTTCGGATCTCATTTGAGTTGTCTTCTTCAAGATTTTTTTGCTAACTTTCTCATTCGATTATTGGGAGTTTGGTATCAGTCATATGCATTTCAAAAGCATATAACATACTTACAAATCTTGCCCTACTTCCAAATTTAGACAACCATCGATATACATGATTTGTCCCCATATCTCACGAGTGAGCTCATGTCTTCTTATTCAACAACGAACATGTATGATTCATTTGAGATATTTGTATTACTAATGCGCCCTCACATGCACACTAATGCACCCATGTATAAACCTTGACTAGGTCATCCACCTAATGATTTGCCAAATATACAATCCTAGACATACAATGACACATATGTCTTTCGTCATAGGATGCATGCTTATACGTGGCAATACACATCTCGACCTCGCCAAATCAACACTTTGACTTGACTCATTTGACACCTCCAAATCTCTATTCTTATATAGAGGACCTGCATCAAGAGGCCAGTCGGATGCCGACCTTTGGAGTAAAGATTGTCGTCTCCTTCTCGGGCTAGAGATCCTTTCTTGATAACCATTATTGATGGTGTGATTGTGTCCTCAGTCTAACGCTTTAGATATTCATCTCAACACCAACCTATATGACCCAATCGTTGGCTCAACAATTGTATGATACCGAGATGGCAAAGCTATACAATCCCAGTGTACAAAGGGACCCATTAATAAGTGTGTGCAAATAGATAAATTATAATCTCCTAAAGGAAGTTAAAATATATAACTTTTATTAGTACTTTTTTTACAATAATGTTTATTGTAGAAATGATTTACCCAAGGCTTACATGTCTAGCACATATATCTCTGATCATTCCTTGAGTTAAAAACACAAGAAAGACACGAGAGAAACACGTCTTTTATCATCCCTTCTTCAAGTGATTCATTTGAGACTTGCATTTTACTTTGCCTTCGTTATTTTGAGTTGACTAGGTAATGAATCTCCATTTCATCACCTTTATTCTATCATTTTGGCCTTAAAAACCCTAGATAATGCATGTAATAGCATTAATTTGTGCATAATAGCATTCACTATTTATTGTATTTATAGTATATAAAATAAGGTTTTTAATGCCAAAATTATAGAATAAAGAGAAGAAAAGAAAAAAGAATAAAATATTGAAAATATTTTATGACCCTAAACCCCGAGACCAAGTCAAGAATTGAGTTGGTTGACAACGAATAAAGTAGGGGGAAATAAGGGCCAAAAATGGAATAAAAACCCAATTCTTTTATTCATTATTTATGCAGTTTTGACACCTTTTTTATTCTTTATTATATATTCATCAAATGAAGAAACTTTGAACATAAAAGATGAAGATAATAACGTAAATAAAAATACAAAATTGAGTTTATATAAAAATAATATACAGTGGTTATTTTATGCACAAAATAAAAAAGCCAGAAACCCAACTTCACAGACCCATATCTTTCAAATATAAAAATACAAAATTGAGTTTATATAAAAATAATATACAGTGGTTATTTTATGCACAAAATAAAAAAGCCAGAAACCCAACTTCACAGACCCATATCTTTCAAATAAAAACTCAAAACATAGCAAAATCACTCTAATTATATATAACTTTTCACAAGCTATTTAATGGTGGTATTTTATATTTTTTGGAGTTACTGTGTAGAAGTTAGGTTTTTCATTGTATATTATACCGATTAAAATATTCAGTTCATTTATTATTTTTACAAATTCTTATTTTTATAATTTTGTAAATATTATTCATAACATATGTGCATATAAAAATTTAAACATAACCAAAAAGAAAAGGTAAAATAAAATAAGTCTATAGAAACATAGATAAAATACCTTTGTTTCTGCATGTATATAAATAAAAGGGAAATATATTCTTTAATTTTTTGCTATTTTATATTTTTATAATATTGATATTATTCATATTCTATTAAAAATATAAAACCAAAATAAAATCCAATAAAATACATTCAAATAAAAAGGTGTGAATAAAACATAGGTAAAATACCTATAAATATACCTAGCAAATATCCATATCTATTTATTTAAATATATAAATAACATCATAAAAATAAAATAAAAATATATGTATACTCACAAAAATAAGTTATAAATATATAAAATAAAAGAATAAAATAATAAAATATAAAATATAAAATAAAATAAAATAGCAAAATTATAGATGAATATACCTATAAATACATTATTAAAAATTAATGACAAATAAATAAAGCCAAAAAAATAAAAACAAAATCATAATAAAATACTAAATAAAATAATAAACATTTTTATTTTATACTTTAATAATAATAATAATAAAATCATTTACTATTTTAAAATAATTATTTGTGAATAAAATCTTCTATTTTGTCGCGTAGCGGGTGATGTGGCCCAATGGGGCACGTCAACAGTTGACTGCCAGTCAACTCCCCTTCTGCTTCTCATTTGACGCGGATCTGCATTTCCCCGTGATTTCTTCCCTTTTTCCCGCACGCTCTATCGATCAATCGACCCCGATTTCTTCATGACATTTCATCATTGATATCCCGTGATTCTCGCCGAGATCCTGGAACCCTTGTACATAGCTTCAATTCTTCACAACCAACTGGTCAAATAAGGGTGCCCTAATGTTCAAAAATAAGAACCTCCAACCTTGCAGTTTTGGTCATCCCCCAAGCCCTAAAGCTCCAGATCTCGGCCAAAGAGAAGTACTCTCGTGACAGGAGAGGATCCTCTGAGGTCCAGGATGCTTGCGGAGGTAGGAGGTGCACCCAAGGCGGTGCTCCGGTGTTGTCTCTGCTCCTTGGCTCCGGCCAGGTTAGATCTGCGCACTCTTCTTATTTTAGATAGCTTTTTCTTCCTAAATTTCAATTATGCATTTAGAATAGCCGTTAGTGTAATGTTTTAGTGTAACCAGGACGATTCATAGCTCGCCGGAGCTCCACTCCGGTGAATGTGTTCACTGTGTTCCTCTCTATTACCGACACGCTTTCACCACCAAACCCTCCCCCCACCCTTCGCTTCTTTGCGCCTAACGCACATTCTGTTCATCTCGGATTCTTTTGGATCGTGCACCCCACTTTCCTTCCACTACCCTTCGTCGGAGAGCACCGCCACGCTCCACTCCACCCATCCCCACCGGTCAAAGCCCTCCAAAACCCTATGTTATTGTGTGATAACATCATTTGCAAGTTCATGAGGCTACGGACCCCCGTTGGGGTCGATTTTGAATTTTTGCAGGTACCTGAATGCCCCGAGTTTTCCCGACCTCGCTAGAGCGCTCCGGCGAGCCTCCGGCCCCCTTGAGCACTCTAGTCGATAGACGGCAGCCCCGGGAACCATTTTGAGCCGATTGGAGCGAAGGAGGTGGTTGGACGCTCATGCTATACCGGGTCCAAGCTCGGGAGGAAAGGGATTCTTCCATGTTCTTCCGAGTACCTTCAGAAACGTCGGATCGCTCCCACGCCCCAGATTCAACAGGAGACGTCGGATACTCAAAGCTTCAACCATTGGATCACGTCAAGTTATCTAATCTCAGACGTCAGATCGCGAATCGTCACCGGCCGCTGGATGAGCGATTCGTGTATTAGTTAAAGGATCTCAACCATTCGCCAGCGTGCAGTTTTGGGGTAATTTACATATATACCCCTGCCTTTTTGTATTTTATTATTTAGTCATGTAAATAAAAGTTAATGTTTATAAATAATAGGATATTTTGTATTTGACCCCCTGTATTTATTTAATTTACATTTGATTCTGGTCCACGACACCTTACGTGCCGTCCCACGTGAGGTGATGAAATTGCAGGGATAACCCTGTGGATTTTTTTATATTTTTTTAACTCAAAAAAAAGCATGTTATATATTTTTGTAAAAATTGCTAGAAGGCCTCTGAACTTTATGATATTTGCATTTTGGTTCCTTCCAGGCTCAATCACGTGTAGTCCCACATGATTGGCGTTTTGCATGTATCACCCTGACATTTTTTGTATTAATGAAAAAGTCCAACAAAATTTTAATTGTGTTCTATATTTTTGGCAAGTTTGCACTATGACCCCAAAAGTTTATTTTATTTGCAAAAAATGCCCCTACTAGGACACGTATTTTTGTGTGTTTTGTCTATTTATTTAATATAGCTATTGTGCTCCTAAAAATCCAAAAAAATAGGATTAAATGTTCTATGCCTTATACTTTCATGCCCATATTTTTAAGTGGTATTTTTTGCATTTTATCTATTTATTAAAAAAAAGAGCACATATATTCCCTGTTTACCTATAAAAATTCCAAAAAATATAAAACTTTTTGAAAAATAACGAAAAAATTATATATAGTATATTTTAGGATTTATTGAGTACAGAAAATAAAAACCCCTAAAAATAGAAAAAATGATAAAAATCAAAAGCTCCAAAATCCAACAAAAATATATAAAAATTCTACAAAAAAACCAAAAAATATGTTTTTCTATTTTATAATTATCTATATACTATTATTATTTATATATTAAAATTGATTTGGGTAATTTTGGGACTTCTTTATTATTTTTAAAACCCAAATCAATTTTTGTTATGCATTAATCCCATATTTGGGATACTTTTGACTTTAAAAATACAAAAATTTAGAAAGAAATCTAGAAAAATAACAAAAATAGATAAATATAGAAATCACCAAACTATCTTATTTACTATATTTTGACTATTTTTACATATTTATGTATGTATAGTGTCTATATATATCTTATATTGTATTTATACATATTTACATATACATACATATATATTATATTCAAATAAAAAAGAAATATAAAAATTGAAAAATATAAAAAGAAAATACAAAATTATAAACCAAAAATTAAAATAAAAAATATATATAATTAAGAAATCCACAAAAAATAGTAAATTGAATAAGAGATAAAAGACAGATTTTTTGTGCATTGTACCTTGCCTACTCCTACCGTTTGCTCCCAGTGTTCGACCTCTACACATGTTTACACCTATACACATTTGTTGTAGAGTTATAATAAATGTTAACTCCACATTTTTGATATTTATTGCATTATTCATATTGTGGATTAATTGTTGATTAACCGAGGTTTATTGAGCGGTCAACACATCTACTGTTGATCCGCCTTATGGATTAATACGAACCTTGATTTACCTCAGTTATCAAATGGCGTCGTTGCCGGGGAGCAACGTCGCGTAGTTGGAGCTTATTTTGTTTTGTCTGTTATCTCTTGTTCATACATTTTTTTATTTATTCATTTCTAGCTTTTATTTATTCTCAGTTGATATTATTAATTGACTGTTCTGACCACTCTCTTTGTTTGGCTTTGATACGAGGGACCGTTGCACGAAGAAAGACCCCTTAGGAGGTTCGGTGCATCCAAGCAAGGCGGAGTCATCCTTTCTTGCTCGGCTAACGGGAGAGAGCATTAAGGGCAGATAGAGATGAATTTTTGCATACAATCAACTTTTGTGTATTTTATTTATTATGTATATTCGTATAAAAGAGTGACACTTGACATGTAATAATACATGACTCTCAGACACTCCGACTTCCCAAGGTCCATTGCCCGAGGGATTGTTCCCTTGGGGGCCTCGGCAGTTTTGATGCTTTTTCATTTTCATTTTTATTTTTATTACTTTGTGTGAATGAGCCCTAGCTTAAGATGTGCTTGCTCGATAGACTAAGGCCAAACATCTAATAAACATTGCATGTACCTATAGATCGTATGTTGGACTTAGTCAAAAATTTGCAAAATGGTGCTTCACGCTAATAGTATATCCTCATCTATGGTGATTTCATCGGATTGCATCTC
Organism: Ottelia alismoides; assembly: GCA_037367405.1. Classification (NCBI taxonomy): domain Eukaryota; kingdom Viridiplantae; phylum Streptophyta; class Magnoliopsida; order Alismatales; family Hydrocharitaceae; genus Ottelia; species Ottelia alismoides. The sequence continues at coordinate 249,797 of JAZKJV010007985.1, read as the reverse complement.
ATATAGATAGGATTTCAATTCTGTTATGCATCTCACATGGAGAGAGCTAGGAAGCACTGCAAGTCTTCTGACTTTGCATGCATCATCAATTTCCGACTTGCATGGCTTTTTCGATCTTCTCCCTCTGATTTTCTCACCTATGATGTTAAATGAAATTGGAAGTTGTTAGGCACGTGCATTGAAAATTAAACAAAAAAGTGATAATCAAAATAAAAGTGGGACTGCTAACTCTACTTGATCTCTAGAAAATATAATGGACTCCTTGTATTGGGGAGAGCAACCCCTCCTTGTATGTGCATTTTATTCCTACGTACACGCTAAGGACTAGTGCCCAAATCCCAAGCATGTCTTCGGTGTGTACAACTTTGTGATGATCACCTAACTCTAAAATCGATAAGATAAAAGACCACATCTTGGTCTTTAATGTGTTGAGTAGGTGAATCGGGGTTTTGCTTTACACTTTGATTGTGCTTTGAGTTCATTTGCATTTTCATCTCTCGTTGGGTTTACAATCCCATCCGTGTGAGTCAAATTTTTCCATCATTGAGTCCTTCTACCTCTCTTATATATACATCTCCTCATTCCACATTCAAGTCATGATATTGGGTCTTGATCCTCACCTTCTTCTGAATTTTGCGGCTTTCTCTCCTTACATATATTACCCACATCTAGTCTGGTTCGAGGAGACCCTCCCCTTGAACCACAATTTTGACTGTGTCCATTTTCATCTCGCCCACCATCCTCGTCTCCCCTATATCATTCTTCTTCTACCCAGGATTGTTGTGCTTTCAGATATTGCCCGCATCGAGGATTTTGACTTACATTGATTATTAGAGTAATTCGGGCACGATTTTGAGGACGTTTAGATTCATACCCTACATTTGGTGGATCTGACTTGAAGATTTGTGCATAACTATTATTGAGGATTTTGATGATGCACGACTATTAGGTGTGACGCTTATTGAGGATTTCTGATCTCGCACACTGGGTTGAGGATATGATGTGTTTTGATGATTTGATGATGATATCATGAGCTATGAATGATCGATCTATTTTGAGGTTCCACCTGTCTTGATTTCTAAGTTTGATTGTTTACCTTGATTTGTGCTTCACAGTGACGGTGGCCAGATCCCTCATGAATTCCTTCATCTACTTGATTGATCCATCCTCGATCTCCCGACTTGTCCATCCACCCGTGGCACCTTGAGGATTTATGCCCATCTTTTGTGCCATCTCAGCTAATTGGATTGATTCGAGGGACCACATTATTATTGATGAGACTGAATCTTTTGTCCCTCATAGGACCTTATGCCCTCCTGAGGATTGATTGATTGATTGATTTCTTTTGAGGACCTAAGATGTGATGCCAACAATCCTATGATTTGATTGGCCTAGCTTGCATCACTCCCCGAGGGCTATCTGCGAGAGGATGCAACACATTCTCTACGTTCGGTTTCATTCACTGACTATGTCCCCATCTTGTTGGAGCCCGAAACCGCATCGTTTGATTGATTGATTGGCCTCCATGTCTGAATAGGTGCCCGATATGTCGGTGCACGAGGCCAATTCCATGGACTCCTTTGAGTCCTCTCTCCTTGATGGTCCTCGTAAGGATGAGTTTCACGTTTCTGATTATTCAATGCCTAGTTTATAGAGCTCTCCGAGGGTTATCTGTGAGAGACTATGACAATTTCTATATCTGTCGGTCTCTTCTATTGGTAGCCGATCTGTTGCCTACCGAGACCACCTTTGAGGATCTGCCTGGTGGATCCAGCTCCTTCGAGCCCTCTCTCCTTGAAGACCCTCACAAGTATGATATCTGATCTGAATATTCTCTGTATAGTTTGCATTACTCCCCGAGGACTATCTGCAAGAGGATGCGACACTTTCTTTACGCTTGGTTCCCCTTGCTAATTTTGTCTCCTATCTGTTGGAGCATGGAATCGAGTCGTCTATTTTATCTTTCGATCACACTGCCTTGCTGTGTAACTGACTTATTGGATCTCGGGATACTGTTGATTTGTCGGTCTCTTCTGCTGGTACCCGATCTGTCGCCTACAGAGACCTCTTCTGTGATCCGTCTGAAGGATCTGGCTCCTCTGAACTCGCTCATCTTGACGACCCTCTCAAGGGCGGGCCTCTATTCTGATTATTCATTGACTAGCATGTATTACTCCACAGGGGTTATCTGCATGAGGGTACATCATTTTCTAGGTACTCGACTTCACTTCTGGTGTCTCCTTTCTGGTGGAGCACGGAGCCGAGTCTTATGTTTATTTTAAGATATGTAACTCATCTGAGTCTTCTCACCTTAATGACCCTCGTAGGGTTGAGCCATAGTTTGTGGGTGTTCGGTATGTTCTTATGACTTTCTGATTTTACGATCACCGGATACCATGACGCGACATTCAAAAAGTCTCATGCTATTCGCCACCTTTCATATCTATTTGAGACCATAATTGACCTGGAGGAGTCTGTACTATTCTTTCTTCCTCCAGGTCTTAAAGTATCGGCTCTGCTCACTCATTCCTTCCTTATGAGCCGATGTTCTGATTCATGCTATCGGACCTTGTCTCACCTTTCGATCTATATTCCCCGGTAGCTGATACCCACTTGATTGCATACTCGGGTGTCTTTTCACCTCCTAATTGCGTCACCGTTCTCACAGGGAGACGATGATGAGAGTACGGTATTCACTTGTCAGATACCATCCTGTACCTCTCCAGTCTATACCCTTTTGTATATTTGTGCTTTGTTTTACATTCATTCTGTCTTCCGTATGCTATGTGAACCCCAGACCTTTCACCATATCTTTATGCTTGTACTTAGGACGTACCTTGTCTTAAGTATAGGGGGTACACGTCGCATTGTGCTTTCTACGTTCTGTGTCATCACTCCCATCGTTGCTTATACTTAGGAATCTTTCGCCCTAAGAATAGGGGGAGTGATGTGTACATTCTCAATTATCTTTTCGTCTATTTGTACATATCTTTTATTCTTTTCTTCTTTTCCTTTCTGTTTATTATTTTATACAGAAAAGGTGTCATCCCTTTTGGTCAGTTTTCTGTACTTAGGACGTACTTTGTCCTATGTATAGGGGGCGTATCCAGGATTCTTCCATTCTTTGATCCCCTCCACTGTCTCCTCTCTTAATTTGCTCTACTATATTTAGGTATATCTCACCCTAAGTATAGGGGGAGATAGCTCGAGCTGTGATCTGTTTATATTTATTTTCTGTTTATTCCCACCCTTGATCCTTCATGCTTTGTGTACAGTCTGCTATACTTAGGATTATTTGATTCTAAGTAGAAGGGGTCAGTCACCTTCTATTCATTTATCTCTTAAGTCTTTCATTCCTTCTTCAGTCGTTGTAGTGTAGGCTTTTCTATACTCAGTACGAGTTATGCTATCTCTTTCTCTTTTCGATCTATGAGGACATAGCTCATGCTAAAGTATAGGGGGGTCGTATATACTCTGTATATACTTTAACCATAACTCGTACTTTCATATTATTAATAATAAATATGGCTAAAAATACTATATATACATACATAATTCATTAAAAATCACTTAATAAACACATTCATTCCTCAAATTCTTTGTGTATATACTGATTAATAAATCGAGTTAAAAATATTTTTGCAAAATGATTTGAAAAATGGGGTGACCCGTTTGGAAAACTTTTTGTGAAAGGTTTTCAACCTTTGTAAAATATTTTGATTGAAAAAATCTTTTCTTTGTCTACAATAAAGGCTTTGAAAACCGATTTGCAAATTATTTTGAAAATGTTTGTAAAAGTATTTTGAAATATATATATATATATGTATATATATTGTTTGAAAAATCTTTGTAAAATGGCTTTCAAATGTTTGTAAATATTTGCAAAAAATTATTTTGTACTATAGTTTTCAAACTTATTTTCATATAAATTTGAGGAATAAATGCATCATACAAATAAGAATTAAATGTGTATATAATTATAAATGAAAATAAGATTCTTTATCAATTATACATATACACCTATAAAAATAACTTGTTAAAACATGTAATTCTTTTAGTTTATTAACTCTTGTAAATAAATAAAAAGAAGCACGTCCGTGTAAATAGTTGTACATATTCTATACTTGTGTGCCAAAATTTTTTTAGTTGCCAAAATTCTTTTTATAAAAATTATTTTTATTTTCAAGATTCTTTGAAAAATTGCATCATTTTTTGCATTATTGTACATAGCATTTGCATGGCATTCATATTCTTTTCAATTGAGCTTGATGATTGAACTAGTCCAAATAAAGTCGAAGATTGAAGCTTAGTTGGATCTTACTGCACCTAATTGCACTGGAACATTATAGGAACTAGGTTTAAGGTACTTCAAGTCCATTGGGACTTAATTCTTTGAGACTCAGGGCTGGGTTCAAGTCACCTCAACTGACTAACTAGAACTTTTCGAGACACATGCATGACTTTTATCGGTCGTGACCTAACTTGGACACTTGCACCTTTCACTTGGCTCAACTTAGTTGGAGTGGTGAGGGGATTGGATTTGCCGGTCTGAGACGTACATGGGTGGAAACATTCGTCCTCGTCTAGGAAGGGAAGTGCACCCCAACCTAGTCCAGTTGCCATGAAGTCGAATGATAGGAGAGGGTGGGTTGCAATAAAACTTCAAAAGAGGGATAGTCTTCTGGCTCAAGAGGAAAAACTCCTTATGTAAATGCCGATGTAAATAGTATGTTGAAAAAAAACTCAAAAAAGTGGACAAGCCTGCAAATAAAAATAAAATGCCTGCCGGAGTATGTATATATGTTGTATAGAAAATAAGCAATCGTGAGCATCAAAGTTATACCATGTGAGCCTGCAGCTGAATGACTCAACTACACTGGTCATGCATCCCAAGATAGGTAGCTACACTGGCTACCATCCATTTTTTTCTTCACCTCCACCTCTTGAGTTGGATGCCACTTGAACTTAGAAGGGAATACCCCGCTCCTCGAGGACAAAGTGATGGATTGGAGAATCATTGGGTTGTCATTATGGAAAAGTCAGCCCCTTTGTCATTTCAGTTGGGGAGAGCCACTATCACTTACACTGTACAAGTCAACTTCATAATCATAAGGGTTTGTGCATGATGTAGGCTAGTTCTGACCTGGCTATTGAGGTGGTTTGAACCGAGTTCTGTGATTCTCGGAGGCTGCTGTATTTTAAATTTGGTTCCCAACCAGGTTCATACACATTCTCACATCAAGGTCTAACCTGAGCTCCAAACTTAGATTTTGTGGAGACAAGTTTAATTATTAAGATCAATTCAATTTATTCCTTCCTTTTTCTTTTCTTATTTATTCTTTTCATACTTATTACATAAGTGTTTGCTAGGGAATAGCAAAGGCAAGTATAGGGGGGTGGTGAATCTCCATTTCATCACCTGTATTCTATCATTTTGGCCTTAAAAACCCTAGCCAGTGCATGTAAATGGCATTAATTTGTGCATAATAGCATTCACTATTTATTATATTTATTGTGTACAAAATAAGGTTTTTAATGCCAAAATTATAGAATAAAGAGAAGAAAAGAAAAAGGAATAAAATATTGAAAATATTTTATGACCTCAAACTCCGAGACCAAGTCAAGAATTGAGTTGGTCAACAAGGAATAAAGTAGGGGGAAATAAGGGCCAAAAATGGAATAAAAACCCAATTCTTTTATTCATTATTTATGTAGTTTTGACCCCTATTTTATTCTTTATTATTTATTCATCAAATGAAGAAACTTTGGACATAAAAGTTGAAGATAATAATGTAAATAAAAATACAAAATTAAGTTTATACAAAAATAATATACAATGGTTATTTTATGCACAAAATAAAAAGCAGAAATCCAACTTCCCAAACTCATCTTTCAAATAAAAACTCAAAACATAACAAAATCAATCTACTTGTCTATAACTTTTCACAAGCTATTTAATGGTGGTGGTTTTATATTTTTTGGATTTACTATATATAAGTTAAGTTTTGGGCCCTCATTGTATACTATACCGATTAAAATATTCAATTTATTCATTATTTATTTTTTTACAAATTCATATTTTTATAATTTTGTAAATACTATTCATAACACATATGCATATTAAAATTAAAATAAAAGGTAAAATAAAATAAGTCTATAGAAACATAGATAAAATACCTATGTTTCTACATGTATATAAATAAAAGGGAATATATTCTTTAATTATTTATTCTTTTATATTTTTATAATATTGTAAATATTATTCATATTCTATTAAAAATATAAAACCAAAATAAAATCCAATAAAATACATTCAAATAAAAAAGGTGTGAATAAAACATAGGTAAAATAACTATAAATATACCTAACAAATATCCATATCTATTTATTTAAATATACAAATAACATCATGAAAATAAAATAAAATATATTTATACTCACAAAAATAAATTATAAATATATAAAATAAAATAAAATAATAAAATATATAAAATAAAAATAAAATAGAAAAATTATATATGAATATACCTATAAATACACTTTTAAAAATTAACTACTAATAAATAAAGTAAAAAAATAGACAAAAATCATAATAAAATACTAAATAAAATAATGAACATTTTTTATTTTATACTTGAAAAATAATAAAATCATTTACTATTTTAAAATAATTATTTTTGAATAAACTCTGCTATTTTTGTCGTGTAGCGGTGACGCGGCCCAAATATTGATCGCCGATCAACTCCCCCTCTGCTTCAGATTTGACGCATATATGCATTTCCCCACGTTTTCTTCCCTTTTTCCTGCACACTCTATCGATCAATCGGTCCCAATTTCTTCATGAAATTTCATCATTGATATCTTGTGATCCTCACCGAGATCTTGGAACCCTTATACATAGATTCGATTCTTCACAACTGGTCGGTCAAATAAGGGTGCCCCAGTGTTCATAAATAAGAACCTCCGACCTCCTTGTAATTTTGGTCATCCCCCAAGCCCTAAAGCTCCAGATCTCGGCCAAAGAGAAGTACTCTCGTGACAGGAGAGGATCCCCTGAGGTTCGGGATGCTCGCGGAGGCGGGAGGTGCACCCAAGGCGGCGCTCCGGTGGCGTCTCTGCTCCTTGGCTCCGGCTAGGTTAGAGATGCACACTCTTCTTATTTTATATAGCCTTTTCTTCATAAATTTCAATTATGCATTTAGAATAGCCATTAGTGTAATGTTTTAGTGTAACCAGGACGATTCGTAGTTCGTCGGAGCTTCGCTCCGAGGAACGTGTTCACAGTGTTTCTCTCTGTTTCCGACGTGCTTTCACCACCAAAACCCTCCCCCTTCGCTTCTTTGTGCCTCACGCACATTCCGTTCATCTCGAATCCTTTTGGATCGAGCACCCCGCTTTCCTTCCACCGCCCTTCACCGGAGAGCACCGTCACGCTCCACTCCACCCATCCCCACTGGTCAAAGCCCTCCGGAACCCTCTGTTATTGTGTGCTAACATCATTTGTAGGTTCAGGAGGCTACGGACCCCGTTGGGGTCGATTTTGAATTTTTGCAGGTACCTGGACGCCTCGAGTTTTCCCGACCTCGCTGGAGCGCTCCGGCGAGCCTCTGGTCCCCTTGAGCACTATAGTCGATAGACGACAACCCCAGGAACCATTTTGAGCCGATTGCAGCGAAGGAGGTGGTCGGATGCTCACACTATACCAGATCGAAGCTCGGGAGGAACGGGGTTCTTCCCTATTCTTCCGAGTACCTTCAGAGCCGTCGGATCGCTCCCACGCTCCAGATTCAACGGGAGATATCAGATCCTCCAGAGCTTCAGCCATTGGATCATCTTAAGTGATCTAATCTTAGATGTCAGATTGCGAAGCGTCGCCTGCCGCTGGATGAGCAACACGTGTATTAGTGAAAGGAACTCAACATTCGCCAGCGCACAGTTTTGGGGTAATTTACATATATACCCCCGCCTTTTTGTATTTTATTATTTAGTCCTATAAATAAAAGTTAATCTTTATAAATAACTGGATATTTTACATTTGACCCCCTATATTTATTTAATTTGCATTTGGGTCCGATCCACGTCACCTCACGTGCCGTCCCATGTGAGGTGGCGAAATTGCAGGGATAACCCTACGGGTTTTGTATTTCTAAAAACTCTAATAAAATTTAAAGCACGTTATATATTTTTGTAAAATTGCTGGAAGACCACTAAACTTTATGATATTTGTATTTTGGTCCCTTCCAGGCTCAATCACGTGTAGTCCCACGTGATAGGCATTTTGCATGTATCACCCTGATGTTTTTGTATTAATGAAAAAGTCCAATAAAATTTTAATTGCGTTCTATATTTTGGGCAAATTTGCACCGTGACCCCTGAAGTTTATTTTAATTGCAAAAATACCCCTGCTAGGACATGTATTTTTGTATATTTTATCTATTTATTTAATATAGCTAATGTGCTCCTAAAAATCCATAAAAATAGGATTAAATGCTCTATGCATTATACTTTCACACCCCTATTTTTAAGTGGCATTTTTTTGCATTTTATCTATTTATTAAAAGGAAAAGAGCACATATATTCCCTATTTAGCTATAAAAATTCCAAAAAATATAAAAACTTTTTGAAAAATTACGAAAAAATTATATATAACATATTTAAGTATTTATCGAGTAAAAAAACAACAAAAATACCAAAAATATAATTTTCTATTTTATAATTATATATATATTATTTATATATTAAAATTGATTTAGGTAATTTGGGACTTCTTTATTATTTTTTTAAACCCAATTCAATTTTGATCATGTATTAATCCCATATTTGGGATACTTTTTGACTTAAAAAATACAAAAAATTAGCAAAAATTCCAGAAAAAATTACAAAAAAATTATAAAAATCTAAAAATCACTAAAAATATCTTATTTAGTATATTTTAACTATTTTTACATATTTATGCATGTATAGTATCGATATATATTTTATATTATATTTATATGTATATACATATACATATATATATTATATTTAAAATAAAAAAGAAATATAAAAATTGAAAATATAAAAAGAAAATACAAATTATAAAACCAAAAAAAAATATAATAAAAAAGCCCACAAAAAATAATAAATTGGACAAGAGATAAAAGACAGAATTTTTGCGCATTGTATTTTGCCTCCTTCTCCCGTTTGCTCCCAATGTTCAACCTCTACACATGCTTACACCTATACACATTTGCTATAGAGTTATAATAAATGTTAACTCCACATTTTTGATATTTATTGCATTATTCATGTTGTGGGTTAATTGTTGATTAACCGAGGTTTATTGAGCGGTCAACACATCGACTATTGATCCGCCTTGTGGATTAATACGACCCTCGATTTACCTCAGTTATCACTAGGCCGACTAGTCTGCCCGATTAGTCGTGTCGTCTGACTAGACCTAATCGAGTTGGCTAACACCCCCCTCACACACACACCACCACCACTCGACTAGTTAGACTAACTGGTCGACTTTCGCAAGTTCGTTCTCAACCATTTGTTTTATTTGATAGAATACTATTCGAGGATAGCGACGAATCAAGAGGAGTTTTACAAATGGATAAAGTTACCCATGAGAAGTAGCCTTTTATGACAATCAAACCGAATCAAGTTGTCATTTTTTGTCTCTACACTACTAAACATAAGTTCTCCAAAATCTTACTATTCTAACAACTTAGGATATATATATAATTTTAAATTAAAGTTGTCAAAATATTGTCTTGGAAGGACATCTTGAACAATTCATCTAAATATTTGACAAGCCAATACATTGACAACACCATATTTCTCTTTTAATAGCCTGTGTGGATTCAAGTAGATAAAAAGTATAAACATGACACATCCCTTTTTCGAAAATAAGAGCTTAGACATAATGCATGTGGGTGAGTTTACGATAAGATTTTGTCACAAACAGTTGGGTATCCCCTTCTTCTTTTGGTTATAGTTGTCTTCTTATCAACTTGCATTTTCCTATGCTTCTTCTTTTGTTTATATTTGTCTTCTTGTCAACATACATTTTCCTGTGCAATTTTTCAAATGCCACATCTTGCAACCATATATTTTTCTATGTATATTTTTCTATGCAGAGAGAATATCTGCTTTGGAGAATGCAAATACCAAACTAAATGGCATCTAATATTTGAAGAATCTATTTTATCCAATGCTGTACAAAACAAGACCTTTGTACGATACAAAAATATGATTTACAAGGCTTATATAATATCATCCAAGTAAGACTTACCATTTTCATCAAACTTCACAAAATGTGTATAATGTGACTTCTGCACTTATATTATAACAAGAAGCTCACAAACTTCACAAGAAAGTAAAAAAGAAATCCATATCTTTCCCCTTCAAAGATCCTCGTCTCTCGCCAAGATCACCACCGGTTCCCGCGAGAAAAAGATATAATTTTTCCCTCTCTCCATGGAAGATGTCAAGGACAAGGTCAAGGGCTTCATCAGCAAGGTCAACAACCCTTTCTCCTCCTCCTCCTCCTCCTCCGGCAGATTCAAAGGCCAGGGCCGTGTCTTGGGCTCCTCCGAGAATCCTCCCCCTCCAATCCCCCCAAATCGCCCAATCTGCACTCACCGCCCTCCGATTTCGGCCCCAAGATCCGATCTTGACCCCCAAAGACGCGATCTTCCCACCAATGGACTCGACCCGTTTGCCCCTTTGATCACCTCCGGCAAAAAAGTTGCGGATTTAAGATTGAAAGACCGGTTTGAATGCCCGGTTTGCGGAAAGGTCTTTGCTTCCGAGGAGGCGGCGGTGGATCACGTGGAATTGTGCTTGGAGGCCGGGGAGGTCGGTGACATGAATGAGGGGGCAGTGGTGTACTTGTCGGGAGAGCCGCCGGAATCGTCGGTTGAGGTGGTGGTGAGGTTGCTGGGGAATGTGGTGAAGGAGCCGGAGAATGCGAAGTTCCGGCGTGTGAGGATGTGCAATCCAAAGATCAAGGAGGCGATAGGGGATGTGGCGGGTGCAGTGGGGGTGTTGGAGTGCGTCGGGTTTAGGATTGTGGGAGGAGGAAGGGGAGACGTGGGCGGTGATGGCGGTGCCTTCGGAGGAAGAGTTGGTTAGGATCAGAGCGGTGGTTGCCTTATTGGAGAAGACGAAGACGGGGAACGGAAACAAGGCAGCCGCGGTGTTGGCGGCGGACGGTGAAGGTGACAAAAGGACTGGCGAGGTTAAGAAGATTGATAGACAGGTAATTTTGGTTTATATGGAATCAGTGGTTCTTCTTCTTTGATATTAGTAGCTCAACATTGTTTTGGATTATGAGTTGCATTCGTAGGGCCCGTTGGTGTAATTGGAACCCTCGAAGTTTGTTTCATGTAATTTAGTTGCAACAAATGTAGTAGCTGAACTGATTGTTGAGCATTTTTGTGCGATCTAATGTAATGATCAGCTTTTTAAAATCAGATCTAATTACATAAGCTTGTTTTCTGATTAGTACTGAACTAAGGACTAGAGCCCAGCACATGTAAAAGAGTTCCACGACATCGAGCTATGTTGGTGCAATTGAAGTGGGGAGTAGAAGTCAATAGACTGATGAAAAGAATTGTGAAAGGATTTATATCCTGTAGCTCACTAGATTGAGTTCTGTAGTTAGTTGATTCTAAACTTGCTATCATCTGAAGGCAGTCCATCCGGTAATCTATCCTCGTGTGCATGCTTAGAAATCTCACTAAATGCTAAAGCTTTTTTCAAGTTAAGCACATGCTTAGCAAGTGGGTCAGTGCATATCCCAGTCAATGTATCATGTTTATCTGTTTCTATTGAGATATTATTTATCTTTTCACAGGTCTATGCATTTTTTCCTTCCATCTCTGTTATGTAATTTACCCAAGCAGGTTTCTCCTCTTATATAAGAGAATCCTAGGGCTTCATGGATAAGTAATTCATTCGTTTATCTCCTCATGGTATCCGAGCAATGGTCTTAGATTGGAGTTCTCTACCCCATGTCCTACCCCGGTCAACCCCCTTCTCTTTCAGCAACACACATCCTACGGAGCCCCATAAACCTCACTGGCGACGCCACCATGCCCCCTAGGACCGGTTGCATCGTCGCTTTGGCCTCCTAGGGCCGACAACGCCATCGCCTGGGCCCACCAAGGCATGTGCAGCCGCCACTAGGTCCCACAAGGGCCTCCAATGCTGCCTTGGCCCTTGCCTAAGGGCTGCTACTGCCTCATTGCGCCTTCACCGGCGCCGCCAAGGCCCCCTTGTGGCTGCTGCTGTGCCGCAAAGGTCCCCACAACCTTGCTGAGTGCCACCAAGGCCCACTAGGGCCCACCCGCGGTGCCCAAAATCACCGCCGAAGCCGCATAGAGCAACCATGATCTCATTCAACGGTGTTTCTTTGTTCCAAGGTCCGTTTTCGATTTGATTTTGACTGGGGAAAGGTGATCTCAAACCTCTAGAACATCTCTCAGGCCCTCCGTGGATTTAAGGTTAAAGGGTATGGTTGTATGAGTATACATGTACAACCAATCCTCTTTATGATCATGTTAATTCGCTTAGATTGGTCTACTACCTCAGCCGAGTTCCGTTTCAGCCTCTTCTTCATCATGTTAGAAAACAAGGGTGATGTCTTCTCTTCGTCCGGTTCCTTCAAGACCCGGCTCCCATCATCAAGATGGATGGTACCAACTATGAGTTGTAGTCCTTGCAGTTTCTGACCCTTATGTAGTGCAATAATAAGGAGCACGTTCTGATACAACCGGAGTTGACAGATAAGCGGGAAGCAAGATGATGTGTACGTATGTATCTGGCTCTCTGGGACTCTCGTCACGGAGATAGCCAATGATATAGTGAATCAGCCTACCACTAAGTTAATGTGGGATATCCTGGCAACCATATATGGTCAAGCAAAAATGAGGCTAAGATTCTTCAGTTGCATCTTGATATCTTCACGACCAAGCAGAATGGTCGGTCTCTACACAACTTCTACTATTCGTTCCGTGGCATGTTCAAGAAGCTTCAGAGCTTCGTACCAGTGACTATGTCTATTGAGCAACAGATGGGCGTACAGGAACACCACGATGGTTGAAGTTTTCCCGGTTGCTCTAGATCCTGACTAGACACATAGCTTCTTACAAGTGCGGCTATCCCTCCCATGGAGGAGGCATGGAATCGTCTCAGCAGGATCTTTGTCCCACCCCTGCCCACACAGACCTCAACGATAGCCACATCTCGCGGTTGAGGAGGTACTACTTACTTCAGAGGGTGTGATCCTCATGATAGAGGAGGTGGACGCCGGCATGGTCCATGCACCTATTGCCATCGTCCTGGTTATTTAGAGGAGGCATGCTATATGAAGCATGTATATCTCGCTTCTGCTTGTGTAGCCAAGCAATCATAGCCTCTCGACAGTTCAACCCCTTCTATAGATTCACGATTAGATGATATTGTCTCCCGTCTGAGGGAGATAATGACTCATGTTGCCAGCACTACTACAGATCCTTCAGATGTTGCAGTCTCTGCCATAGCATCTTCCAGCTCCTCAGGTATAGCTTATTATTTTACCAGTTGTAGCAGGGCAGATGTGACATAGTGGATTATGGATTCTGGTGCTTCCCACCATCTATATGGTGAGAGAGCACAATTTTCTTTATACAAATCTGTATCCCTCGGCAGATCAGTTATTGTAGAGATATATTTATGTATTCGTACTACATCCTTATTTTCTTATTCTTGTGTCAAACATATGTAATTTACCCATAGGTCTCTCTATATAAGAGAGCCTAGGGTTCACGGGAATAAACAATTTTCTCATTTTTTCCAACATGGTATTTCATGCCCCTTTCATCTACCCCGGAACAACATAAGACTTATAGGAATGCCACCATGGTGGGTGTATTTTTAGCAGCCCTAGACCCTGAGTATGAGGCTGCTCGTTCTTAGATTCTGGCCGATGCCACTATTCCTCTCATGGAGGAAGCTTTCCGCCGGCTTAATAGGATCACTGTTCCATCTACTCTTGCCAGTCAGACTTCCTCAGCAATGTCTACCTCTCGAGGTCGAGGAGGTCCTTCTCAGTTTCGTGGACGTAGACCCCGTGGACGAGGAGGTTGTATTCGTCAGCCGTGCACTTACTGACACCGTCCTGGACATACAGAGGATACATGCTATTCCAAGCATGGATTTCTCGCTTCTGCACGAGTTGCTGAACAAGTTGAAACCCATGCTGCTTCCTCTTTGGATCAGATATTTGATGATCTTGTAGCACGACTGAAGGGCATTATACCTCCCTCCAACCCAGCTGCTCCTTCATCGGACCCTGGGAACCATTCAGATGTGGCTGCTTCAGCATCTTCTAGTACCTCATGCAACACTTTTGCACTTACTAGCTGTAGCGGATTTGATGTTGTAGAATGGATCATGGACTCTGGTGCTACACATCATCTTTGTGGAGATAAAGGTCAACGTATAGCTTACAGACATGTTCCCCCAGGAGGGACTGTGGTTATAGTAGATGGAACTCATTCCCCGATCATTGGACAGGGGGAGATTAGCCTAACACCAACTATGCGTCTACAGAATGTGCTTCATGCCCCTGAGTTTTCTATGAACTTGCTATATATTAGTCAGGTTACGAACGATTTACATTGTCGAGCTATTTTTGATCCATCTTCTCTTGTATTTTAGGACATCCTCACGGGCAAGGTGATTGGCGGTGGCCGTGAGCAGGGCAGTTTCTATCGTTTGGTTCGCACACCTTATTCTGACACTTTCTCCCATTCTACCGGACCCTTCTCTCCCTTTACACGGCACCTGCGCTTTGGTCATCTTCCGCTTCAGAAGTCGTGTCGCGTTCTACCTTAGATTTCTCCTCACTCGTCGTTTCAATGTGAGGCGTGTCAGTTGGGAAAGCATCATCGGTCTACTTTCCCTAGTCATTAGAGTCGGAGCAGTAGTTCCATTTTTTGAGTTCTTTCATATAGATATTTGGGGTCCTAGTCGTGTTCCTGATCATCAGGGACACGTGTTTTATCTTGTTGCTATTGATGATTTTCGTTTGTCTTGGGTCTTTTTATTAAAGAAAAAAGCAGAGGCTGGAGATGTTATCAAGAATTTTCCTTTTTCCCTTGCATTTCCTGAGAAAGAATTGTTCTCCTTTACTCCTCACGTGTTTGGCTTGGTTGCCTTTGTCCAGCAACTGTCTCTAGGTATTGACAAGCTCTCTCCTAGGGCAGTTAAGTGTGTTTTTGTTGTGTACTCCAGGACACAAAAGGGATACATATGTTATGATCCATTGTGCAGGAAGTATTATGTTAGTGTTGATGTCACCTTCTTTGAATCTGTGATGTACTTTTCTCCTACAGGCGATCGTTTGACTTCCTCAAACGTTGATGATAAAATCTATATGCCACCACCACCTTCAAACCCAACACCATCACCTCCTTCACCACCTTCCCCATCACCATCACCTTCTCCTATACTACCGGGTCCCATCATCCCTGTCCCACCATTACCACACCATTATACACGTCGTCCTGATTCTGCTCATGGTCACCGCTCGTCATCTAGCACGCATGAGGTATGTTCTGAATACATTATTCCTAAAGTTGGATATGATAGCTTGCTTGAGCAGGATTCCTTACAGGGGACAGACGCTGAGGCTGTAGCTCTAAACCTTCCTATTGCACTTCGGAAGCAGAAGCGTAGCTGTGCCTCTTATCCTTTGGCATCCCATGTCTCGTTTGAGCGCTTGAATGGTGACTTCAAGAAATTTGCTACTGCATTATCTGCTGTGGACATCCCACGGAATTACCAGGAGGCTCTGAATGATAGTCGGTGGCGGTTGGCTATGGAAGAAGAGATGATGGCATTGCAGTCACGTGGTACATGGAGTCTGGTGGATGCTCCTGCTGGGGCTTCTGTTGTCAGTTGCAAGTGGGTGTTTACGGTTAAACACCGTGTATATGGGAGTCTAGATCGGTACAAAGCTAGACTGGTTGCTCATGGCTTTACTCAAACATATGGCGTGGACTATCTAGACACATTTTCTCATGTGACTTGTCATTCTACTCTACAGATTCTTCTCTCTGTTGCTGTGGTACGTGTCTGGTCTCTTTTTCAGCTTGATGTTAAGAATGCATTTTTGTATGGGGATCTACAGGAGGAAGTCTATATGCAGCCTCCCGATTTTTCTGCTGAGGGGGAATGTCTGAAGGTTTGCAGACTTCATAAGGCAATCTATGGCCTCAAACAAAGTCCTAGGGCATGGTTTCAGAAGCTATCAGACTTAATTGAGAAGTAGGGATTTAAGAGGTCAAAAGCGGATCATTCATTGTTTGTACAGATAACCTCTGGAGGCATGTTGGTTATTATGGTTTATGTTGATGATATATTGGTCACGGGTGATGACATGCAGGGAATAAAAATGGCAAAAGATTTCTGGGACAACAGTTTGTTACCAAGGACCTTGGCACCTTAAGATACTTCTTGGGCCTAGAGTTTGCTAGGAATCAACAGGGTCTTGTGATGTCATGATGGCACAACGAAAGTATGTGACATATATGCTAGCTGAGACAAGAATGATTGGATGTCGGCCGACCACCACTCCTATGGATCCTGGCATGAGGTTATATGATGATGACAAAGAAGAAGTGGACAAGAAACAATACAGAGAAATAGTTGGGAAGCTTCTTTATGTTACTATAACCAGACCAGATATCTCATTTGTAGTCAGTCGAGTGAGTCAATTCATGGGACAACATCGACAGATACACATGGATGCTGTATATATGATTTTGAGATATCTAAAGTCTTCCCCAGGTACATGCTTATTATTCAGAAGAGGGGGAGCGCTTACTGTTTCTACATGTGCTGATGCTGAATTACTGAATATGCTGGATGTCCAAAGGATAGGAAGTCCACTTCGGGCTTTGCATTTTTTGTCGGTAGCTCTTTTGTTTCTTGGCGGAGTAAGAAACAAACTGTTGTAGCAAGATCCAGCATCGAGTCTGAATATAGAGATATGGCACAAGCAAGTACATAAATGATGTGGGTTTGTGCTGTACTAGCTGATTTACATATAGATGTACACGTTTCTATGTAATTACAATGTGATAACCAAGCTTCCCTGTTCATTGCAAACAATCCGGCTTTTCATGAGAGAACCAAACATATTGAAGTAGACATCCACTACATGAGGGATATGATTCAGAAATGACTTATTTTTACTTCTCACGTCAGCTCAGGGGATCAAACTGCAGACATTTTACTAAGGCTTTGCTCAAGGGACCATTCTAGAAATGCTCATCCAAGCTGAGCATGATTGACGTCTATGCTCCATCTTGAGGGGGAGTGTAGAGATATATTTATTTATTTGTACTGCATCCTTATTTTCTTATTCTTGTGTCTATCATATGTAATTTACCCATAAGTTTCTCCTCTATATAAGAGAGCCTAGGGTTCACAGGAATAAATAATTCTCTCATTTTTCCCAACAGTTATCATTGCGAATGAGGCTCATTTACCTCTTACGAAACACGGGGATGTCCATTTGACGCCATCCATGCGGCTGCAGAATGTGCCACATGCACCTGGTTTTGAGATGAATTTACTTTATATTAGTCAAGTCACCAAGGACTCGCATTGTTGTGCCATTTTTAACCCATCTTCTCTTGTATTTCATGACATACTTATGGATAGGGTGATTGGATGCGGTCGTGAGCAAAGGGGGCTCTACCAACTGGTCCAATCTCAATATGCTGGTGCATATATCATTTTTACTGGATCAGTCTCACCTTATAAGTAGCATCTTCGATTTGGTCTCCTTCTTGAGAAGTCGTGTCATGTCCTCCCACATATATCCATGTGTTCTACCTTCTAATGCGAGGCTTGCCAGCTTGGGAAGCATCACCGTTTTTTTTCTGATTAGCGGAGTCATAGTAGCCATCATTTATTTGAGCTTGTCCATTTTGATATTTGGGGTCGCAGTCATGTTCCTGATCGCCAAGGACGCATGTTTTATCTTGTAGATATGGACGACTTTTCAAGACTATCCTGAGTTTTTCTTTTAAAAAACAAGTCTGAAGCTGGGTCTGTCATTAAATATTTCATTATTGAAATAACTACTATTGTTAAGTTTGTTCGCTCTAATAGACTAATAGTGTGTTAGAGTTCTGCACATTACAACACTGAGTTCTTCAAGTCTCTTGGCATTATACACCAGACCTCGTGTGCTTACACTTCTCAGCAGAAAGGTGCTGCCGAACGCAAACACCGTCGCTTGATATGACAATACACTTTTGATTTAAAGTCGTGCTCCATACTCTTTTTGGGGTGATGTGGTTCTCACTGCATGTTACTCGGTGAACTGTATGCTGTCCTCTGTTTCGGGAGAGGAGTTCTATTTCTCGATTGTGTTTCTCGAGAAGGACATCTTCTCCATTACACCCCGTGTGTTTGGCTATGTGGCTTTTGCATACCACCTGACTCGTGATCGTGACTAGGGATATAAACAGATCGAACATGAGCGAACTTACATTTTTAGGTTCGGTTTGTTTATTTAATCGATTCTAAACTTGTATTCAGGTTTGGTTCGTTTATTTTCGAATCGAATATGAATCGAACCTCTTTTTAATCGAATCCAACCTAAGCGAATATCGAATTTGAGAATTCTCTAGAAGAGGGAGTGAAAAGAAGAGAAATATATATATATATATATATGTATGTGTGTGTGTGTCTATAATTAGAGTAAACATTCATTCAGTTTTTTTCTTTATCCAACTCAACTTCATCTTTTGAAAAAAATAGAATAATAAGGATTCGTCTCATTGAAAAAAGTATAATTATAATATTTATATCTGTTCAGATGAGGATAAGGAGTAATGTAGAGATATGCGATAAGTAAGGTTTATACTTGTTCTGTTGATATGAGGATAAAGAAGGGAAAGTACTAGATACATAGATGATGGATGTTGCTACCACGATATGACTATTTATTTTGGGATAATTTATACCAAGATAAAACCTACTTATCCAGTAAATATTCAGTTGTCTCTAGACAAAATTCACTTATCCTGGGACAGAATCCACTTATCTCAAAATAAGGTCCATTTCTGCGGACAAGGATTTGTAAATATGTATATGTGCGTGTTTATCGAGCTTTTAACGAATCGAACCTGAGTGAACGAATGATTTTTAGGTTCGGTTTGTTTATTTAATCGAGCCTAAACTTGTGTTCATGCTTGGTTCTTTTATTTCCGAACCGAATCTGAATAGAATTTTTAGCGAGCGAACTTGAGCGAATATCGAACTTGAGAACTTTCTGACACCCCTAATCGTGACATGCTCTCCCCTAAAGCTGTCAAGTGTGTCTTTGTAGGATGCTCTCGTACCCAGAAAGGGTATTATTGCTTTGACCTTGTTAGATGTGTTATAAAATAATGATTGCGAAGCGTAATCAGATAATAAGAATAACCATGAAAGAACTCAGGATTTTAACGTGGAATCCTACTCTCCAAGGAGTGGGATGAAACCACGGGAGAACGCCTCAAAGGGCTGATTTATGCATTGCACTTTCTCACTAGATACAGGGGGTTTGAGGCTTCTTATTTAGCCTCCACAAACCCTCCAAGTCCCACCACTGGTAGATGTGGGACTAAACTCTTGGATGTGGTAAATGGATCTTGGAAGGATCCATTTACCCATCAATACGTATGAATGACGCATACTCTAACACTCCCCCTCAAGCTGGAGCATGCAATGCTCAGCTTGGGCAAACAGAAAGAAATCACTCAAACTCACAATACAAGACACTATAAACAATATCAACTCAACGCGCACAACTGTCGGCTGCTGTCGAGGGTGTTGCTTCTCATGCCGTGCAGGTGAGGAGGAACAAACGAGCTAGAGTGTGAGTCAAACTGAGTCTCCTCATCGGAGAGCATGTGCTCTATACTGCACCTGTCAGAGCCACTGCAACTAAAAATGAGTCTCCACATGGAGAACTCTGGCATGCCACAATATGTGGACAACTGCTCCATCTCTGAAAGGGCTGAACTGAAAAGCCGTGGAGGCATACTCGTCGAAGCCCACAGTCATTAGAGAATGGAGTCTGAAAAGTCTCCTCGTCGGAGAACTAAGTCTCTCCCATACTGGCTCAGAGAATGGGATCTCTACTCTGGAGTCCTTATGAAACCTAATGAAAACCCTGAGCAAAAACAAAAGATGGGGATCACACAAAAGATGGCAAACATGTACACATCAAACTGAAGACCGCATACGTGTGCGTGCCTGAAACTGAAGACTCGGAACCAATCTGACGTCAAGTCTGAACATCTGTAGAGTATGGAAATCTGGCTATGCATCTGGACTGAAGATCTGAATCTGAATTGGAATCTGACAATCTGGCCTCTTGTAGAACTCTACATAACACTCCCCCTTTCTCCCACACTTGTCGGAAAATAGTGACATCGACGAAGTTGGGAGAAGACAATAAAATGGGAAAAATATGAATAAATGAATCACTTAGTCTTTCTCTCCTTTTTTACGGTTTTTTCGGCTATTTCTTGTCACATTTTTTTATCAATTGAACTTTCATTTTTTCCCCGCATACGGTTTCTTTTGTACGCACGTCTTTTCCAAAACATTTTTTAAGACTCTCGGCCCGATTTTGGGCCCAAATTACTTCGCCCCTCTTTTTTCCTTGTTAAGTAGCAACACACTTGGGCTTATTCTCTCTCTCCCCCTTTTTTAACATATAAAGCAACAACCCCCCTTCTTTTCTTCTTCTTTTTTTAAAATTTACTGCGGGCCCATTGGGCCGAAACAATCCACACAACCCTATTTAGTGTTCCCTAAACAGGAATCCTTATATCGACCGCCGCCCCGAAGGGGCTCTTCGCCTGGGAAGAGTGCCGAGGTTGGAGGAGCGCCACTCGGTTGGGAGAGAGGTTCTGCACAGATGGAGCTCGCCACTGGAGAGGTTCTGCACCGCATGCAGAGGGAGAAGATGCCATCGCGCGCCATCACACGTAACCATTTTTTCCCTTTCGCCCGAAGGGGGTAGCTCGCTGGAGGAGGTGGTGGTGCGGCGATACCGCTTGGAGCTGCTCGTGGCGGGCGATCGCCGCCGCCAACTGAACCATGGGAGGAGTGCATACACTGTGCACACGGTACGCGAATGAGACTGCGCCTTGGATGCTTCGCGCACGGAGAAGGTGGGCGATATGCTGGCGATGGAGCTCAAGCATCGCCACACGATATGGCGCCGCCTGCACTGGAAAGGGTTATCGCCTCGGGATGAGAGTATCGCTTGGGAGCGGCGTGAGGCGCCTAGGGTTGCGCTGGCGAGGAAGAATCGCCTGGAGTCGATGGAGCCAGAGATGGAGGAGCCTCCTGCCTTGGGAGAAGGCACGATTGGGGTCTTGCGATGGCCTGGAATGTGCCGCCGTCAGGACATGAAGGAGGGGATCGGTTGGCGCCGATGTACAAGGGGATACGTGATGGAGGAGTGCCTGTTGGAGATCGAGGTCCGTCGGGAGGAGGGCTGGAGTAGTAGCGGCATCGAGCCTCTACCTGGAGCTTCGCCATTGGAGATGCAGTTGGAGAGATGAAGGTGCACCGCCAGCGTCGCATGGGAAGGAACTCCAACTAGGGTTCCCACGATGGGAACCCTTCCGCCAGAAGGAGCTTAGCACAATCTAAGGGGCTTTGCCTTCCCAAGAGAGGCCGGAGCGCCGCACAAAGGTCATTGCTTGGAGGCTTTAAAGAAGATACTGCACCGCGCGGCATGGATGTGCCTTGTGATCTTGAGTTGCGACTCTCTGTAGATGCATCACTAATAAATGGCTTGTTTGTGATGCAGAGATTGCAACTGGAGAAGAAGATGTCGCGGAGGGTTTTGAAAAGCCCAAGATCTCACGTATCATGAAACATAAATCTTCAGAACTTTGAATACTCATAATCAACTCCAACAAGAATCGAAAATAAATATTCGAATATAATTCTTCAAACAAGAATCGAATCTTCTTGATAATCGAATCTCGAACATGAAGAATATGAAACCCTCGAGAATTGAACCCACTCTGATACCATGTTAGAAAATAAGTAAAATAACGAATGCGGAAGCGGAATCAGAGAATAAGAATAAACATGAAAGAACTCGGGATTTTAACGTGGAACCCTACTCCCTAAGGAGTGGGATGAAACCACAGAAGAACGCCTCAAAGGGCTGATTTATGCATTGCATTTTTTCACTGGATACAGAGGGTCTGGGGCTTCTTATATTGCCTCCACAGACCCTCCAAGTCCCACCATTGGTAGATGTGGGACTAAACTCCTGGATGTGGTAAATGAATTTTGTAAGGATCCGTTTATCCATCAATACATATGAATGACACATACTCTAACAAGATGGAAGTACTACGTCACTATTGATGTCACCTTTTTTGAGCTTGTCTTGTATTTCTCTCCTACAAGCGACAAGTTGGCTTCGTCTGACTTTGGAGAGGAGGTATAGGTGCCTCCTCCTATGGCACCACCACTCCAGTCCCACCAACATCTCCACCACCACCTCCACTAATGCCACCACCTTCACCAACACCACATGCTCTTATGGTTCCTCCACCACAACCACCTATTACTCTGGCTCACTTATTGCCATGTTTCTACATTCATAGGCCTCACACGGTTCCCCCTGTTCGTGGACCTTCCCCATCATCCAACACGCCCCAGGTATGTTTGTTGTTTCTACCGATGGGTACTAGTGATTTATCCATGCAACATGCCACTTTATATGATGAGCAGGTGTCCTCTCAGGAGGCTAGTTTACAGATTGAGGAGGCATGTGATCTTGATGTATCTATTGCTTTGCGGAAGCGGAGACATACATGCGTTACTTATCCTCTTGTAGCCCATGTCTCGTTGGAGAGTCTCTCAAAGAATTTCAAGAGGTTTGTCATGTGTCTGTTAGTCGTGGAGATACCACGGTCATACCACGAGGCGATACAAGGCAGTTAGTTGCGTCTTGCCATGGAGGAGATGCCTGCATTACAGTCACGTAGCACATGGAGCATTGTGACAGATCCTACATGGACATCTGTTGTGGGATGTAAGTGTGTGTTCACTGTGAAACACCGAGAAGATGGCAACATGAATCACTACAAGGTGGTGCTTGTGGCTCTAGAGTTCACTCAGACGTATGGGGTTGACTATCATGATACTTTCTTTCCATTGGCTTGGCATTTTACACTGCGAATTCTTCTTTCTGTTGTAGTGACACGGCTTTGGCCCCTATATCAGCTCGATGTGTAGAATGCGTTTATCTATGGTGACCTGTATGAGGAAGTCTACATGCATCAACTGTCAGGGTTCGCTGTTGAGGGAGAGTGTCGTATGGTGTGTAGACTTCATAATGCTATCTATGGCCTTATGCAGAGTCAAAGACCATTGTTGGGAAAATAGAAAGAGTTGTTTATTCCATACGCCCTAGGCTCTCTTATATAGGAGAGTAGCCTATGGGTAAATTACATCAGAAGTCCATAAGAATATAGAAAACATAAAACAATACAAATAACATAACACATATCTCTACACTCCCCCTCAAGATGGAGCATAGATGTCGATCATGCTCAGCTTGGACGAGCACTTCTGGAACGACCCTCTAAGTAACGCCTTGGTAAAGATATCTGCAGTTTGGTCCCCTGATCTAACATGAGATGTTGAAATAAAACCCTTCTGAATCATATCTCGTATATAGTGACAATCAACCTCAATGTGCTTGGTTAATGCTGGATTATTGGCAATAAATATAGCAGCTTGATTGTCACATTCCAGAGCCATAGGAAGTGGGACTTCTATATATAGATCTGTAAGAACATCTTTCACCCACATCATTTCTGTACTAGCCTGGGCCATAGCCCTATATTCAGATTCAACACTGGATCTGGCTACAACAGATTGCTTCTTGCTTCTCCATAAGACAAGAGAGTCTCCAACATATACAACAAATCCAGTGGTGGACTTCCTATCCTTGGGACATACGGTTTTTTTGTTCGCACCTCTTTTACAAAACATTTTTTAAAACTCTCGGCCCGATTTTGGGCCGAAATTACTTCGCCCATCTTTTTTCCTTGTTAAATAGCAACGCACTTGGGCTTATTCTCTCTCTCCCCCTTTTTTAACATATAAAGCAACAATCCCCTTCTTTTCTTCTTCTTTTTTTAAAATTTACTGCGGGCCCATTTGGCCGAAACAATCCACACAACCCTATTTAGTGTTCCCTAAACAGGAATCCTTATATCGACCGCCGCCCCCGAAGGGGCTCTTCGCCTGGGAAGAGTGCCGAGGTTGGAAGAGCGCCACCCGGTTGGGAGAGAGGTTCTACACAGATGGAGCTCGCCGATGGAGAGGTTCTGCATTGCATGCAGAGGGAGAAGATGCCATCGCGCGCCATCACGCGTCACCATTTTTTCCCTTTCGCCCGAAGGGGGTAGCTCGCTGGAGGCGGTGGTGGTGCGACGATGCTGCCTGGAGCTGCTCGTGGCGGGCGATCGTCGCCGCCGACTGAACCATGGGAGGAGTGCATACACTGTGCATGCGGTACACGAATGAGACTGCGCCTTGGATGCTTCGCGCATGGAGAAGGTGGGCAATATGCTGGCGATGGAGCTCAAGCATCGCCACACGACATGGTGCCGCCTGCACTGGAAAGGGTTATCGCCTCGGGTTGAGAGTATTGCTTGGGAGCGGCGTGAAGCGCCTAGGGTTGCGCTGGCTAGGAAGAATCGCCTGGAGTCGATGGAGCCAGAGATGGAGGAGCCTCCTGCCTTGGGAGAAGGCACGATTAGGGTCTTGCGATGGCCTGGAACGTGCCGCCGTCAGGACATGGAGGGGATCGGTGGGCGCCAATGTACAAGGGAATACGTGATGGAGGAGTGCCTGTTGGAGATCGAGGTCCGCCGGGAGGAGGGCTAGAGTAGTAGCGGCATCGAGCCTCTACCTGGAGCTTCGCCATTGGAGATGCAGTTGGAGAGATGAAGGTGCACCGCCAGCGTCGCATGGGAAGGAACTCCACCTAGGGTTCCCACGATGGGAACCCTTCCGCCAGGAGGAGCTTAGCACAATCTAAGGGGCTTTGCCTTCCCAAGAGAGGCTGGAGCGCCGCACAAAGGTCATCGCTTGGAGGCTTTAAAGAAGATACTGCACTGCGCGGCATGGACGTGCCTTGTGATCTTGAGTTGCGACTCTCTGTAGATGCATCACTAACAATGGGCTTGTTTGTGATGCAGAGATTGCAGCTGGAGAAGAAGATGTCGCGTAGGGTTTTGAAAAGCCCAAGATCTCACAGATCATGAAACATAAATCTTCAGAACTTTGAATATTCATAATCAACTCCAACAAGAATCGAAAAAAAATATTCAAATATAATTCTTCAAACAAGAATTGAATCTTCTTGATAATCGAATCTCGAACATAAAGAATATGAAACCATCGAGAATCGAACCCGCTCTGATACCATGTTAGAAAATAACGAATGCGGAAGCGGAATCAGAGAATAAGAATAAACATGAAAGAACTTGGGATTTTAACGTGGAATCCTACTCCCTAAGGAGTGGGATGAAACCACGGAAGAACGCCTCAAAGGGCTGATTTATGCATTGCACTTTTTCACTGGATACTGGGGGTCTGGGGCTTCTTATATAGCCTCCACAGACCCTCCAAGTCCCACCATTGGTAGATGTGGGACTAAACTCCTGGATGTGGTAAATGGATCTTGAAAGGATCCGTTTATCCATCAATACATATGAATGACACATACTCTAAAAGATGGAAGTACTACGTCACCGTTGATGTCACCTTTTTTGAGCCTGTCTTGTATTTCTCTCCTACAAGCGATAAGTTGGCTTCGTCTGACTTTGGAGAGGAGGTATAGGTGCCTCCTCCTATGGCACCACCACTCCAGTCCCACCAACACCTCCACCACCACCTCCACCAATGCCACCACCTTCACCAACACCACATGCTCTTATGGTTCCTCCACCATAACCACCTATTACTCTGGCTCACTTATTGCCATGTTTCTACATTCATAGGCCTCACACGGTTCCCCCTGTTCGTGGACCTTCCCCGTCATCCAACACGCCCCAGGTATGTTTGTTGTTTCTACCGATGGGTACTAGTGATTTATCCATGCAACATGCCACTTTATATGATGAGTAGGTGTCCTCTCAGGAGGCTAGTTTACAGATTGACGAGGCATGTGATCTTGATGTGCCTATTTCTTTGCGGAAGCGGAGACATGCGTTACTTATCCTCTTGTAGCCCATGTCTCGTTGGAGAGTCTCTCAAAGAATTTCAAGAGGTTTGTCATGTGTCTTTTAGTCGTGGAGATACCACGGTCATACCACGAGGCGATACAAGGCAGTTAGTTGCATCTTGCCATGGAGGAGATGCCTGCATTACAATCACGTAGCACATGGAGCATTGTGACAGATCCTACATGGACATCTGTTGTGGGATGTAAGTGTGTGTTCATTGTGAAACACCGGGAAGATGGCAACATGAATCACTACAAGGTGGTGCTTGTGGCTCTTGAGTTCACTCAGACGTATGGAGTTGACTATCATGATACTTTCTTTCCATTAGCTTGGCATTTTACACTGCGAATTCTTCTCTCTGTTGTAGTGATACGGGATTGGCCCCTATATCAGCTCGATGTGTAGAATGCGTTTCTCTATGGTGACCTGTAGGAGGAAGTCTACATGCATCAACCGTGAGGGTTCGCTGTTGAGGGAGAGTGTCATATGGTGTGTAGACTTCATAATGCTATCTATGGCCTTATGCAGAGTCAAAGAGCATTGTTGGGAAAATAGAAAGAGTTGTTTATTCCATACGCCCTAGGCTCTCTTATATAGGAGAGTAGCCTATGGGTAAATTACATCAGAAGTCCATAAGAATATAGAAAACATAAAACAGTACAAATAACATAACACATATCTCTACACTCCCCCTCAAGATGGAGCATAGATGTCGATCATGCTCAGCTTGGACGAGCACTTCTGGAACGACCCTCTAAGTAACGCCTTGGTAAAGATATCTACAGTTTGGTCCCCTGATCTAACATGAGATGTTGAAATAAAACCCTTCTGAATCATACTCGTATATAGTGACAATCAACCTCAATGTGCTTGGTTAATGCTGGATTATTGACAATAAATATAGCAGCTTGATTGTCACATTCAAGAGCCATAGGAAGTGGGATTTCTATATATAGATATGTAAGAACATCTTTCACCCACATCATTTCTGTACTAGCCTGGGCCATAGCCCGATATTCAGATTCAACACTGGATCTGGCTACAACAGTTTGCTTCTTGCTTCTCCATAAGACAAGAAAGTCTCCAACATATACATCAAATCCAGTGGTGGACTTCCTATCCTTGGGACATCCTGCGTAGTCTGCATCTGCGCATGCTGATATAGCAATCTCCTTGTCTTTCTTGAACAATAGACCTGCACCTGGAGATGATTTAAGGTACCTGAGTATCATATGTATAACATCCATATGTACATGACGTGGTTGCTCCATGAACTGGCTCACCCGATTTACTGCAAAAAAAATATCGGGTCTGGTAATGGTAACATAAAGAAGTTTTCCCACCAGTTCTCTATATCTTCTCCTATCCACCTCATCAATGTCATCATCATATAATTTCATGCTCGGGTCCATAGGTGTAGTGGCCGGTTGGCATCCAAGCATTCCTGTTTCACTCAGCAGGTCGGTGACATATTTCCTTTGGGTCATTACAAGTCCATGTGGATTTCTGGCGAACTCCAGTCCCAGAAAATATGTAAGGACTCCAAGATCCTTGGTGACAAATTCACGACCCAGCATTTCTTTTGCCCTCTGATTTCCTTGTCAATCATCTCCTGTAATCAGGATATCATCTACATATACCATAATTGCAATAATACCTCTGGATGTTTTCTGTATAAACATGGAATGATCTGCATTGGAACGTCTGTACCCCTGTTTCTCAAACAAGTCTGAGAGCTTTTGGAACCAAGCTCTAGGGCTCTGCTTAAGGCCATAGATGGCCTTATGAAGTCTACACACCTACGAATACTCCCCCTCAACAGCAAAACCAGGTGGCTGTTGCATGTAGACTTCATCCTGCAAGTCACCATACAAAAATGCATTCTTAACATCTAATTGGAATAATGGCCAATCACGAGTAACCGCAACAGAAAGAAGGATCCGTAAGGTTGAATGGCGAGCAACCGGCGAGAATGTATCAAGATAGTCCACCCCATATGTCTGTGTAAACCCACGGGCAACCGGGCGTGCCTTGTATCTGTCAATGCTGCCATCGGCATTCTGCTTAACTGTGAAGACCCACTTACAACTCACTGTAGACACACCGGTAGGTGCAGGGACAAGGCTTCAGGTACCTCTTGACTGAAGAGTAGCCATCTCCTCTTCCATAGCTAAACATCATCTAATGTCCTTCAATGCATCTTGGTAATTCTGTGGATATCCACAACAGATAGTGCAATGACAAAGCTCCTGAATTAACCAGATAACCGATCAAAAGAAACTGTGGATGCTATAGGATATGACACGCAGCTACGCTTCTGTTTCCGAAGTGCAATAGGTAGATCCAAATCCCTGGCATCCTCATCTGACCTCTGTAACACAGCCTGCTCAGGTAAATCATTAGATCCATCATTATTGATTATATTCTCAGAACATACCTCAGGCGAGCTAGATGATGAGCGGTGATCATGAGCAGAAGCATGCTGACGAGTATAGTGGAGTGGCAATGGGGGGACAAGAACTGTAACAAGAGGTGTAGGTGATGTAGGTAGTGGTGGAGATGGTGGTGGAGGTGGCATGTATATGGCTTCATCAGTGTCTGAGGATACCAACCGATCACTTGCAGGGGAGAAGTACACAACAAACTCAAAAAAGGTGACATCAGCACTAACAAAGTATTTCCTGCACAATGGATCATAACACATGTACCCTTTTTGTGTCCTGGAGTACCCGACGAAAACACACTTGATAGCCCTAGGAGAGAGCTTGTTAATACCTGGAGACGACTGATGGACAAAGGCAAGCGAGCCAAACACACGTGGGGTAAGAGAGAATAATTCTTTTCCAGGAAAAACAAGGGAGAAAGGAATCTTCTCACCTAAGACTGACGACGACATGCGATTAATGAGATAACAAGCCGTTAGAACAACATCGCCCCAGAAAGAATGAGGAGCATGACTCTGTATGAGAAGCGTCCTGGTGACATCAAGTAAATGACGATGTTTCCTTTCTGCAACTCCATTTTGTTGGGAAGTATAGGCACACGATGTTTGGTGGATAATCCCTTGTGTTGAAAAGTAATTTGATAGAGTATGAGTACAAAATTCCAAGGCATTATCACTTCTCACAATCTTTACAGATGCAGAAAACATTACGAACTTCATTTACGAAATTTATGATAATATTCCCAGCTTCAGATTTATTCTTTACACCCAAGATACACGAGAAAAATTATCCACCATGACCATATAAAACATGTGTCCCTGATGATCAAGGACACGACTAGGGCCCCAGATATCAACGTGAAACAACTCAAACTTGGAGCTACTACTCCGACTCTGACGATTGGGAAAGGTAGACCGATGATGCTTTCCCAACTGACAAGCCTCACATTGGATGGACGCGTAAGGTGAAACCTGAGGTAAAACACGATATAATTTCTAAAGCGGTAGATGGCCAAAGCGCAAGTGCCACATGAGTGGAGAGACAGGTCCTGCAGGAAGAGAGGAGATTCTGGCATATGGGGTACGACTGAGATGATTTAGGCTACCCTGCTCATAGCCACGCCCAATCACGTTGCCCGTAAGGATGTCCTGAAAAATGAGAGAAGATGGATCAAAAATTGCTCGACAATGAAAATCCTTTGTAAGTTGGCTAATGGACAACAAATTCATAGAAAAATCAGGTGCGTGCAACACATTCTTGAGGTGCATAGAAGGTATCAGGCTAATCTCCCCCTGACTAGTAATCGAGGAGTGTGTCCCATTAGCAATAATCACAGTACAACCTGGAGGAACCTGTCGGTAGGCTGTAAGTAGACCTCGATCACCACACAGATGATGTGTGGCACCAGAGTCCATAATCCACTCTAAAGTATCAGGTCCACTACTACTAGTGAATGCATAAGTACTACCTGAGGTACTGGTGGATGCAGAAGCAGCAACGTCAGAATGACTCTCAGAGGCAGGCGTTGATGCAATAGGACCGGATGGAGGAATAATGCCCCTCAAACGAGCTACAAGATCATCAAAGCGCTGATCCAAAGAGGGAGCAGCTGGAGGTTCAATCTGTTCAGCTACTCGTGCAGAAGCAGGAAATCCATGTTTGGAATAGCATGTGTCCTTGGTATGTTCCAAACGGTGGCAGAAAGTGCATGATGGCCGAACACGACCCCCTCTACCTCGAGGTCCACGACCACGAAACTGATGATGACCCCCACGACCTCGAGATGCTTCCATAGCTGAGGCGGTCTGATTGGCAGTAGATGAAGGAATAATAATACAACTCAGTCTGTGAAAGGCTTCCTCCATCGGAGGAATAGTGGAATCTGCCAAGATCTGGGAACGTGCTGCCTCGTACTCTGGATCAAGGACTGCCAGGAATACACCAACTATAGTGGCATTCCGGTAGGTCTTCTGTTGTTCAGGTGTGGCTGTGAGAGGCATGAAGCTGTAGAGCTTCTCAAACATCCCATGTAAAGGCGTGTATAATGAGTGTAGAGGCCGTCCATTCTGCTTGATTGTAAAGATGTCATGCTGGAGTTGCAGAATCTTCATCTCATTCTTTGCCTGTGAATAGGTAGCATCCAGAATATCCCACATTGCTTTTGCAATGGGTTAATGGAGAATATCATTTGCAATCTCAATTGCTAACGTTCCTGATAGCCAAACCTTAGCATATGCATCATCTGCCTCCCATGAGGCGTTGACCCCAGTCGTCTCAGCAGGCTCTTCCTCAGTAAGAATGTGCTTCTTACCGGTCGACTTCATCATACTCATGAACTGCATTGCCCACAGTTCGTAATTTGACCCGTCCATCTTCACAATGGGCGCAAGACCTCTGAAGGCGCATGTAGAGGGAATATCAGCCTTGCTTTCTGACATGATGATAGTAGATACTAGGATTGTAGACTGGATAGATTGTTGTCTACACTGACATTCACGGGTTTGGTTGCATGTGTAGACTCAAGCAACCAAACCCATCAAGAGGAAGACTTGACGAGAGGCTAGGCAACGATGAGGCCTAGATGCCTAGGTTAGAGAAACCTAGGCGGTGATGGCCTAGACACGGCGGTGGCCTAGGCACGACGGTGGCCTAGGCGTGAATATAGGGCACGGCGGCGGTGGTCTAGGCACAAGGCACGGCGGTAATGCCCAAGGCTCGAGGCGCGAGGAGGCATGAGGAAGCCCGAGGCGTAGGGAGGGAGGCGAGGCGCGACGCGTGGAGGCGGGGCGCGGCGCGTGAAGGAGGCCTGAGGAGCGGCGTGGGCGAGAAGGGCTTGCGGTGGAGGTTAGGGTTAGGGTTTTGGCACAGGAGCTCCGGTCTAGGACCACCGCTCTGATACCATGTTGGGAAAATAGAAAGAGTTGTTTATTCCATACGCCCTAGGCTCTTATATAGGAGAGTAGCCTATGAGTAAATTACATTAGAAGTCCATAAGAATATAGAAAACATAAAATTGTACAAATAACATAACATATATCTCTACAAGCATGGTTTTAGAAACTCTCGGATTTAATAGAGCAGCAGGGGTTCATGAGACTACATATCACTTACTGTTTGTTCGGAGGACTCAAAGAGGTACAATTGCTATACTGGTCTAAGTAGATGATATCATTGTTAAGGGATGATGTGCAAGGCGTCGCTATAGCTAAGGATTCCCTTGGTCAGCAATTTGTAACTATGGACCTCGGCAATTTACATTACTTCCTTGGACTTGAGTTTGCCACAACGAGGTCTTGTTATGATCAGAGTAAGTACGTTACAAATCTTCTCTCTGAGACATACACGACAGATTGTAGGCCTACCACTACTCCCATGGATCCAAGCATGAAGTTATATGATGATGACACATATGAGGTAGACAAGTAGAGGTACTTGGAGCTTGTTGGGAAGCTCCTATATGTGACCATCACCAGCTCAGATATATTCTTTGCAGTGAGCAGAGTAAGCCAATTCCTGGAGCACCCTAGACATGAACATATAGATGCGATTCATATGATTTTGAGGTATCTGAAGACCTCTCTTGGCATTGATCTTTTATCTAGCAACAGAACATCCCTTGTCGTTACAACATGCGCAGATGCATATTATGCGGGATGTTCCACGGACTAGAAGTCTACCTCAGTTTTTGTCATGTTCATAGGGGCCTCCTTGGTGTCATGGAAGAGTAAGAAGCAGACAGTGGTCGCCTGATCGAGTGAGAGGTCAGAGTATAGAGCCATGGCACATGAGAGTACGGAGATGATGTGCATCAGACTCGTACTGACTGACTTAGCTATTGATGTGCCTATTCCCATGCATCTCCAATGCGACAACCAGGCTGCTCTTTTTATTGCCGACAACCATGCCTTCCATGAGAGGACCAAGCATATTGGGGTCGACTTTCACTACACTTGTGACATGATTCAGAAGCTCAAGGGAATAGAGAACATGTGTTCACCGAGGCCTTAGTCAGAGCGCCATCCCAGAGAAGCTGTTCCAAGCTGAGTATGATTGATATCTATGCTCCATCTTGAGGGGAATGTTGAGATATTATTTATCTTTTCACAATTCTATGTATTCTCTTTTCTTTCAATCTCTATTATGTAATCCCAAACATGTTTCTCATCTTAAATAAGAGAACTTTAAGACTTCGTGAATATGCAATTCATTAATTTATCTCCACAGTTTCCTTGTTGAGTTTTCCTTACCATACATGTAGGGTTTATTGTCCAACTTAACACCTTTCAAATTAGGATAAGGAGGCTACTGGATTTATTTTTGAAAGGAAAAAGGGTGGTTACCAATAAGATGCATGCTCAAAAACTCAGTATATTCACCAATTGTCAACACTGCAACCATTTCTAGACAGTCAGAAAGCTAGTAGAAGGGCCACAACCATGGATCTTTCTTTGTATGAACCACTCCAATTTGGACCCAATGAAGCTATAAAATCCACCATGTTGCCATAGTCGACACTGCTGATGCACATCATCTCACAAATTTCCCCATAGCTACCACATGTAAAAAACATGTGAGCCACACCTTTCGTAACATTCAAACATTGCATTGATGCCACCTCCATCCCATAAAAGATCGAACTCTCCAGGTTCTAGTCATCAATCTAACTCGTCTCAACAAACATAGATAGATCTTGACTCATAAAAGAGGTTCTCCACTCCCAAATCCTTTTGCAATCTAGAGCAAAAATCCTAGGATTGAAACTAGTCGACGCATTGAGAACCCTTAAGCCTTCTTGACCGTGAAGTTCTCATCGTACGAAGTACAACAATTCCTTCCATCCCTTTGATGGTCCCTCAACAATACCACGTTACATTCTCAAAAACTCTCTCCATCTTGGGTCTAAAGGCCATATCAAAACACCAGAGTCCAAGCTTCATTTCAATAGGCCTTCTCAAGAGTGTCAAAAAAAAAAATAGGCCTTCTCAACTTGAGGCATGCTGAATGGAAGTCTTTGGAAAAATAGAATAGATTCCCTTTGAAAACATCGGTAGAGTATGAAAATTATCAGGCTAAGCTGATAAGTTGGAGGTTATCCCATAAATCTTCAACACCATAGTACACATCAGTTAGATCTTATTCCCAGATGCGTATATCCCACTTAAAGAGCTATACTTTTTCATCTCCTTTAAGCTTAGAATTCCGAGACAAGGTAGATCTTATGTCGATAATGTGCTTGGGCATGCTGTGATCTTAAATGAGGCATGATCTTTGTAATTATTTTTTTTTGAGGAGATGATCTTTGTAATTATGATACTTAAACTTATGAATACAGAAAGCTTTTAGATGCTGGTTTTTACGACACACCTTTTTCCCTAAAAAAGAAGAGACCACCATTGTCCTTGTGTTGCATCACCGTATTTGACTCAACCAAAGGGATGCTCGATGATTTGCCTGAAGAAGACTAGGAGAATTGTTCTTGCATCAACTTAACAAAAGCTAAAATTCTTCTTTAGTAGCTCCGAAGATAATGTCATCTAAAAGACCATTTGAATTTATAGCAGACCATTTGAATTTATAGTAAATACAGTTGAGTTTATTTTCCCAATTTCAAAGTTAGCTGATACGAGAAAAGATTTCAATCTATCATACCACGCTCTTG
Organism: Ottelia alismoides; assembly: GCA_037367405.1. Lineage (NCBI taxonomy): Eukaryota > Viridiplantae > Streptophyta > Magnoliopsida > Alismatales > Hydrocharitaceae > Ottelia > Ottelia alismoides. The sequence goes on along the minus strand of JAZKJV010007985.1, from coordinate 215,376 downwards.
GTACTTGTTTAAGTCCATATAAAGCTTTATTCAATTTATAAACAATTTCAGGTTTAACTTTATTAACAAAAACGGGTGGTTGTTTAGCAAAAACTTATTCTTTCAGATATCCCTTAAGAAAAACATTTTTACATCAATTTGATAAAGGTATATATCTAAGTGTGCAACATAAACAAGTAGCATCCTAATTGATTCTACTCTAGCTATAAGTGCATAAGTTTCATTAAAGTCAACATGTTCCTGTTGATTGTAATCTTGTACATCTATTCTAGCTTTGTTCCTAATCACTTGACCTTCCTCATTTGATTTGTTTCTGAAAATCCATTTAGTTCTAACTATTGAGGTGTTATCTAGTTTAGGTACAAGTTCTCGTTTCTCGTACTTCATTTCTTGTAAATTGATTAGGTTCTTTGCATTGCAATCATCTAAGATTCATCTTTTAGTGCATCTTCTACATTATTTGGTTCTATTTGAGATACATAAGCATCAAGTGCAAAGTTAATGTTTAGTTGAGATCTTGTCTTGACTTTATACGAGATTTCTTCAATTACTTGAGTTTTAGGTTGTTCTTTGTTAAAATGCATACTTCAGGTAGGTTATGTGTATTAGTATCTTTTATTTTAGCTATACCAATGAATGTTTGTTCATTATCTTCTTCTTTTCTTTTATCTTAGCTATATCAATGATTGTTTGTTCATTATCTTCTTCTTCAATAATATTTTCTTGACTATTTAATGCTTGTGGATTTTAATCGAATTTTATATGCATTGTTTCTTCCACAAGCATCATGTTCTTATTAAAAACTCTATGTGCTTTACTACGGTTTGAGTATCCAATGAATATACAATCATCACTTTTAGCATCAAACTTGTCTAAGTTATTTTTTTTGTTCTGTGTGAAACATTTACTTCCAAACACTTTGAAGCGGCTTATCTTGAGAATTTTACCTCTATAAAGTTCTTAACTTGTCTTTTTAAGGGATTGATCATACTAATACTTAGTTTAGTACATAACAAGCAGTATTAGTAGCTTCAGCCTAAAAGTATTAAGTTAGACTTGATTCTATTAATAAAGTTTTAGCTTATTCTTGTAATGTTCTATTCTTTCTGTTTTACAACTCCATTTTGTCGAGATACTCTTGTAAATGAATATTCATGTTTTATTCAGTATTTTTCACAACACTAGTGAAATTGTTCATTTTCAAACCCCTCTCCATGTTCTATACGAATTCTTAGGATTTCTTCGTTCTCCTTTTGAATTAATCTTGAATAGTTTTTTTGAAAGGAAAAAGGGCCTCCATTGTATATGTGTGTGCCTAAAAACTTCACCATTTAATCACCAAATGCCTATTACAGATAAAATAAACCAAAAATTACAAGATCCAACTCTTAGCTAGCGCCTTAGCATGCACTACAACATTTTCACCATAAAAATGATTTTGCGAAAACTTCACCCCATTTTTGGCTAGTGATAGAGCGGAAATTATTGCTACGCATCTCAATCTCTCCTTCTCAGTACTATGCCAATCCACAACAATGGAATCCCGAAATCTAGAAACACCATAAGTAGCCATTAAAAATTCCCAAAGAGATCAAATCCTCCAAGGAGCTCCTACATTTGAAGAAGAGGTGATCCGTATCCTTGACATCTTCCTGACAACGGGAGCAAGCATGATCAACTACTTGAACGAACTGTGCAAATCTGCCATCAGTTAATAACCTTCCCCTCCTAAACAACCACATAAAGACATTCACGCGCGCGAGAATTTCCACTTCCAGATCCTTCTACAGTTCTCCACACACCTAGAGCACTCATTTACTATTATAAGGCATTATCAATAACCACATAATTTTGATAAGTTATAAAAGATTCTATTGTTTGATCTTTAGTTTTTAAAAATATGGTCCAAGTAAAACAAGATTAGTCATCCATGATTACAAGGCATTATTTACAGCCACTAAGGTTTTCTACTCTTGTTGATCCAAACATGTCTAAGTGAAGTAGTTTAGGGGTGTTGGAGTATGTAATAGTTGGGTAATTGATCTCTCCAAGATCCAACTACCCCCACTCCGGTTTAGTCCCGAATCTAACATTTATAGGACTTCGGTCTGTCTGTGGGGCTATATAAGTAGCCCCACACCCCTTGTACTCCATGAGAGATTACAATAGACGATCTGACCCTAGAGGCCTTCTCCTGTGGTTTCATCCCTCTCCCTCATGGAGTAGGGTTCCAAGTAAAATCCAGAGTGTTCAATGTTTCGTATTTTTACTTTCTTGTTCTGATTCCGCTTCCGATTGTTTATTTCAATTTGGTATTAGGGTGAGTCGTTCTTGTTTTATTCATTGATTTTTTTGGGATTCATTTACTACGTCAATATTATTTCGTTCATTGATTTCTCGAAGACCAATTCTGGCTGCTGTGATTCCCATCGCACGAGATCTATAGAACCTTGGCCCCCAGTCATCCAGGTAACTTCCTCGATGTCGCACATCGCCAACTCTCCTTCAGACGATGCCAGCAACGCTGCAGCCATCTCTAGGCAGTGCCACCTCTCTAGGCCATACCTCAAATCGACGTCGCTCTCTTTAAAACCCTAGATCAGGTACGCCGTAAAGCGAAGAATGACACACGAAGGAGGGGGGGCCTTCCTACACCATCCTTTCAGATCGGCAGTGATGGCCCATGAGTTATTAAAAAAATCACTTGAGAAGAAGGAGAAGAGGCAACTCCCCTCTCCTCTCCATGATACATGCGACAATGACGCATCTAAACCCTAAGAGCGGTACCTATTTCATTTTGCTTCCCCCTTCGTATCCCGCAACCGGCTCATGCAAGCGATACCATGTCCCGATCCCTAAGCGGCTCCTGCACTCAACGCCATCTCAATCCCCAAGTCCCGATCTTCTCCAAGCACAGTAACATGTCCCAATCTTTTCTCCAAATGTGGGTGGCGACGTGATGGGGATCGCCTCACGTGATGGCGACGTTGGGCTCTTTGGAACCCTATTAAGTAGACGGGTTCTCATGTTTCGCTGGGAACCCGATCAAAGATGCAGAGGAAAAGAGAGGGCACTTCAACCCAGACAGGCCCATTAAGGGTCTTATGACCTTGATTCATTTTTTTCTTTTTCTTTCTGTTGGGCACCTCAGGGCCCAACAATTGCCGAGTTTTAAGAAAAGGGGTGGTGGGGAATTGGGCCCAAAGTAGGCTGATATGAAAAAATGAAAGGTCAAAAGGAAAAAAAGAAGCAGGGCCTTATTTGAAAAAAAAATCAGAAAAAGTAAATGGCTACAAAGAAAAAGTGAAAAGTTTTTTTAAAAGGGTGGTCGTACAAAAAGAAGTTGTACGAAACAAAAAAAGAATAACCGAAAAATAGAGGCGGCTACAAAAAAAATTTTTTCTCCAAAAAAAAGAATAACGCAAAAAGGAAAAAGATGCACGTTTTGTTTCGGATCTCCCAACTTGATGATCCATGCTCTTATTCTATCATGGAAGAAAGTGCGAGTTAGATAAGGCATATATTCTTCTTCTTGAGATGTTTCTACAGGACTTCTATTGCCCGTCCACGACTGACAGATCGCCACTCAGGACTATTACTGCTATCATCCGCATTCACCGAGCATCGGCTACTTCCTCGGGGTGTCTCTATCCCCGACTACTACTCAGTGCTGGATTTTCTTCCTTTACAACGACTCTGCTCCAGACACGTCATGGTTGTTGCAATGACTACTACATGCATGATTGACGTTCTTTCCATGTGACCTGATTGTCGTAGACCTATCCTCGAGCGAGGTCTTCTACCAACAGTTATTACTTCAAACGGGGTGCCTCTATCCCCATCCGTGTAGGGTGCTTCTATCCTTGTCTCTCTCAGATGTATCAAGTGAAGATGTATATTTTTCTTTTACTACAAGTTGCAGCTTTCTCAGCTCCAGCTTGAGGGGGAGTGTTGGGTGTATATGGGCCTTAGGGCATGCATGTAAGCCTCTAAGTGTCCCCCAATTGTTAACTATTTTCTTATATTTGCTAGTGGAGCCATTGCAATTTCTTTTGAAAGAAAGAAAAAAAGTCTCATTGTACACTATCTTGAACAACTATCCTCACTATATTGTAACTATAATTAAGGGTACTTAATTATTAATTTTTGTATTCCTAAGCTACACAAATTTTTCTACTTGAATCTTGAAATGATTCAAGTTGAACCTTTTCATGATTTTTTAACAACTCTTTCTCTCTTTGAAAAAACCCCATTCCAATTCTATCTGATTACACATATTAGTTTTCTTGGTTTTACAATATCTATCTCTATGTCACCCTTTGCCATGTCACTTATTGGATTAGGATCTTGACGTCCATTTATATCAAGGATATTGCAGGAATGTAACAACCATGGGAATATGTGGACGTCGGGGGAGGAGTCTCTCCCACATCCTTTCTTCAGATTCGAGAAGTCTTAGCTACTGTAGGATGATTTCCGAGAGTTGGTGGGGAACTTGTCGTCCTCTTTTAAGGGGGAGGGTTCTGCTACGTGTCGACTTTTTTCCAAGCTGGAGGTATTGCAGAAGAGACTATGGATTTTAAGAAGGAAACTTGTGAAAGCCGCCTTGCTCGTCGTGGTGTTGCACAAAGTGTGATTGTTGATATGGACAGATTGGAGGGCACACACGAGTTGTCTCCCACGGATCTCCTGGAGAGAGATGCCAACCATCGGGTCATACTTGAGGAAGAAAAGAAGCATGAGGTGGAATGGTGTCAGAGATCTAGACAGACCTTGATCAAGGAGGGAGATGCAAATACGGGGTTTCTCATGCAGTGGAAAACGAGAGATGCAATCGTGATTTCATCCACAGCATCTCGATGGTGGTGGTGGTGGGGGGCTCTTTTAGGGAGATTGTGAGGTTGGTATGGTGATTGTTTAGTATTTTCGTCGCATGATCCACATGACACTCGATAGATTTTGGAGATGGCTTGGTCGGGGGGCATGTTGGCTTTTGGCTAACCAACAAGCATGCTTGTTAGAGGCTTTGATGTGGATGAATCTGTTAGACAGTTTGGGAATTGAATACCGAGGGGGTGCTGGCTCCAGGCGTTGCTTTTTCCTCCTGTCCAAAAAGGATAGGACAAAAAGAATTGAGGACTTCCAACCCATTGCCTTGTCCAATGCGGTACACTTGATTATTGCCAAGGTTCTATCGAACTGCTTTAGTCGTGTCTAGGAGGACCTGATTGCTCTGGTGCAGTCGGCTTTCATCCTTGAGCGTTTGATAATGGATAGTATTGTGATGGCGTCTGAGATGGTCGATGACTGGAAAAGAAGGGGGATGAAGTGATTGCTGTGGAAGATCGATTTTTCCAAGGTGCATAATTACATAGACTAGCAGTTTCTTTGGCTGGTTCTAGAAAAACACGACTTTCCCCAATTGTGGATCTCTTGGATGAAAGATGTGTCACTGCTTTATCTTTCTTCATTTTGATCAATGGCCAGCCGGAGGGAGGATTCTTCCAACCACATAGAGGGGTCCACCAGGGATACCTTCTAGTACCACTACTTTTTGTCCTTGCCGCGGATGTGCTTGCCACTATGACAAGCCATGTGATTCAAAGGGGAGGAGTTTCTGGCTTTACGTGGGAAGATATCTCTATCCTTCTTTTGCAATACGCGGATGATACTATTTTCTTTATGGGGGGATGTGTAGAGGTTAGGGCTATGCGGACCATGTTGGACGTTTTGGTGAGCTCTCCGACTTGGCAGTGAATAGAGTAAGGTTTACATTTACGCCCTTTGGCTTTTTCGATGCACAGATTGAGGAGTGTGCTGGGGTCATTGACACCCCTCATGCATGCACTTGGTGAATTTGGAGCTAGTCACCTCGTCGTAGGATCGTGGAGGGCTTGGGGTCCTCAGACCAGAGGAGATGTATAAGGCATTATTGCTCAAGTGGCTAGCACGGTTATGAGGTAAGGGGGAGGACATCCCCTTGCGGCTCATAAGATATATATATATATATAACATCTGGTTGCAACCACTGGTGGCAGACTCCTTACATTTCACATCAACTTTTTGTAAGGGGATCTGCATAGTTGTTCGCAAGATTCCCCTGCAGATGCACCCGATTTTAGGCAGTGGAGAATCTTTTCTATTTTGGAAAGATAACTGGTCTAAAAGCAGGCCGCTTCAGGATTGGTTCCTATGCCTCTTATCATTGGCGGAGGATCATGATTTGCTTATTAGGGCGGCTTTGGTGGATGGTCAATGGATGCTATGTTTCTCCTCCCTTCTTTTCGAGCAATGTTTAGATGATTTCTTGTTAATGTCAAGGCGATTGCCAATTGCTCAGGCCCATCTAAGGGTCATAACAATTGGGTTTGGCGTGACGGGTGCTTCTCTGTGAAGAAGGCCTACCGGATGCTTTCTTTCATCGTGATATTTGATTCGAACATCTTGGAGCGTGACTGCAATCTAATCTGGACCCTCAAGGTCCGACCTGAGCTAATTTTTTTCTATGGCTATACATGCTGGAGTGGGTACTTACCAAGGTCAAATCCACTTTTGTGCAAGGGGACGACACAGCCTGCTCCATGTGCAATAGCGACAACGATTACCTAACTCATCTTTTCCGCTCTTGCACTTACGTTCGAGAGGTTTGAACTACTGCAGATATCCATTGATCTTTCCTCCCATACCAGCTTTTAGAACTCATTGGTGGTCTACCTGTTCAGGCCCATGGAGGAGCTCCTACACCCCTATTGCCACGATCTGGACAGTCCAGCTCTCACGAAATGATTTTATCTTTTGGTCGGACATGTTCTATGTAGATAATGTAACCCATCTAGCTAGATATTTTTTCAAGACCTGACGTTTGTAAGTATTTATTTACCTTATTAATATCTTTATGTGGCAGACACCTCCAGAGTTTTTCCCCCTTTTTCGAATTAAAAAAACCATGGGGATTTGGGGGTTGAAGTGGTGTTTGTGTAGTATGAAGGGATGCTTAATAAATCATTAACCCGTGGGGGCATGATAAACTCCAAATAGGGCCCGTAGGGGCTGAACGAGTGTTAGAGATTGTGTGGTAGTAGTGGACAATATTTGGTGGTCGCTGAAATAAGTTTGCATTGGAGGACGGGCAATTTTTTTGTTCACCGGTGAGGTAGGGGCCGTAGGGCTAATCTTTCGGAAGATGGGGAGGGGGTGGTGTAGAAGTACAATATGGATGAGGTGGGTTTAATGCTGAGGCAATGAGTGGGGGAGGGGGGGAGGCTGGATGCCGTTGGGGGTAAGGGCTTGGGTGGAGCAGTGGGGAAAGGGGGCAAGGGCCAAGTGAAGGAGGGAGGGGGTGCAAAAGAGGTTTGGGTGTTGAGGGGATGGGGAGATTCAATGGTGGTAAAGGCTCGGGTTGGTGGGGAGAAGAGGCTTGGGTGGGGTTGGTGACCGTTGTGAGGGGGGTGAGCACAAGTGGTGGTAGTGGGCTCGACCGAGGTGTGGGGACCGTAATGGGTCGTAAGGAGCACGAGCTGGGGAGGGGGGATTGTTTGTTAACGACGTGGATGGAGGCACCTAGTAGGCGAGGCTCCAAGCTGGAGCATGCCTGGCGGGGGATTGCTCTATACTAGAGGACGTCGAGCAGTATGCTTCAATTTGGTGGGTAGGAGACAACGAGTGGGGCTGGGGGAGCATCCGATATCGAGTTGATTGTTGCGAGGGAATGTCTTGTTTATTATGAGAACCCTAGGGTTTCTTATATAGCTAGAGGTTTAGGGTTAGTGTCACAAAGACATATCCCATACAACTCAAAGGGCCAATGTACCTTTAGGTGGTGTTTGGATAGTGGGTTTAGGTGGGTTAAACTGGTTGCAAGTAATCCATCTTTGGTTTTTGGTGTTTGGATAGAGGGTTAAACTGGGGGTGGGTTAGAAGTGGGTTTGGGGTGATGTGATTGTATTGGAGTTTGAAAAAGTGAGAAGTTATTATGATATGATTGTATTGAAGTTTGAAAAAGTGAGTAGGAGTGTAGTAGTTTATAATTTTTATATGATATGATGGTATAGTATATTATTTTTTGATGGATTTGATGATGGAGAATTGATTTATTTAATTTTTTTAAAAAGATAAAAAGTGGGACCCACGTGGAGGGAGAAAATATGGGGTAGGGGAGTTAAACCACCCTTGGGGTGGTTTAACCCGATACAAGAACGCACCCTTAGGGTTAAAGTTACAATATATTGCTCAACAGAGATTGATAGCAAGGTTGACTTATTTATTATCATGGAGATCTTGTCTTTGATTTTGGAAGGAGTGCAACTTCACTCATCTTGTCGGCTCCAGTGGTTCCATTGGTTTCACACGAGGTGGAACCATCATCCGGTTTAACCTTGTAAAGAAGTTGGTGCTCCTAAATCCAAAGGGATATAATATTTGAAACCTACTATAGATATTGGAGACTATGGGGGCAACAAGTGTTTGTTAGAAAAAGGAGGCTGGAGGGCTGTGGCCTAGCTATAATGGGAGGGTTACAGAGGTTCATAACTCATGTGAGGTGGACAATGGTCTTGAGGAAGAGCTTGAGCTTGGGGTGGTAGATGTAGTGCATGAGTTTGATGATCATAGTTAGTGTTATATGGTGCGAGTTGTGAGTGCCGCAATCTCCAGGGGGAAAATATGGTTACCTTGTGGAAGGTAATACTTAGATATTAGGGGGTTGGGGAGAAGAGGAGATAATAGGGCAATCTGTTGATTAGGTGGCAATATGATGTGGCTCTTTTATAGGAGACTAAGTTGGGAACGGGATGGCAATCTATGGAGATCTACGCATGGCTTATGTTGGTCAAATTTTAGGGATGTTGTCTCGACAGGGAGCTCGATCATGATCATTATTTCCTGGAACTAATGCCTTTTTAAGCTTGGCAGGGAGCAAGGCCTTAAATGTCGGTTTCGGTCACCATTTCGGTATCGACCAAAACAGAATTTCGATGGAATTTCAGTGGAATTTCGACCGAAATTTCGGTCATTTTTTGTACTAGCACCCCCATATTTCGGTCATTTCGGTCATTTCGATCGAATTTCGATTTCGACTGGATATCGATATTCGACAGAAATTCGATCGAATTTCGCTGAAATTTGAGGCCATGGCAGGGAGGAGATGGTCATCATCATGTTCTATAATCGTTCTCAGGTGGGTGATTGGTAGGATTCTCTTGACCTTCTCACGTGTTTGTGACCCAATATATGTCGATAACTGAGACGATCTGTGGGTGGACAATAATCATACTCATGTTGCTTTCCTTAGCTCTTGTGGTTGATTGGTGGTAACTTCACTATCACCTTTTTCTCAAAGGATTGATCAAGACTTCTTGGTGGGCTTGATCTTTGGTCGGACTTGTTTTCGTCTTTGCTTGTTGACCTTGAGTTGAGGGGTTTTAATGCATACGATTGGAGATATATGTGGCAAAACTTATGATCAAGATTTCATATTATATTATTTTTTGGTTATGAATGAGTTGACTAGTCACATTCAAGATGAGATACCTTGGTGTATGTTGTTCATTGATGATATTGTGTTGATTGATGAGACAAGAGATGGAGTAAATAGGAAGCTGGAGGTTTGGAGATGCACCTTAGAGACTAATTCGTATAAGTAGGGCTAAGACTGAATAAATGGAGTGCGCATTCGATGAAAACAATGGTGAAGGAGTCGAGTTGAAGATCGGAGCCGATAACATTAATAAGAAAGATTTTTTTAGAAACTTGGGATCTATTTTGCAACGTGATGGGGAGATTAATGGAGATGTTACTCATAAAATAAATGCAAGTTGGCTAAATGCCGAAGCCTTCTCCCACTATAAGTAGGGTCGGAGATGTTGCTCAAAGTCGACAAAATATTAAATTACATGATTCATTTCATTTAAAAGGAATATTGGATAAGACAGATGTTGGCCACACAATCCATTAAATTGAATCCAGTGTTTCAAATTTCATGAAATTTCGGCGAAATTTGCCGAAATTTCAATTTTGACAATCCACCGAAACCGAAATCGAAATCTTGATATGGACCCTTCACAAATCTAGGCCGATTTTGGCTGAAATTAGCAAAATTTCGACGAAATTTCAAAATTAATTCATTTTTTCGCCATCTCGAAATGAAATCGAAATAAAGATTTAAAATCTTGATTGAATCATATGAATACGATAAATTATAAAAGAAAGAAATGCTTCATTGAAAATTTGGTGATGATTATTAAATTTATGCATAAACGGGCAAACACATTATTGACATTGGTAACATAGATCATCACAAAATTTCTAAGTCAATGGATTAAAGTCTATTACGAACTGATTTATATTTATGATTCGGGAATTTAATGTCCAAAAAATATTGTTGATAAGAATTAAAAAAAAACCCTGATATATACAGATTCGAAAAAATATTGTTTCTTAAGATACGTAATCGGAGATGATGGAAGAGGTCGGGTATTGCTACTATTTAATATGCGACCGCATATGTGGATTACTCGAACTGCATATGCGATTTAACCGCATATGGCCGCGTATGACATATGCGGTTCGAAAGGGTTACCACATACACATATGCATCCACATATGCGACCGCATGGACCGCATTTCCGAACATTGGACATATCATGTTCGAGATATTTGTGTTCTTCAGTATTTTGTTCTGGATTTGTTCATCTCGAGATTTGGTTGAGATTCCAATTATTTGTTCAACATTTTTCAGAAGTTTGGAGTTGTTTTTTGTTCTTAAAAGATCATGCAAAATTTGAGCATGTTATCACCGCGTTTGAGAAAAAGCCAGGGTTTTTGGTACCCTAATTTCGGGATGCGTTAGTGTGCAATAACCATGCCGATCATCTCCGCAGCTTTTGGAATGAGGAAGCAATAGCCAGCCCCTCTGCGCGAAGCTAACTCGATGATGGCGACAATAGAAGGAGATGGCTTCTCCCTCATGGAAACCCTAATGACATTAAAAAAGAAGCCCGCCCGCCAAGAACACATGCTTACCCTAATATCGATGCCATCAATCATCTATTGCAAGAGAAGAATCAACCAACACACATCCCCGCGCATCCACGGGATGCCCGTGTAAAGACCCCTCTTGGCGCAGATGGGTTCTTCTAGGACCTAGCGACACAGATCTCTAGAGACCAAAGCTTCACTTCTCACCATCTTCGAGCACCAACAAGTAGATTGAGAAGACATGCAGCAAATATGGGTTCCATGTTGGAACCCTTGTCAAAGGAAGAGGCTGGAGATGGTAATGCTTCCCCACGCGCGAGATTTTGCACGGTAACAGAAGACACAACAACGTGATTGCTATAACACAACCACAACTAGCTCTCCACAACGCCTCTCCATCATATCACCACTTTTGGGGTCTTCAAACCCTAAGTATGTAGCAAGAACTCTTGTTGACGTCAAGCAAAGAAGATGGGGCTCTCCCATCTAGAAACCTAGAAGAAAGGCAGCTTGACGAGAAATCTTTGCGATGGTGCAAGTGAGAGCGCCGCATGTAGTAGTGATCTGGGAGCAACTAAGAAGAGAGCTCGCAGTGATGCAACGCCCATGGCTGCCACAAAGATCATTGGTGTGCAGAGGTGGTGCATTGCCAAAGCAAGCATCGACGACAAAAGATGGGTTTCACTCCCATTTGGGTGGTATGATTTGGGATATCGATGAGAAACCTAAATAGTCAAGCTCTCGATATTATTTTGTTTTGTTTTATTTGCCCAATGAGTTGTAGCTGTAATGCAAAAATGCAAATATTGGGCTCAATTGGGTCGCAACTGGAGAGGGGAAAAAAGAGGCAAAAAAAGAATGAATACAACAACAATAAAACCTTTTCCCACATTAAGTAGGATCAACTACATTGATTCTTTGCCTCCATTCAGATCTATCTTGGGTCAATCTCGGACTTAGATCCAAATACTAAGATCCCTTCGTATAGTCTCATTCCAATACTTCTTGGGCTTTCCTCACCCTATCTTAGCCGGCTCAACATCCTAAAACTTGCATCTTCTAACTGGTGCTTCAACCGACCTCCTTTGCAAATGGCCAAACCACCTTAAGCGGTTTTCTCGCATCTTATCCTCGATCAGAGCTACACTAACTTTCCTTATGATTGCATCATTTCGAATCCGATCTTTATGTGTGTGTCTACACATCCACCTCAGTATTTTTATTTCTGTTACTACCATTCTCTGCACATGTCTATGGTTCACAGACCAATATTCAGATTCATATAGAATAGGGGTCTCACGACTGCTTTGTAAAACTTTCCTTTGATTTTCAAAGGAATTTCCTTATCATAGAGAACAATAGAGGCTCCTCTCCACTTTAGCCAACCTCAAGGTTCAGGAAAGCGGCATGCGCATGCGTTCGAACAGGTCACTGAATAGCGCTGCGGGGGCATATGCAAGGTATATGCAGTTCTGTGCGGTTTCCTAATTTTTTATTTAAAAATAAACAAATATATACAAAAATGACTACAATAGAACTAAATTTATGTATAATTGTGGTCCAACAGAAGATCTAAGAAAAATAACTTTTATATAGAGTTCAAAACAATCTCTATCAATCAAATATCAATACTTCGATAGAACGGTTAGCACACAAAATAATTGACAACAATCAACAAAATAAAAAAGTTAGTCCACAAAATACCTTTATTGTTGAATATAATGTCATTTATCTCTGTCGTTATATTTATAACTGATCCTCCATCAAAAGTACCAAACTTTAAATATAATATATTGCATTCATAATAACTATTAGTTGACTAAATTAGTTTGCCAAATTATTAGTACATTATGCTTTTTCTTCCTTGTGTGTTTACTCCAATCTCGTAGTACAACTACTTTGACGACGGATTTAAATGGTCATGGAATGCTTCGTTGGCATACATGTAAAAGCAAGGAAAACGTGGCATAAATAACACAATAAAATGTGGCACAAATTTAAAAAATAAAAATAAATAAAAAAATGTGTATGCGGCCGCACAACCCGCATATGCGGCCCGTATAAGCGCACAAGGCGCATAATGGGGGGCTTCATGAAAGCGGTGCGCTGAGGGCACCGCATATGCATATGCGACCGCAAGGGCCGCTTTCGTGAACACTAGCCAACCTGCATTTATTCTATTAGTAACATCTCCTTAAATTTCTCCATCATGTTGTAAAATAGATCCCGAGTATCTAAAAGAATATCTCTTCTGAATGTTATCGTTACAATCTTTACCTCGATTCCTTCACCATCGCTCCCATCAAAAGTATACCCGATATATTCAACTTAGCCCTACTTATACGAAATCCTTTAGTCTCCAATGCATGTCTCTAGACCTCAAACTTCTCATTTACTCCATCTCTAGTCTCATCAATCAACACAATATCACCAACGAATAACACACACTAAGGTATCTCATCTTGAATGTGACTTTTCAACTCGTCCATAATCAAAGTAAAAAGGAATGGACTTAAAGTTGAACCTTGATGCAGACCAATGTTGATGTCAAAACAATCAGTCTTCTCATATTAGATCCTTAAACAAGATGAAGCCCTATCATATATGTCCTTTATGAGGTTAATGTATCGAACATGTACCTGCCTCTTTTCCAAAACTCACCACAATATCTCCCGTGGGACATAATAATAAACCTTCTTCAAATCAATAAAAATCATATGGATTCTTCCTTTTAGACATAAAAGAATGAATAACAACAACAACAACAACAAAGCCTTTTCTCACAATTAAGTAGGGTCGGCTACATGGATTCTTCGCCTCCATTCAGATCTATCTTGGGTCAATCTCGGACTTAAATACAAAAAACTAAGATCCCTTCGTATAGTCTCTTTCTAACATTTCTTGGGCCGTCCTCGCCCTCTCTTAGCCGGCTCAACATCCCAACACTCGCATCTCCTAATTGGTTCATCAGTTGACCTTCTTTGCAAATGACCAAACCATCTTAAGCGGTTTTCTCGCATCTTATCCTCGATCGGAGCTATACCAACTTTCTTTCTGATTGCATCATTCCGAATCCGATCTTTACGTGTATGTCCACACATCCATCTTAGCATTTTCATTTCTGCTACAACCATTCTCTGCACATGTCTATGGTTTACAGGCCAACATTCAGAACCATAAAGCATTGCAGGTCTCACGGCTGCTTTGTAAAACTTTCCTTTAATTTTTAAAGGAATTGTCTTATCACAGAGAACAGCGGAGGCTCCTCTCCACTTTAGCCAGCCTGCATTTATTCTATTAGTAACATCTCTATCAATTTCCCCGTCATGTTGCAAAATAGATCCCAGATATCTAAAAGAATCTCTCTTCTGAATGTTATTGTCACCAATCTTTACCTCGATTCCTTCACCATTGCTTCCATCAAAGGTGCATTCCATATATTCCATCTTAGCCCTACTTATACGAAAACCTTTAGTCTCCAATGCATGTCTCCAAAACTCAAGCTTCTTATTTACTCCATCTCTAGTCTCGTCAATCAACACAATATCATCAGCAAATAACATACACCAAGGTAACTCATCCTGAATGTGACTTGTCAACTCGTCCATAATCAAAGTAAAAAGAAATGGACTCAAAGCTGAACCTTGATGCAAACCAATGTTGATATCAAAATAGTCAGTCTTCCCCGTCGGGGTCCTTACACAAGATAAAGCCCTATCATACATATCCTTTATGAGATTAATGTATAGGACGGGTACTTGTCTCTTCTCCAAAACTCTCCACAGTATCTCTCGTGGGACGAAATCATAAGCCTTCTCCAAATCAATAAAGATCATATGAAGATTCTTCCTTTTAGCTCTATAAATCTCCATTGTTCTCCTCAGCAAATGGATGGCGTCAATAGTTGAGCGACCTGGCATGAATCCGAATTGGTTTTCTTTTACTTGGGAAACTTGCCTCAACCTTCTTTCGATCACACGTTCCCAAATTTTCATAGTGTGACTCATCAGCTTGATACCTCTGTAATTTGAACAATTTTGAATGTCTCCTTTGTTCTTATAAAGAGGCACCACGATACTCCTCCAATCTTCAAGCATCTTCTTGCTTCGCCAAATAACATTGAATAGATTTGTAAGCCAAGTCAAACCACGCTCACCTAAAACTTTCCATACTTCTACAGGGATGTCATCCGGTCCTACACCTTTCCCAGGTCTCATAATCTTCAAAGCCTCCTCTACTTCCTTTCTTTGAATTCGTCTATAGCATGCACGATTCAAGTAACTTTCACTACTAGCTAGATCATCCAAAGTGATCTCTCTATTTCCTTCCCCAATGAAAAGTTTATGGAAGTACTGCTCCCATCTAGTCTCTATATCCTTCTGAGTAACAAGCACGTGACCTTCCTCGTCCTTAATGCATCTCACTTGAGAAAGGTCTTTAGTCTTTCTTTCTCTTGCTTTGGCCAACCTGAATATATCCTTCTGACCCTCCTTGGAGTCGAGATTTTTATACAAAACTTCATAAGATTTTGACTTAGCTTCGTTTACAGCCTTCTTTGCTTCCTTCTTCGCTATTTTATAGTCTGTGACTGTTTCCTCTGTTCTATCCTTAGACATAACTTTAAAGCAAGCTCTTTTAATTTTTAGCTTCTCTTGCACCCCTTCACTCCACCACCAAGCCTCCTTTTGACCCGGAGCTCCTCCTTTTGACTCGCCTAAAGAATGAATAAACAGAAAAATGTGTTTGTCCAATAAAATACACGAGCAAAAAAGATGATAAAAAGAGACAATAGTCCAAAAAATATCCATGAATGAACTCAAAGAAAGGGTGTAGTTGAAAGTGGTTTGTTTTCTCCTAATCATTTCTTCTCCCAACTTGGTCATGTATCATCATTTTTCCAATATGTATGAGAGAAAGGGAGAGTATTGTGTAGATATTTCAGCGTGATTCAGACTCTACCATTGTTCGAGCCACTCTACGTTCGAGTGGCCCAGTTTCTCCGATTCTATAGAGAGAGACTCAATGCATCCTCTAGCGATCGTGAGCTTCGGTACGTATAGATATTCTCACGGCTTCCTCCAGTGATCGTGAACCCCGATAGGTATGGATATTCCCATGGTCAACGGGCTCGGGAGATGAAACCTTATCCACTCCCTTATGGGCGGCAGTTATAGGGTTCATGATAATCAGACGATTTGAAGGGTGCTGATGGATCACTTTTGTAGTATGAACAAGAGGGTGAGGGTGATGGTTGAAGCTGGTTGGGGACTAGTGCGAGAAGGTTTTGGCACGAGCGTGTGAATGTTTGTAACTCAGACATTTGTGAGGGACGAGGTTAGGAATGTAGACTTTGACTAAGTATTGCAGATTGTTAGGTCCATACAGATTCCCTACGTTCTTTTTTTAGATAGGATCCCTATGTTCTTTTTTTGGTAGTTGCGGGAAATTGCACAGATTATAGAACTGATGGTTGAAATTTTTGAGGGGAACTCTGGTTTTGGTTTTGTTGATAGGGTGTTGATCTTCCTATTGCGAAACAAATATGTCGCTAAGATGGTTGATGATTTAAACCCTGTTGCACCTTCCAATGCTATGCAACTCGTTGCGACAAAGGTGCTCGCCAACCGACTTAAGATGATTATGAATGGTTATCTCATATGTAGATTTCTTTCATTCCTGACAACATATGTTGGATAGTCTGGTATGTCAACTGAGATGATGGAAGATTAGAAGCATTACCAAATTTAAGGGCATGCTTTCGAAGGTTCTTATCTCTAAGACATCAGTGCGTTGGCTAGTATTTTCTATTGGCATCTCTAGTCAAGAGAGGCTTCTTGGACTCTTAATTTACTCAGGTAAAGCGATATATTAGTGCTACATTTTTTCAGTTTTGGTTAATGACCATTCAAATAGAATATTCGCTCCGAATATTCAGTCGCCGAATATTGCAACAATGGAGGGAGGAATGGAGGAGGCAAGGCATCTCCTTTGCTCTGAATTTTTTGGGTGAGCTGTTAGACCTGACCTGGTTGTTAATTTTGGCGAAATCATCATTCATTCCTTTTGGCCTCTCGATGGGGGAGGTTATGGATTATTGCTGGTTGCTTGCTATGCCCTGAGAAAGTCACCCATTGTCTTATATGGGCTTTCTCTTGACTGATGGTAGACTTGGGGATATTGATTGACTATTTTGATGGAAAAGTTGGAGCACAGGCTATCTAGCTATAACTCTTCCTGTATTTCTCGAGAATCCGAGATGGTTTTTTGGTTCTACTAAAGGCAATCCTTTCAGTGGCTCCCATGCTATTCATCTCCAGTAAATTGTTACTGGTGGGGTATGTCGCCGTCTTGAGGTAGTGATGGGGAGATTCTTTTGGGCAACTTCTGGTAGTGAGTTACCATTCATTTAGTAGATTGAAATTCTGTCATGTTAATTGATGCACATGCGAAATATTTCAATGGTGAAAAAATATGTTGATAGTGGAAATGTTATTTGGTGGAAGAAATTTGACAGTAGAAGAAGAGAACACTCTCCGGGTGCAAGTGATTTGGAGAAAAAGAACTGCGGAGATCACGTGGAGGGAGAAGAGAGCGGGAGAGATAAATAAGACAAATCTCAAATTTTATAAACAATGGAATGTATAAAATATTAGACTACCATCTCCTTTATATAGGAGGGGAGGGATTACAAAAATAGAAAGAGAACAAAATTCAAATCCTAGCATACCTTATTTGGAATCTAATTAACTCTAACTAATTAATCATATATCACAATTGATCTCATTATTTAAATAAAAAAATTACGACAGACTCGGTTGGACGGAAATAAATCTAACCCTATTAAATTAGACTCTGAATAACATGCAAAAAATTGAGCGTTATATATTCATTTCTCGTTGCATTAGATTTAAGATGCTTCGAAAAATTCATTTATTGATGAATTGCTTGATTTTTGACCACATGCGTGACAAATTGATCTCAATTTGATCCCATAATTGGTTAATCATTTTCCTCTCTTCCATGTTCCTTTTGTAATTCTTGGAAAAAAAGGGGTGTAAATGTAATTTGCATGCCCATTCGATATAGTAAAATCTCCCTTCCAGCTTTCCACCAATTATTACCTTTTTGTAAAGGGGTTTTTGGTGAGGGGCACCTTTGTAAATTTTCCAGAGATATTGGCATCTCTTCTCTTGGGATGCAAGTAGTCGAAAGAGGCATTCTTGCCTCCTGTTAGGGTTTGGGATGTCCGAACCCAAAGATGATGGCGACGAAGCTCTGAACGACGACCACCTCAGCTTCGACGTTGACGAAGGAAGTGTTGTTGTTGGGTTTCGATGGGGGGTGGTTCGATCATCGCGAGGAGGTGAGGTGTTGTTGGTGGTAGCCCTTGTTAACACGACGATGTCTCTCCTCGAGAAAAGAGCACTTGACAGTGGCGATGGGGATGGGTGACTGCTGTGCGGGGTTGGCAGCAATGGGTGAGGGACTTAGGCGGTTGTGGGGTGACACATTGGCGACGAGAGGGGCTGATAGAGTTGGTAGAGGTGTCAGCGGTGGCGGTTGTGCTGTTATGGGCATCAAAGGTGGTGGCAGGGCTGGTGTTGACATGGCGAATGGGAGATGCAACAGTGTTGGAGTTGTTGGAGGGGATGGGATGGCCGGAGGGTTGGGTGGGGCTGGTTTGCGGGAATGGGTGGTCGGGTTGTGGGATGGGGCTGGAGAAAGGGTTGTGGGGGAGGTGTTACGGCTGGTCTGAATGCCGGGAATGGTTGTAGCGTGGGTGGTGGTTCCGGGAATGGGGCCAATGGCAGTGACTGTAGCGTCGGGGAAGGTTAGAGAGGTTCGGGGGTCACCTGGACAACTACTTCGAGGACGGGCATCATCACCATGGCCCTTTTATCGTCCTCATGATTTGATGATCTGTATAGATGTTCACGTAGAAATAAATCCGTATAGATGCTTTGACCAATTGATGCAAATAGAGAATTTCAACGGTGGGAAAATATTTTTCTGATGGTGGAAAATATTTGGTGGAAGAAGTTGCAGGGAAGAGAAGAGAAAACTCATCGAATACGAGAGAATTGGGGAAGAAGCGTGGAGATCACGTGGGGGGAGAAGAGAGAGGGAGAGAAATATGAGATAAATCTCAAATTTTAATTAACTCCGGAATGAATTAAACATTAGACTATCATCCCCTTTATATAGGAGGGAGGGATTACAAAATAGAAAGAGAATAAAATTCAAATCCTAACATACCCTATTTGGACTCTAATTAACTCTAAATAATTACACAACAGAAAGAAGATTAAGTCTCTAATGAGGAATTTTTTCTAGGCGGATGGTAGACAACAAAAAGCTGGGCTGCATCTGGTGAGCTGGGACGACGTTACAAAAGGGCGTGCGGATGGGGGCCTTGGTGTCCGAAATGTTGAAATCATGAACAAACACTGCTCGCCAAGTGGGTGATTCAGGTTTGGGGATCCTCAACCTCATTGGTTGCCAGAATGCTGAGAACTGTGTATGGAGATAATGGGGAATTAATCGCCAATAGAAAGAGATTCGAGTCGCCGCTTTGGACCGAAATCCGCTCTGTACTGCCATCTATCTCTGCTGGGTTACGACCGATGGTCGGAGATGGTCAGATGTTCAGATTCTGGAGAGATGACTGGACGGGTGAAGGCACCCTTGGCAGGCGGTTCCCCAGGCTATTGGCTCTTGCGGCTTCAAAAGAGGCTAGTCTTGCTCAAGTGGCAGATGCGGGGTCTTGGGCCCCTTTATTCGTATCAGATCTTTCGGAGCAACACATGGAGGACCTCTTGAGGTTGATGGCTGAGACGCAGCCACTGACTCTTCAACCTCAGGATCGCTTTGAATGGGAAGGGGGAGGTTCTCGGTAAAAAAAGGCGTATATGGCTTTGAGGGGTTCGGGGATGGAGCAGGATCGTGACTTTGAGATGTATCAGGATATGAAGGTCATCTGGGCGGCCTGGGTCCCTCATAGGGTAAAGATTTTTCTGTGGTGTCTGAGAAGAAACCGGCTATGCGACAAAGCGAGGATGGATAGGTTATTTGGCATGGAGGACACGAGTTGTGACAAGTGTGGCACCTAGATGGAAGATGTAGATCATCTTTTCTTCGGGTGCGCATCATCTGCGCAGGTGTGGATGGAGTCGGGATTAGAGTGGGTCGACACTGCTGGTTTTGAGCCATTTTGGACGTCGATACACGCGGTTGGCGTGGGCTCGTCGGGCGATTGCTCCAAACCTTTTGCTGTGCTATGGGCCATTTGGTTGGGGCGAAATGATTTGGTTTTCGAAAATCATAGGTGCTACTTAGAGAATGTACTTTCTCACTATCGGGCGTCATGTAATTTCTGGGCTTCAATGTAACACTTTTTTTTATGAATGAAACCTCTTGGTGGTGACTCCCGCCTCGGGAGTACACCCGATCGTTATTAAAAAAACTCTAAATAATATATTGGCGATCACAATTGATCTCACTATTTAAATAAAAAATTACGATGGACTCGATTGAACAGAAATAACCCTAATTAAATTACACTCTAACTAACAGACAAAAAATTGAGCCCTAATTATTCGTTTCATGCTGCATCATCCTCAATCCAACTTCTTCCACCGTAAACAAAAATATTTTTCCATCGTTAAAATTCCCTATTTGCATCACTATGGATTAGGGTGGCGGGGGGTTTTGAGTCTTGAGGAGATTGACTAGGCTCTCTTTGCAAAGTGGATATCTCAAAGTTGGAGAGCTGGGAACAATCATGCTTTGTGGGTTGGTGAGAGGCATTTATGAGATCTCTTCGCAGTTATCGGCTTCTCTTCGCAGTATTCGAGCTCCTATGTCCTTTTGGAGGGATATTTGTGTGGTTTTGCATGAGATATTCTCTAGAATGCGCATGTATGATAGCTCTTCAGGTTTGGATGGACGTTGGTGTGGCCATGGAGCTCTATTTGTGTGTTTTCTAAGGCTCTTTGCCTTAGTTGTGAATTGTTGGCTGATGGGACTTGGTGCATCACTTTCTGTATGCCTTTTTGTATCAAGGACTTCAGGATTTTCTGAAGATGCGAATGAGATGGGTTCTATGGAGGGCCCATCAGGATCAAACTACTGGCGTTTTAAAGATGGTGACTTTTTGGTCAGGATTGAATACAATGCTCTGTTATATGCTATTTTTTGGCACTGGTGACTTACAACGAAATTGCAAGCTGATTTAGAGATCTAGAATTCTCATGAGTGAAAGTGTTCCTTTGGTTACTGAGGGTTTGTTGAATTATGATCAAGATCCAAAGGGCACATTTACTCATGATGCATACATGTTATGTCCTTTATATGGTGCAAGGCCAGAAGGTAGGGTGCATGATCTGTTCCTTGTGATCGGGCTAAAAAGTTTGGGCAGGAGGTTACGTTTGGGTTGCTTGATTATTTGAGTTTGGATTGTTTCTGAGTTTCCTTGGAGACTGCTTTGTCCGAGCCTGTGGGTGTGCAGACTAAGCCACTTGCATGTCCCTCAGCCCGCAAGTATGAAAAAGGGGTAGAAGGAACTAGACCTCTTTCAGAATGCCCTCTTGTCTGTCCTCTCCTCACTTTCGATACAAACCCAACGAGACCTCATTCACAGGACATCCTTATCACCAAGAAATCCCCTCATGAAAAGACTCAAAGGAAAAGGTGCAGTGGCTTTTTCCCCATATGAGGGAAGACTCAAAGGGGAGTCGTCGGGACCAGGGAAATAGTCAGGAAGCCCCTTGAGACCCACGAGAGGTTGGTTCGTCGATGTGTCATAAATATTAAATAATTCAGGGCATTTTATAAACTGGTTGAAAGGAGGGATCACAGAAGGGGTTATTTTTTGATAGGAGATTTTATATCAAAAATGTTGTTAACCATGCGAAGGCACTTATTGACTTTTGGTGTTGTAAGCTGCCTTGCTTTTCCTGTTAATATTATATATCTATATACACATATGTATGTATCTATTACTAGTGGGCACCAATCTGGGTACATGCCCTTTTCTTTCTACAAAATGGTAGACCAACACATCATATCTGCCTAGTGATCATTTGGCAACCATAAACATACGATACCTTTTAAACTATTTCCTTCAACCCATAGAGTGATTTTTTCAGCAAGCAAACACAACCTTCTTTTCCTTTTTTCAGAAAATCCTTCTAGCTATTAGATGTATATCTGCTGATCAAGCTCCCCATACAAAAAGGAAGTCTTTACATCAAGTTGCTCCAACTCTAGGTCATTGGCATCAATGAAAGCAAGAAATACACTGATGGAAGCATGTACCACAACATGTAAGAAAATGCCATTGTAATTAATACCTTTCACTTGGCTAAAACCTTGAAAACAAATCTGGCCTTATATCTTGCAGTGATGATTCCTGTTATGGCCTTAAACAAATGATTGCTCCTGATGTGCCTTCTTGCCTGTGAAAGATTATTTGCATCCGATAAATTTTATTTTTTTGGAGGATCCACAAGCGTCATTTTTGATTTTTCGGAAGAGACCATCTCTTTGTCCATGGCTGCAACCCACTCTTCTGGGTTTAGTGATGTCTTAGCTTTAGAATAGCTGTTGTATTCACAGTGTCACCAGTCTCCTCAGTTGTGTATGTGCAAATGCAAACTAACATATTGGAACGATTACTTGATCACTGTAAATTGCTTCCTTCTAGCAATGCGTTCACCATCTTTTTTTTTTTTTTTGCTGTAGATTCCTTTTCAGGTAGGGGCATGATGCTCATGTGGATTGTTGGGGCTCGAAATGTCCACATGAAGCTCACCTTCCTTGTATTTCCATTTGCATCTGCATTTGAAAAACTACTTGTAGAACCTTTCATGAAAGATAAAGTAGATTCATGTAATATAGTGTTCTTTTCTATATGACTCTAGATGAATCCATAGAACAAAATCTATATCCCTTGAAACCAGATGCATAACCAAGAAAAATGCATTTTATTGATCTAGCATCAAGATTTCCTTGACCTGCACGAGTATAAGCGGGACTCACAAAATCTCGCAAATGAGAATTTCTAGGACCCCAGGAAAAGTCCCACGAGATGTCAAGAAGCTAACAAGAATACACCATTCTGGAAAGGAACTGATTAAGCCTCCCCTCAATCATGAAAAGATCCTGAGAGAAACAAAGATTCAGTGCAACAAATCATATATGGCAGAAGCCCTCCACCCACGAATCTGAGAAAAGTTCATGCCCATGTCGGTCAAAACACCAGAAACACCCTGTTTTGCACATGAGAAAAGACATATTGAAAAGTTCCGGGATTCAACTCCGTTTTAACTCTAGAAATTTCGGTTTCAACGAAATATCTCCTGAGATCAATGATGCCCATTGACCTTCTATTTCCGTATACGTCGGAGCGACAACCATTACTGGAGGTTTTCCTTTATTCCACCTCAAATTACACATCCGGTAGCGCCTCATCCACTGGCTTAAACTGTATCCTTTCCACTGTGGTTTCCACATATCGGTTAATGATAAGGATCCACATGCCTTCAAGCGTGAAAGCCATTGCCAAATGAAGGAGCAGATTGGCCGGCATGTATAACAGCGATCACATGTGGTAGAGTTTTGGTTGCAGTCTGCTGGAGAGGAGTTCAACTAGGCCTCCTGTGTTCACAAGGATATTTGTCACAGTCTCAATATCACGGCACTGCAGAGGCAAACCCTTGTTGACTGTTCCTCAGTGCTGATGTCAGAGAGGATCCCATCGTTGATCCCTGGCCGACTCCATGCCGGTCAGGCACTGTCAAGAAAATGGGTCACCATGACCACAAACCTTCTCGCCGCCTCTAGCAGTTGTAATCTGATCATTACCGTTGACACACTAAACAGGGTCATGCTGCCCCCTTCGAAATTCTGCTCTTCATGTCTCCATAGGTGTTGCTTTAATATCTCTCCTATAAGCCAATTATCCATCTTCCGGCACAACCCCTCACCATAAGTAGTTTATTTTTGAAGCCAAGAAAGGGGGAGACACTCAATGGTGTTCACCCCAAGATTTTATTGAAAGAAGGAAAGCGAGAAGGAAGTACAAAAAAGACACGCTAAGATGTCCGGGAGCTTAATAAGCTCGCCACCTGTAATTTTACATTTTCCAAATAGAACCTCTGCCCCGAGAACAGTAGAGCGTTCCTGGCCAGCCATATAGTCCAAATCGTAGCCAGCGGCCGCAACAAGTCCTGCCTCGCACGCTGGCCATCAGCCACCAAACCGTCTCAAAATGATCCTACGTCCGAGATGTCGACCCATCCCAGGGACGGGTCATCCCAAAGGGGCGCCACCCCACGGCAAGAGAACGCATCCCCCATAGGAAGGCGCAGTCACGAACCAAGTCCGCCGAGAGGGAGGGCGGTGGCCTGGAGATCGCCAAGTACGCCTTGCGGACCATGAAATCCTTGTCGCGCCACACCCAATGATCACGCCCCGACGAGGGACCCGTCGCGTCCCTACAAGAACATCAAGCAAGCCCATGAATTCCTCCAGCCGCTGATACGAGAAGTTCGAGCGGAACAACGACATTCAGTTTCCATCGTTCCAGCACGCAACAACCCGTATATCTGGATCCTCCGCAAGGGCGAAGAGACAAGGGAAGCGAGAAGCAAGGTCTCCCCGATCAGTCCAATTATCTCTCCAAAAGGCAAAGCTCTCGCCATTCCCCAGCACCGGTCTGAAGAAGTCTCGGAAGCTGCGCGTGACCTTGAGGATACCTTTCCAGAATAGAGAGGGCCTCGTCGCCCCCCCGGCAAATCGAGCGGCGACACCGTGCTGCTAGTCGAGTAGATCTGCCGAATGAGCTTGGTGCAGAGGTCATCGCTGTCACCCCAAATCCTTGCCACCCACTTTAACATGAGTGCCTCGTTCAACGCGTCCAGACGGCGCACCCCGAGGCCGTCGTCACACTTCTGTAGAGTGATGTCCTCCCAACTGACAAGATGCATGTCACACCGCCCCTAACCGCTCTTGCACCAAAGAAATCTCCGCATGAGCCCTTTAAGTCTCTTCCTAATGCTGGCCGGAAGCAACCTCGTAGAGGAGTAGTAAACATGCATCGCGGACAGCACAACCTTCAGGAGCACCAGTCTGCCGCTCTTGGAGAGGAGCGTCGCCTTCCAACCCACCAGTCTCCCCTCAACCTTCTCCACCAAGGGCAGCCAGTCAGACTGCTTCGACTTCCCCGTGGAAAGCGTGAGCCCGAAGTAGTGAATCGGGAGACCAGCACGCGCCGTTCCCAACATAGTGCAACACAGCTCCACCTCCACGTCGCCGAGAGAAAAATGCACAAATTTTGATTTAGCCGTATTCTGCCGTAGCCCGGACATCTCGCTGAAAAGCTCGAGTATCGCTGCAATCCCTCTGGCATCCTCAGTCCCCCCCTCGATAAAGAAGATGTTGTCATTGGCGTACTGAAGAAGCAGGATCTGCAAATCCCCCTTTGAGAAGCCCCGCGTGAGACCCCCGCGCTGCACCCCGTCTACCATACACGCCAAAACATCTGCAGCAATGATAAAGAGCAGTGGGGCAAGGGGGCACCCCTGCCTCACTCCCCTCTGCAGCTGGAAAAACCCGCCCTCCGGGCGGCCATTCACGAGCACGACCATAGAAGACGTCGTTATACAATGCCTCATCCAAGTAATCCGGACGGATGGGAAGCCTCTCCTGTGTAGCCCGCCCAAAGGAAGCGCCAGTCTAAAGTGTCAAACGCCTTTGAGAAGTCCACCTTCCAAAGAAAAGATTTCGTTCCGCATCTTTTCCAATTCGCCACAATCTCAGCCGTCATAACTAAAGAATCAACAATTTGTCTCTCAGGGACGAAGGCCGACTGAAACTGGGAAATAATGTGTTCCAGCACCCTGCTAAGCCTGCTCGCAAAAACCTTGGCAACGATTAAATATAGTGCATTGGAGATAGCGATAGGCCTGTAGTCCTCAACTCTGGCTGTCCCATCAGACTTTGGGAGCAATACCACCAGAGCCTTGTTTACCCGCTCAAACCCCGCATTGCAACGACATCACTCCTGGATGACCTCAAGAACCTCTCTGCCTACCACATCCCAAAAGTCTCTGTAGAAAGAGACAGGGAAACCATTAGGGCCCGGCGTGCCATCAATGTTAAGATTCCATACCGCCGCCTTCAGCTCCTTCAGAGTTACGACCAAAGTCAAGCTGGACGCATGCGCGTCCGAAAGCCGCCTCACGCCCTCGCCTGACCAACGCCAGCGTCTGTCTGCCCTCCTCGCCGAGAACTCTCTAAAGTGGTTCGCAAGCATTGCCCAACTCTCTGTTGCCCTCCACCCGCACATCATCGACAACCAGAGCCCTGATCATATTCGGCCGCCGCCTCCCGCTAGCAATCATGTGGAAGAAGGCAGTGTCGCGTGACGGGAAGCCTCTTCTGTGCAGCGCCGCCCAAAGGAAGCGCCAGTCTAAAGTGTCAAACACCTTTGAGAAGTCCACCTTCCAAAGCAAGGATTTCGTTCCGCATCTTTTCCAATCCGCCACAATCTCAGTTGCTGTAACTAAAGAATCAACAATTTGTCTTTCGGGGACGAATGCCGACTGAAACGGGGAAATAATGTGTTCCAGCACTCTGCTAAGCCTGCTCGCAAAAACCTTGGCAACGATCAAATATAGTGCATTGGAGATAGCGATAGGCCTGTAGTCCTCAACCCTGGCTGCCCCATCGGACTTTGGGAGCAATACAACCAGAGCCTTGTTTACCCGCTCAAACCCCGCATTGCAACGACAGCACTCCTGGACGACCTCAAGAACCTCTCTGCCTACCACATCCCAAAAGTCTCTGTAGAAAGAGACAGGGAAACCATCAGGGTCCGGCGCGCCACCACTGTTAAGATTCCATACCGCCGCATTCAGCTCCTCCAGAGTCACGGCCAAAGTCAAGCTGGACGCATGCCCGTCCGAAAGTCGCCTCGCACCCTCGCCTGACCAACACCAGCGTCTGTTTGCTTTTAATATTTTTAAATGAAAATGAAAATGGATGGATGGTCAGCATATTGGATGCCATCCTTTTTTCCTAAAAATCAAAGTGAGGTCTTCTTCCCCACCTATGGTGGCCCGCACTTGAAATAGACCACGGGGTTCCTGCGCTCATATTCAAAATGGCCCCATGATCCTCAACTAAGGAGTGGATCACATGCAAATCCTGTGATGGATAGTGGTCTATTCTTTCCCGTCTTTCCCTTCACCTCTTGCAAAACCAGCAGATGCAGCTGTCTTGTTGTCTCCAGTCGACCTCTCTCTCTGCCTCACTCACACACTATCTCATCTCCTGCACACCTAAAGTTTTCTACATGGAAAAAACATACGTTCATCTAAATGACCTGAATTTTATTCACAATTCGATAAATAGGTAAAGTTTTTTGATTGAAAACCATCTGCATTTTCATTGATAGATGTTCATTTCATTTTTTTTCTTTGAAAGATGGGATGAACCTTCAATAGAGGCCAGTCCAAGACCTGCCCCTGAGATTTGAACCCTGGTCTCCCATGCAGTAGACTTCACCCACTACTAACAGACCAGTCACTCGGTTCTAGATGTCCATTTCTGATATGCCTTTTAGCTCCTGCTATATGCTTCAGGTATCATGAATTTGCATCACTCTTTTTATCCTCTTAATTGCTTTATTTTGATATACAGGTTCGGGTATTTTTCCCTGTCCCTGGCAGTGTTGCTGAACAAATTGATCTGCCTGATTCATTCTATAATCTATCTGCACAAGAACTGAAAAGGGAAGTAGAATCAAGGAAGAAAAAGATGGCTGAGTCGCAGCTTCTGATTCCCAAGTCATACAAGGAAAAACAGATGAAAGCTGCCAGGAAGAAGTACAAATCGACTGTCATCAGAATCCAGTTTCCTGATGGTGTTGTTATACAGGGTTTCTTTCTCCCGTGGGAGCTAACAAGTGCACTATACAAGGTAAGAATATTACCTGGCAGTGTATTCTAAAGTTCTCTTCAATTGCCTGTATTTTATTCTTTTTTAAAAGTGTTCCAGTCTCCTAGCATGCTAGTCATATATTTTTAGTTATGACACTGGCAATTAGGTTGAAACCATAGCCATGCCATCTTATCAGATACAGAGAAAATACCACATACTGACTGTTGAGAATTAAATGTTTGGTTAGTGGATCTTTTCCTGGAATTTGCTGACCACTTTGTACCAGTAGTCATTTTAGTTCAATTCACTTTTATGGGCAACACGTGTGAGCGAGTAGGCTTATATGACCATGTGTTTTTATGACCAAACGGACTATTAGGTTTGTGTGCACATCATATTGGAAGATAACTTTTCTCCAAACCACACATTTTATTCTCTACTGGGATTATGGTATTTTTTGAGGTGACACGATATGCAATAAGGCAAATTTAATCACTAATACTGCTCGATACAATTTTAGATGTGGATGTTCTAGATCTGACTTTTACTTCTACTACGACATAAAATGATGAATTAATTTGCTTCCTTCATTAATAATGACTGTTGTAGAGATATTAGTTATAATTTACTGCTTTCTTGTATTTTCTTTTCTTTATGTCAATCTTATGTAATTTGCTCAACATGTTTCTCCTCCATATAAGAGAACCCTAAGACCTCATGAATAAACGATTCTACGTTTTCTCTTAACATGGTATTAGAGCGATGGTCCTAAACCGGAATTCTAGTACTCCACCCGTACCCTAGCCCCCACCTGCCAGCCCTCCCCGTGCCTTCCCGCAACTCTGCGCGCCACCGCATGTCACCGGCATTGCCGCCCAGCGCCTTTGCATGCCTCCTGATGCCACTTCACGTCACCGTGCGCCACCGAGGGCCTTTGCCCAGTGCTTCTGTTGCTGCGGTTGGGCTGCTACATGTGACTCGGCCCTCCAGTGCCGTCGCTAGAGCTCCTACAGGTCCTACAGATACCACCCTAGCCCCTGTGGCTATTTTCTCTCTTCTCCGTTGTCGAACTGCAGTTTGAAACGATCTGATTTTGACCAGAAAAGGTGATTTTAGACCTATAAATCACATTTTCCGTCCCTAACACGGATCGAGGATTGACGAGGATGGTTGTATGAGTCTACACATGCAACCAATCTTCTATATGATCATGTAGACTCGTTCGGATCAGTCTACTTCCCCTGTCGAGTTCCGCTCCGAGCTTCTTCGTCATGTCAGAGAACAAGGGTGATGCATTCTCTTCGTTCGGTGCCTTCAATGGCTCGGCTCCCATCGTAAAGATAGATGGGACCAACTATGAGTTGTGGTCCATGCAGTCTTTGACCCTTGTGTAGTGCAATAACAAGGAGCACATTCTGACAAAGCCTGAGCCGACAGATAAGACTATGGACAATGCTTCGTGGAAGTAAGACGATGCATACATGCGTGTTTGATTCTCTAGAACTCTCACAACAGAGATCGCCAACGACATTGTGAAACGACCCACTGCCAAGGCGATGTGGGATATTTTGGCAGCCACGTATGTCCAAGCGAAGAACGAGGCCAAGATTCTTCAGCTACATTTGATATATACACGATAAAGTAGAATGGTTGTCCTCTACATACTTTTACTCTTCGCTTTGAGGCATGTTTGAGAAGCTTCACTGCATCATGCCCGTTATCACCTCCACGGAGCAACATATGGCATATAGGAACTCCACAATGGTTGGAGTTTACTTAGTAACCCTGGATCTAGAGTACACACACAACTTCTTACATGCACGATCATACCTCTCATGGAGGAGGTCTACAGTCACCTCAACATGCTTTTTATCCTACCAGCTGCCACCACAATACACATACCTCCTCAAGATGGCTACATCTCACAGCAGGGGATGTTTTCTGCAATCTAGAGGGCATGGGCTCTGTGGCAGAGGAGGTAGACGTCAACGTGGCCCTGGCACCTACTGTCATTGTCCATGTCACTCTGTGGACACATGTTATCATAAGCATGGATACCCCGCATCTGCTCGTGTGGCCGAGCAGATTGAGCCTTCAGACGGTTCGGCTTCCTAGACAGATTCATGCCTTGATGATTTTGTCTCCCGTCCGAGGGAGATAATGACTCATGTTTCCGGCACCACTACATGTTCCCCAGATCTTGCAGTTGCTGCTAAAGCCTCTTCGAGCTCCTCAAGTATAGCCTATGCTTTTACTAGTTGTAGCAGGTCATATATAACATGATGGATCATGGAGTCTGATGCTTCTCATCGTCTGTGTGAAGATAGAGTACATCTTAATTCTTACAGATCTATACCCTTTGGTAGATTGGTCGTCTCTGCGAACATGGTCTACTTACCCATCACAAGACAGGGGGAGGTGCATTTGACGCCATAGATGCGTCTGCAAAATGTTTTATATGCTCCTATTTTCAGATGAATTTGCTTTCTATTAGTCATATCATGAAGGATTTGCGTTGTCGTGCCTTTTTTTAACCCCTATTCTCTGTGTTTCAGGACACATACTCACGGGCAGGGCGATTGAATGTGGCTGTGAGCAGCAGGGGCTCTACATACTGGTCCAGTCTCCCAGTGTCGATGCCTCTCTGTTCCCACTGGATCAATCTCTCCTTACATGCGGCACATTCATTTTGGCCACCTTCCTTTGCAAAAGCTATGCCATGTCCTTTCACAGATCTCCACGTGCTCTTCCTTCCAGTGTGAGTCTTGCCAGCTCGGGAAGCATCGTTGCTTTTCTTTTCCTGGTCTTCGGAGTCGTAACTATAGTCATTTATTTGAGCTTTTTCATCTAGATATTTGGGGTCCAGTCGTGTTCGTGATCACCCTGGATACCGTTTTGTCTAGTTGTTGCAGATGATTATTCTAGGTTTTATTGGGTTTTTTATGAAAAACAAGTCCGAACAGAAGTTGAGTCTGTCATTGATTTTTTTATTAATGAATAAAGCACATTTTTCTGTTGATGTCAAGTTTATTCGCTTTGACAATGCCTTAGAGTAGCTATTTGAGTTCTTCAGGTCTATTGGCATCGTACACCAGACCTCGTGTGATTACAATTATCAGCAGAGTGGTCTTGCTGAATGCTAACATCGTCACTTACTTGACGTGACTAGGACACTTTTGATCCTTAGTCATGCTCACTCGTTCTGGGAGATGCAGTCCTCATTGCTTACTACTTGGTGAACCGCATGCCATCTTTTATCCTAGGAAAGAAGGTTCTTTTCTCGATTTATGTTTCTTAAGGACTTGTTCTTCCTTACACCCCGTGTATTTGGCTATATTGCCTTTCTTCACCATCTGGCGATTTGTCGTGACAAGCTCTCTCCTAGAGCTGTCAAGTATGTATTTGTAGGCTACTCTCGTACACAAAAGGGGTATTTCTATTTTGATCTGATTCGTCGGAATTACTATGTTAATGCAAATGTCACCTTCTTTGAGTCTATTATGTATTTCTCTCCTGCAGGTGACATGTTTACCCTGTCTGACTCTGGAGAGGAGGTATACATGCCTCCTCCTACGGCTGCACCACTTCAAGTATCTACACCACCTCACCTCCACCATCACTACTTCCAGTACCTACACATGCTCATGTGCCTGCCCACACACTACCACCTAGTACGTTGGCCCCATCTGTCCACATTTCTATGTTCGCAAGCCAAGCACAGTTCCCCATGCTCATGTGCCTTCCCCATCATCCAACACGCCTCATGTATGTAATGAGCACATTGTTTCTACTGATGGCACTAATGATTTATCCATGCAACAGGATTCTTTATAGCATGGTGAGCAGGTGCCCTCTCAGGAGGGTGGTTTACAGGGTGAGGAGGCATGTAATCTTGATGTTCTTATTGCTTTGCAGAAGTAGTGACGTACTTGTACTACCTATGCTCTTACAACCCATCTTTCCTTGGGCCGACTCTTAGAGGATTTTCGGAGGTTTGTTATGGCATTGTCAGCTATGGAGACAACACATACATATCAGGAGGTGATACAAGATAATCAATGGCAATTGCCATGGAGGAGGAGATGGCCGTGTTATAGTTACTGGGAACATGGAGCATTGTTACAACTCTTACAGTTGCATCCGTTGTTGGATGCAAGTGGGTGTTCATTGTGAAGCACTGCACAGATGGCAGCGTAGATCGTTACAAGGTAAGAGTTGTCTCGTGGGTTCACCCAAATATATGGGTAGACTATCATGATACTTTTTCTTTAGCGGCTCAATATGCTATACTTTGGGTCCTCTCTGTTGCCGTGACACGGGACTGACTCATATATCTGCTTGATGTGAAGAATGCCTTTCTCTATGATGACTTACGGGAGGAAGTCTACATGCAACAACCATCTGGGTTCGTTGCTGAGGGGGAGTGTCAGGAGGTTTGCAGATTTTATAAAGTTATTTATGGCCTTAAGCAGAGTCCAAGAGCATAGTTTCATGCATGGAAGGTCGTATCGATATCGATATCGTTTCGGTCCGCCTGGAAATGGATATATCGGGATATATCGACGATATATCGACGATATCGGTGGAAATGTCGAAAATGGTTCAAAAAAGTCATTTTTTTGTCATTTTTTTCAGAAATTAAGATCATCCAAGATATTAGAACAATAAATAACCTACAAATACACACTTATATCACACATATCGGTCATTTATAGACCATATATCGCACATATCGATCATCATATTGAACATATTGCCGTTAATGTTTATTCCTGACCTTTAGATATTGGAAATGGATTCCATTCATGTTCTTATAACATTAAACAACTTACATATATATACTTAGATGACACATATAGATCATTTGTGAAGACTATGATCCTTATATTGCACATATCGATCATATCGAATATATCGCTGGTACTGTTAATTGTTGACCTATATGTATATATATATTGAAAATGGAGTTCATCCAAGTTCTTAGATCACTAAATAGCTTACAAATATACTCTTAGATTACACATATCGATCAATCTATGAATCTTATATTGCATATATCAATTATTTTGAACATATTGATATTAATGTTTAATTCTTGACTTATAGATATCTTATTTTTGAAGAATCGACTTATAGATATTGGAAATCGATTTCATTCAAGTCTTACAACATGAAATAACTTGTAAACATACACCAAGTTGAAGAACCATTGTATGCACCCTCCTGTCGCACTATACCCTACCAGTACAGGGGTCTCGCTGCCCGGTCAGCGAGCCTGGGGGGGCTAGGGGGGCCCAGGTTGGCCCCCCTTGCGGTGGTGCGGGGGGCAGTGCCCCCGACCCGAAACAAAATATATTAAACCATTATGTGTTTTAATACTAGGTATAGCAGATATATGTGTTTTAATACTGGGTGTAGCTAGATACGTAGTTGAATCAATCTTGCATGAATAATAGCATTGATATATAGAGATATCGACGAAATATCGATGATATTGATCGATATCCTGTATTTTTTCTACTGAATCCAGCCATTTTTGACCGATATGAGCCGATATGGCGATATATCGCTGATATATCGGCGATATATCGTCGATATCCCTGTAAAAGGAGATACTGGGTAATATCGAAACCCCTACCCTCTCGAAGCTGATATATCGGCGATATATAGCCTATACAACCTTCCATGGTTTCGTGAGCTCTCAGATTTGATAGCGAAGCATGGGTTCGTGAGATCGGAACATATCACTCATTGTTTGTTCAGAGGTATCAGAGAGGTACAATCGCCATACTTGTTTATGTTGATGATATTATTATCATAGGGGATGATGTGTAGGGCATGCAAGCAGCTAAGGATTTTCTGGGTCAGCAGTACATGACCATGGACCTTGGCAGTCTACGTTACTTCCTTGGACTAGTGTTTACCAGGATCCAATGAGGTCTTCTGATGACCTAGAGGAAGTACGTTATAGGTATTCCTCTCTGAGACTAGCATGGTAGATTGTGGGTCTGTCTCTACTCCCATGGACCCGAGCTTGAAGCTTTATGATGCTGACATTGAGGAGGTAGACAAGAGAAGGTACACAGTGCTGGTTAAGAAGCTTATATACGTGACCATTACCAGACCAAATATGTCCTTTGAAGTGAGCAGGGTGAGTCAATTCCTAGAGCATAGGCAGACACATATGTATGCAGTCAATATAATTCTGAGGTGTCTAAAGACCTCACATAGCACTGGTCTTCTATTTAGCAGAGGCCCTTGCCGTTACAGCTTGTGCAGATGCAGATTATGCGTGATGCCCCAAGGAGAGGAAGTCTACCTCTGGCTTTGTAGTGTTCATAGGGAGCTCCTTGGTATCATGGAAAAGCAAGAAGTAGATGGTGGTCGCCATATCCAGTGTAGAGTCAGTACATAGCCATGGCATTGGGGAATATAGAGATGATGTGGGTCAGATCTGTTCTTACTAACTTAACTGTTGAGGTACCTCTTCCTATGCACCTCCAATATGACAACCAGGCTGCTCTCTTCATCATCAACAACCTAGCATTCCATGAGAGGGCCAATCATATTGAGGCAGACTGTCACTATACTCTAGATATAATTCAGAAGGGTTTCATCTCCACTACTCATGTCAGCTCAGGAGATGAGACAGATGTATTCATCAAGGCCCTAGCTAGAGGGCCATTCCAGAGATGTTGTTCCAAGCTGAGCATGATTAATATCTACGCTCCAGCTTGAGGGGGAGTGTCGAGATATCAGTTATCATTTATTGTTTTCTTGTATTTCCTTTTTTCGTGTCCATCTTATATAATTTACCCAACATGTTTGTTCTCTCTGTATAAGAGAACTCTATAGCCTCATGAATAAGCAATTCTATGTTTTCTCTCAACAATTGTTGCAGATTTTTTGTAATGGAAATTTAAAAAGGCATTCATTGCAATAAAGTAACAAACAATTTGACAACATTGAATGTAGAGGAGGTGTTATGTTAGGGAGTGAGGATGTGGGGCGAGAGGGAGTGGGATGACACGTTGGGCGAGTAGTGGGCATTGACCAAGATGACTCGGAGGTTAGAGGTTGAGAGGTGTGCGTCACACGAGAAGGGCGATGTGGTTGAGAGTACACGAGACCTGCATTGCTCGGGGAAGCAAGTGGGGTCGTGGGTGGAAACAAGCTACCGGAGAAGAAGGGAAATAAGAAAGAGAGGGCTACTGTTAATGGGTTTATTGCCTGACAAGGAGGGCTAGTTATCGAAGGAGTTGGATAACGACGAGGTGATGGTTGATGCACTGTTGGAGATGGTTGGGGCTTCGCCACTTGTGAAGGACCATGACCCATACGACTGGCAGACTCTGACATCTAGGTGGTGTCGTTCCCCCGTGGTATGGCAACAAACATGGTGTTATCATCGTGGGTTTCCAAGCCACCTTTCGAAGTCCTGTTGTGGCAAAGGCACTATGCTTTCATCGCAGCCTTCTAGGTCATTGACAAAACACCTACAGAGCTAGAGGGACATGAAAAAAAGAAGGTTGCTTATCATGTTTTTCCTTTCTCCATGTTGGAATTCTCAAAACTTCTGAAGTGGCTGTCTAGTCGTGGTGGAGCTGGGATAGGTCGATTGTTGGGGTGGTCACCAGAGAAAGTTCGATGGAGCAATTGAAGACATTCCAGGAACGGATACATTGATGAAAGCCGAGGATTCTCCAGTGATGTTGTATGGCTGAATGATGTGTTTTTGTGTCTCCATGGACTCTACTCCTGGTGCTTTAGAGGTGGTGGTTGGCACATGGTGGATGTGCTGAGTACTTGTGTCAGCATTGACTGGGATTCTTGGATGGTTCCATTAGAGCTGTGGTGCAGTGGAGGGAATGACTCTTTGGGATCCCTCTTCCTTGTTGTTAGAATCGGAAGCGGAAGCGTAACATGGAAAAAGATAAACAAAATATGGAACAACGGGATTTACGTGGAACCCTACTCCGTGAGGAGCGGGATGAAACCACGGGAGAAGCCCTCAAAGGGGCGTGTTATGCATTGCACTTTCTCAATGGATACAGGAGGTCTGGGGCTCCTTATATAGCCTCTCCAGAGCCTCCAAGTCCCACCACTGAACGATGTGGGACTAAATACTGGATGGGGTAAATGGATCTCCTCCAGGATCCATTTTCCCTGCTACAACACAATGGGCGCATACAACTTATACTCCAACACTCCCCCTCAAGCTGGAGCATGCAATGCTCAGCTTGGACAAACAGACAGAAACTCAACTCAACGCTACATGACACTACGGACAATATCAACCCAACGCGCACATTGCTGCTGTCGAGGACGTTGCTTCTCATGCCGTGCATGTGAGGAGGACGAACGGGCTGGAGTGTGAGTCAACTGAAGACTCGGAACCTGACCATCGAGTCTGAACTTGCGCCTGACGTCTCCTCGTCGGAGAACTGGGTCTCTCCCATCTGGTTCAGAGAATGGTGCACTGCTCTGGTGTACCTATGATACCACATGAAAACCCTTGCCCTCAATGGCATAGGGAATGGTCCTCTGCTCTGGAGTCCCTATGGCTCACATGAAAACTCTGGCCTACAAAACAAGAATAATGATGGGGACCTCGAACAAATGATGGCAACATATGCTTATCTGAAAATGACCGCAAACTCGTGCATGTCTAAAACTGGACTCGGAATCAATCGTCGAGTCTGAAACCGAACTGTAGAGTCTGATCATCTGGCTGGTCTGGAGACTGATATCTAGAATCTGGATCTATACCTGTGACTCTACATATATACTCCCCCTTTCTCCCATACTTGTCGGAAAAAACTTATCGACAAAGTTGGGAGAAGACAATGATAAATAGGGAGGAACAAAACATTCTCAAAAGTTTCTTGCGACTTTTCCCTCATTTTTTTGTAAATGGCCGCCAATTTTTTTTATCATAAGCCGTGCATTTTTTTAATGGCTTTTGCAATATTTTTTTAAACAAAATTGCGTACGGCTTTTTCTCGATGTACGCACCTTTTTTAAGCCATTGACATTTTTTCTTTTCGGCTCTTTTTTTATGCGTACGGCTTTTCAAATGTACGTGCCTCTTTTTTTTATTTTTTTGAAGTTGCAACCCTCCCCCTCTTTCTCTTCTTCTTCTTCTTCTTCTTCTTTTTTATTTTACATAAGGCCCAAATAGGACCCACTCACTCCCTCTCTTTCTTTTATATAACTCACGGCCCATTTGGGCAAAATAGACAGTTTTTTTTAACAATAACCACCGTGAACAGGGGCCCTCATCTTTTTCTTTTATCTAGGGTTCGTGGGAACCCTTTTAACCCATCTTCAAAACACCCGCTAGGGTTCCCCCGATGGGAACCCTGATTTGCGCCGCCGCCCTTGGGGAAGGAGCATATCGCCGCCGCCTCAGGGGATTCTCTTCACTTCGCGCATCGCCCTGGAGCACCGCTAGGAAGTAGCAGGAGATTGCGCTCCTGCGCGGTGGGGGGGCGCCCGAGGGTTGGGGAGGCAAGCATCGCCGCCCAACACCTGGATCGGGAAGGGCTGGAGGTGGTGCGCGCTCGAGGTTGGTGAGGCTGGAGGCGATCATCGGTGCTGCTGTATCGGGAAGGGCGCCACCTTGCGCCTGGGAGCATTGCCTTGTGGCGCCGCGGGGACTCGCGATTGTTCTGACCAGATCTTCTTTCGTGCCGCTTGAGCGTGACTGGGGGAAATTTGCGCGAGCGGCGCCGACTGGAGGACCCCCTTGACGGGTCTGGATCGTTGGATCAGCACGCTTGGGAATGATGGGCCCTAGGATTAGGGCTCGCATGGAGACACGAGTGCGCGATGAGGCCGCCTCTAGGGTTTGAAGTGTTGCCGCAGGTGTGGATGTGCGCCGCCTAGAAGTTTGCGGCTTTGCAGGAGATGGCCTGGGACTCTTGCATCATCAGCAAATCTATGAACAAACTCTAGGGATTTGAAACCTAGAACTGGATTGAACTAGAACGGAACGGATTTGCTCAAATCAAATCTCGAATAAAATATAAACATGAATGATCTTAAAAATCCGAGAATCAAACCCGCTCTGATACCATGTTAGAATCGGAAGCGGAAGCGTAACATGGAAAAAGATAAACAAAATATGGAACAACGGGATTTACGTGGAACCCTACTCCGTGAGGAGCGGGATGAAACCACGGGAGAAGCCCTCAAAGGGGCGTGTTATGCATTGCACTTTCTCAATGGATACAGGAGGTCTGGGGCTCCTTATATAGCCTCTCCAGAGCCTCCAAGTCTCACCACTGAACGATGTGGGACTAAATACTGGATGGGGTAAATGGATCTCCTCCAGGATCCATTTACCCTGCTACAACACAATGGGCGCATACAACTTATACTCCAACACTTGTCATAGCCTGGAAATGTTGAGGCCCGTACTTTTACCGTTGGGGGTTGTTTTGGAAGCCTTGAGTTCCGGGTTGAAGACTGGTGAGGGGTTGGGGGTTCTGTTGCTTTTCGAGAGCTCTGTTGCGATTTCTCTTCAATGTCTGTAGGTCAAGATTGGCTAGAGTTCATTATCAGTGAGGTTAGAGGTTGTTACCAGCAATGAGGATGGTGGGTTGGCGCATGTATCGTCAGAGAGGGAGACGATGGTTCCAGAATTCAAGGTGGGAGTCGTTGAGAAAATTACGGAAGTTGTTGGGTCGAGGCTGTTATGGCGGTGGAAGTGGGATTTGACCCAACTTTCCACAAAAGCTTTGGTGCAGTCGTGATGATGTGATCCTCAGTTGTGCGTCCATCTCGGGAGGATCAAGCTGTGATGTGACATTTCGGGCGCCTACTATTTCAGGTGTCACTTATATACATGGGAGTGATATTCCAGTTGCTGATGTGAGTTCTTTAGGTGCGATCATGGTCAAATCGATTTGTTTGAACCCGATCGAGCTTGTGATTTTAGACGAGAAGGAGGCTATATATGCTGCTTTAGAACCTAGATGTTCGGGGAGGGGTCCTCGTATGGTGTTGCTTCTTCAATCGTTGTAGGAAAGATCTTCCCATATGATGGGTTGATCGCCCCTAGGAGGTTCGTCTCCCTTGTGGATGGTCGTGCCACCTCCCATCATTTGAAGGAACAAACGATCTCTCAACAAGCAATTAAGAGATGCATATCCGATGATATGATTTAGGAGGACATGAGGAATCCAGGTGTAGAGATCACCATGAACTATCAGAGGAAGGTATGGTGGTGAACTTGTGTGATTCGGGGCTTAAGTTATCGGGTAGCATTGTGGCTGCTGTTGATCTACTCACACGTGCCAATGATGCGGTTGTGGTTGTGGCATATGAGAGGCAAGCGGATGCTTCGGTTCTTGTTGTGATGGTAGCGACTTTTGTAGGTATTCAGGTGGTGGAGGTTGCCCCGTTGGTTCCCCAATGAGATTCATTTCGTGGAATGTGCATATGCTGGGCCAAGCAGAGAAAAAGGTTAGTGGGTGGTACTTTGCTCGCTTCATGGCATGCTAATGTTCCTTGCATGCATGAGACAAAGGTCAATTCGTGGGACCTTTTGAAGTGGCGGTTTGTTTTGGGACCAAGAGTTTGAGTTTCCTGCAGTTTCGATGAGTGGTAGCACTAAAGGGATTGATGTGGTATTAATGGTGATATTTTTGAGATAATAGAAGAGTTGGTTTTGGTTCACTATGTTTCTATGATGTTGGCATCTAGGAGCGGCAACATTTGGCTGGTGGTTTCATATGTGTATGACATCTCTGGCATTTCTGCAAATATGGAGCTTTTGGGCGGAGCTTACGGAGGTATGCGTGAGATTCTTGGAAGTGCCATGGGTGATGACATGAGATTTTAATTGCACGTTGTACTCTAATGATAGATTTGGAGGTAGGGGGGCTAAGGACCTGGGATCTAGGGTTTTTGCTGATGTTTTTTTATTCAAAAGAGGAGGAAACATGCTTAGGTGCATGCCCCACGTATATTAATTATT
Source organism: Ottelia alismoides (assembly GCA_037367405.1). Taxonomy (NCBI): domain Eukaryota; kingdom Viridiplantae; phylum Streptophyta; class Magnoliopsida; order Alismatales; family Hydrocharitaceae; genus Ottelia; species Ottelia alismoides. The sequence continues at coordinate 175,475 of JAZKJV010007985.1, read as the reverse complement.
GGAAAGATACAAAGGTTACCTCATGATGACCAATAAGCAAGGAAATTCTTGGCTTGGATGCTTATATTATCAAAATAAAAACGATCAGAAAAACAAGTAACTCCATTGCAAAATAGCCAAGTGCCCAAACAGTAGCAATCGGCAGCAACAACTCCGAGGAAGCATGCAATCTAGCACTGTAGACGGAGTCCTAGAAATATACAAGGTCTTTGCAATCTGCTCTATCAATCTCAAGGTCTTGCCATACTCTTTGCGACTTTCCACATTCAAAGAACATGTGATCAGTGGTCTCTATTGCATCATCATAAAGAGGGCAACAATCAATCAAGCCCCCGCACAATCTTGCCCAATGTTGAGATATTAGTTATCTTTTATTACTTTTATGTATTCTCTTTTCTTTCTGTCTACATTATGTAATTTTCCCAACATGTTTCTCCTCTATATAAGAGAGCCATAGGGCCTCCTGAATGTAACTCTATATTTTCTCTCCACATGGTATCCGAACGACGGCCTAGACCGAAGTTTTGTGTCTCGTGCCCTAACCCCACCTGTCGCCCCATCTTCATCGCCTCGTGCATCGTCGGGGAGCTTCCCCGAGTTGTGTGTCGCCATTGCCTCCTCTTTAGGTTGTTGCGTAGCCACCATCTCTCCAAGGTTGATTGCGCCACCACCCAACCATCCTGGGGCCACCACTGTCATCACATGCCCTTGTTGGGCCACCATACGCTATTGCAGGGCCATCTTAGGGCCCTGCGCACCATCACCCAACCATATCAAGTCTTCCACCACCATCGCAGGCCCTTGCTGGTCATCTAGCACCGTCGTAGGGCCATCATAAGCCCTTTATCGGTGCTGCCCAACCCACCTTTGGGCAACTGTGCCTCCTCCAGCCCCCTAGGGTGCGTCTTAGTTATCGATAGGTTCTCGAGGGTCGTTCTTATCCGCTCTGGCGTCACCTAGATTTGCTGTACAGTCTGATTTGACTTGATGAGGTTATTTCAGACCTATAAATCACCTTTTCCAACCCTAGCGTGGATCAAGGATTGACAAGGATGGTTGTATAGTACACACAGAACCAATCCTCTATATGATCTTGTAGACTCGCTCGGATCAGTCTACTATGCTAGTAGAGTTTCGTTTCGGCCGCCTTTTCATCATGTTAGAATCTAAGGGTGGCATCTTCTTTTTTTTCTGGTGCCTTCAAGGGTTTGGCTCCTATCGTGAAGATGGATGTAACCAACTATGAGTTGTGCTCCATGTAGTTCTTGACCCTTATGCAGTGTAATAACAAGGAGCACATTCTGACATAACCAGAACCGACCGATAAGACTGGGGAGAATGCTTCGTGGAAGCAAGATGGCACGTATGTGCGTGTTTGGTTCTCTGCGACTCATTACAGAGATCGCCAATGGCATTGTGAACCAACCCACCATCAAGACGATGTAGGATATCCCGACAGCCGTGTATGCCCTAGCAAAGAATGAGGTCAAGATTCTTTAGCTACAATTCGATATCTAGAAGACCAAGCAGAATGGTTGTCCTTTGCGTACATTATACTCTTTGCTTTGTGGCATGTTCGAGAAGCTTCACAGCTTCATGCCCGTTACCACATCTCTTGGGCATCAGATGGCATATAAGAACTCCATGATGGTTGGAGTTTTCTTAGCAATTTTGGATCTTGAGTACGATGCAATATGCACACAGCTTCTTATCAGGTGGTACCATACCTCCCATGGAGGAAGCCTACAGTTGTCTCAGTAGACTACTTGTCCCACCGCCTACCACCACACAGACCTCCTCATCGATGTCTACATCTCGTGACATGTGGGATTCTACTCAGTTCAGAGGGCACGGTCCCCGTGGTAGAGGTGGTGGACGTTAGCGTAGTCCTTGCATCTATTGTCATCGCCCAGGTCATTTTGAGGATACATGCTATCAGAAGCATGGATACCCGGCATCTGCTCGTGTGGTCGAGCAGATCGAGCCTCTTGATAGTTCGGCTCATACAGATTCACGTCTTGATGGTGGAAAGAATAGAATTGCTTGCATCCATAGATACCCTAAAGCTCTTTTATATAGAAGAAAAGCCCTGGGTAAATTACACAAGAGGTATGCGAAAGAAATAGAAATAAGAAACAGATATGAGATACAACTATCTCCACACTCCCCTCAAGCCGGAGCGTATATGTCAATCATGCTCAGCTTGGAACATCTCTGTAAAGGACCTCTAGCAAGATCTTTGGTGAATATATCGACAACCCGATCCCCAGTAGCAACATGGGAGGTGTATATGAGCCCCTTATGGATCATGTCTCTGGTATAGTGGCAATCTACCTCAATATGCTTGGTCCGTTCATGGAATGCATGATTATTATCAATAAAAAGGGCTGCTTGATTATCACATAGAAGCTGCATTGGAAGAGGCACCTCAACTGCAATGTCAGTCAAGACCGATCTAACCTACATCATCTCCCCCCCTGAGCCATGGCTCTGTATTCAGACTCTGCACTGGATGTAGCAACCAATGTCTGTTTCTTGCTTTTCCATGACACAAATGAGCTCCCAACAAAAATAGCAAAACCAGATGTAGACTTCATGTCTCTAAGGCATCCTACATAGTCTGCATCTGCACAAGCTATCACCTCGAGATTTACCTCTGCTGAATATAAAGGCCAATACCTGATGAATTCTTCAAATATCTTAGAATCATATAGATATCATCCATATGTACCTTCCTGGGCTGCTCCATGAACTGGCTCACCTTGCTCACAACAAAGTATATGGTGATAGTAGCATAGAGGAGCTTAGCAACCAGCTTTCTATATCTCATCTTATCTACCTCCTCAATGTCATCATCATATAATCTCATGCTTGGATCCATATGGGTGGTAGCGGGCTTGCACCCTGTCATACCTATCTCAAGTATAAGGTCAGTCATAAGCTTCCTCTGGGTCATCACAAGACCCCACCGGTTCCTAGCAAACTCTATTACGAGGAAGTAATAAAGACTGCCAAGGTCCTTAGTCACAAACTGTTGACCAAGGAACTCCTTTGCTGCATGAATACCCTGCTCATCATTGCTCGTGGCAATAATATCATCAACATTAATCAAAATGGCAATTGTATCTCTCTGTGTCCTCTGAACAAAGAGTGAATGATCCGCAGTAGACAACACAGAATCCTGGTGCTCTATCAACTCTGGGAGCTTCTGGTACCAAGCTCTCGGATTCTGCTTCAGGCCGTAAATTGCCTTGTGGAGTCTGCACACCTTCTGAGACTCCCCCTCAGCAGCAAAACCCGGTGGCTGCTGTATGTATACCTCATCCTATAGATCATATAGAAATGCATTCTTCACATCAAGTTGGTAAAGAGGGCAGTCCCGAGTCACAACAACCGATAGAAGAATGCGCAATGTCGAATGTCTATCCACTGGTGAGAAGATATCCTGGTAGTCCACCCCATATGTCTAGGTGAACCCTTGCGCTATTAGCCGTGCCTTGTAGCGATCCACACTACCATTTGCTCGATGCTTCATCGTAAAGATCCATTTGCACCTCACAACGAAGGCACTTGGAGGAGCAGAAACAATGTTCCTGGTCCACGAGACTGCAAAGCTATCATCTCCTCTTCCATGGCAAGGCGCCAGCTACTGCCCTGTACTGCCTCCTGGTATGTTCGTGGGATAGTAACAACAGAGAATCCCACTACAAACCTCCTGTACTCGTCTGTAAGATGATCCAAGGAAACATGAGCATCCAAATGATAAGTGGCACATGTACGACATGGCTTCCTCAAGGCAATAGGCACATCAAGATCATCAGTCTCTCTGTTCGTTGGAATCATCATCTCTTGTACAATGCCATGTGGTACATGCATGTCACTAGTGCCATCGGTAAAAACAATGTGTTTAGTACATACCTAAGGTGTGCTAGATGATGGGGAAGGCACATGAGCAGAGAGACGAGTTAAGGGTCTGCAAATATAAAACCGAATAAAAATTGTGGCAGAGTAGACGGTGGTGGAGGTGGTGGAGAGGTAGTGGCAACGGAGGTGACTGTGACTCGACCTGATGCTGTGATGGTGGAGGTAACGGAGGTAGTGGAACAAAAACATCTTCACCAGAGTCAGAGTTATACAACTTGTCGCTTGTAAGAGAGAAATACATAATAGACTAAAAAAATGTGACATCAACACTCACATAATACTTTCTCCTTACAGGATCAAAAGATCTATACCCTTTTTGGGTATGAGAATAGCCCATCTCTTGGAGAAAGCTTGTCACGACCAGGAGTAAAATTGTGGACAAATGCCACAGAACTAAAGACCCTGGGAGTAAGGGAGAAAAGGTCTTTCTGGGAAAACGCATTTGAGAAAGGAACCTTTTCTCCAAGGACGGTGGAAGGCATGTTGTTCACTAAATAAGATGCAATGAGGACCGCATCGCCCCAGAACGAATGGGGAGCTCAACTCTGAATCAAACGAGTCCTCGTAACATCAAGAAGATGGCGGTGTTTGCGTTTAGCAACACCATTTTGCTGCGCTGTGTACGTACAAGAAGTCTGGTGAACAATACCAAGAAATCTGAGAAATATGAATAACTGTAAAGTGGAGAATTCCAAGGCATTGTCAGTGAGAATAAACTTCACATGGGCAGAAAATATTTTTTATTTCAATCAGAAAGGATTTAGTGATAGAATCAGCTTCAGATTTATTCTTTAACAAGAACACCCAAAAAAGTATAGAAAAATCATTCACAACGACAAGATAGAATCGATGCCTCTTATGATCGGGAAAACGACTAGGACCCCAAATAACAAAATGAAATAACTCAAATGACTAACTACTATGATGACTCTGGCTACTCGGAAAAGAGGAATGATGATGCTTCTCAAGCTGGCATGCCTCACACTCCAAGGTAGTACGAGTAGAGATCTATGGAAGGACATGACATAGCTTCTGCAGAGGAAGATGTCCAAATCAAAAGTGTCACATGAATGGAGAGACTGATCCAGCAGGAATGGTAGCGGTACCAACAAAAAGGAGTGTTCAGTCTGTAAAGCCCTCTCTGCTCACGGCCACATCCAATCAACCTGCCCATGAGTATGTCCTGAAACACAAGAGTAGATGTGTCAAATATGGCACGACAATTGTAATCTGACTAATAGACAAAAGATTCATATGAAATGCTGGAGCCATTTTAACTTTTTAACCATCCACCGTCTCCAATGTGGTTATTACCAAGTGCTTCATCCACACTGTCAAATTGGTGAATTTTACGAGATCTGCTGAAAGTGCAGTAGTTGCCACAGCATTACATCTGCAGGCTCAACCAATGCTGTATAATTCATATTTACAAAGTGTAAAATGTACTTCGGTGGTCCTTTATCCCCATATGGTCCTCAGTACTTCTCTCTCTATCTCTCTTCAATTAAAATATTTATTGCTTTTTTGTCATCATTTCATCCCATTTGAGAGGTAAAATCGTTGTTAGACCAAAGCAATCAATGTAGATCTCTCGGTGGACCGCAAGAGGATTTTTTTAACAAGTTTCTCTGTCAGAGAGAACGTTTCCTCAACTTTGTTTATATTTATTCAAATAGAAAGATAAAGATTATCTTTGTTAAATTTGATGGAAATTTAATCAGGAAAAGCCTCCATGTGTATCGAAATCCGCATATTTTTGATAAACTGAATTACCGAAGAAATTACCCGGTTCTTTCATGTATATTTTTCATCTTGCAACTCTCTGTTTCAGTCGAAAGATTAGCATTTTTTAATTGACCTCACTGAACTAAATCCAGTTATTTATATCGACCGAAATCCGGTTATTTCAACAAACTAAAATGTCTATCGAGTTGCCTGAAGTAGTGATTATTTGGATTTTGCCTGTGTATTTTTTGTCATGCAATTCTGTTTCAGTGTAAACGTTCAGCGTTTTCGAACATATGATTGACACATGATGAACTAAATCCTGCTTCGCTTACAACCTTACTTTCGATGTTCGAATACAGTTTGTGTGCTCCGCATTGAAAGAACCGGCACTAGAATTCGATCTCCTCATACCAGCTCTGCACAAGCCTCGTGTGATCCCTCATTCCTCGAGACCAGGAGTAAAGGCTCCAACACTTGAAGAGGAAGAGCTGGTCCCTTCTGCTCTTGTGAAGTTCAAGCCCAAGGAGACGGACTCTCTACCATTCACCGGTCTCCGCAACGAGCTTCTTGAAGTCAGCGAACCGCTGACTTCTGCAGCTTCAGCCGCCGACGGATAGCCTTAAAGCCGATACTCTACCACAATCTGTAATGTATATTACGCAGGAAGTATTTCTTACCATATAAATGATATGGAATCACATTCTGATTGTATGGTTTGTTAGGCATAATTTCGTAGAGTACGAGCTGCGATGTATATGTAATTGATTTTACGTATCGGTTTCTATGCATGTTGCGGGAGGTGTGTAGATATATAGGAATCATTAAAGAATGCAAACCCTAATTGGGAATTTGTTGCTGAAAGCATTGAAGTTGTCATGATCTCTGTTTGTTCACTGAATGCTTTAGAGTAAAAGTTACAGTAAAAATGTACTTCTTTTACGTATCGATGATTTCTGTTCATGTTGCGGGAGGCATATAGATCGATAGGATGTCACCGGAGAATGCAAACCCTAATCTGAATTCGAAGTTGCAATTATGTCTGAAGGTTTTTAGGCACGCAGATCAGATCTGAACCCTGATGAACTGAATGCCATTGAGGTACACCATTAGGATAACTCCTATTTGAAATCGGGGCATCTTGAACCTGAAGGACCGGCGATAACTGTCCGTCTACTCTCTAATTCAACTGATCAATATGGATCATTAAATATTCTATATATGTATTCACACATTGAAATTAACTTACCTGTTGGAACTGGTACCGGTTCCATGAACACCCTTATTTGGACGTTTGCATGGGTATACATGCAATTGCGAACATTCTACAAACACTTAATTCAAGCATTAAAGTTTGTGGGCATACCTGTAAAGTCCCTATTTCTTATTATTATGTAAGTAATTCGTCTCTTCTTCCTGCGATCGGGATAAATCCGATCTAATCTGATCCAAGTCCATAGCGGAGCATCTTGGGATGACCACATGTCAGGAATTGGATTACCCTTTTCCCAAAGAGGAAATCTCAATTATAGATTTGGGGTCCCATCATGTGTTTAGGTGATGGAAAGGGATGTGTACTACAAAGAGATGAAAAACGTGATCCAGAGACATGCCTTTGAATTTTCCTTTGGGAAAAGTTTGTAGATCTATATCTTATCAGCCTCGTGATTTTGATCTGTCTCTTTATGTTTGAATGGTCAAGATCACCCAATTAGGATAACCACATTTAAGCCCATCACGTCTACGGTAATTAATGCAACTTATGTCCGCGGGTTATGCGATAATCGACATTCATTTTTACTGATATGATAGCGTATTTTTCATATCTATCAATATCATGATTTGAAATTGCTCTCCACTTCAACTATCTCGGTGAATGATCGAACCCAAGTATTTACGAGCGTCTTTAGGCGGGATGAAACATGCCCTTGCTCAATCCTTTTTAATTTTTTTAATGACGACCATGACGGCAATGATGATGGAGGTTGGCACCATTGCGCTTAAAATCTTGTCCTCACTGTAACGTCCCGGGAGTGGTGGGGATTACTACTTGACAACTGAGGCTTAAGCATTTTGGGTGGTTGTCAACGGGTCCATCTGGACTCATACCCAACAAGTTGTCATGTCCAGTTTTCCTCGATAACGGACCGGGGACCTATGCCCGGGACGTTACAAATGGTATCAAAGCCAATTTTCCTCTGATAGTGGAAAGGGCAACCCGAGTGGTGGAGCCACCCCTACAAAGAGATAGGAGGAAATGGCTACCCGGAGCGTGCAGCCGCCACTGTTACTGGGAATAAGTGATGGGCCATGTCGCAATGAGGACGTTGCGAATATAAGTGGGGGAGGTTGTAACACCCCAACCCCAAACATAGTGCCATACCTAAAACTCAGGAAGTGTGGGTGTGGTTTATAAGTGGTGGGGATTACTACTTGACAACTTGGGCTTAAGCATTTTGGGTGGTTGTCAACGGGTCCATCTGGGCTCGTACCCAACAAGTTGTCAGGGCCAATTTTCCTCGATAACGGACCGAGGACCTTAGCCCGGGACGTTACAATCACACTGCAACTCATGTAATCTTTGTAACTATACTCTATGTATCACATGCATATGTCGAAGAGATGTGGTGTAAGAGTCAGTAAGATTCCAGAAGTTGCAGCTTAATTACAATGGTTCTTTGAGCATATTTTTTTCCCAGCAATCATACATGCATACAGAAAAATGATAGGGGCATAAATGTAATAGAATATTTTGCAGGGGTACAAATGCAATAAGCCCTTGTATATGTACATGTATAGGCATGCCCATAACAATGACTAGTCCTCGTCTTTTCCTTTGTTGTTTTTTTAATATGTGTACACATCATCAGGGTCTCATGGTAAATTTTACTCTTTTCAGGTGGTGTACAAATCAATTCCTTCGTGATTTATCATTGCATAACATTGATATTATCTTAAAGGACAGCTGTTTGTGTGTGTTTGTTAACCTTTGTTGGCCATCAATATCTATAACATCTATTAAGCAGGGGGTGTCCACCGACCATCATTAATTTTCTGCCCGCGCATTCCATTTTTACCCCCAATGTGTCTATCGATACTACCGCTTTTGCCCTTTGCTTTGGTAGGAATCCCACAATCCGCCGTTGATGTCACCCTCTGCCTACTGTCTGAAACCCTCCCCTCCGACATTTCAACTACTCCGTCGCACGAAAATTCCATTGATGTCCCTCATACTACTCCTGTCGTCGCCTCCCTCTGCCACGTTCCCTACCGCTCCTTGTCTCTCCGTCGTCGCGACATCACTTAGCCCTAAGGGCCCCCATCAAACCCAGTGCCTCCATCGATGCACCTTCCCGCTCCCGCCGCCTACTCAACCTGCCCCCTCCGTTGCGCTTTGCCTCGACCATCTCAGTGCCAGGTCCCTCTCTCGCCATCATCGATGTCACCGACTCCGGTAGAGAAAACTCTTTTTATGTTTTTCTCCTATCGCGACTTTCGCTACCGCTCCGTCTGCACGCCGGCCAACTAGCATCCTGTCTGCCCATCCGTTGCCTCCAACAGCCTCTATCGATGTCGATGTCAACCCTCTACCTCCAAGGTAAGAAAACATTCACTGTTGAACCCCAAGATCGTCGACAACAACAAGAGGAGGCTGGATGCCACTTCCATCTCTGTGTCTGATGTAGCATCTGGAAAATCCCAAATCACTGCCCAAGTCAGTCCCTGATTAATCTCCATTTGTAAGAACTGAGATACTAAATATCATTGGGAAAATAAAAATGTTTTCATTAGTAAAGTTGACAGAAATCTGCTTTTTAGGAATTTTCAATTGCACGCATAGGGATGGACAGCATTTTGTAGTCTGAATTTATCAGGTTATGGCCGCACATGGCATAATCTAGATACTGAAATGTCAAATACTTTCTGTGCTAAGTACACTACAGACAAAATGCATGTGTAGTAACTACGTTATTAGTTCACTGCCTTCACACCATGGACAAGTGATGTTAGATGTTTATATGCTCATGACAAAGGGAGAAATCCATGTTTTCAATGGCTTTCATGAAGAAATCCATATTTTCAATGGGAAGCCAATTGCCAAATAATAAAAATAAAATTTGATTGTAGAAATGTCATCAATATGAATCTATACTAAAATTTGTCCAAACTTAGTGTCGAGAATCAGATTTTACAAAAGTTGGAAGTAGAAGTTAAGTATTACTCTCGTGACTTATAGATTTTAACTTTTCTTTGGTACCCATGGTATCGAGATGATCCTCTTATAGAACATCTTTCACCTCCTGCACCACATCTTGGAGGTTAACTGGCTTGACATGATTAGAACACTTTCATCTTCTGCACCATAGCTTGAAGGTCAATTGGCTTAATCCGTGAAAGCCCACTTCCTCTTTTATAACTTGCTACTTTTCAGAACAATCAGGTGATTGAATATCAATAAAGCCAATTGTGGTCAAAAGCTTTTGGAGAAAACTACGACCAATAGGTGCTAATTGCATAATGCTATTATGATATCTTCTCCTGAAAACTCTAGAACAAGGAATTCTCACTCACAGAAGGAATGCTTGGATCTTTGAAATTGTTCTACTTGATTCCATATGCTTTCAGGTATTACAGTGTGGAAAAACAAAGCATGATGGTAATACTATGTATGTAGAAACACGACTATTATATATGTATAATGTCATATTGCATATTGCAATATTATACTTATAATATGTACATTATATTATATGATAGCTTTTAACATATTATACAATATATTATACAGTAGATTATACTCTATAATATATATACACAATATCATATACATGAATGTATAATTTCCACGTACTATAGTATTATCTAAATATTATCCATAATTATACTACATGTTGGTCACTCACGGGAGTGTTGAAGCGGTCCTCGACCTCATCGTCGTGATGGTTCTCTTCCATTTTTGATGAGTTTCCCTTTATTCGGATCTTCTCCTTTTCGCATCTATCTCATGATCATTTCAATGTGATTAGAGGGGAAAATGAACAATATTGGTTCGAGCTTTTGTTGCTTCCATTATGATGTTGATTATTGAGTCATTTATGTAAGCTCGATAAAAGTGAGGAGTACTTAATTATGGCCAGTGAAAGTGGTTTCTAGGAAAAAAAAAGCAAGGAAAAATCATACCACTAAAGTTGTACAGAATGGGTGAAGATGCGAACTCTTTACTAATGTAGTTAGCTTGGATAGTATTTATGCAATGGTTTTGACCCATTTGCCATGTTTAGCTGGATAGATTGCAGTATGTTCGGGAGAAGTGGACTCTGTGTAGTCTAATATGAATACATTGGCAATCAGAATCTGAACTTATGTATGGCTTAAAAACTAAAATGCCTACATCATCAGAATATAGAACTGCTATCTAATCAAGCACATATAGTTTGAATCGTGATCAAGTAGTTAATTCCACAATATACATTTTGTTGCGTGTATGAATTAACAACCGATCACATGGAACACAAGACCGTACAAGGTCTGCAATGACCATATTTTGCAGCATGGGAGACATCTGCATTGTGCAAATTGCAAAAGTGGGGCAGTTTTTTAAAGACAACACATCAGAAACATGAGAAGAAGAGAGACATACATGCAACAAATGCAATAGTTCATGGGGTGGGGGGAGGGATATGTAAGTTGACTTTTTATTTTTTTTTCCTTTACTCTTTTTGTTCTTGAATATATTATATTTTTCAGATATGTTGTCGAAATCAGCTTACCCAACATAGCTGATTTATTGTTCTTTCTTGATGCATACGTGACCCGTGCCTATTTCCCAAGATGAAATTTTCATATCTTAAATGGTATATATGTATTCAATCGAATGAGAATAGGTTCAGTTAAATATATTCATATTTCCCGTATTTTTTATATTGGTTGCAAACATAATATGCAGATAATGTTATGAGTTTTTATTTGTTTGCACGTGTGGATATGGATAAAGAGATGTGTATGATTATATAATTTTCTTACAAACAAAAAATAATTATAGTAATTAATTATATATTATTAGCGGTGACTCCCAAATTGGGAGATCACCCCTTTGGCATCAAAAAATTTAATTGAACATTCTATTATATGATTTTACAATAAATACTAATATGATTATTAGTATTTATTGTAAAATCATATAATAGAATGTTCAATTAAATTTTTTGATACAATTATTTCCCCGTGCATTGCACGGGGTGTGCACTAGTTCTTTTTATGCATGAGCTTATTTAAAATAAAATCACAAATGTCAACTAACCTATGAAAATATATATTAGGGGTTTTTACACCAAGAACCCAAAAATCTTGTCTAATTGCACCGCAACCTTTTTGATGGTACTCTAGGATCATAAGGCCCTGTTCGTTTGGAGGTTAAGGAGGAATGGAATAAGAGGAATAAGCCCCCAACACGGTTCCCCGTGGTACGACTATTCCCCATTATTTCATCTTATTTCACTCTTATTCCTATCTTTATCCCACCTTACCTACCATTATTTCACCTTATTCTTCTTATTCTTATCCTCCAGCCGAACGGAGAATAGACCCTTATTCCCCTTATTCCCCATCCTTATTCCTGCTTATTCTCCTACCGAACGGGCCCTAAGGGTTGCCGTGCAAATGGACACGATTTAGGGGGTCATGGTGTAAAGATGCCTAAATATTAATATCATGAGAGGGAGTAGGATGGTGAGCTTGTCTCAATCCATAAACTTTATAGTTTATAGTGTCCAAGTTGATTGTTTCTTTAATGCTCAAAAAGGAAAATAACCTGAAATATTATGCATCACTTAAATTCTTCTAATTTTACAAATTCACAATAAAATTACTTCGGAAAAAAATTCGAACTTAATTATGGTTATCGCCAAAAGGATTTTAATGGATTTTACAAGGTTTCACCTTTGAGGGAGTGTTAGTCCCTTAAGAGAGTGATGACTTCCGACGACACTGCTCTGCACAGTTTTATTGATCGAAGAACGAGATCTCCGTTTAATGATACAACGTCTATCAGTAGCAACAAATAGAATTCGAGAAATATAAAAAAAGAGCATATTAACAAAGGCTCCCTTGAACATTTTATATTGCACAAATACCCCTATACTTTACGTAATCCTTCACGCTCCGTATACCATTGGATGTTTTCAGGAGCGTCTACGTGAAACCGCCCTAGGGCGGATTACTTGCCTTCAAAGCAATGATCTCTTCCCTTCAAATGAAAAAGAGGGGCACATAAAAGGGTTAGCAAATGCATATAGGGCATGCAATCATGTCCACACAAGAAAGGATAGGGCAAAAGCAAAGGGAGCACATGGATGATGAAGCCAACTTGTGCCATATAGTTTAATTGCTTTGGTCCACACATGTCCATTTTGTCTACCAACTTGTCCTCTTTAACATAACTCTCATCACGTTTCTACAATCCCCTCCTCCTTGCAACGAAATATCGGGTACCGATCGCCTCAGTCCACATGCCCTCCTGGGCCCCACCACAGCTTATGCAAGCGTCACATCAGATAGAGCTTCACACAGCTCATGTTTGTGCTGTAGGACACAGTTGTCAAGATCAGTTTTCCTCGAATCAGTTTCTGATTGGATTCAACTGATATAGTTTAGGGGTATTGTTAACTGCGAATGTCATGAGGTTTGACGAAAATAGTAAAAAGGATCCTGATAAAAAAAAAGGACATGAATTTATAATCAGTAGTCAAGATCAGTTTTCCTCGATCAAACGGGTAAACTATACAGAAGATCCTAAAGTTGGAACAACCCCAACAAAAAGCATGACATTTGGGAACCTGAATTTCAGGACCAGGATCAGTTTTTCTCGGTCAGACCTTGAACCCTATTTTGCTTAGGTTCTGCTGTTAAATAGTGCTCAATCTTGGATCATGCAATCAGGTTATCATCTTGGATTAAAAAAAATCAAGCATCATCTTATTCGCCATATTAATTTTAGACAAGTCTGCCAGTCAAATATAGTACAAAACACTGCAAAATTCATCTGGAAATTTTTACTGAACTTTTCCGAGTTTTTTCCGATAATGATACCGGAGTTCCCAAGCACAGCAAGGATTGATAAATTATACAAAAATAAGAGGATTTTTTTTTAAAATTACATATTTTTAGTAGCCTCATTCCATCCTGACAGGAACCCCTACTAACTAAAAATACCGAGCTAAAAATTACAAAAATTTTAATTAAAGGACTTGAGAACATTCAGAAAGATTTCCATCCACAGGGTGAGGAAAAAGAGAGGATTCTGATCAGATCTCCAATTTTGTGTTTGGTGGATTGCCACTGCCATCAATCCGTTCTTTTGAAGTGTTGGCAGATTGCCATCGCCGCTCCTTAGCGCTCGAATCACCGACCTCCAGCCTCACGGTTCGCGCAGACGACGAGCTTGGCTCGCTTGGTTTACTGCTCTCTAACGGCTTCTCCTTAGGAGGTGGGTAAGGCGAAATGCTGGTGCACCTGAATTTTACAGATAAGTAAAATTAATCAGACAGCGAAAGGAAAGAAAAATCGAATAGCGTGATAAAACGTCTCGATGATCCGGTCCTCACCGTTCTTTGCGCTTCTCCAAGAACCTCGCCAGCGAGAGCTTCCGCATCATCGGTACGGCTGCATTGACGGATTTCACAGGTCAGTGATGCATTTTTTCGGCCTGCTATATGGTGAAAAAAGGCGGGAATTGGAGTTTAAACTTACGCTTCGCAAAGGTAGCTGTTGAAGGGGTCACCGAGCTCTCGTTGACGGGTGGTTTCACTGGTTCGTTGCACACATCGACGGTGGTGGTCTGTCCCTTCCTCTCGTCGGGAGAGCTGGAGCTGCTGGCTGAATGCACAGCTGAATGAGAGACAGCAGAAATCGGGCTGGAGAAGCCCGAGTGAAGCGATGTCATGCTGTTCTTTGGCGGGGTGAGGCTCAGCTTCGGAAGCTCAGGAGCTACGGCTTTCGGTGGAGCTTGCACGGGCGTTTGGGCCTTTGCATTCGCGACGTTTGGAGCCGCCTTTGAACTGTTGGCTGCCATGAACATAATCGCTTGTGCCTGCGAGGAAAACAAGAAAAAGCCGCAAAAGTTTAGATCTTTGATGCAAAAACCAACTGCCGGATTTTCTCATGTGAAGATTGATTGGTACTCCATACATGGGGACGAAATTTATATAGAAGGATATATTGGTAATTTGACATATATATATATATATATATAGAGAGAGAGAGGGTTAATCCTGTGAGAGCAAAAAACTGTGAGAGCATGAGAGCAATGATTCTGGATCACTAATTCTATCATCTCTGTCCTGATTGATTGGAGGATAGAGATGAACAGAATCTAGTGGTCTAGATTCGCTGCTCTCATGCTTTCATAGGATCAACCTTGTCTCTCTCTCTATATGTATATATGTGTGTTTTTCTTTGTAACGATCTCTGTTTGTGTTTGTTGATCGGATACGGACCTTCTCCAGCTGAACATTGTCGTAGACGTTCACATATCCTCCGTAGAATATCGTCAGCTGCGCGGTAGCAGGAAGCTGGTTGTTTTTGTCCCTGCAGAAAAAGGTGTCATTTTTTAGCTAGTGTTGAAGAATGGCCTTGTGTGTGATATGTTTAGTCCCACATCTTGGAGTGGTGGTTTTTATTAATATTGGTGGGGCTATATAAAGAGCCCTACATCCATTTAACCTTTGAGAAAGATGAATAAAAAATCAGCCCTTTGAGGTGGTTCTCTCGTAGTTTTATCCTGCTCCTTAAGGAGGAGGATTCCACGTAAAATCAAAGTCTTCTTCATTTTTATTTTCTTACTCTGATTCGCTTCCGTATTTCATATTTCAACAGCTAGAATTCGTGAAAATTCACCTATGAATTTTCTGTATACTACCTTGTACTGAAGGCTCCATGATGCGTGTTCGCAGTGCAACCGAAGGCGGACGGAGCGAAACGGGGGGCGGGTTTGTGCTGCCTTAATGCGGGAAGAGGCTGTGCTGATACTGATCCGTTTGCGGGATTGTTCGCCGTGAAGTAGCTTCCACCCAGTGAAATAGGGGGCATCCTGGAATCACTGGAGAGGTGGAGTCTCGGTTGGTTGGCGGGTAGCTCATAAGCGTTCGGGCCTTGCAGTGGATGTTGTTGGATCGCGTACGGTTGCGATCCTTGTCTGTAAACTTTCTGCAATAAAAATATCCATTTTTCTCAGAATTTGCTATAGAAATTCTGAATGGAAAGCATTTATGAGATGCGGAGAACGAGTTCTAAACCTGCGAGATCATCTGATGGTGAGGACTGAACCCGAGCGTGGGCTGGAACCTGCTCATTTGAAGGTGATCAGGCATCGTTTGCTTGGGCTTCTCGTCGAAACTGGCCGACGGTTTGAAGGGTATGAACTGCTGAAATGAGGATGCTTTGGATGGGAGTGGCCTATGCACTAAAAATAAATAACAGCAACAGCATGAGATCCAGAAGAACTATGCAGAAAATTAAGAAGCTGAAAAATCACCTAAAAAGGAGCTTATTTTTAGTTTTTCTGATTTTTTTACCATTGATTGACGAAATGTCCAGATTTCATATTTTCAATATTGGTTTTGCTCAGGAAAAAACAGCAAGAGATCCAGATGAACTAGGCAAACAATTAAAAATCTGAAAAAATACCTAAAAAGAGGTAAGTTTCGTTGGATTTAACTGATTTTTCTGTCCTTCACTCTCTTTTTTTTAAATGTGATTTATGAAATGACTATATTTTAATTATTTGGTACAAAATCAGAAAAAGGTTGGATCTTTGAACTGATTGCTGATCAATCATAAGGTGCCCAAACATGTGTCTGAAGGAATGAAAAAAAGTAATTGGTAAAGGGGGGAATACGAGAACAGTCTTCCATTAGGCTTTATTGACATTTCAGAGAAAAGAAGGACACGATAATTACTAAAAAAATCAAAGATTCCATCAAAGTTACATATAGTAAACATAAAAAACTTGGCTGCACAAATCTAAGAACAAGTGCCAGAACTTTCACCAAAACAGGGGGGGGGGGTGCTCAATAAATCTGAATAACACCGAAGACGAAGAAGAAGAACCTGATTTCTGGAGAATTTTTTTCTAACTTTAATAGAAATCAGAATAATTACATAATAATAAAAGGGGGGGGGGATGAGAAAGACTAAAAATCCAATCTTTCCTCCAGAAGACGAAGAACCCATTTAAAAAAGACCCAGTTTGTATCATTTATTTTCAGAGGAAAACAAATAGCAGAAGATCAAACAGCTCGAAAAATAAGAACAGGGAAGAAAAACCAGAAAGGTTTCATAAACAGGAAGCAGAACAATCTGACTAAGACCACATGATGTGAATCTGAAGAGATCGGACCTGATGAGGTGCAGCTGCTTCTGCTGGAGCCGTCCGCCGCCATGAGGAGCTCCTTCTCTCCTATCCCCATGAAGTCCCTCTCCATGGATCGAGATGCCAAAGATCCACAGTTTTTGTGTGGATAGTGCTATCCAAATTAAGCAAAGAGAGGAGGGAGGAGAGGAGGAAAGCTGATTGGGGGAGGAGAATATGGGATTTTTATTAATATTTGGAGGGGGACTATGGTTTTGCTTTGGAGGTGTGATGATGATGATATATGCATATATATCTGAGGTGTAGGGGAGAGGCGAGGGGTTGGGGAGATCGTGACCGTTGGATGGGGGCACCTGCTTATTACCGGGAGGGTCGGTGCGCTAACCGGAAGGGGCCGGTGACACCAGGCACGTGCGAGCTGTCGGCGGCACGGTCTCGGGAGGTGTGTGTGTTGGATTCGGCCACTAGGCTGTGTGGGGGCCCACCTCACATGCCAGGTAGGAATAGGAACGTGGGGGGTTTTGCACATGCACCCCTGTGGGGTGTTTACAAAAGGGGAGGGAAAAACATTTACCTAAAATGGAGACGGTTTGAAAATAATTCTCACAATGGATATATATCGGCAAATCGCGTGCCGCTTCATATTCCGTACACGGCAAACGGTTTGTCGTACCACATGGACGGACGAGAAGGGGCCAGCAATCCAGATTTCACCGTCCATGTGGCACGACAAACCGTTTGCCGCACGCGGAACACGAAGCGGCAAACAGTTTGTCGATATATGCCTATTGTGGGAATTATTTCCAAGTCGTCTCTATTTTGGAAAATATTTTACAAAGTTAATACCCCAGTAGGGATTAACTCCACCCTACAAGAAATATTAATTAGGAGGGATGCAATCGGTCGGTGGTGCTAGACCTGGCCAATGAGTCGAATGCCCGTTAGTCTAGCATGTCATGGGCTGCACTTGGGCTAGAAGAATTGAGGTATGGACCGGCTAGGTCTGCAAAAAATAAAAAAATATATAGAAGCAAGATACTTCAAGTTTTTCATATGTGATACTACATTTACATTAAATTTAATAGTTTACATGTCAAGTAACTTCTAAACTACTTCTATTAATTATATAGAGATAAATTATGATATAAAATATTTATACTTATTAAATAACATTAAAAAATCAATAGAATAAATAAAGTGGGCTCATGGACTGGCCCGTGACAGGCTTTGGACAGAGATTTTAGAACCTTAGTCCGTTCAACCTGACCCGTATTTTGGCCAGGTATAGTTGGTGGTAGTCATAGCTAAGAAACATTGTTGATATGCCTTTAATTTTGATATTGTGATTAGATGCAACTGAAGGTAGACCTAGGGATGCAAAAGGCTATGGATATATATGTGCTGGATCCACAATTATCTCGATTTTATACATTTTACGTATCTCTATTTGTTTTAAAATAGATCCGGATATGAATACGGCATTGATATTCGTAAACATATGTATCTATTTGTTCGTTTTCATATATAAATATTATCGTAAAATCATTTATAATTGTATGTAACATAATTTATATCTTCTTTAACCATATTTGATATAATTGTTATGGAATAAAATGTAGTTAATATATTTATGTCATGAGTAACTCATCTCATAATTATATATTTAAGCTAATATATAGAGTATTTACGATATTATCTCTATCCGATCCCATTTTTTAGGATATGATTTATAAATTTGATATCGGTTAATTTATGTATACATATTTGTATTCACATTTTAAAACAGATAAGAATATGGTAAGACCCATATCCATTTATATATACAAAATTTGTCCAAAAACTACTCATGATAAAGAACCCAAAATTTGGCATTCATGATGTGTGTTTGTGCAAGGATTTAAAAGAGAGAGATAAGAAAATGGTAATTCTCATGATAGGAGAAAATTCGATGAAAATTACATTATAGAGTTACACCTCCATGTCGTTGCAGATAAGGATAAGGTAGGGGATAAGATAATAAACTCTATTAAATATTGAGTTATCAACTACTTCTGATGTTGGGTACAAAGTTCATGTATTTTGAAGAAGGTGAAAAATTTGTTTTGGATAAGGTTAAAAAAATGTAAAATTTTGTTGGATATTAATTGCATGAGATTCATTACCTGGTTTATGTAGATTTTAATATTTATATCTATATTAAATATATATGGATATCACTTTGATATATATGACATTATCCTTATGCGTATAATTTTTTTAGAACCCATTTTAATACATAAATACAACTTAAATTTTATGATTTTTCACCATATTTGACATAAATTATATGGAATAAATACATTAACTATGTGTGTTTCTTATATAAGCTATTGCATACATACATATTTAAGCTAATCTAAAGATTACATCTTTTATTAATCATGTCGAATTAGTATCTATTTTATATACACATTTGTTAAGAAGGAGATGGTAACACATTTTTTATATTAAGTCAATACAATTACTTCTCTTTTCTTCTCACTTCTTAATGACACATAGGCGGCGAAGCAAAAGATTGAAAGTCCCCGAACATTCCAACATGCTAAATTCATTAATGGAGCTATAATTAATTATTCTAGTTGACGTCGTGAGGTGCGTTTAATTTTAAGAGGATGACCTACAAACTTCTCTTATTACAAGAATTGAATTCTCTCCCAAGCAATGCCCAATGAATCTTAAGCGATTTCGCTACTATATATCTATATATTTATCAGGGTCAATGTAATTATATTCGAAAGTATAATGTACATGTATTTGTACTCATATTTTATAATAGATAAAGAATACGATAATATCTATATCTGTCTCCCTATCAGAATGCATGCACATTATGATTTTGTAAGAGTATAATTAATTTCGAAATGATTTTTTAACATAGATGTCAATAAAAAACATTTGATGTTAAAAAGAAGTGCCCTCGTAGATTTGCTCTTTTTATGTATTCCTGTTAGGTTAATTTCCACCGAGAGGTAAGTTAAAGAAAAGTTATTTCTTTTCTTTATTGGAATACAGAAAAAAAAAGATCATCATTTTTCCTACTATATAACTTTATACATCAAAATATTATATCGTAGAAACGTCACTTCCAGCAAATATTTTACTAGGTTGTTCTACCCAATCACTTCTCACCTTCTAATAAACCATAATTATGATAATTACGATAGTAGCGATTAAGCTGTGTGACAACAAAAAAAATAGGATTTTTATCCGTTATGTCCTATGGGATATTGCAATATCAGTTATGCCCCTTTCTTTTTTGGAATATCAATTGTGTCTCTGACTTCTTACCATTCTATCACTTGTGCCCCTACATTATTTTAGCCGTCAATAAGCTGAACTTAACCATGATTTTTCAAATCATGGTTAGGTTAAGAGGGCATGACTGTCAATACACTCCCCCACCCATCCTTCTCCTCCAGCCCATCCTCCCCCACTGCAGGCAGCCTCCGACCTCCTCCTTCATCGTCCTCGACGATGCGCGGAACATCCACGAGGGAGGCAGTGCTTCACGGATCTAACTGCTTCTTTTGCACAGGAGGAGGTGACTGACAAAAACAGCAGTTTGGACAGACCAATGCACGTGGTGTTCGACTCGAAGACGATGAGACATCGGCTCAAGAAGTTGGATCTCCAATATATCGCGTCCGTTGCTGAAGATGATGGCGTTGAATACATGGTGGGGTGAGGTTAGAACATCCCAGACATGCAATCGACATAGATGCTTGATGGATATGTTCTCGGCATGGCAATGGGGAATCTCCACGAACGATCAGGGCAGTACGTCCCAAAGCATGCGTGGGAAGTAAGATATCTTTTTTCCATGAAAGAAGATCGAGGAGCAGCTTGTGAGGAATACAAGCATGCTAGGGGAGGAGGATGCTAGGGAGGAGGGGGCACTAGAGGAGGGGGAGAAGGAGGATGAGGTCCGGGCGGAAGGGGGAGGGGAAGGGGCGTTGGAGGAGGGGGAGAAGGTTGGGGAGGAGGGGGCACCGGAGGATCGTAATATGGAGGATGGGGAGAAGGAAGGTGAGATCCGGGCGGAGGAGAGGAGGGGGATATGGAGGAGGCTAGGGCGGAGGAGGGGAAGGGGACGTTAGAGGAGGAGGCAATTGAGGGCAGAGGTGGCAGGAGGATGGGGAGGAAGGGGAGGTTGGGGGGAGGAGGCTGGGAGCAGAGGAGGATATGAAGGAGGGGACGGAGGAGGATGAGGCCAGGGCGGAGGAGAGGAGGAGGAGGATGAGGCTGGGATGGAGGAGGAGGAGGTTGGGGAGGAGGAGGTTGGGGGCAGAGGAGGGGCTGGAGGTTGGGGACAGAGGAGGCTGGGGTGGAGGGGAAGGGGGAGGAGGAAGGGGGTGGAGGAGGGGGAGAAGCGGGGAGGGGAAGGAGTTGGTGAAAGACCATTCAATTTTTTTTAATTTATTTTCTCTTGTGTCCCCAAATTAACGTCTGTTTGCATTGGACGTGGGCACAACTGATATTCCAAAAAAGAAAGGGACATAACTAATATTACAATATCTTAAAAGGACACAACTGATAAAAACCCAAAATTTTAACAACTTATTTTTATTTTTTTGTGGCAAACTTTTCGTTGTCACAAGATCTAACATTTTAACTATAGATTCATGATATTTTCATTGTCAAAAGAGTACTCGACTTTTAGTCCTCGCTCTTCTTTTCTAGTCAAGTGGAACCAGGCACATGTTTATATAGGGGTGCACATGGATCGGATTGGATCGGATTTTAGCTTAATCCATGTCCAATCCAATCTTAACGGATTTTAAATTTTTCCAATCCAATCCAATCCACCAAATATCTAAATCCAGACC
Organism: Ottelia alismoides; assembly: GCA_037367405.1. Classification (NCBI taxonomy): domain Eukaryota; kingdom Viridiplantae; phylum Streptophyta; class Magnoliopsida; order Alismatales; family Hydrocharitaceae; genus Ottelia; species Ottelia alismoides. The sequence goes on along the minus strand of JAZKJV010007985.1, from coordinate 153,593 downwards.
AATCCAATCCATCGGATTATGGATTGGATCAGATTAGTTCGGATTTTTTATACGTTTGCAATCCATCTCAATTGTTTGCCCTCTCGTGTTTGCGTTTTATCGCACATTAGCCCTCAACATCTAAATTATGGCTCAAAAATTGGTAATATAGATCGCATGTAAAGAAAAGGATATTTGAAGACCACTCAATCAAATTAAAGTTGAATAACTTCATTGATCAGTAATGAAAAAGTTGAAGACCATGTACTCAACGTAAAGGATTATATTGGATTTAGAATTTGAGATTCCTTCTATAAATGTTGCATTAGTTTTTTTTTCAAATGATTTCCATCTAATGATTCAAGTAAGAATAATACAAGTTATCAAATAATGATCCAAAGATAAAAAGATAAGTTACACAAACAAAAATGTGATCTTTATAGTTACATATTGATGAAGTCCAAGGGAGATGAAACTAGGAGTGAAATATTGGGGTCAAGAGTGAAATGAAAGAGGATGGAAACTAAGAGGGGAATAGTCAATTGGGATTATAACTTTACAAGGTATAATTATATTTTATTATTTAGGAGATTAAGGGTGATGACAAGAGAACTTGTATCCACTATAGATATGAAAAAATGAGAAGAATCACATTGACTATGGTCATATGGGAATGGGTGCACACGCACGTACGCGCGTATATGCATGTAGGTGTATGTTTGTATCTATGTATGTATGTATGTATATGTTAACGGATTGGATCGGATTGGATTTTCATGATAATCCGATCCAATCCATACTTTAACAGATTTGAAAATTTTCAATCCAATCCGATCCATTAAAATTATAAACCCAAACCAATCCAATCCAATAACATCGGATTAGATCAGATTACGGATTTTATCCGATCCGTGTGCACCCCTATGTTCATATATGCAAGCGGATATGAATATATATGTATTCGCTCTTTGATATCTGTATTTGTATACGTTCTTTGATATCCGTATTTGTATACGTTCATATATACCAAATGCAACTACCTTCATCGCATACGAGTTCATATGTTTTGATATATAAATATAATCGTATATTTATTCATAAATGCACCTAAAAACTTTCTATATTTTCTTTCACCAAACTAGATAACCTTCCGTATATTTAGTTCATGTGGTGTGTATCTAAGCTGATATGTAAAGTATTTTCTATCTAGCATAATATTTATATCTACTTTTTAAGGATGTGGTAATAAATTTACGTTCATATTCTAACATAGACAAAGATTCGGTAACACATATCTATATCCTTGTTTGACTGTTGACCGGGGGAGGCTCCACCAAAAAAATAGAGATAGGGCATCAATGCAAATGTTCCAGGACATGAGTTTCATAGCACCAAATTTACGAGGGCATAGATAAAAAAACACATTTGAATATTCATTGAAAGGGCAGAAGATTAGTCTTTGTATTGGTGGGGACATTTATGCAGCTGATGGTATTTAATATTATATAATTTTAAATTTGCCCACGTGCTTTGCGAATGTGAAAAAGGACAAGTCCCACTAAATTCGATCCTTTTTTTTTTGAAAAATAATTGTGGATGAAAATTCAAAGCTTACGTGGCAACTTAAGCCATGACCGACACTTTGTACTATATATTCATGTCAAAGACCATTTGAATGCACCAAAAGTAAATAGATAAAACTATTTCTCCAACAAAAATTTTGAGAATTGGCTTTAGACAAGAGATATAATACACACACTCAAAAATATACTAAAAAAACTATTCAAATTGGGAGTGATTGTTGATGTGGTGTTTGTTATATTGGGGGCATACCCCTCCATCCGAGACTGCAATAAAACTATGGGATTTTTACCCCACGAATCCTATAAACTTTGCCAAGTACCTCCACGACCTTTGAAACAACGTATTCCCCTCCTTGACCCCGTGAACTTGCTAACCCTTACCGGGCAGACCTTTAGGTTTACCACCGTCTATTTTTATACTAACGATCATTTTGTCAATGGTGTATGACATATTTTACCCCCAATTTGTGGACCATTGGAGCTGAATGTCCTAACATGCCCTCGCTTCCCAACGATTCTTTTTAAGCTCAGCAACGTTATTTGAAGGCCCCACTTTGAGACATTTGCTTAAAATCTAGGAGTACAACCTGTAAGTACCTGGAAAGATCACAAGAGAATTATTTTTACTACATGACCAAGAGATAAGAACTCAATGGAGAGAACCACCTTGAAAATTTTATATTGTTGGTTTGAGTGTTTCTCCAGAAGTGTTACACAGATGTTTACACTACAAAAATCATATTTTACATGAATGTTTATATAACAAAAATCACATTTGACATGGTTTATAGGTTGAGATGGAGCAGCTCTCCGCCTCTAGTGTCTCCAGCAACGATCGAGCAAGATGAGAATGTTGAAGCTTTGCTGCGGTGAAGACATCCTTGAGACCATGGAGTAAGGGAAGGAAATTCTATACATGTCTGGATCGAAACTGTGATTTTTTTGGATGGGTCGACCTTGACACGTCCATTGACCAGATCTCCTAAGAAGAGAAGAAAATGGAGTTACGATTATTGCAGGAGTTAGACAAGCTGAATGAAGAATTGGAGATGATAAAATGTGATCTTGCAAAAATAAGAGTGCAAATCAACAACCTATATTTTCATGTGAAGATCCCATCAATTTATGCACTTGTATTTCTCGTAAGTAAACTCATGTAGAATGTCTTGAGAAGAACTGAATATATTACCTCATTGTGAGGGGATGTGCCTCTTCGTATGCTCTCATCCTTGCATTGTATTCCTGGTAGAAGTCAATTTCAAGTACTTGAAATTTGACCTGCATTGCAACCAAAGTAGAACTCTCGAATTTGTATGCATTCACTCAGAGGCTGTCATTAACACAATATGTTTCTGTTGTTCATACCGCAAGTAAGTCTAAGCTATTGTTTATATTACATGTTTAAAACAAAAATCCCCCAGATTACACAACAAGTAAATCCAAAAAACCAACACTCGAAATCAAGAACTAGATTCTGTATGTGTTGTCTAAATCATCAAGGTTCTACCCAATATACAGATCGCTCCATCAAACTGCTGCCCAAAAAAGAGTAGGTCTCTAACCAGTAGCCCTACTCAGAAACAAAAAATGTTCAACTAGAAGATATCATATGTATATTCATGCAAGTAGAATTGATAACTTCAAATTAGATATCGAATTAGACCTTGTTAAAGTACTTGCTGAAAACACCTAGGATTGTGGGTATCACAGAGTTACAAATACCTGAAAATATAATCCAACCTTAAGAAAGTATCCAACAAAGAGATTATCCAATAAAAAAATCCAAAATGATATGGGATTTTAACCTCATTTGGCAATGCTAGAGCATCTTCTTCAATTTGTGCCGCTTTCTTCGGGCATCCCCTCTTCATGGTACTTGGACCAACCTCCTCGGCAACGATGGTAGTCCTCTAAAAGGCTCTTGCCCTAATAGCTACTCCACTGGAAGGAGCAGGGAATCATCAAAAAATAAGACTCAAATTTGTATATGCATTCCATCAAATGATTCTAATTTGGCATACCATCGCACTCCCAAAGTAGAAGATTGTTGTGCATATTCTCCCAATTAGATCTTCCATGGATGCCCGCACTTGGGTTCCATCTTGCGATCTATTCTCAGCAACCTTGGTTCATGGGCTTATCAGATTTTTGCATGTGTTTCTGTGATGCCCAAAAGAACCACACCTCGTGCATTTCTGCTGGGTCTTTTTCTCCTCATCCCTTTCTCTTATTCAATTCTTCTTTGACATTCTTGAAGGCCTCATGGAGTGTGGAGGTAATACCTTGTTGATGAATCCACATTTCATCATATTTATTCTATCATTTTGGCCTCAAAAACCCTAGCAAATGCCTGAAAATAGCATTAAATAGAGCAATTTAGCATTCATACATATGTGTGTAAAAAGTGTATAAAATACTGTTTTTAATGCTAAAATTATAGAATAAAGAAAAGAAAAGAAAAAGAATAAAATATTGTAAATATTTTATGACCCGAAACCCCGAGACCTAGGCATCTTGATGAATAGGTCGACAAGGAATAAAGTAGGGGGAGATAAGGGTTAAAATACAATAAAAACACCTTCTATTTCATTCATTCTTTATTCATTTTGGGACCTATTTTTGGTTCCACTTTTTGTGCATCAAATAAAGAAACTTTGTACATGAAAGTTGTAGATATTTTTATATAGAAAAATACAAAATTAATTTCACTGAAAAATAATGTACAGATAAAAAGTTATGGTCTGAATAAAAATCCAGAATCCCAACTTCCCAGACCTGTATCTCACAAATGAAAACTCCAAATGCAGCAAACTCACCTTTAATTGTATATAGAATAAAATAATCTATTTAATGGTGGTGGTTTCGCATTTGGCGGAGCTACGGTTTGAAAGTTGAGTTTTGGACCCACATTGTATACCTGTACAGCTTAAAATATTCAATTTATTCTTATTTTGTGAATATTATTTATAATAATTATGTACATTAAAATAGGAATAAAAACCCAAATAAAACTCAAAATAAAAATAAATGTATATAAAAAACACAGGTATTATACCTATATACATACCTATACAATACCTACTTATATTTTATTTAATGTACAAAACACATCAGAAAAATAAAATAAAAATATATTTGTGTATATAAAAGTATTTTATAATTTTAGAAAATAATAAATAAAAAAATTAAAATTAAAATACACAACATAAAAAGAAAGTAATAAAATACATAGGTATATGTACCTATATAGGGCTAAAAAGACAACTTGTAAAAATATACTCCATAAAAATAATTAAAAATCACTATAAAATAGTTTATAAAATTATAAACACTTTTTATTTTATAACCTAATTAAAATAATATCGTTTAATATTTTTTAATTAATTTTTTTAATTTTTCTCCAGGCTTTTTCCTAGTTGGTCCACGTGGACCAACCAGGGGGCAGCAAGAGTTGACCTTCGATCAACTCTCTGCCCAACACCTGGATTGCTGTCAGAAGAGAGTTTGACCCACTTTCATCCATTTTTCGAGGCCTTAGATTTCACCTTCTGGGGATGCACCCTCAATGACTTTTGTTCCTCGTTGAACCACCTTGCACGCCCAGTGTTTGCCTTGGAGAGTGCATCGCTGCATCACTGCCAATGGCCTCGTTCTTCTCGCCTGTCGACCACCATTCAAATCCGACCCCCGACTTTCCTTCGATTCTTGATCCTTCTTCCGCCAAAGTTACCCGTAAACCCCTAGCCCATCGTGTTCCTAGTGACAGCAGGAGTCGAATCGAGCCTGGGTTCGCGTCGTCTAGTGTTGAATCGAAGAGATCCAGCCCTCGTCGGAGCTCCGCCACGACCTCCATCCCGACCTCTTTGGTGAGCCTTACCCCCTTCTCTTTCCATTTTCTTGTAGCTCTAGCGTAGCATAGATTCGCCTAGTAGCAGTTTTGATTGTTCTCGCGTTAATCGCCGTGAATCCCCGATCAAAGCCCACAGCAGAGCTTAGCTCCGCCTCCACTTTCTGGCCACCTCCATCCTCGATAGCCGCCAAGACCACCTCCATCTTCTTCCTCGTCGCTCTGTCGCTCCGCTCCACCCCTCCATCCACCTCGATCTCGCCCAGATCGAGCCATCAGAGCTCCCCTCTCCGCCGCTCGCCGGAGCTCATCGTCCGAGCCACCTTTCGCCTCCTTCGCGCCATCAGAAGACACCCGCAGCTTCGCCTGGATTTTGTGCGACTAACTATGCAGGTCTGAGCCAAGGAGAAGGCTCCGTCGACCCTCGAAGACCCCAGGAGCAGCTGCCTAGGCCACCTCCGCTGTCCAACCACTCCAAGCTGTCTCAGGTTCGCCTGAGACCTCCTTCAGACGCGGACGGGCCCCAGGATCGTTTTGCCCTTGATCCTAGGACTGGAGAGGCCGTGTGTCGGCCGTAGTCGCCAGCCAAAGCTCGCCAGGGGGAGTGTTCTTCGTGAACCTCTCCCCACTGTTGGATCAGGAGCCCCCTCCAGGTGCACATGAGCCGTCGGATCGCCTAGTGTCCCCCGCCGTCCGATCAACCGTCCACAATCTAATCCCAGCCGCCCAGGGCGAAGGGGTATGGGCCGTCCGATACACGCCACGTGTCAAGTGAAGCTCCCTCGACCGCACGATCAGCACCTTGGGTATTTTGCATCTCAAACCCAAGTGATTTTGTATTTACGTTTTAGCCCTAAAACTTTCATCTGATGTTTAAAAGTTTTTGTAATAATTGCACTTAGGCCCCCAAACTTATTTTATTTACACTTTAGTCCTTGGCTACGTCACCTCACGTGACTAGGGCACGTGTCTTTTGGGTATTTCGCATTTTTGATCCCAAACTTTCATCTATTTGTAGTTATACCCTTGTGCGTAGTTATTTAAATATGTTTTTGGGATAATTGCATGTTTGTCCCGCCGGTTTTTAGTATTTGCAAATATGCCCCTGTGAATGACAAATCACGTGTTCTTCGCGTGTATTTTGGTGAAATTTGCTTCTAAGCCCCTGGATGTTCTTGTAATTGCATATATACCCCTGCTAGGCTTAGGATTTTTGTGTGTAAGATCTATTTATTGCACGCATCATTAAAGTGCCAAAAATTCTCAAAAAATAGACTTAAGCTCCTGTTAACTTGACATTGCACGCCATATTTTTATTTTTCATTTTTGTCGCATTTTATTATTTATTGAAAATCAAAAATAGCTATTTTTAGTACTGTCTAGCTTAGAAAATACCAAAAAAATATTAAAATACCTCTAAAAGTTTCAAAAAAATTACCTATTATGTTTTTTAATCTATTTTAGTGTCAGTCCAAAAATCACTAAAAATCTCAAAAGAAAAACCTTAAAATTTTGAAAATACACAAAAACTCAAAATTATATATATAAAATCATAGAAAACTCAAAAAATAGAAACTCAAGTTATGTAGGTTCCAGATTTTATTATCTTTATTTTAAAAATAATTTGGAAAAATTTTGTGGCTGTTTGTTATTTTTAATTCCCATTTTACCCCCCAGCCAGTAGCTCATTCCCTGTCTTCTTTTATTTTGCTATTTAAAAATACCAAAAACATTCTAAAAATTACCCAAAAATCACAAAAACAGTAAAAAGTTATAAAAATACCAAAAAGATTTTATTTCTGAATTTTTGACTATTTTTGTATATTTTTATAAAGAGTTTATCACCTCTTTTATTATATAGCTTATATATTCTAATATGAAAAAGAAAATAGAAAGATATAAAATATAAAATTATAAAAATCAAAAAATTAAAAATCAAAATACAAAAATATAAAGTCAAAATAAAAAATAAAAAATATTTAAAAACCCACAAAAAATTAGATTGGCTAAGTAGTCTATTAGACCTAGGTTTTGACTTTTGTCTATACTCTGCACCTTTGTTTCCTGTGTTCGACCCCTACTTGCTTGCCATTGTACATTTTTAGTAGGGAATAATAAATTTTAATCCTTGCTCTTGATTGATTGATTGATTGTGTGGGTTAATTGTTGACGAATGGGAAGGCTTGAGTAGTCACATCAGCAATAATGAGTCTGATTTGTCAGACCACTATGCTTTCTCGTTTTTCAAATGGCGCCGTTGCCGGGGAACATCGGCTTGTAGAGTACTTTTGCGTCTTTTATCTGCTTAGCCATTTTTTATTATTTGTTTTTCGTGCATAATTTGTTTTGAAATGTCTGACACATCTCTTATTTTCTTGCATGGGACCGCTGATCGAGGAGGATCTCCTAGGGGATCCTGTGCATCCTTAGGAGGAGGAGCCGGCTATTCTACCCTAGCCGACAGGAGAGAGCAGGAGAGCTTGAGAGAGAGACAGTTAGACTTTTTCTTATTTTTGTGAGAGAGAGTATTTAGATTAATTTGTAATAATACAGGACTTGGACTCTCAGACACTTCGGGCCTAATTTCCGGGTGTTTGATCACCCGGGGGCTCACCACGGTTTTCTTCGCATTTCTCGACTGTCAGTTTCCGGTTTTGATTTCTTTTTCATTTCTTTTGTGGATTGAGCCCTTAGATTTTTAGGCTTTGCTTGATCGATTAGATTAGGTCCAAACACCTTAACAACAATTGCATGTACCTATAGTTCGTGCTTGGACTTAGTTTAATTAAACAGTTGATTCACTCTTCTTTGATCCGCGCACCGCGAGCTCATCCCGCCAAGCGCTTCTCCTAAACTCGATGTGTCGAGAGAAGGAGGGGTGAGCCTAGATCGGACCTTAGGATTGGATGGTAGTGGTTAGCTTGTGCTTCTTCACGTTAGCAGTTACCTATCTTAGGACGATTTCCGCATTGCATACCAGCATGTAGTTAGGTTTATAAATTCTGCTTTGCATCCCGCATGGAGAGAGCTGGGATTCGTTGTAAGTCTTCTTACTTTGCATCCATCATTTAGGCACAAAGGTGAGATTTCCACCTTGGTTTCGACTTGCATTGGCTTTTCTGACGCTATTCTCCCTCTGTTTTTAGACAAAGTAGGATCAAAGAAAATATAAAAATCATTAGGCCCTTGTTTGAATCAACTCAAAAGAAGCGATAACACCAAAAAAATTTAAAAAGGGACTGCTAAGAAAACCTTGACCAAAAATAAAATTGGTAATTGGATTCATTGATTGGGGAGAGCAACACCCTCACTTGTATTCAGGTTGCATGGGAAGGTCTCCTTACAAGTAAGTTGAGTGCTTCGTAAGGATTAGAGCCCAAATCCCAGCTTGTGGCTGTCTTGTGTATCACCTGGATTTCCGAAGTATTGGCGCTACTATCGTACGTAGGCGAGTAGGGCTTGGTCGCCATTGATGACTCACTATTGTGTGAGAATCGACCTTGTCCGAAGTACCGAGCATAGGCCACGCCTTCACGGGTGTGTCTGTCTCACCGTCTGCGTCCGAGTAGGATCTTGCACGTTCACGGGTGATTCCGTTGCGAGCGAGATCCGAAGTATCGGTTTTGCCTATCGGCTTCCTCCCTCTTCTTCTTTGGCTGAGTAGGGATCCAGGAAGGGTTACAAGGACCTCAAAAAGCGCAAGCTACAGGTTACACAGGAGGAGGACAAGTACGGGAATACTTTTCCGGCAGTACTCTCGCTCCTATAGGCGTAGCGCTCTACGGACTCGTTAAAAGATAACTTCCTGAATTCAAGTTAAAAATTACAAAGATAAAAGCCGAACCTTCACGGCTTAACGTGTTGAGTTGGTGAATCCCCTTGTTTTGTGTTTGATTGCTAGTTGCATTTAGGTCAAGATCAAAAATATCACGCCTTTGCGCAGATTTTGTTCTCCTTCTATTTGATCCTTGCTCATTGTCAGCCTTCTACTGTTTTGTAATCCTTTTATTTCTTGTTTACCATCATGCTCTTCATCCAACATCTTTTCCTCTTGGCCTTCTCAAGATGTCGTCACACGGATGGTTTAGTCGGGACCTCACCGACGCCCACATCGATTCCGTGTCGGCAACGTCTTCAATAAAGAGGGGTGATCTTCGAGAAGTTAATTCGGATCTTGCGGATGTATCCTTGGACTCCCCTATTCTCGCTTCTTTCAATACTTGCCTTTCTCCAATAAATCCGCTATTCGGGATGGACTCGCAACCCGAACTAGCTCTTCCCCTTCAGCTTAACCGGGATTACTCTTGTCCCCGAAATAACCCATTGTGGATGGAGATCGATTTCAGTCAATATCCTATGCTCCGTTCACAACATTCTGGGATTGACCTTAATTCCAGATTCATCTCAACAGCGGGTGCTCAAGAAGGTACTGATCAGGGTTTGCTCCGTCATGCAGATTTTCCACCCGATCACGAGCCAACAATTCAAGTTCAGTCTGAGATGGCAGGTGGAAGAGGAAAGGGACCACATCCCCAACATGAACCTGAAATCAATGCAGGGGAAGGGCAATACACCATGCAGAATAAGGTTAACAGTCAACTGCTGGCTTCCATCCAAGCAATTCAACAGCAGTTGACTTATCAAGCCCTAGCCCAGACCGCCTTCCAAGATATGCTGAATGATTTGAGGAGGAGGGCCGACGCAAGAGACGGCCGACGAGAGGATGATCTGAACTATGATCCTAATTTTCATGAAGTCAGATATGAGTTCTCAGTGGGAGGACCCGAATTTGAAGCAGCAGAAGTAGATCCACCGCAGCCAAAGCCTACACTCAAGGAAATATACAACCCAGGAGCGGGACGCATCACTGAGTGGATTCAGGTTCCACGTATGCATGCCCACTTCGAGCTGAAGCCGCAATTCCTGTCGCTACTTCCCACATTCCACGGGAACACCACTGAGGACCCATATATCTTTCTCAAGAAGTTCAGCTGTATCTGTGCCACTGCTCACTACCCTGGTATTCCTTTGGGGGTAGTCAAGATAACCGCCTTTCCCTTCAGCCTTCAAGACAAGGCCCTATACTGGGTCGATCATCTTGGGAAGGTCGTCACAACCTGGGAGGAGCTGAAGTCTGCCTTTCTCCATAAATTCTATCCTCTCGGGCGATTGAACCAGATGCGTGCCCGTATCTCTAGTTTCTGCCAGCAGCCCCACGAGACTGTACATGAAGCGTGGGAGAGATTCAAGGACTTGCAGAAGAAGTGCCCACACCATGAAATTCCAAAGACCAGTCTCGTGCAACATTTCTTTGGGGGCTATCACTTGAGAGCCAAAAGCTTGTAGATGCCGCTTGCGATGGTTCACATTTCAACAAGGACGAGGACGTGGTATGGAACGTCTTCGAGGAAATGGCTAAAGGAGAAGCCGTACAGACCTTGTCTAGAGCATACATGAAGCCACCAACTGCCATCAGCAAGCCAGTAAACATGGCTTCGCATACTGAGGACAAGGATGAGAGCTCCAACCTGAGCATCATTGGGAGCCACTTGTCCAAGGTGGATATCATTGAGAAGAGGTCGCAGGACCTCGAAAAACTGGCAGTCATTGAGAAGAGGACCCAGGGTTTGGAAAAGCTCGACCAGATTTCCCAACAGCTGGAGAAACTCGTTCGTGCATTAAATGCAAACATGTGCAATGTTGTGTCTACTTCTGCCGAGCCGAATGCTGAGAAGAAGGAGCCCACAATGTAGCAACATCCTCAGCCGACTCCACTGCAGCCCCAGCCTATCCAGCATGTGTACTACATGCAGGTTCCGGAGCAGCCCCCGCAGTACCAGACACAGATGGTTGCATACCAACCCGAGTCCCAGCCAGTCTACTCCAAGCAGTTCTCTCCACCCCCGCCACTGATTCAGGAGATCAATGGCGTCTGGAACAACGAAGCGCAGCTGACCCATCCTCAGGGACATTCTCAGGGTCAGAACATGGGCAACAAGCCCTATCACCAGCAGCAGCAGGGTGGGAGACCTTTCCAGCCCTCCTACCAATACCAGCCTCCTTTTCACGGAAACACCTGGAGGCAGAATTACCAGCACAGTCCTCAGCAGTCCGGATACCGTGGACAGGGATACCATCAGCAGCCGGCTGCTCAATACAATCAACAGAATGCACAATATTCCTCCAACCCTCCTCCTCACCAATTCTCTCAAGGTTATCGGTTGCAATCTCAGCCGCCATATCAACATTCTAGACCCCAGCATGGGGACTCATCTGAGATTGTGTCGGTTAATCCAACCCTGGCCTGTTTAGAGCAGTTAATGAAGAACATGGCTGAGATGACCCAAAGATCGACGACCTGACGGCAGCCAAGACCGTCATACCAGCCCAGGTCGAAGCCAACCCGAACAACTTCCGACACAAGGAGCAGGTAGCCGGCAGTGTCCAACCCGAATCAGGTGAATTAAATTGTTTTTTATCTAATGTTGTTACTCTCAGGAGCGGTAGGACACTCCAGCCATCGACGACGGCGAAAGGAAAGCATCTTGCATCTGACGGGGAATCATCAGTCCAGCCAACACCAGGGCCAAGCAGCATTTTGGGAGCAGCACCAGCATTCAGAAAATCACAAAAAAATAAAGAAAATAGCAAAACACAAAAAGATAGCAGCAACCTCGGTGGAGAACAACCAACATTGGAGACGCCTGCACCTGCCTCACAGCCAGTTCCTGACAGGAGGAGCACTGCACCTGCAGCGAGTCCAACGCCAGCACCAGAAGCTGAGCCTGTCATTTTTGGTCCACAAATTGTAGATGAATCCATTCTTTTTTTCCATCTACCTGTACACAACAATATGGACACTATTTTGAATGAAATTTGTGAAGATTTTGTAAATATTCCTTTTCCTGAAGCAATGAAAAAACACAAAAAATGAAAAATTTGAAAAATGCTTTGTCTGATCCTACCATTATAGAAATCATCCAGAATTTGGTGCTGAATATGCCATTGATGAAAGCTCTTGAGTACATGCCAGCCGTGAAGAAAGGATTAAAAGAGGCATGCACGACCAAGCGCAGGCCGCATCCCCACAACTCCAGAAGCAAGGGTGGCAAGTCCGAAAAGCATATCCTCACAATGGCCACCGTTAACGCCATCAGCAACCTCCCGGATAAAAAGCCAGATATGGGAGCACCTCTTGTACGTTGTCAGATGTTCAATCAGGAGTTTGAACGAACACTTCTCGACAACGGATCTTCTGTCAATTTGATGCCAGCTTCGCTACTCACGGAGTTCAGGCTAGGACCACTCAAGCCTACAAAGATGATTCTGCAGTTTGCAGACAAATCAGTCAAGCGGCCTAGGGGCATGTTGGAGGACGTGATCGTCACGGTTCAGGGAAAGTCATTCCCGGCTGATTTTGTGGTCTTAGATATGGACGTCCCCTCTCCATTGCTCCTTACCCTAATCATACTTGGAAGACCATTTCTGCGTACCTCAAACACAATAGTGAATTATGGGACTGGAGAAATCACTTTTGGCGCTGGCAATGAAATAATCAGAGTAGAGACCCTGTCTGAGGGAACACCAACCGAACAGACATCTACATCATGTCCAAGGGTGATTGAGTATGCTGACGACTGCGACTTTCTAGCAGAAATTCAAGATACCAACTTATTTCTGGATGACAATGAAATCCATGAACTCCTCTTCCCCGAGGAGGAAGTGGAGACCGCAGTCGAATTTCCCCTTATCAATCAGGATGAGGAACTTGCTGATGTGCTGCAAGAGACCGCCGTGGGGGTAATGTGCCTTCAAAACCAAGAGCTGAAGTCTGAAGAATCTTTTGATGAGGAGGAAATTATCGACACATTTTGTCAAGATCTGAGAGAAGAAGCAGAACAGATTACGGTGGACACCGAACAGTTGAAAGAATCACCACCTACACTAATAGCTGAGGTCACCTCTGAAGCATCTCAGACCCCGCCAGAGCTAAAACCCTTGCCCTCCAACATGAAGTATGCCTTCCTTGCGGGAGAACCTAACATGTACCCGGTCATCATCAATGCACATCTGACCGAAGACCAAGAGTCTCGTCTGATGGAGGTTCTTGAATGCAACCGCAAGGCGATAGGCTGGCGAACAACCGATCTCCATGGGATCAATCCGTCATTATGCTCGCACCGCATCTTTCTGGAAGAAGATTGCAGGCCCTCTCGAGAACTTCAGCGAAGATTAAATCCTAATCTGCGGGAGGTGGTTGTGAAAGAGATCCATAAGTGGTGTGATGCGGGATTCATCTATCCCATCTCCGACAGCAAATGGGTGAGCCCTCTGCATGTGGTGCCCAAGAAATCAGGGATCACCATTGTGAAGAATGACAAAGGAGAAGAGATCGCAACTAGAGTACCAACTTCTTGGCGAGTATGTGTGGACTACAGAAGACTTAATCTCACTACCAAGAAGGATCACTTTCCTCTACCCTTCAACGACCAAATCTTGGAGAGACTATCCGCGAAGGAATATTTCTGCTTCTTGGATGGATACTCTGGGTATAATCAAGTTGCTATCGCTCCTAAAGATCAAGAGAAGACCACGTTCACTTGTCCTTTTGGCACATATGCCTTCAGACGGATGTCGTTTGGGCTTTGCAACGCCCCAACCACATTTCAGAGGTGTATGCTTACAGTTTTTGCTGATATGGTGGGAAACTTTCTTGAGGTCTTTATGGACGATTTTTCGGTCTACGGGGATTCATTTGACCAATGTTTGGATTATTTAGACCGAGTCTTACGAAGGTGCTGCGAAGTCAATCTTGTGCTCTCATGGGAAAAGAGCAACTTCATGGTGACCGAATGAATTGTGTTGGGTCACGTTGTTTCTAAACGTGGTATGGAAGTTGATCCAGCCAAGGTGTACGTGATTTCCAAACTTGAGCCACCTACAAACATCAAGCAACTCCGGTCATTCTTGGGCCATGTCGATTTTTACCGACGGTTCATCAAAGATTTCAGTAAACTGACCAGACCGTTGACTGAGTTGCTCGACAAGGACAATGAATTCATTGTAGATGACCGTGTGCTCCTTGCCTTTAATCAGTTAAAAAAATTCATCACGCATGCCCCTGTCTTACAACCACCGATTTGGACTCAGCCTTTCGAGATCATGACCGACGTGTCAGATTATGCCATTGGAGTTGTACTGGGACAGAGGAAAGATAATGTACCATTTGCGATTCACTACGCTAGCCGAACGCTCGATGAAGCCTAGAGAAACTACACTGTCACTGAAAAGGAGCTGCTAGCGGTAGTCTTTGCCTTGGAAAAGTTCAGATCCTACCTCCTTGGGTCTAAAGTAGTCATCTACACTGATCATTCGGCCATTCGGTACTTACAACAGAAGAAGGACGCCAAACCACGTCTCATTCGGTGGATCCTTCTCCTCCAGGAATTTGACTTGGAAATCAAAGATAAACCTGGGGTAAAGAATGTAGTGGCCGATCATCTGTCAAGGCTTCCTGAACCGGAATCTCCTGAGCCGAACCTGCAGCCGATCACAGAGACCTTTCCAGATGAGGCAATTCTGTTTGTCACCTCACTTCCTTGGTATGCGGACATCGTGAACTACCTGGTGGCTAAGAAAATCCCACAGGACTGGCCTAAATTGAAAATAGACAGATTCTTGTCTAAAATCCATTTCTACCAGTGGGAAGACCCGTATTTGTTTCGTGAGGGAGCAGATTGTATCTGGATAAGGTGCATTCCTCAGGAGGAAGTTCCAAGTGTCCTCGTTTTATGTCACGACCAAGATTCTGGAGGACATCATTCAGGAAAACGAACGGCAGCAAAAGTTCTTCAAAGTGGCCTCTGGTGGCCTTCATTATTCAAAGATGCAGATGAATATGTCAAATGCTGCACTGACTGTCAGAAGATGGGCGGAACCATATGAATGAGAGACACGATGCCGCTGAAATACATTCAGATCTCAGACGTCTTTGACGCATGGGGCATTGACTTTATGGGCCCCTTTCCCAACAGCCAGGGTTATGAATACATTCTGCTTGCTATCGATTATGTAAGTCGATGGGTGGAGGCTATTCCCGCCCGAACCACCGACAGTAGGACTGTCTGTCGATTCTTGAGAGATCACATCATAGCACGGTTCGGGATTCCCAAGATTCTCATATCTGACGGGGGTAGTCATTTAATAAACAGAGAGGTGAAGAAGCTGACCCAAGAATTCTACATTGAGCATCGTGTTGCTTCACCCTACCACCTGCAGTCCAATGGCTTAGCTGAATGTTCAAACAGGGAGATCAAGACAATCTTACAGAAGCTTGTGCGTCCGGATCGCAAGAACTGGTCTCAGCTGCTTGATTCCGTTCTTTGGGCTTATAGAACAATGTACAAGTCACCTTTGGGAATGTCTCCCTACTGCCTTGTATATGGCAAGCCATGCCATTTGCCCGTCGAACTAATTCACAAATCTTTATGGACCATTAACATCTGTAATTTGGACTCCAAGCAAGCAGGAAAGAATAGAAAACTGGATCTGAACAGATTATTAGAATTCAGAGATTATGCATATGACAACAACCTGATGTACAAGGAGAAGGTCAAAACATGGCATGACAAGCATATCCGCCGCAAGTCCTTCGATCCAGGCCAGAAGGTGTGGTTGTTTGATGCGAAATTGAAGATCTTTCCAGGCAAATTGAAGAGTAAATGGACTGGGCCGTTTATGGTTAGGCAGGTGCGTGACAACGGAAGTGTATTGATATCCAATCTGTCAGCTGACGCACAACCATTTGTGGTCAATGGACAACTTCTGAAGCCATACCTTGAACATGATACATTCATGGCTGTCGTTTACTCGATTCAAGTAATCTATGAGGATGAGCTGAATATCTCCAAAGAGGCAGAGGAAGGAGAAGCACAACAAAATATTTTTGAATGATTTTTCTTCTTTTTTTCTTTTCAATTTCTTTTATCCTTCTCTACCGACATGATGCCATCCCTTTCATCACTGCTACACTTAAGATGTACTTTATCCTAAGTATATGGGGGATGCACATTCCGAGTTGTTCATATCCTCTTTCATCTCTTTTCGTCTTTTCTTCTTTTTCTTCTTTTCATTTCTTATCTTCTCCTTCTATCAAAAAGGTGCCACCCTTGTAGAGAATTTTCCATACTTAGGACATACTTTGTCCTAAGTATAGGGGGGTGCGCACCCCGAGTTCCGTCATTTCTTTCGATCCTCTCCATTGTCTCCTCTCTTGTCTATACTTAGGGATACCTTACCCTAAGTATAGGGGGAGACAATCTGAGTACGATCTGTGCATTCCCACCCTTGACCCTCCCTGTGTTATGTACAGTCTGTCATACTTAGGATTATTTGATCCTAAGTATAGGGGGGATGGTCGACTTCTCATTCGTTCATTGGTTTATTTTTTCTTTTGACTTGTCTATACTTAGCACGAGTTATGTCTTCTCTTTTCTCTCCGATCTATGAGGACATAGCTCCAGTTAAGTATAGGGGGGTCGTATATACTATGTATATACGTTAGCCATAACTCGTACTTCGTATTTTCCTAATAATATGGCTAAACATTCTTTAAAATTCATTAAAAATCTTTAATAAAAAGGTGTTTTGTTCCTCAAATTCTTTGTGTACCTACTGATTAATAAATCAGGTGAAAATGTTTTTTGCAAAATGTTTGAAAAATAGTTTGAAAATCTTTGTGAACATTTATTGAAAACTATTTTGAAAATATTTTGTTACATGTTTTCAACCTTTGTAAAAATGTGTGGTTTGTAAAATTTATTTTCTCTGTGTGAAATAAAAATGTTTGAAAAATGATTTGCATATGGTTTGAAAAATGGTTGCAAAAATCTTTTGAAAAACCTATATATACTATTTTGAAAACCTTTGCAAAATGATTTTCAAACGTGTGTACATGTTTGTAAAATGTTTGTAAAACTATTTTGGACTATAGTTTTCAAAAAATTCTTTGAAAAACTTGTGTCAAATAAGTTTGAGGAATATATGAACATCTCACCAAAATCCACTATGTACTTATAAAATTGATCACTTACCCTTGTAAATTCTTAAAATCCACTTCTTTATAAGAAGCACTTCCGTGTACATATTTTTAACCTTGTTTTCAGCCAAAATCTTTTTGTTTTCAAAAATCCCAAAAACATTTGCAAAAATTAAAATCCAAAAACATTTGAAAAATCTGTTTGAAAAAGACAAAAAATGCATCTGCATATGCATCATCATCATCATCTTTTCAAAAATCCATAAAAAGTTCAAAACCTTTGAAAATTGCATCACAAAAATATTTTCTGCATGGCATTGCATCGCATTCGCATTTTTCGGATTGAGTTTGATAGTTGAACGAGTCTAAGTAAAATCCGGAGATTGGAGCTTGATTGGACCTTAAAATCTACCTAATAACAGGAACCTTATAGGAACTAGGTTTGAGGTACTTCAGGTCTAGTTGACTTAATTCTTTGAGGATCACGAGACTTGGTTCAATGGATTCTTGACTGCCAAAGTAGAGTGTTTCGGAGCACATGCACGATTCTTGTTGATAATGACCTAACTTGGACAACTACACCTTTCACATGGCTCAACTCAGTTGGAGTGGTGAGGGGATTGGATTTGTCGGTATGAGACGCACACAAGTGGAAACACTTGTCCTCCTCTAGGGAGGGAAGTGCACCCCAACCCATCCAGTGATAAGGAAGTCTAAAGACAGGAGACTGTGGGTTGCGATAAAGCTTCAAAAGAGGGATAGTCTACTAGCTCAAGAGGAAAAACTCCGTATGTAAATGCTGCTGTGAATAGTATGTTAAAAAAATGTTTAGGCATGTACAAAAATAAAAAGCTTGCAAAGTATGTACAAATGTGTTAAGTCAATAAGCACGCTTGAGTTCCAAAGTCAAATATGTGAGCCTACAGTAGGATGACTTGACTACACTGGTCTTGCATCCTAGGATAGGTAGCTTCACTGGCTACCATCCATTCTTCTCCTCACCCCCTCCTCTTGAGCTGGTTGCCACTTCAACTTAGAAGGGAATACCCCGCTCCTCGAGGATGGAGTTATTGGATTGGGGAATCATTGGGTTGTCGTACTGGAGAAGTCAGTTTCTTTGGCAGTCTAGTTGGGGAGAGCCACCATCACTTACACTGTACGAGTCAGACTCATAGTCGTAAGGGTTTGCGTATGAATTGAGATATTTCTGACCAGGCTATTGAGGAGACTTGAGCAGAGTTTTGGGATTCTCAGGGACTGTTGGATTTCAAATTGCGTTCTCATTAAGGTTCCGCCCGCACTAAAATTCCAAAGGTCCGACTTAAGCTCCAAACTTTGATTTTGTGAAGACAAGTTTGATAATTAAACTAAATCCAAGTTCTTCTTTTTCTTTTCTTTCTTTTTCTTCTTGCACTTATTGCATAAGTGTTTGCTAGGGACTAGCAAAGGTAAAGTATAGGGGGACGATGAATCCACATTTCATCATCTTTATTCTATCATTTTGGCCTCAAAAACCCTAGCAAATGCTTGAAAATAGCATTAAATAGAGCAATTTAGCATTCATGCATATGTGTGTAAAAAGTGTATAAAATACTGTTTTTAATGCCAAAATTATAGAATAAAGAAAAGAAAAGAAAAAGAATAAAATATTGTAAATATTTTATGACCCGAACCCCGAGACCTAGGCATCTTGATGAATAGGTCGACAAGGAATAAAGTAGGGGGAGATAAGGGTTAAAATACAATAAAAATACCTTCTATTTCATTCCTTCTTTATTCATTTTGGGACCTATTTTTGGTTCCACATTTTGTGCATCAAATAAAGAAACTTTGTACATGAAAGTTGTAGATATTTTTATATAGAAAAATACAAAATTGATTTCACTGAAAAATAATGTACAGATAAAAAGTTATGGTATGAATAAAAATCCAGAATCCCAACTTCCCAGACCTATATCTCACAAATGAAAACTCCAAATGCAGCAAACACACCTTTAATTGTATATAGAATAAAATAATCTATTTAATGGTGGTTTCGCATTTGGCAGAGCTACGGTTTGAAAGTTGAGTTTTGGACCCACATTGTATACCTGTACAGCTTAAAATATTCAATTTATTCTTTATCATTATTTTTGTATTTTTATATTTTTATAATTTTGTGAATATTATTTATAATATTTATGTACATTAAAACATGAATAAAAACCCAAATAAAACTCAAAATAAAAATAAATGTATATAAAATACACAGGTATTATACTTATATACATACCTATACAATACCTACTTATATTTTATTTAATGTACAAAACACATCAGAAACATAAAATAAAAATATATTTGTGTATATACAAGTATTTTATAATTTTAGAAAATAATAAATAAAAACAATAAAATTAAAATACACAACATAAAAAGAAAGTAATAAAATACATAGGTATGTGTACCTATATAGGGCTAAAAAGACAACTTGTAAAAATATACTCCATAAAAATAATTAAAAATCACTATAAAATAGTTTATAAAATTATAAACACTTTTTATTTTATAACCTAATTAAGATAATATCGTTTAATATTTTTTAATTAATTTTTTTAGTTTTTCTCCAGGCTTTTTCCTGGTTGGTCCACGTGGACCAACCAGGGGGCAGCAAGAGTTGACCTTCGGTCAACTCTCTGCCCAACACCTGGATTGCTGTCAGAAGAGAGTTTGACCCACTTTCATCCATTTTTCGATGCCTTAGCTTTCACCTTCTGGGGATGCACCCTCAATGACTTTTGTTCTTCGTTGAACCACCATGCACGCCCAGTGTTTGCCTTGGAGAGTGCATCGCTGCATCACTGCCAATGGCCTCGTTCTTCTCGCCTGTCGACCACCATTCAAAACCGACCCCCCGACTTTCCTTCGATTCTTCATCCTTCTTCCGCCAAAGTTACCCGTAAACCCCAAGCCCATCGTGTTCCTGGTGATAGCAGGAGTCGAATCGAGCCTGGGTTCGCGTCGTCTGATGTTGAATCGAAGAGATCCAGCCCTCGCCGGAGCTCCGCCGCGACCTCCATCCCGACGTCTCTGGTGAGCCTTACCCCCTTCTCTTTCCATTTTCTTGTATCTCTAACTTAGCATAGATTCGCCTAGTAGCAGTTTTGATTGTTCTCGCGTTAATCGCCGTGAATCCCCGATCAAAGCCCACGGCGGAACTTAGCTCCGCCTCCACTTTCCGGCCACCTCCATCCTCGATAGTCGCCAAGACCACCTCCATCTTCTTCCTCGTCGCTCCGTCGCTCCGCTCCACCCCTCCATCCACCTCGATCACGCTAGATCGAGCCATCAGAGCTCCCCTCTCCGCCGCTCGCCGGAGCTCAACGTCCTAGCCACCTTTCGCCTCCTTCGCGCCATCAGAAGACACCCGCAGCTTCACCTGGATTTTGTGCGACTAACTATGCAGGTCTGAGCCAAGGAGAAGGCTCCATCAACCCTCGAAGACCCCAGGAGCAGCTGCCCAGGCCACCTCCACCGTCCGACCACTCCAAGCCGTCTCAGGTTCGCCTGAGACCTCCTTCAGACGCGGACGGGCCCCAGGATCATTTTGCCCTTGATCCTAGGGCCGGAGAGGCCGTGTGTCGGCCGTAGTCGCCAGCCAAAGCTCGCCGGGGGGAGTGTTCTTTGTGAACCTCTCCCCACCGTTGGATCAGGAGCCCCCTCCAGGTGCACAGGAGCCGTCAGATCGCCAAGTGTCCCCCGCCGTCCGATCAGCCGTCCACGATCTAATCCCAGCCGCCTAGGGCGAAGGGGTACGGGACGTCTGATGCACGCCGTGTGTCAAGTGAAGCTCCCTCGGCCGCACGATCAGCACCTTGGGTATTTTGCATCTTAAACCCAAGTGATTTTGTATTTACGTTTTAGCCCTAACACTTTCATCTGCTGTCTATGTTTTTGTAATAATTGCACTTAGGCCCCCGAACTTATTTTATTTGCACTTTAGTCCTCGGCCACGTCACCTCACGTGATTGGGGCGCGTGTCTTTTGGGTATTTTGCATTTTTGATCCCAAACATTCATCTATTTGCAGTTATACCCCTGTGCGTAGTTATTTAAATATGTTTTTGCGATAATTGCATGTTTGTCCCACCGATTTTTAGTATTTGCAAATATGCCCCTATGAATGACAAATCACGTGTTCTGCGCGTGTATTTTGGTGAAATTTGCACCTAAGCCCCTGGATGTTCTTGTAATTGCATATATACCCCTGCTAGGCTTAGGATTTTTGTGTGTTTGATCTATTTATTGCACGCATCATTAAAGTGCCAAAAATTCTCAAAAAATAGACTTAAGCTCCTGTTAACTTGCCATTGCATGCCATATTTTTATTTTTCATTTGTGTCGCATTTTATTATTTATTAAAAATAAAAAATAGCTATTTTCAGTACTGTCTATCTTAGAAAATACCAAAAAAATATTAAAATACCTCTAAAAATTTCAAAAAAAATTACCTATTATGTTTTTTAATCTATTTTAGTGTCAGTCCAAAAATCACTAAAATTATCAAAAGAAAAACCTTAAAAATTCAAAAATACACAAAAACTCAAAAAATATATATAAAATCATAGAAAACTCAGAAAAATAGAAACTCAAGTTTGTAGGTTCCAGATTTTATTATCTTTATTTTAAAAATAGTTGGGAAAAATTTTGTGGCTGTTTGTTATTTTTAATTCCCATTTTACCCCTGGCTAGTAGCTCATTCCCTGTCTTCTTTTATTTTGCTATTTAAAAATAGCAAAAACATTCTGAAAATTACCCAAAAATCACAAAAATAGTATAATTTATAAAAATACCAAAAAGATTTTATTTCTGAATTTTAACTATTTTTGTATATTTTTATAAATAGTTTATCACCTCTTTTATTATATAGCTTATATATTCCAATATTGAAAAAGAAAATAGAAAGATATAAAATATAAAATTATGAAAATCAGAAAATTAAAAATCAATATACAAAAATATAAAATCAAAATAAAAAAATAATAAAAAACATTTAAAAACCCACAAAAAATTAGACTGGCTAAGTAGTCTATTAGACCTAGGTTTTGACTTTTGTCTATACTCTGCACCTTTGTTTCCTGTGTTCGACCCCTACTTGCTTGCCATTGTACATTTTTAGTAGGGAATAATACATTTTAATCCTTGCTCTTGATTGATTGATTGATTGTGTGGGTTAATTGTTGACGAACGGGAAGGCTTGAGTAGTCGCATCAGCGACAGTGAGTCTAATTTGTCAGACCACTATTTGGCGGCTCTCGCTTTCTCGTTTTTCACTTGTACGCTAATTTAATGGGTATCCAGCAATACTTATCGGGTAAGGGGGGGATTGACTCCGCATAGGTCCTTCGATAACGGCTAATGCTATAGTAATTGGATAAGTAGTCATCCCAATTCACGTTGCACAAACTTGAGATGGAGGCACAAGCATGTGTGCAAGGCAAGCCAGAGGCCTGCCATCGCCTACATGTGCATTGCTTTGCAATAAGATCACAAACATTATGGCCAGTGGGACATTCCACCTCTACACTGCTCTCGCTTGACCTCCTTACGATGAACCCTTGCAAATTTTTGGTTGAGTTCCTTACATAGTCTAGTGTACTAGATACCATCACTCCTCGCATTTTCCCTCCTTTCAATATCTGCATTTCCAATGTTGTCATCATTTTCTTTTGAATCCAGTCTATCAGATCACATATTGGAAGGTGGCAGGCCTCGCTAATCCATGAATTGAAAGACTCTCTTAAATTGCTGGAGATGTAGTGGTAGTGAGCTGCTGTGCTAAATTGGGATCTCGACCATTTCTGCTTAATTCATATCATGTAGTCAAAAACACTTGTATTGGCTTTTTGAAGCTCCTTCATTTAATGGAGGAATTACTTTGACTCGAAAGCTCTGGCTGTTGACCATAGTATATGCTCCAAGTCACTCCACAGTTACTTCATCTTGAAGCTCTTATAAACATGGCGCATATAGGCCCTATGCCCTGCACATGGGAATTTGTCTTTCACTGCATTCTCCAGTCCCTTTTGACCATCTGAGATTATTATTAGACAATTTCCTTCATCACATTACACAGCCTCATCCAAATGGTTCAAGAACCAACTCTACGTAATGTTGGACTCGTTCTCCACAACCGCGAATGCAATAAAAATAGCCCATTTGATGCATCTAGGGCAGTAGCATATAGAAGTGTTCCCATGTACTTGCCCTTCAAGTGGCAAGAAGGGTCTACATCCAAACATGTACCCATCCTTGTTAGCTTTAAAAGAGATGAAATATCTGAGGAAGGAGTCATCCTCCTCCAAGAAATAGTGAATGACACTAGTGGGATTGCAACACTTCAATTCTGCAATAAGGGAGGGGATCTTCACATATGACTTCTCAATACTCCTAAATAAAGCATTTGATGTCCTCCTCTTCCCGTTACTAATGGTCATGTAGGGCAGACGAAGCTTGAATGCCTCATTGAGCCTATCGGATAACTTCTTCATTGTGATTGAGGGGTTCTGCTTCACCCAAGCCGATATCTGGTGTGCTACCCACGCTTGGCCAACCATGGTTTTTCCAATAAGATTGTTCTAAGTGCAAGTGTGGTCAGCCACCAAAGTCCTCACTTTGAACCTCTTATTGTTTGATATCAAGGAGGTGTGTATCCTCCAAGGACATCCTTCCTCCCTACACTTTGTTGTGACTCTGTTGCTTTCGCTCTTAATGTATTTGGCGGCAAACTCCTTAGTGATGCAATGGGATGCAAGTGGGGTTCAGAATGTTTCTTGGATTTCAAATTCAGCCCCCACTTCAAACGATGGGGGATCCAAATCCACGTTCACTTCAGGCCCCTCGTAGTCTCTCACATTCTCCATGTCAGAATCAAGAAGACTATGATAACTATTCTCAAAGACAAGGCCAACCATCTGAATCATCACTATCCTCCAAATCATCATCAACATCACTGTAATTGGAATCATAAGAATTAGAATTGGATGCTGCTTGATTGACTACATTGGTCCTTTGTGCAGCCAGTGATCTTGTACATCTTTGGTTGGGGTGGTGTTTGGGGGTGGGTCTTTCTTTGTACACACACTCTTGTACGCTTGACGCGTGTATGTACTTCAACCTTCGAGGTTATCCCAACATCAGAAGCTCCCAAACCATTCACAACCAGACTGGTGTAAGGCTCTACTCCCTTCTTGGCACCATACACTTCTCCTATACTGGTCATATGATTTTCTTCATTGCCAACAGAGGACCCACCCACCTCGGCACCACCCTCATTCCCATCATCAACTACGGCCACCCCCCAGTCCCACGATCACCCACGGACAAAGCCTCTGTCCCACGATCACCCACAGTCACACCCTCAGTTCCACCACCGCCTATGGCCACCCTCCCAATATCACAATCACCCACCGGTACACCCTCTGTCCCACGATCACCTATCAACACTCCAAACCTTCTCCCCCGCACCTTCCTCACCCATGTTCCAGTCCAGCTGGTCATACGTAAACTAGAAAGTCATCTTAGCGCCAACACAACCATGATCGACATCCTGGAGCTGTGGCTCCATGGTGCCTCAGGAGTTCTCCGCAGGCGATAAGGGGTCCATGGTGCCTCTGGGTTTCTCCGCGGTTGGTACGGGATCAGCCACCACACATGCATTCCTGATGCTGAGAAACTCCTTTGCTTGGATGTAACTCAGAACCTCTACGTCTATCATCTCCATCGCGAGCTCGATCTCTGTTCCATCATGCGCATTAAACATTTACATCATATCTTTCTCATTCTTAATCTCTGCAAACTTGCTCCCTCTTATTTGAAAGATCTTATATTTCAATGCGATCGTACACCTTGTCTCCCAAGGTACGACCTCAGAGATTTCTTCCATAAGATCGAACCACGAGGTGGTGTCTGGATCGATCCCGATCCTCTCTTCGGTTCCAAGCAAATGCTTTTCTCCCTTCATTCCTCACATGCATTTGAAGTAGCCTCCATGTCTAACGCACACGGTGATGATCCTTTCGTGTACAGCCCATCGTCAACACATGCATGTTCGAAACCAAGAAAAAAGAACCCATGAGTTAGAAACCCTAAACCCAACTTTGATTCGGATGAGGAAGAAGAGATTCCTTACCCACGAGCGCGATGGAGTGGAAAAAGATGGGAGATGTCGATGGAGTTGCAAAGGAAGGGGAGAGGTCGACGGAGTGAAAAGGACCGGGGGGGGGGGTCGAAGTAGTCGAAGTGGAATGGGAGAGGACGAAGGCACTTCACGATGGATGCCTCTTTATCCGAGCTTCGTGCCAAAACCCTAAACCTAGGACACGTGTCATGCTTCTGGCGATTGTGGCGTACAAGGGTTAGTCACAAGACTCTGGTTAGGTTGCAAAGTAGTTGGCGCACAAATGGAGGGTTCATGTGGTAAGACAGAGCAAGTTTACGGGGTCGAGGGGGAAATACATTGTTTCAAAGGTCGTGGAGATAATCGACAAAATTTATACGGTTCATGAGGTAAAAATCTCTAAAACTATAAAAAAAGCCCATATATGAGGGTGGATTTTCCTCAATCATCTTTCATGTTATTTCAACAAGCAGCAGCGTTGAAGAAAACATGTTATAAATATGTAGCAAGTTCAAGCCCCTATCATCGAATCAGTAAATATGTTATATAGTAAATATGTTATATATTTATAGAAAATTTTTGAACTGATACAAAAGAGATGACAGCGATCGTGTTTCATAAAAAAATCTTAATTTAATGTAGGACAGTAAGATTTTTGAGTTTTTTATTTGATAACCAATTTTTATTAGATTATTGTAAATATAAAAAAATATTACTATAGCAATAAATAATTTTAAATTTTATCTCTATATCTTCCATATATAAATACAATAATAAATAATTGGAAAAAAACACCGATATACTTTTGCAAAGAGTAACATTTTCAATTTTTCATTGCACTGATCATTGGTAATTTTTCTCATGATTTTTTCCTTTTAATCATTTGTAAAGGTACCAATAATTAATACAAATTTTAATAATGAAATCACTGTTATATAAATAAACTATTGTTAGTACAATAGCAACAAATATTTTATATGATGGGGTTCTTCAAGAAGTAACCACAATTTTGTAACAAGTAGTATTCCTATTTTCTTATATAGTATCAGATGATATATAAATGTTTTTCAAAATTTTCAAGAAATCAAAATTTTCGAATCGAACTTAGACAAAGATAAACTTGTGTTAATGTTCGATTCATTTATCATTGAATCGAATTCTAATCGAAATATATCAACCTGACCATTTTTAGACAACCTTCTCTATTGTGTCCTTTAAAGAACCACAAGGAATAAAGTTGAAGACAAAATAAAATAAGTTTTTTCCTCAATATTTTAGATTTTATAATAAATGGTGAAATAAGTCAACATTAAGTAACATCGACATAGCAAAATTGGAAAATATCCCAAACATGTGAGCCTTCTAGATCTTCGAATACCTAACGTTAGTGGCATTTATTTATTTTCTTTAAAGTTTGGGGGAGATAGAATCCAATTTAAGGGATAGGCAAGAATAATGCACATCAATAGTCCTCATCAAATATACACTTGTGGAAAAGTCCATAGCAATACCTCTCAAGCCTTGATCTTGATGTCTACTTGAGTGATTACGATCTTCTTGAATTAACAACATGAGAGCATTTAACTAGTATCTCATTAATGATAATCATTGTTATTAATTGAGATTTTTCTCCATAATCGACGATTCTTTTCAGTAAGTTTGAGAGAAAATCAAGGAAGTATTCACGCTAGCAATCTACACTTCAACAAATTACTTTAGCAGCAACTAAGTTGTTGAAACAAACTAATTAAAGATTTTTACACCATGACCCATAAAATCTTGTTCAGTCTCACCATATATTATACCACGACCCTTGTAATCTTACTAACTCTTACAACAAATTTGTTGGCGAACAAATTCTCTATTAAACACTGAAATTATGTGGTTGTGGATTAAGTACAAAAATTTTAGAGGTTGTGATGTAATTCAGCAAGATTTCGGGGGTTATGGTGTAAAAATCCCAAATTTTTAGGCATGAATTTATTTATTTTGATTATCATCAGGTAAAAGGCATTTTAACTGCAAATCTTCGATCAACAAGATTTTGAATCTCATCGATCATTGTCACAATTCTCTGACTACCTTACTTTTAATGTAAATTTTGTACGTCCAACGATAGTTCCATCATCATAGTCAACGGTTACATTATCGGATTCAATTTTTCTTGTATGTAGCATCATGTAATGTAGTATGTGAGACTTGAAAGTTGGATCTTTACTACTAAAGTCAGATGTCAAGACTGGTTGAGTTACATTGATTAATAACAACTTAAAATTCTAATCAAATTTGATGAAGATATTCAAAATCCATTTATTTATTGGCATGACATTATTGAGCATTCTAGCTTAGTGGCAATATCTACATTATATTCAAAATAACACCTCTATTGATATATGCTTAATTAATATAATTAATCCCCCCCCCCACAAAATCCACACCTTAGAAGATTAGTATATATCATTAACTATGATTAAACCATATATTAATATAAGTATCCTTAGGTATTTCCACCAATGAGCATCCATCGTATAGATGCCTCCATCGTGTTATTTTCATCCACTTAATGAAAAATAGCCCCAAAGTTTTAGCCATTTTGATCAAATAAAAAAATAGATTAATTGTTTGTTAGAACATGTTCTCAACTTGGCCGATTGTTCTAATTTTAACCCAAAAAGGAATTTAAAAATAAGTCCATATATCTTTACTATTATATAAATACATATTTATACCTTTAATATTACCAAATACATATACATATACATATACATATACATATACATATACATATACATATACATATACATATACATACATACATACATATATATACATATACATATACATACATACATATATATATATATATATATATATATATAGAGAGAGAGAGAGAGAGAGAGAGAGAGAGAGAGAGAAGGGAGCCTACACCCAGGGGTGTAGGTAACTACCTACACCTGACTCATTTTTTCATAGATTTTTGATTTTTTTTGAAATGAAATCTTGGGGAAATTAGAACACTATGTACCACCATGGTGTCATTCAAAATTCAACTTAATTCGAGACTCCTATCATCTTCATCAAGACTATCAAATTTTAACGGTCTTAGAATTACTGAAATAGACCCCTTCTAGATGAATGTGTTAGGAATATTTGTTTTGCATGAAACTTGAAACACATATTCCTCTCAACATATTAAGAAAATCCCCCTAAGGTTTCTTCCAAAAAAACACAAAAATCATGCAAAAAAAAGGTCGGGTTTAGGTAGTTACCTACACCTTGGGCTTAGGCTCCCAGCTCCCATATATATATATATATATATATATATATATATATATATATATAGGGTAAAATGGGGCTGCCCCCTGGGAGTAGCCAACTTGGCTACTCCCACCCCTATTTTCCCCTTATTTATTTATTTCTTTGGAAAATAAAAATTTGTATATTTATCACTATATCCCTATAACATTCTATTAAAATTTTGTCAGAAACAGAGACCCCTAGGCTCTCCATCTAGACGTCATTTTTTTAACGGTCGCAGGATTTTTTAAATCGACCCTGTTTGGATGGAGGCCGTAGGAGTCTCTGTTTCTGACGAAATTTTAATAGAATGTTAGAGGGATATAATGATGAATTTACAAATTTTTATTTTCCAAAGAAATAAAAAAATGAGGGAAAAATAGGGGTGGGAGTAGCCAAGTTGGCTACTCCATGGGGGCAGCCACATTTAACCCATATATATATATATATATATATATATATATATAT
This sequence comes from Ottelia alismoides, assembly GCA_037367405.1. Taxonomy (NCBI): domain Eukaryota; kingdom Viridiplantae; phylum Streptophyta; class Magnoliopsida; order Alismatales; family Hydrocharitaceae; genus Ottelia; species Ottelia alismoides. The sequence goes on along the minus strand of JAZKJV010007985.1, from coordinate 124,225 downwards.
ATATATAGAGGAAAGGGAAGCTGCTCCCTTGAGCAGCCAAGGTAGCTGCTCCCCTGATCTGAACCGTTCATTATGGTTCAGATTAGCCGTCTGATGTAAAGAGCGAGGGGTCCCTAATCGCCCTCTCACTCCCCCTTTGGCGCAGGCACCTGGCCCTCCCCCATCGCTCGACCATCGCAGCAACTCCCTCTCCTCCCCTCCCCGTGCGTGCCACACGAAGTCCGATGTCCAAGCCCACCGCCTGCACGCCCATTCCCAACCTCTTAGCAGCCCTACTCGACATCCACATGATGCCCAGCCCGCCCGCCCTCCCCATCTCGTGCCTCCACCGCCCGCGTGCCCAACCCCAACCTCCCTCCCCATCTCGCGTAGCCCCGTGCGAGCCCTCCAGCATCGCCCCTTCCCCGGTGCACGCCCTACTTCGCCGCCCCCTTTCTGTGCGGGCCCTCCAATATTGCCTTTCCTTGCAGCATACGTATTGAGAGAAGCAATAAGGATGTAATATCTGAGTGCTTGATATCTGAGCTGTATAATGTGAATTCTGTGTGGATGGACAAACTAGAAAATAAACTATCATTTGTGATTGTTTGATCTCTCTTTGAATACATACATCTAACTTGATTGATGAAACTTTTTACGGTGGATACTATTTATCCTTGTATAGAGTCAACAGTAACTGAGGTTAGTCAAGAACGATTATAGTATTAACAATGCAAGATCAAGGAAGAAGCCATCCATTGGCAAATTTCTAGCAACACCAAATTCAGCAGGTGCAACAGAATCAGTTGTTTATTCTAGATTGCTTCATTTAAGGGGATTGTTCAGACATGGGTGTGTGCTAGTGATCATTTGATTAGGCTTAGGTGCATGTCATGTTTATGAGTGGTTTTGAGGTATGGATATTTCAGTATTTTATGTGGCAATGTTATGCATCTATTAATTGGTTAATTATTTTGAGAATTGGATTTTGGAAAATCTTACAGAGTTGATGTTGATTCACAGGCACTTTAGATCAAGTTCTATGCTGAAAATATGGTCTCGAGAGACCTTTGTCTTGGCCTGCATTTGTTGTTGAGAAAGTTATGTTTGGATGATGCAAACTCTATTGTTGGATTCTTGAGACGAATTGTTATGTATCCTGATAACGCAACAGTTAATGCTCTTTTGAATCGGTTATTGCTCGGCAACCTTTATTTCTTATATAAAAGTGGTTAGACTTAAGAGTATTTGCTAACAAAGACTATGCTCTCTTCATATTATGCTCCAAGCCAGGCTTTCTTACTTCTCGATGAAATTGAGACTTGCAGACTATGTGTATCAATTTGTTCATCTTCTCTAGTTCATCATGCATCATGATGTTAACTACTTGACTCCATTTTTAATTTCTGTCCATAAATGAATTGTATTTGATATCTTGGACTTTTGCATTATTAAGTGTATCGGGTTTTGGGTGAACCCAGAAGCTGCAAAAATAGTTTACTGATTAATCATCCTTAAGTAATTTCCAGAAAAAAATCCAATTCATGGAGATGAGAAAGTTAATTCGGGAACTATCCAACTAATTACAAATATTAGGAGTAAAAGGGAAACAAACCGAATCGATTTTTTTACGGAAAAACCAAATGAGATTCCATTCTTAACAGCACACCACATCCACATTTTTAACTCCGGTAACCAAAAACAAAAAATACACCATAAGAGAATCAACATTTACAAATGAATCTTTCCACTAACCTATTTCTTTATCACTGATAGCAGTGACATGAATTGAATGAAAGTACAACCAACTCTACAAAAAATAGTCCGAATCCTTTGAAGAGAAGGTTAATTACAACTATCTGATTAGCCTATAGTTCTTGAGATCAATTACTAAGATATATGTTCATATGAGCTATTTTATAAAGCAAGTTGGTTATCAACCCATTCACTCTGTTTAAACTGCCAGTTATCAAATCTGGTTCTCATGTATATGGTTCATCAACTCTGATTCTTAAAGTTTACAAACTTGTCTTGACAAGCAATCAGACGATGAATTACATCAAGCAAACAATGCAATCAAGTGAAGCTTAGAAGCTTGTTAGTAGGCAAATTTAAAGAGAATTTACATCTACAATGAGATACTAATAAAGTCCAACCCAAGTGAAGATTAAGATCTGGTTTCGATCATCGGAATCTACAATGAGATACTAATAAAGTCCAACCCAAGCTTGTTAGTAGGCAAATTTAAAGAGACTTTACATCTCCACTTTCTCGAATGAACAACCAATAAACTTTTATTTTATTAAGTTCTAAATCTGAAGTTGGTTATTAAAATCTAAATTACACATTAATCTCTGTCCAACAACATTAAAGCTTAAGTATTCAGTCTGAATTGGTAGCAGATCTCAATCGTTAAAGCTGTAGCAGAATAGGTATAGAATCGTTAAAGCTAAGGTATTCGGCCCGAATTATACATTAATCTCATTTAAAGAAACTAACCACTCCATCAAAGAATTGGTACAGAAGTGCGAATTTGGTTATTAAGATATGTTGTCAATGTTGGTAACTCCTCGTTTGAAACACTCCACAGTCCAGCAACATTTAACTTGAACAGTTTAAAAATATGCAGATGTAATTTTTGATCCAAAAACACTCGCAAACCAATAATGAACAATCTGAACATAACAGATGGTGCAACTGCAATTTCCATTCACAAACTATAGTTGATTCTATTACACCCGCAACTTCCATAAACTCTATGTCGTGCAGGGAGCGGGAAGCCGCCCAGGAGGATAGGAAGGCATGCTCAAGGCCTCGTACGGGGAGGGAGAGGGCTTGTACGGGAGGAGGCGATGCTGGAGGGCCCGCACAAGAATGGGGATGCGGAGGAGAGTGTGCACATGGAAGGGGCGGTGCTGGAGGGCTCGCACAAGGCTGCGGGAGATGGGGAGGAAGGTCGGGGTTGGGTGCGCGGGCAGTGGAGGCGCGATATAGGGAGGGAGGTCGGGGTTCGGCGTCGTGTGGATGTCGAGTAGGGCTGCTGGGAGGTTGGGAATGGACTTGCAGGCGATGGACTTGGACTGGGGACTTCGTGTGGCGCGCACGGGGAGGGGAAGAGAGGCGGTTGCTGCGATGGTCGAGCGAGATGGGAAGGAGGCCCAACGGTGGAGGCAAGAGGCTTCGCGCGAGATGGGGTGGGGGAGGGGCAGGTGCCTGCGTGAGAGGGAGAGGGAGAGGGCGATTAGAGACCCCTCGCTCTTTGCATCAGACGGCTAATCTGAACCATAATGAACGGTTCAGATCAGGGGAGCAGCTACCTTGGCTGCTCAAGGGAGCAGCTTCCCTTTCCTCATATATATATATATATATATATATATATATATATATATATATATATATATTCCACTTTCAAATTCTCCTTAATATGTATTACATGTATCGCTACGTTAAAGTAGAGCTATATCTATAAATAATTCGGTGATCTATTATTATATCTTTTGATGTTAAATTTACAACAATAAATTTATTTGTTGCAAGAATTAACTTAGATTCTTTAAATTCGTAATGAGTGTCATAACTTTTGATGTATCTTTAACATGTATTCATTGAGTTCCTCGAGAATTTTTGTTCTAATCATTGCTAAAACAGTAAAGATCAATATATATTCAAATAGCGATTTCAACGGATGATCATCATTATATAAATAGTTAGCACTGAATATGGCATTCATTAAGAGTTCAAAGATTGAAAGAAAAATTTTGCAGCATGCAACACTTTTGTTATAAACTTAACATCGAACAATCACTGCAAGAAAATATGCATATAGTTGTATTATCCACTATTAGATATATAGTAATAAATATTATCTTTTGCAAATACTATACTTATAATTGAAATTCACGACAAATAACATATATATATTGTTAAGAAAAATTGATATATCTATACCAATGATTATCTTTGTCACCAAAATTTGCACTAGTTGTTGTTGGTGAAATAATAACGACTATCTTTGTCATTTTTTGTGAATTTGAAGTAGAAAAAGTGCAAGAGAATAGAATGAGCCTACAATGATTTTTTTGAAATCCGTGACTATATTGTTCGTTGCTTAATATATAACGATGTATATTATTCATTGCAAATTAATTTTGTATACCTAAAATTAGTTGCAGATATTGCATCCATTGTTATATAATTAGTAACGGTCCATATACCATTGCTTATCTGTTTCTATTTTAAAAACTCTACTAATGGTCATTGCTTATTTTCTAGTTAAAAAATTAGCGACCATTAATTCAAGATTAGATTGTTAGCATGCGATAAGCGTTACTCTATAGAGTGTCGTCGTTAATGATAGATTAATGGATATGGTATTTATAATTAATTTCAAATACGAAAAATCATTTCAAAACTAATAATACATGTCATCATATATTTAGTGATGATATAGTGGCGGATCTTTAAAAAATGTTACTAGCTAATCTTATTGTTTAGTAGTGATCGATTTGGCAACACTTAGTATCTATTGTTGTATATTTAACACCAGACAATATAATGTCGGATTACAATATAACTATTACTGCATGATAATTTTGTTGTTGAATAACTGATCAAATCCTAAAGAGAAACAAATACATAAATACGAAGAATACGGGGTATTTATATCAATATACCGCATCGATTAAAAGAATCTCCATATTTTTTATTTCCCATGGATAATGACATGCTGATTAGTTAAATTAAACTTCTAATCATAGTCCCTTCTTAGTGGACATCATGCACAATTGGTATTATTTTATTGGGGCCAATAGAAAGTCGTCCATGGCTGTGTGCTTGTAGTTAATTAATGCCCTAATCTTCACGAAATCAAAACGTGATTAAGTGCTAATCTCTCTCTCTCAAAGAAATAATCGTGAGTATATAACAAATCATATCATGCTAACTGCTAAGCATGTCTAAAGAGAGGTGGAAAGGATAATTAATTCCCTTTATTTGTTTTGCTTTTTCCCCGATTAAATGGTGGATGCGATTTGTTTAATTGGAGGATTAATAATATAATCATTCAAAATATATACACGTGGCCTACATGTGTTCATTATTTATTTCACAAGGGCTAATTCCAAATTAATAAATCCATGACTTGATAGTTGATGCTAACTATTAATCTAGTTAAATTTACGTCCCATAGTAGACAATTAAGGGATATTTACACCATAACCCCTGAAATCTCTTACGATTACACAATATGATACAATTGGATAAGATTTTAAGGGTCGTGGTTTTAGGAACTCATTAAGAAATATATAAACCATATTCCTGAAATTATATGTTATACGTTAAAGACTATTGTAACTATAACAAAATGTATCTATAATGACGTATTCAATTGTGAAATATATAGCAACAAATATTATCAGTTGTAAAATCGAGTACTTCAAGTTCGCCAACGGTAACTATACAAGTTCTTGTATCTCCCGTGATGATTCATATAACAATGATTATGTGCTATCTTTGTGATTATAATTTGTACTAATAGTTAATAAAAATAGCAATAAATCAATGCAAAATTTGTTGAGAGCAAGGTTTTAATATTCATACCGACCTTTGAACCAGCCCACCATTAGTTTGTCTGATCGGGTTTGATCGTTGGTTCGAATCAATCGGATCGTGATGATGTCAACATGCAATAGCCGTATCTTTGAAGCAATACCTCAGAGGAGACAATGATGAAGCAGTAGTATGACAACACTGCCCCGCCCTGGAAAGGGACGAGGAGGAGGAGGAGGTCATGTGGTGGCGATGGTGGGAACATAAGGAGGTGAGCTTGGGGAGTTTAGTTTAGAGCTTTGGTTTTTTTATTGGTTCATTTTGGATTCGATCGGTCCATTGAATCATACCAAATTAAAAGGCCAAACCTAGTTGTATTACTTTATTTTCATTATTCTATTGAACTGGTCGAATCGATTGGATCAACGCTGATTTCTAATCCGAGCGGTGGGACCGATCAGTCCGATCCGACTTTTAAAACCATGGTTGAGAGAATGAAAGGATGAGTGGATTATACGGATCATTGTTAATGATATAAAGCGATTTATTAAGGTGAATTTTAAGAATAAATAACAAGTTTTTTTACACTTGTACTCCACCAAGGTTTTACAATTACAATTATACCCCTACTGTTTGTAATGGCTCATATATCCTTGCAATTATAAAATTTACAATGCTATCGTATGTTATTACACTTATGCCACTATTTTACCTTAATGGAAAGACAGAATTGTGAATTTTGTAAGAATAAATGAGCACATATACTTTTGCCAAAAAAGTAGGAGCATAGATATAATTGCAGAATCTAGAAGGGTCGCAAGTGTAGAAAAAATCAAAAATAATAATTTGGAACGAGTAATATTCGATGGTGTATTCGTTTGAGTTTTCATCAAAAAGAGTTTGGAAATTAGTTATAATTAAAATTACTTTGAGAAACTAACTACAAATTTAAATGTTACTAAACGGTCCGATAATGGCCATGTCCTATTAATAATAATTTTCTTCGACAAATGGGAAAAGACGAATAGACATTTAAATAATTAATAATATAAAATAGGAATCAGATCGAGGACATATGTTGCATCGGATTCTCCATCATCTTTGAGACCAAATTGCAGAAAAGTAATCAATCAATTCGCCTAATTAAATTGACCATGTTGCATATAAAACTATATTTTTCATCAAATTGGTATAGTTTTAGATAAAAATATAAATGCATATGGTGTTAGATTAATTATAGCTCCTTGATCAAATTTATCATCTTCGTCATGTCTTGAATCCTAACTCGTCAATTGTCATAAGATATTCGATCTTCTATACTAGAAGTGAGGAAAGTTTGCACTCGAAAACGAGGATCTTGCTGTCCGATCAAACGAATCGTAGATGGATTTTGTTTGGAGTTTTTGTATGCTCGTGTCGGCTCCACGAACGCCATCTAGGATGAAGAGTTAAGATGGGATTTAAAGTCGGTAGAATATTATTCCTTGTAGAATGATTTTAGGGTTATTTACATCCATAATCCTGAGTAAATTCGTAGTTACAATCATAACTTCGCGTAATCATGAATTACATGAGAAACCTCGGAAAGTGCTTAACTCTTACATGAGAAACCTTGTATTAATCCCAGTCTATTTTCCACGTTAATGTTGGCAGAAAACATTAAAATTTTACAACTAAGTACTATAGGTTGTCAATATTTACTAATGACTACTACCAAATCCTTCTCGTGTTGAATAATCATGAAGCTCCTCCTCCTCACCCCACCGCAAGACGAAGAAGAGGGCAGGCACTGATCTGAGCAGAAGACGATGACGATGACCATAAAGGAGGAAGGGGGCTGGAAGAGGGTTGGACGGGACGCTGAAAGGGTGGGCGGAGGAGGTGACTGGAAGGGGGTAGTGGAGGGGGTTGGAAGGAGGGTGAAAGAGGGGCCGGGGGAGGGGCTGGACATGACGTTGGAGGCTGGGCAAAGGAGGTGGCTGGAAGGAGGCACTGGAGGGGACAGAGGAGGGTGTAAAGGGGGCTGGACGGGGCGCTGGAGGTGGGGCCGAGGAGATGGTTATAAGGGAGCACAGGAGGGGGCGGAGGGGCTTGGAAAGGGGGCTGGATTGGGGCGATGGAAGGGCAACCGAAAGGTGGGGCGGAGGAGGTGGCTGGAAGGAGGGTTGACTCGTTGAGGGGGATGGGGGTGCAGAGGAGGGTTCAATGAAGGCGAGGAAGGCAGATGAGAGGTCTGGAGGTTGAAGGGAGGTGGTCAAGGTTTGGAAGTTGAAGAAAGGGATGTCGAGCTGGAGGTTGAGAGAGTTGTCGACTGCTGCGGGAACAGAGCGGGGAGGAGGTCGGAGGTGGTCGGAGGGGGGAGGTGGAGGGTGGATGAGGGGGTGTGGGCAGAAGAAGGTGGAGGGCACTAGAGGTTGAAGAGGGAGGGGATTTTTTTGTTTAATTCATGACCATTGGATTGAAGATGAATTAGATTAACTCGATTGTGTGGTTGAATTAACGTATTAAATTAATGGAAGGTTATGGGCGTGAGACGGAGAGACTATTTCTCGTGTAATTCACGATTACGTAAGGTAATGATTGTAATTACAAAATTACTCAGAATTATGGATGTAAATATCCCATTATTTTAATACTTTAAATTTACAGTGAATAAGTTCATTTAATTTTATTTTCAGGCACAAAATATATATAACAATGATTATATTGTTATCTTTCTTCTTGTAATTTGCCGAACCTTTAGTTATTTGATAATGGTTACTCAAAGCTGCTTATTTAAAATTATAAAAAGATGATTTTGTAATGAGAAATATATAATTTTGTAATGAAGAATATTAAATCATTATATACTAGTGATTTTTTACGCCATGACTCCCAATATTTTATCTAATTACACCATAAATAAAGGATCATTATGTAATTATAGATATTCACAACAACAAAATATTTTTATAATAACATATATTTCAGAATCAGCTGCTGTATAATCCGTTGTTAAATGACTATCATATTTGAATTCAATGACAGAGTGACAAATTAGTTGATATTTCACTAGCGATGGTTCATGTAATCACAATGTCATCATAATATGCAGAAATTATTGTTACAAATGATAAAATTTTATGATAAAGACAATTGATATCCGTTATTATATCGACCGTTGTCAGTGATACATCAACTGATATGTCAATCGCAGATGATATCAAGTATAAAAAAACATTTTGCATCCGATATATTCATTATTATATATTTAGCAACGGCAATAGATATGTCAATCATTGATGATATCAAGTATAAAAAAACATTTTGCATATGATATATTTATTATTATATGTTTAGCGACGGATTATATAACAAAGTATATGTAATTTGGATTTAGGATCCACTCTTCTAAACATGGATCCGAGAAGTTAAGTTTTTAAAATGGCCCTAATAATAATAGTAACAGTAATAATAATAATAGTTAAGAACTAATATCAAATCCACTTCTAGCTAAAACCATTTGCGGCCTATCGATTTCTTTGCTTGTGAACAAAAGATGTGGGGCATCTTTGTCCGTTAATAAATATTAATAATAAATAATAATAAATGATGTCAACTTCATACGGATGATCTACACTCTTAAGTTGTAACTATTTAATAGGATATCAATAATAAATAAAAAGAAACCTGACTAGACATTTGTGATGATCTCTATTTTTTTAGGTTTTACATCTTGAATCTTAAAAATTTGGTCAATTACCTTTTCGATCTTATAAACATCGTAATCATCACTTTAATCCCGTAAACTTGCTAGCACGTACACGACAAAATGTGCATATTGACCTCTTTGTTTATTGAATTTACCAGAGATACCACCCAACGTTCACGCCGCCCGACCTCCGCCTCCCTCCCCCGCGTTCTGCAACCTCAGCCCCCACCTCCCCAACCATTCCTCTTGCGTTATGACCTCCGACCACTTGCATGTAACTCTCCACGACCCGTAACTCATGGCCGTCCATCACAGCCTCTCTCCAGCTGCTTAGCGCCCCACCTATAAAACCCATCCCCATCTCCTGTCATCAATCATCCACCTTCACCCGAGTGAATACCACCAGCTTCAGAACACCCTCAGGTGAAAGCACGTGGTGATTCATGTAGGCGACACCGATTACAACTCAAGGCGAGATCCCTAATTGTTCTTCACGTGTAACAGTTTCAATGTTACAGACAGAGGGGAGACTGTCACGTAAGATCTCCCGGCTCTGATTCTGGATGTGAGAATGTGTTGATTATGCCTTTTTATTCACTACCTAGATTGCAAGAACTGATTAATTAACAAAAATGTAATTAACCAATTTCTGAATAGAACCCTAGGGCTCCTTATATAAGGAGGCCTAGGGTTAGGGCTACAAGTTAAGCTCTCAACACTCCCCTTCAAGATGGATCATATATATCGATCATGCTCGGCTTGTTATAATAACTTTCGTACTGCGTGCAAGCAAGTGGCTTGGTGAACATGTCCATAGTCTGATCTACCGATGGTACGCTGTGAGTATGAAGTAGCCCTCTTTGTATCAGATCTATAATGTAGTGGCAGTCAACTTCCACATGATTGGTGCGTTCATGAAACATAGGGTTGTTGGCTATGTGCATTGATGTGCGGTTAGCATGTCTGAGCTCCATAACATTGGTAGGAGTGTATGAAGATCTGTGAGTACGAATCGAATCCATACTAGTTCTGCAACAGCATGAGCCATGGCTATGTATCCACTCTTAGCACCTGAACGGAAAACCGCTGCTTATTTCTTGCTTCTCCAAGTAACCAAATTTCCTACCAGATAGGTGAAAAAACATGTGATAGACTTTCTATCCATCATGCAACCTCCATAGTCTGCATCTGAATAGGCCATGAGGTCGAAGTTGTTGCCTTTGGTGAATAGTAGACCTCTCCCCGTGGAGCACTTAGTGTACCTTAGAACCATCATGCATGCATCGAAATGAGCTGAAGTGGGGGAATCCATAAACTAGCTCAACTTCCTGACGGCAAGAGAGATATCTGGATGAGTGATGGTAAGGTATAATAGCTTACCCACTAAGCGCCTGCATCGACCAGTATCTTTAATATCACCTGACTCGTAGATGTGTCCCTTGGGATCCATGGGTATCTGTGCTGGCTTGGATCCTAACATCCATGATTCCTGAAGTAGTTCGGTGGCATACTTCCATTGAGACATGAGTAATCCTCGCTTGGATCTTGCAATTTCAATTCCCAATAAGTATCGAAGTGGCCCCAAGTCTTTACAAACTATTCTTCTAGTTGCATCTTCACTTCTAGAATACCACTAAAGTCATCTCCCCTCAGGATAATATCATCCACATATATAAGCATAGCCACAGTTCCTTTTCCATTCTTTCGTATGAATAAAGAACGGTCTATTGAAGATCGGATGGGGCCCAAGTTCTCTAATACCTCAGGTAGTTTCTGAAATCAGGTATGAGGGCTCTATTTGAGGATATACACGACTTGCATATTAGGCACATCTTCTGACACTCCCCTTGAGCCTTGAAACCAAGAGGTTGATGTATGTAAACAATCTCCTAAAGGTCTCCCTAAAGGAAGGCATTCTTCACATCTAGATGATGCAAGGGCAAATCAAGTTGTACTGCTACAACCATAAGGATATATATAGTAGATATACGAGAAACATGATATAAAGTGTCAAAGAAATCAACACCAGAAGTTTGTGTGAAACCCTTCTCCACAATCCTTGCCTTGTAGCGAGAAATGGACTCGTCTGGATTGTACTTTAAGGAGAATATCCATATAGATCCCACAATCATGTTTTGACCGGGAGGATCAACTAGTGTCCAAATGTTTTGAGATATCAGGGCAGACATCTCTTCTTCCATTGCTAATGCCATCTGGAATCATGGAGTGCCTCTGTATGAGTATGAGGGATAACTATATCGAAGATTGCTTGGACAAACTATCTGTATGAGGACCCAAGGCTAGAGAAGGACACGTCAACAGAGATTGGATGCTTAGTATTGTAGGGAGATGTACATTGTCTGGTCCCCTTTCGTAGGGCTAGTGGCATGTATATTGGAGATCCCTTGGTTTCCCAACAGTACATGTATCTATATTCATTGATGAAACAGTGTCGTTGGTCTGTAGAGACTTAGCTGAAGGATATATCTGAGGCAATGGGTGCCGGCTCAGAAGGGTGTCACTCTGAGTAGTAGTCATCATGTAGAGATCAATTTGTGGAGTAGGAACAGTAATGGGAGATGTAGATAGTGGTGGAGGGCTAACATATGTGCTCGACCTAGAGTAGAAGGGAAGGGTCTCAAATAATGTACATATGCACTTGTGTAGTACCTTTATATTTAGGATCATAGCGTCTATACCCCTTCTGATTCCTGGTGTACCCAAGGAATATATATATTTGATTGCTCTGGCATCAAGTTTGTACTTGCCTATACCAAGAATATGGACAAAGGAAACATGCTCAAAGACCTTTGGTGGAATAGGAAAGAAGGCCTTCCTTGGAAAGAAAACTTCAATGGTTACTTATTCATTAATGAAGATAGAGAGCATACGATTAATGAGATAAGTGGCAATTAGAACAGCATCACCCCGGTAGGTGGAAAGAATGTGATAATAAATGAGCCGGGTTCGCGCAATGTCTAGAATATGCCTATGTTTTCGCTCAGTCACGCCATTCTATTGTGAAGTATGGGCACACGTAGTCTTATGTAAAATCCCATGAGTCGATACAAAAAACTTCATATCATGAGAAAGAAACTCTCATGCGTTATCAGATCGTAAACATTTGATAATAGTGCCAAATTAAGTCTTTACTTCATTACTAAACTTAAAAATAATCTGAAAAACATCATATTTATTTTTTAAATAAGAATGTCCATGAGACACAAGAAAAGTTATCTATAAGAACTAAATAGTATCTATTTCTTAGAAGATTAGGATATCGACCGGGTCCCTAAACATCAAGGTGAATCAACTCAAAATGACTCCTAGAATGGATGGTACCAGAAGATGGGAAGGAACTCATGTGATATGTCTCCAGTTGTCAAGCCTCACACTCAAGGATGACAATGGGAGGAAGCTAGGGAAGAACACGATGACGCTTATGAATGGATGGGTGACCCAATCGTTGATGCAGGAGGGAACCTAAAGAAGCTAAAATGGAGTTCCAGAATACACAGTAGTCCAGATGATTGTAGTAGATGGTAGACACCCTCTTCCTCATGGCCCACACCAATCATCCTCTCAGTCACTATGTCTTGAAAAACATATGAAATAGCATCAAAAATAGCTCTGTGGTTCAGATCTTTGCAAATTTGGCTAACATAGAGAAGACAAATGGGAAACTCAGGCACAAACAGAATATTATCTAACCGAATGCTAGGGGTGATATGGACATCCCCTTGTCCCTTGATAGGGGAAAATGACATTTACAACTTGTACTGTTTGTCCAGGTGGTACTTTGTGCATCTAATGTAGTAGGGTTTCTTCTCCACACAGGTTAGTAGAGACACCTGTATCAATCAACCTTCCTGGTTTTGTAAAATTATTTGCGGAATCAACGGAGATACCTGTGTGAGCGACAACTATGGTTTCTGGAGGATCACTCAAGTTCGGAGGCCTAAAATCTTCCAAATGAGTTGCATCAAATCTTCGAAGTCTCGTATAGGAACTTCAAATGTGGGTGCATCTCCTTCAATGGTAACAGTCCTAGCCATGAGAGAATGATGTCCATGATTGTTGTAGCAAACGTCCTCGACGTGGCCAAACTTGTGACAATATGTGCACTAAATTATGCCTCAGCTCCAGCATGTACTGAAGCAACCTTAGGCTCCTAGGTGATCAACGAGCTCCTCACCCAAATGGGGTAGCAAGTGCAGTAACTTGTCCATGATCGTCCGTTTGTATGCTTGTGTGAGGGACAATTAGGCGGCTCAAGGTACTGTAGACCTCCGCAATGGTTGGGAGAACATCGACAATGACCATCTAATCACGAGCCACGATATAGGTAGGGTCGAGTTCCACTAAAAACACCAAGCAAGCCATTAGCTGACAATGCCCCTTCTATTTGGGACAACTACATCTAGGAATGCACACATTGTATCATTCACGTAATGATTTGAGGATAGAGAAGTATTCGGAAAGGGATCGTCATTCTTGCTTCATATTCAACATGTCGAAGTAGGTTTGATATATCCTACTTGAGTTCTTCTCCTACCCATATGTGGTTTGGATAGACATACACATATCATGAATGGTGGTGTAGTATACCAGCTCATCAGCAATCCTGTCGATGATGTTGACCATGATCCAATAGCTGACCATCCCGTCATCTTCGCCCATGTATTGAATTTTCCCATTTTCTTAGCAGCCTCTAACTCTAATAGAATATGCTCATTGTCCTAACCTTGTATGATCACGAGGAACATGTGGTGCCACTTGAGATAATTGGTTTCATCTAACTTGGGGATCGAGCTGAATGGGGGGTAGTCGGGTACTCCCTCTGTCATATCCCTAAGATGTAACTTCTTATTGCGACGTCTTGAACTATGAATCAAGCTTGTTGCTGAGAAAATATGATCACACTAAAAAACATCCTAGATCATACCAACACCCATGATACGTTGACAAATCGAGTAGAGGCTAGATGGTGGTGGTGGGTGCGCACATAGGTGATTGCAGTGGTTGCAAATCGGGATGGGAGCAATTGGGACTGCAATTGGGGTGGTTCGTGTGCATCGGCTTGGAACATGGAGGGTGTTGGGCGTTGGTTGTTGTTTACTAGAATAGAGTAATTAGGTTGATGGGGAAACATGGAAATTTTCATACAAGTGCGGAAGTCGGTCCATGTCCTGGAATTGGGGATTTAAGGGTGTTGGAGATGGGAGCAGCGGGTTACGAAGATGGAAGCAAGGTGCGTCGAGCTGGAGAGGGCGTTGGGGAGGGCGCTGGGCAAGATATGGGAGCATGGGTTGGTGCCTCAACCTTGATATGGGAGATGGGCAGGCGTCGGGATGGAGATGGTGGCAGGGGCGGTAGGCTGGAGAAGGGTCGAAGGGGCATCGGGCTGGAGATGGGAGATGAGAGTGGGGGGGGGGGGGGGAGGGGGTGCTGGAGAGGAGTGTCGAGCTGGGGGTGCCAAGTGGGGCGGGGGGAGAAGGGAGGGGATGGTGTACTTGACTCTTGATACCAAGTTGATAACGAAGATGTAATTCACTAATTTCTGAATAGAACCGTAGGGCTCCTTATATAAGGAGGTCTAGGGTTAGGGTTACTAGTTACGCTCTCAACGGAACCATTATCCACCTACTTTTGTTATTATGAGACTGGAGCTTGACCAACAAATCCTTCTTGCCTATTATTTTTGAGTGATGGAAGATAACATTGATGGTAGGCTGAGTCGATGGATGTTGTATGTAATTTTTTATGAACGAAGCAATGAACGATTCAAATTGGGAGAAATATAGTATCATGCGTGTGGGATGCTAGTTTTGAGAATATGGGTTTTGAGCTTTTTTGGCTAATATTTGTAGAGAACGAGGTGCTTCATTATGCTAACAAGTTAAGGTCTCTGGCATCGGACCATCTGGACCCCTTTGCTTCCCTTATCGAGATCGCGGCGGGAGCATTGGGATCTGATTACACATATCAGAGCACCCACTCATCCTTGTCTTGTTCTTCACGTCAAGGCAAAGCTTAAGAGCTCGAGCCTAACTAAATTTGCAGGTGCGACAACAGAGCTTAGAGTTCGATTTTTCATATGGTCAGGTTAATTCAAGATTAACCCAACCAATTGACTCAGATAAAGTTAAATTTGACAGTAGGATTTGCGGTGTAAGATGGAGTATGTTTACGAGGTTGAAGTGATCATTACAATGTCTACAGCCTTGAAAAGGTAATTGATAAAGTTTCTAGGGTCTGTGATGTAAAAATACCTCATTTTTTTATCTTCATTCTCAACTTGGGGAACTTTTGTGTAAATTACCCTTTCTTTTTAATACGTGGGTTCCGGTTGGAATGATATCACGTGACGGATGCCAACAAGAGGAGTGAGTGGTGGTGGTCCCACAAAGCGGCTAATGCGAGCCTTTCCCTGCACGTGATGGGTCCAATCTCCGCACGTGGTCTATCCTCTTTGGTCTCTCCATCCACCTAAATTTAATAGGAATCACACCCTCATGTATCCCACTTGGCCCATTTGACTCCTCTCTTGTAAATAAAAAGTTAAATAGATAATATTAAAATATAAGAAAAAAATGTCACTATTTTTGTTCCAATTTCGATACTACAAGAAAATAGAGAGGAATTACTCTAACATAGGGATGAGCATTAGGTTAGATACTTGTAGATCATACAATGTTTGAGCCCAAGCTCATTTAACATGGTGAGTTTGGGTCGAGCCATGATATGAAAAGTCGATCAAAATCAAGTTCAACTGCAACCTTGGTTTGAAATTAATGAGTTGGGTTCAGATCGATTATCTCATATTACTTATATATTTTTGGCCGCAACATCTATTAATGTTCTTTCAGAAAAAAATTATCTTATTCCATTCTTCAAAAGGAAGGCATCAAAGAGTTTGACGCCATACAAAACAATGCACCACAACAAGAATCATTTTATGTGCCTAGTACTTAATACAACAAGGACAAGGTTAATGTTCTCAACAAAACAAAACAAGCAAAATACATGTAGCAGGTTCAGGTCTATTCGTTCATCATCTTTTAGAGGGGTGACTTGAGGATGCATGTTGTTGGCAGGTCCAAAGGTGAAGTTCTAATCTTCTCGTATGGACTAAGCTTGAAGGTCTTTGAGAAATTTTTAAAAATGAATTGATGGCCCATTCAACACTATATAGTATATTGACATTGACTAGACACTTTTCAGAAAGGATGAAGAACATAGTATTTTATGCTTAGCTTGATAAAAAAACCTAATCTCGCTTAGCTTGTAACATGTTTTTTTAAAAAATAAATATTATCTTATTTATATTATATATTATATCAGATCTATGTATCGTGCATTGTTTTAGGATTCAACCATAATCATCTCGAACCGATTATAGGGGTTTATATTTTGGCCCAAGCTTGATCCAAGGGTTTTTATACTAGGCTAGTCAAGTTAAGAGGGTAAGGCGTTATTGCTTATCACAATGCTCATTCCTCCAATACAATCATGTATGAGAATTTTTTTGGTTAACAATCAATGTGCTCTACTACAATAACTTCCTTCCCAAGTGCCACGATGCCTATCTTTTATGCGGTAACTCGTGGTTTCTTTTTCATGCATGGAAGTAGTCGAACTCAGGTATTGCTCGACTAGCGGACAACATGGATAATAGTTGGTGATAAAAAAATGGATGCACAATCAACTAACAAGGAAGCACATGAAGAAGAAGACACAATATATGGAAGACACAAGATATGACAGTGGTCTGTAACTTACGATCATCAAAGGAAAAAATCCGCTAAGAACACGTGCAACATTATTCATTGTCGTGCACTCCGATGACTTTTTTCTCAAAATAAGTCTATCCAAGATGAGAGCTAGTGATATAACTTGTAAACCTGATGCCTCCAACCCCATCATGCCCCTTCCCGATGACCTTTGCCCTTGTCCAAACCTAACCCCTACTTCCATAGCCGCCTGTCCACCTCCTTCCCTACCCATTCAGCCTTGCGCTTGACCTATCCCCAACCCCACTTTCATTCCTCAGCCTCCTTCCCGTTCTCTACAACATCTCCTTCTGTCAAAGTGGAGCCGACAATCGAGGTGGTCGAGCCATCAGTTAATACCTAACCTATTCTCCCCTTGGGTTCCAGTGACGATGATTCCTTTGCTACTACATGATTCATCTTCTCATCAAGATGATGTCCTGTCCTAAATCGATGCCTTGCACTCGTATGCCGCTCCTTTGGTTCCCAAACAAAAAAGGGAGAAGGAAGACCTTTCTCTGACTTTCTCTGTGGGTTAAAGGCAATGTCCAACAGAAACCCCCGGTTGGACGAAAAGGCCAATTCCTAGAGGCCCATGAATTGGTTGGAATTGATCTTAACTCCCCGTCAGCGGACTCCAAGCCCCTCGATGGAGGGGTTGACCCTTATACTTACCCGTCACATGAGAAACCGGTGAAACCCAATCCGCTATGGAACACTACCTCACACAGGAAGAATAAGTCGCCAAGTGGTGGTCAGAAGAATGCCACCCCTCCTAGGCCCCCTTCATCCGTCTTAATGTCAGTGGTTGTTTGCACTATCTATGTCATTAACAAGCCTCAGAAAGTCAGAGTGTTGTTACGAAAACCTATTTCACACAATGTAGAGCTCGTTAGATTGGTTAAAACCAAAGTTAGACTAGAAAATAGGGAAAATTCGCATCCCGCGTTCCTAGCAGGTGGGATTTCATACACAATGACACTCTACTGGTATGAATCGATGCCTAGTGGAAGGAATCATGTTGGAACTATATCCAAGTAGGGATCTCCCCACAAGTTGTCACTCTATCTCAGTATAACGTTGGTGGCCTCAACCTAGCCATCTTGGTCATATATGGTGCCAACTGCCCAACAGACTGTTAAGGCCTTTGGGAAGAGCTAAAGCGCCTCAGTGGTGCCTCGGTTGTCCCCTGGTTGGTGCTTGGGGACTTTAATGGGGTCTGATTTGACCACGAGAAGCGAGGGCCATGCCACCTTTGAGTGAGGCCAAGGAGGACGTCAATTGTTGCATCGATTCGTGCATATTGCTCGAGCTAGAGACTAGTGGCAACCCTTGGTCTTGGTTTAATAGCTCTATTGGCCCCTCTTGCATAGTTGCTCGCCTTGACCATGGATTGGTCAATCCAACTTGGTTGAATCTCTTCCCTTCAACAAAATTGAGTTACTCTACCCTTGCATCGAGTGACCACCTTCAGATGTCTGTCACCATGGCTCCCATGGCCTCTCGTCCCAAGCCACTTTGCTACTTTGACTATTGGGTGAGTTGCTCGGGCTATCTTGAGATTGTTGCCAATGCTTGGTCTACCCCAGACCATGGTAACCTCATTTTCTTCTTTTTGCGTAAGCTCAAGAGAATCAAGCTTCCCTCAAGGTTTGGACTCGCAGGGAGGCTAACAATTTTGATCTATTGAGAATGCTCTCTAGGCCATCAACATTGCCCTTGCCATGGACCCTTTGGATCTCTTCTTAGTGCAATTGGAAGCTGATGCTAAGGGCAACTTTGAGGCACTTGACGTGGATCTCGAATGAACCTGGAAGCAGAAAAGCCATGTTGTTTGGTTGAGATTAAGGGATCGTAACAATAGTTTCTTTCACATATCCACCAATGCACGCTCCACGAGGAACATCATCCCTACTCTCCTTGATGTGGGTGCCATATGATGAATATCGAATTCATCAACTTTATTTCTATTAATTAGACCTCTATCTTAGACTAATCAATTAACTTAATAATTAATTAATTAAATTTAACTTTTGAAACATTGTAAATAATTAAGGTTAACTATTTCAAATAAAATATCTAATCTTTACATATATTTGTCTAATGTTTCCCTTATTTTCCATGTTTTTCTTATTATTCTAAATCCTATAAAATTTAGTTTAATATTATATATAATATAATGTATATTATTAATTATTCAAAAATACAAGAGAATAACAAAACAATTAAAGGAAGTATTCCTAAAAAATACTTGCAAAAATATTATGTATGTCTACATGATTTATTTTGGCTTTGGATTCTACATGAAAGTTGTATATCTTAACAAATACACAACTTTCATGTTGAACGCTTTTATTTTGACTTCATTTACTATTTTATTTCTAATTATTTTTTTTACAATTCTTAAATTTCTGATTGGGCCATGTGGCCCAATCAGGAGCCTCCACGTAGCCTGCTCTTTATCAGGCCCCACCTTTTTTCTTAGTCATCTGATCTTCTGATCAGATGGCCTTGATCCCTTCAATCATGCCTCATCCTGGACCGTTTGATCTTATGATCAGGCAGATCCCATCCATCCATTTGCGCTTCTTCCTGGACCGTTAGATCATTTGTTTCAACAAGCCTCCATCATCGTCAACCTCCAGTAATTGGCCCCAAGCGACGCAACCTTTCACCGGAGCTGCCATCACCAAATTATCTATGTTAGCCCATGTGGCTTCAAGCCATGATTCCAGTGCCAAACGAGAGCCTCTACATCCCTCTTCTTCCCCCTAACATGCGGAGACACTAAAGCCCTCTTTAGCTTCAACCCCAGGTGATTCCTTCACCTATGTTCATCTTCATCATCTCCAGGTATTTCCCAGTTACTTCCCCATCGGGTTCTCTTCCATGTACACTCACATACATCATTTTTGTTTAAAGTGATCGTCCACCTTCATCATGTCATCTTGATTCACGTACACCACTTTGATCTCCATCTTCTCTTCTCCAGAACCTCCCCAATTTGATCCATTCACCTCCTTGCCCAAGAGAGAAACCCATTAGGGCATCATCTTCTTCCCTTTGATCCATCCCTCCATTCCATCTATTATACCCTTAGTTCACACTGCAAATGCTTAGACTATTGAGCTAACAAGTGCAGGCCTTCTAACCAATTCAATGGTCAGAGTTCTGGAGGAGCTCCGTTCATCTCCTTGGCCTCAGATGTACTAATATCGAGTAGTGTATCCAGACATCACCGGTCCTTCTTTGAGCAACCATCATCTTGCCAGGTAGTTGTGAAGCCTCCTCAACCTTCATGGGAGTTAGAGGAGCAAGGAGGGAGTATACCCTTGCCGGAGCACAATCGAGTTTGCTGCAAGCGGAGGAGGAGGTCCTTAGAGAGTTACAATTACTGTTGGAACTGACCATATCAGTTTGATCCTACAACCCAGATTGATCCCATATCGCCTCTTCGAATCTCCAGCCTCAGGTGAGACCGAACCAACCCCGAGGCATGTTCTACTTCTACACGGGCAAACTTGTTGCGCGTTCCCAGCCTTGTGTCGAAGTTACACCACACGTGCCTCACGTGTGTTGGTTTGGATTTTTGCAGATGTGCCCCCATCGTCTTCTTGGATCTACAAATGAGCCACACATGCCTGGATATTTATATAAAACCCCCTACCAGCTTTATTTATTTACGATTCAGTACAAAATGGACTTGAATGTGATGTTTTGTTAGATTTTAATTATGTTTTATTTGTACTTATATCCCTAGATTGTATCATTAATATCTTGAGCATTGTTTATCTTAGTTAAATGAAGTTGGCGTTGTTTATAGCTCTGATTGTGCTAGTTAATGTAGCATAGTTAATTCCGTGATGTGATTAAAAATTGGATAATATAATTGCTTAATAATCAATGCTTGATGTGATCTCAATTTATATTAACTTCATTTAATGCATGAATTGAACCGTGATTTATTAAATGAACTTGGAATTTAATTAGATTGTAAAATGTGATAGATTATCATTAGTAACCTAGTTAATTGCTAAATGGTCATTAAATAATTCTTGTGCCTAATGAAGTGAATGCATTGTTGAATTAAGTGGAACTTGGAGTATACATTGATCACTATAGGATTAATTCTGATAATAAATCTAGGATTAGATCAAGGCATTAATTCAAGAACTATTTATTTGTTGTGTATTTTTGTAATTGTATTGACATCCATTTTTGGCTTATTGTTCTACTTAACTTGCATAAAAATCAATGAGAAATCATACATTCATATGTTTTGAGCATCTTGATCTAGATACACTATTAATCACTTGTCCTAGATATTTAATACCTAATTAAATAGATCTAATTGATTGTGTCCTTGTGTTCGACCCTGAACTTCTTCATGTATAAATTTAAGCCAAGATCTCTTTGAGGAGACATTCAACTTGGTTCCGTTGATCTGCTAAGTGGATCATACTACAATTCGATGCAATTAACTTAGTCGCTTAGTGCTTCATCAGATGGCACCATTGTCGGAGATATGACATTATTATACTATTTACTTTGGATTAGATATTTACTTTAAGTATTTTTGGTGTTATTTAGGTTAATTGTTTGTGTGTTGACATTGATCTGTTTTGTTGACTTCTTTTATGGCATGTTTTATTTAGCTTGATATCTCTCCTGATATAGCTATCAATAAGTTGTTTTGCCAGGGCTGATGGAATCAAGCACGATTGAGGTGACATGGAGGTGACGAGTTTGGAGCTTGAGCTGAAAGGAGTCCAAGACACCTGAATCGGGTTGAAGAGATATATAGCTAGTAAATTTAGTTAACTTATCAATCATTTGTTGTGTATTATTTTTTTAATTATTTTGTAATAATTTTTAATTTATAGCGGCTCTTGATTGAGAGCTCACAAGTGTAAACAAAAGACTCTTAGCTCATATTATCAGGGTTTGTCGAGACCCATTTCATCCTCTCCCAAGGATGGGGTTCTGATGGAGAGGTTTTGCACATGTCTGTTAATCAAACATGATTAACAATTGTTGTAGTGACGAAGTATCTCTCAATCAACAATCAAACCAACAATATATGATAAATCAATGTGAAATATGTGAGTTAGAAATTTATTTAATTTAACTCTACAAAATGTGTGTATAAGTATGTAGAGCGTCAAACTCAAGGGAGCAAATTGGTAGGTAGCTAATTATTAATAATTACTTTTGTATATGTTTTTGTTTTTATTTTTCTTTTTTATATGTATTTTTAGTTATATTTAATTTTTATGGAGTTTTTTAATTGTTTTATAATTTTTATCTTTTATTTTTTAATTTTAATTTTCCTTATTAATTTTGAAAATTTTATTTTTTTATTTTTAAAATACAATATATATAATTATATAATATATATATATATATATCATAGACATTATATAAGTAAAAAGTATATAATAAATAATATACATATAAGGATTTTTATTGAAGTCAAGATAAAGATAATAAAATGTTTTTGTTTTTTATATCTTTATCCATTTTTGGTAATTTTTGGGGAATTTTTACTATATTTTATGTATTTTAAAATAATTAAATGTATAAAATAGTCAAAAAAACTACATGTCCAAGGTTGTTTTAGTTTTAATAAATATAAATAAGTCTAAACTTAAGCTAAAATTATTTTAATATATAGTATATATAATAAAGAAAACTAATAATAAGAAAGATAATTTTTTGCTAATTTTTATAATGATTTTAGTTTTTTTTATTTTTTTGTTTCATATTTTGTGAATGATTTTTTGGATATGTAGTAGATAATACTATAATATAAATGATGGAATTTAAAGGGATTTTTTTAGAAAAGGTTTTATATTTTTTGGGGGGTTTTTATTATAAAGGGAAGAAAATATGTGTTTTTTGGATTTTTTTAGAAAATAAGAAATTACTTAAAATGCAAAATAAAATTCAAGCATGTAGAATCATTGTATCATACACTTAACATAATTTTCCTACAATTTTAGAGTAATAAAAATAATTAAAATGCATAAAATACAAGAAATAAAAATGCCACAATTACATGGACCTATTTGGAATTTTAATAAACTATAAGTGTGTTCAAGAACATGTCTAAGAACTTAAAGGGTATATATGCAATATTTATAGTGCCTCACGTGTCGTTGCATGTGAGGCAGAAGGACTTATATGTAAATACGAGAAAGTTAGGGGTCCTGTTGCAAATATTACTAAAAATAATCCACTAAAGTTTATATTTAAAGTACTTAAAACAAAATGCAAAAGGAAGAGGGGGCTCGACACTATTTACCCAAAAAGCATGTGGATCTAATTGTGCGGATGGAATCTACGCTCCAGATTGGATGATACCCCTTCAGTGATTAGTGACTGTAATTAGATCTTCAACTCGATCAGATGGCTGATGACCTCCACATATGGATGGTTGTTGCTTTTCCTGGGTAGCGTTCTCGATCGGACAACTCCATGCGTTCTTGGAAGAAGATGGAGAACACCCATATCAGGGCTCCTTCGATCCAGTGTATCTTAAGTCTCAGGCCACCTCCAATGCTCGGAGATGACTCATAATATTACTGGAGCTCCTCCGCATCTGTCAGTACCTTCAATGGGGTCTAGACCTTGCTTAGAAAAGGTCTAGAGGTCGAGCCACCTGGAGGTCGAAGCTTGGTTCGAAGACCCCTCAGATGGGGTTCTCATGTGCCAAAACATGCACCAAAAGAGTTGCGGCTTTAAGGAGAAACTCCTCGACCAAATTATTAATGTAAATGACGAGGGAGAGGCAGAATGGTATGGTCTTCGAGAAGCAGGTCAAGGATGGAGATGATGGACCTCGATTCATGTAGAATTGAGGGGGATAAGTGATCTAGAAGATGGAGAATACGATGAGGATCAAAATGGTGTGGTCGGTGAGACGGAATAAGGTGGTTTAAATGGGAACAGAGACCCGAGTCTAGAGCTCCAACGTACTTCAATTTTTGGGATTTTCTGCTAATAGCGATGAAATTAAATGAAATAAAAAACATGATTACAATAAGGAATAAAATATAAAATGAAATGACGAGAAAAAGCATCTCACCTTCCTGGAGTGGTTGGGAGTAAAGGACCATCAGAGGTGTCTCCGACAATGGGTTGAATCAACCCATATCTCCTTCTCCAGACCTTGAATCGATGGCTCCCACCTCTTGTCACAAGGGGGGATGCTCCATGTTTAATCATAAGGGGTTACCATGGATCTAACGGTGATTAAACTCAAAAGTGGAGGTGAGGTGCAAGTTTTATATACAGGTGGAGTGGTGATCTTGTGAGGAAGTTGTCGTGGAGAGGACTACAGGTTGGTGGGAGCTAGGGACATGGTGTGGAAGAGGGTTGAGGGGAGTGCAAGATGGTGGGTTGCTCGAGAAAGAAGAAGGTGAGGAGGGTGGAGTGAAAATGGGAGAAGATGGGGCTTCTCATACTCTGACTTCTTGAGACAAAATAGCAAAATAGAATTATTATTAATTCAATAATAAATAGTAGATATTTTATTAGTTAAAGCTCAAAACATGAAAAATGTTTCTTATTTTTCAACTATTTTAAATATTCTAAATCTTGCAAATCATCTATCAAAGCATCATCATTGCATGCCTATCATCCCAATTTTCTCAATGTGTAAATAGGTGATGAATCCATGATTCATTAACATTCTTTTTGCATTTTATCTTAACACCATTAACAACTACATGTAAATATGAATTAAACCTCACCTTTTATCAAAAGCATACTCATGAATAAAAATGTCATGTAAATGAATAAAAGAATAAAAAAGAAAGAAAATAAAAAGAGGCATACTGTAAATATGTATATATGTATAATATGACTAAATTTAATATAAATATAGCTATATGATATATTTATATAACCTAAACTCGAGACCAAGTCAGCAAGGATTGGTCGACAAACAAATAAGTAAGGGGAGATAAGGAAGAAAACATCAAAAAGAATTAATTGTTCACTTTATACATTATTCATTATTCATTATTTATCCAATAATTACCAAAACTTCATTGATTTTTAATTAATTCATTTATAAATATTGTTCACCAAACTCTTCTCCTATTTATTTCTAAAAAATATAGAAAAATAAAAAAATTATAAAAAATCTAACTTGTATAAATGCCAAAACTCCATATTTTAAATTGTCATTTTCTCAACTTCCGAACATCATAACTTCTTCATATGAAATTCAATTTTAATCTACTTACCTTTAATGTTTATAGAATAATATTCTGTAATTAATGAAGGTGATTTCACTGAAATTGGAGTTTGTTTGTAAAAAGTTTATTTTGGGACCTCATGACAACTAGATTCCTGGGTTATTTATTTTATTCAAAACATATTATTTACATTTTTATTGAATTAATAATTTTTAAATATTTTCTTGATCTTGTATATGATTTATAAATTATTTCATAATTTTTGGATACTATATAATATTTTAACTAAATTAAAAACCCTAATTTATAAATGAATATGAATTGTGTAACTTATACCTATATTTATTTATATATCTAAATTGAATTATTAAAATTTATAAAAAAATCATACATACCTTATATATTATCCTAATAATTAATAAAGTGTAAAAATACTATGTTATTTATTAATTTACTAAAAATCAAAGCTTTATTTATCAAGTATACTATATAATTATTTATTAATATTCTATTTATGTCTCATTAAATATTTGTTATTTATAAAAATAAATTATACTATAATTTAGTTAACTTAAGTATCTATAATTTTTATTTTACATGAATTAAATAAGTCTATTTACTATTTATTATTTAATTAATAATAATTTCTCACATTTCAGCCTACCAGGTGTTGACACATGTCAGCACCTAGGCTTCTTCTTCCTAAGAAGTTGTTGCAGCTTCTGCTGCAATTGACCATCTTCCCTTATTTTTCCCACGATTGATCTTCACCTAAATTCTAATCTAATCCACCCATTTTCTTCTTCAAAATACTACTCTTACGGATACACTTGGATCTTCCCTATCTCTTCACCCTCTTCTCTATAAAATCATTCAAAGTTGGCTCGAACCAACCAACTCTCCTTTTTCCGAAACTAACTAGCCGAGCACCTATCTTCTTCCCCGGGTTCAGACAAACCAAGGAGGTGACAACTCTTTGTGGTCGCCCTGCGTGGAACCTTGGTGATCGGAGGAGTTGTTCCAAGGCGGAGCCTCGCCTTGCGTCGATGCCTCACGTGCCTTCGAGCTCCGGTGAACACCGATCATGGAGCAACAACCATAGAGTCCTACACTGTCACCTTACCATGTGAATCCTTCAATTCCATTTGATTACTAATAACTTAGATTTGTCAAGGGTCGTATTAATCCACAAGGCGGATCAATAGTCGATGCGTTGACCGCTCAATAAACCTCGGTTAATCAACATATAACCCACAATAAATAATTACGCAATTAAATCTAAAAAATGTGGAGTTAAAATTTATTATAACTCTACAGCAAATGTGTATAGGTGTAAGCATGTGTAGAGGTCGAACATTGGGAGGAAACGGAAGAAGGAGGCAAAAATGCACAAAACTTTGTCATGTATCTCTTGTCCAATTTATTGTTTTGTGGTTTTTTAATTTTTTATATTTTTATTTTATTTTTGGTTTATATATTTTTTATTTGACTTTTACATTTTCATTTTTTATATTTTTATTTTTATATATTATTATTATTATTTTATTATATAAACAATATAGCCTATATAAGGCTTCCTATATACAATATATAGAAGTATATTTATAAATGTTAATAAATATAAATAAAAAATAGAAAAATAATTGTTTTTGGGTTTTTATATTTTCTATTTTTTGTTATTTTTCAAGGATTTTTATATTTTAATGTATTTTTAAAATGAAAAATATTCCGAAATAAGGGATTAATTAAATACCAGAAATTGATTTGGGTTTTAAAAATAGTAAAAGAGTCCCAATAACCAAATCAATTTAAATATATAAATATGTATATATATAAAATTATAAAATAAAAAATATGTTTTTGGATTTTTAAAGAATTTTTAAGATTTTTATAAAGGATTTTGGTGTTTTTAGATTTTTAGGGTTTTCGTTGTTTTTCCATTTTTTGTGATTTTTTATCTATAATTAAAATATGGTAAAATATACTAAATATAAAGTTTTTTGGAATTTTTAGACACGTTTTTATAATTTTCTTGGTATTTTATAACTTAAACAGGGAATATATAGGCTCCTTTTTAATTTTAATAAATATATTAAATGCAAAAATGTAAAGTGGACACGTGGCGTGAGAGTAAAATGTATGAAGCTTGTAATCCTATTTTTGTGAATTTTTAGGATCAAGTTAGCTATTTTTAATAAATAGATAAAACACACAAAAATACATGTCCTAGCAAGGGTTTGCAAATAAAATAAACTTCAGGGGCACAGATGAAATTACTCAAAAATATAACATTAAAATAATTTGATTGAATTAATAAATAATTAAAAAAAATATCAGGACTAAATAAACAATTTACCCATCACATGGGACTACATATGACACAACCTCGGAGGGACCAAAATGCAAATATCATAAAGTTCAGGACCTTCCAACATTTTTCACAAAAACATACGACGTGCATTTCAATTTATTGGACTTTTTAGAAATACAAAAACCCGCAGGGGTTTACATGCAATTTTGCCACCTCACGTGGGACAGCACGTGAGGTGATATGGATTGGACCAAAGTATAAGTAAAATAAATACAGAGGGTTAAATGCAAAATGTCTAAGTATTTATGAATCTTAACTTTATTTACAAGATTAAATAGTAAAATACAAAAATGAGGGGTGATATATGCAATTTACCCCAAATATAGGTGTGGATCGGACGGTTCTAGCGCCTTCACTTGCTACATGTCGATCGTCGGTGACTCAATGACGATATGTCGATGGACACATAAGAATAGATCGCGGATCACGATCTGACGGCGGATTCATGGCGCGATCCAACGACTTTGGTGTTATCTGTTGTCACCTTCTTCAACCGAAGGCAGGGAGGGACTGAGGAAGAACATGGAGGAAGGTTCGCCTGGGCGAACTTCCTCCGACGAAGTCTCCCTCCCCCATCATCCTCTGCTGCTCCAAAGGGGCTCTGAATTCTCATGAGACTGTCCTCTACATGCTGTGGGTGTTAGAAGGATCAGAGGGTCACAGGAGCACCACCACGAGGTCAGAGAAGA
Source organism: Ottelia alismoides (assembly GCA_037367405.1). Classification (NCBI taxonomy): domain Eukaryota; kingdom Viridiplantae; phylum Streptophyta; class Magnoliopsida; order Alismatales; family Hydrocharitaceae; genus Ottelia; species Ottelia alismoides. The sequence goes on along the minus strand of JAZKJV010007985.1, from coordinate 95,972 downwards.
AGTGGTGCTCCAGGTACCTCCGGCGAGGCGCAATATCACCTAAATTCCTGGATCGAGGGCAAATTGCCTCGACCCATTAAGAGGTGAAATGGAAAAGGGGGAGTCGATGTGGAGGCTACTCCGGCAAGGCGGAGGAGTTGGAGCGGCCGAATCTCGATCCCAAGGGATTCGAGTGGAATGGAATGGGTGGTGGCGTAGAGAATCGGTGGGGAAAGAAAATGAGGGCGGTCAAGGGGTCGGTCAACAGCGGAACATGGTGGAAAAGTTCGTCGGAGTAGAGCTCCGGCGAACTATGAATCTTCGAGTTTACACTAAACACCTAGGTTCAACATTACACTAAATGCATAATTAAAACGAGCGCATGAAAGTCTAACTAAAAATAATAAAAGTGCGCAACTCGAACCTACCCGGAGCCAAGGAGCAGAGACGTTGTCGGAGCGCTGCCTTGGGTGCACCTCCCGCCTCCGCAAGCGTCCTAGACCTCAGGGGATCCTCTCCTGTCACGAGAGTACTTCTCTTTGGCCGAGATCTGGAGCTTTACGGCTTAGGGGATGGCCAAAAATGCGAGGAGGATGGAGGTTGATTATTTATGAACATAATAGCACCCTTATTGGACCGGCAAAAATCAAAGAATTCAGGCTATATACAATGGGTTAAATGGACTGGCGTGGATCATGATTGATCATAGACCAAATTTTGTGAAGCGATTGAAGACAATGGAGCGACGTATTGATTTAGCCGAAATTCACGGAGTCTAAAATGGTATCTCACACAAGGCGGAGACAACCGTCGCTGTGACGACTCACAATGAATCCTGGACTAAAATTAACAATTAACCCACACTACAGGTCAACAATTAGAATTAAATGTGGAGTTAAAATTTATTTTTAACTCTGCACAAAAGATGTATAGGACAAGTATGCAGAGAGTTCGAACACAGGGAGCAAACAGGGTAATTCAAACTTATATGTGTGAGTGAAGTGAGTGTGTCTACACTAAGCAAGCAAGCAAAGAACTTTTTGTGGGTTTTTAATTTTTAATTTTTTTATTTAATTTTTTTAATTTTGTATTTTGATTTTTAATTTTTCTGATTTTTATATTTTATATTTTTTTATATATTTTTTCAATATTGGAATATAAACACAATGTAATAAAAGGGAAGATAAAATATTAATAAAAATATGCAAAAATAGCCAAAAATTCAGAAATAAAATCTTTTTGATATTTTTATGATTTTCTACTGTTTTTGGGATTTTTGGTATTTTTAAACACTGAAATAAATCAAAATAGTGGACAAGGTACTGACTGGAGATAAAATGAGAATTAAAAATAGCAAATAGCCACAAAAATTTTCACGCTATTTTTCAAATAAAGATAATAAAATATAGAGGAAATAGAAACTGAGTTTATATTTTTATGAGTTTTCTATGATTTTATAGATTTTTTTGAAATTTTTGTGTATTTTGAATTTTTAAGGTTTTTCTTTTGAGATTTTTTAGGGATTTTTGGATTGACACTAAAATAGGTTAAAATACACACTAGGGAATTTTTTTGGAATTTTCTGAGGTATTTTACTATTTTTTGGTATTTTCTAAGCTAGACAGTGAATAAAAAGCATGTTTTCAATTTTTAATAAATATAAAAATGAAATAAAATCAGAAACTAAAAATAGGGCGTTAAAGTACAAGCACACAGGAGCTTAACCCTAATTTTTGAGAATTTTTGGAATTAAAATGAGGCCTTAAATAAATAGAGCAAGCAAGCACAAGTTAAAGGCCTGGTAGAGGCATTTGTGTAATTAAACAAACAACCAGAGGCTTGTTTGCAAAATGTCCACAAAATTTATACTGAATAAAATAGTTCCTGGGCTAAAGATTAAATGTTAAAACCGCAAGGGTAATCCTGCAAAAACGCCAATGTCACGCACACTATGCACGTGACCTGGCAGGGACCCGTTTGCAATATTGCAAAGTTCTGGGAGCCTATTGGAAATTATTACAATTTATAAAACCCTGCGGAGGAAAGTTTTGAAATTAAATATTAAAAACAAAAAGGAGGCAGGGTTTACTTGCAAAAATCCCCAGCCAATGGCGCATCCGACGGTGGATGCCGCGGCACTTACGCCACGTGTCGCGCGCACGGGGCGCGATACCGCTTCGCGTTGTATGGCTCGGATTAAAAGGTCGTCGCGAGATGGACGGCTCCTGGGCGTCCTGATCGGACGTCTCCTGCTCTGCTGGAAGAACACAAGTGAATCCGACGGTTCGGACCGGGTGTGGACGAACGGCTGAAGAACTCGTCGTGAACGAGTTTGGACTGGACGAAGCTCCGGTCTCCGACAACCCTCTTCCCTTCGAACAGCACGGGCGAGCTCCTGGGAGTTTCCCTTACTCCACGACGGAGCCAAAATGGGCGGTGGAGACCCGGTGCGCCGCCGCGTGGTCAGGGGTGGAAGGTAGCTCCAGGCTGCTCGTTCTGCTTCAAAAATCGACCCCCAGGTGGGGCCTTTGACACCTGAGACCTGCGAAATAAACACAAGAAAGCCAGTACGTGGTCCCAAGACGAGCACGGGCACAAAAATAGGACGATAGTGTGGGTGGTGGTTCGCCGGAGCTCAAGAGCTCCGGCTGGTGTTCGATCGTAGAGATGATGGGAGATGATGGGTGAATCGACAAGCTAAACTAGTAAACTACAAGCTAAAACTAACAGCGATCTAACAGCAAAAAAATGGGTACAAACCAGCTCAACTCGGCCGGAGCCAAGGAGGAAACCTCACGGTGGCGCAGCCACCGGAGATGTTGGATACGCGGCCTTAGGTGCTCGCCACACCTCGACTGGGATGGGGGGAGACTCCCCTGTCACAGGAGTTCAACTCGACCCCCACCTGGAGTCTTTAGGCGCCCAAAACGGATTCCAAAAAGTCAAGGAAGGTGGCGGGCTGGTTTTGAAGATGTGGTGAGGCGGCTCGAAGAACGAGATGTAACGAGAAGAGCAGTGATGCTCTCCCCGAAAAAATCCTTGGGCGTGTATGATGGATGGTCGATGCACAATTTTGCAGAAGAAATCGATCAGATTCGGTGAAAGGGGCGACCCCCAAAAAAACTTGAAAAGGGGTCGAAACCCACTCTGACAACCTACAGGACCTAGGGTCAGAGAGTTGACCCGAGGTCAACTCTTCTGGCCCCCTGGTTGGTCCACGTGGACCAACCAGGACAAAGGTCCAAAAAAGATAAAAAATCATTTTAAGATAGTAAATAATATTATTTAAATTAGGTTATAAAATAAAAAAGTGTTTATAAATTTATAAATTGTTTTATTCCGATTTTTAATTATTTTTATGAGATGTATTTTTACAAGTTTATATTTATACCCTTTATAGGTATATTACCTATGTATTGTACCCTTTTATTTTTATTTTGTGTATTTTAATTTTTTTATTTTTATTTATTATTTTATAAAATTATAAAATACTTTTATACATGTAAATATATTTTTATTTTATTTTTCTGATATGTTTTGTATAATTAATAAAATATAAGTATAGAATGTACAGGTATATTTATAGGTATAATTCCTATGTATATGATATATACAAGTATTTTTATTTGAGTTCTCTTTGCATTTTTATTCTGATTTTAATGCACAAATATATTATAAGTAATATTTACATAATTATAAAATTATAAAAATACAAAAATAATGAATAAATAATAAATTGAATATTTTAATCAGTACAACTGTACAATGTGGGTCCAAAACTCAACTTTTAAACCGTAGCACCGCCAAATACGAAACCACTACCATTAGATAGCTTATTTTATTCTATATACAATTAAAGGTGAGTATGCTGCATTTGGAGTTTTCATTTGTGAGATACAGGTCTAGGAAGTTGGGATTCTGGATTTTTATTCAGACCATAACTTTTTATCTGTACATTATTTTTTTATGAAATTAATTTTGTGTTTTTCTTTATAAAATTATCTACAACTTTCATGTACAAAGTTTCTTTATTTGATGTATAAAAAGTGGAACCAAAAATAGGTCCCAAAATGAATAGAGAATGAATAGAATAATATAGGTATTTGACCCTTATCTCCCCCTACTTTATTCCTGGTCGACCTATTCATCAAGATGCCTAGGTCTCGGGGTTTTGGGTCATAAAATATTTACAATATTTTATTCTTTTTCTTTTCTTTTATTTATTCTATACTTTTGGCTTTAATTACAGTATTTTATATACTAATAGGTTGCACATGCATGAATGCTAAGATGCTCTATTTAAGGGTATTTACAGGCATATGCTAGGGTTTTTGATGCCAAAATGATAGAATAAAGATGATGAAATGTGGATTCATCACGTATCGACCAGGAAAAATGCATGAAAATGGGGGAAAAGATAGTTCTGACAGGGGCAGGTCATCTGAAGGGACAGTTGGCCAGAGGTCAACAGTCCTCGTCCTGCCATTGGTCCATGTCATGCCGCTAAAAGACAAAACTACAAATTTATTTGAAAATAATTATTTATAAATAGTAAATAATTTTATTAATTTTTATGTAAAAAATAAAAAATGTTTATTATTTTATGTAGTATTTTATTATGATTTTTATTTATTTTTTGGGTGTATTTTATTTGTAGTTAATTTTTATTAGTGTATTTATAGGTATATTTGCCTATGTTTTGTACATTTTTATTTTTATTATGTATATTTTATTTTATTATTTCATTCTTATATTTATATATTTATAATTTATTTTTATGAGTATAAATATATTTTTATTTTGTTTTTATGATGTATTTTGTACACTTAAATAAATAGATATGTGTATTTGATAGGTATATTTATAGGTATTTTACCTATGTTTTATATACATCTTTTTATTTTAATGTATTTTATTGAATTTTATTTATTTTTGTATTTTTAATAAAATATAGATAATATTTAAACTTTTATGAAAATATGAATGAATAAAGAATAAAGAATAAAGTCCCCTTTTATTTATATACATATATACTATAGGTATTTTATCTATGTATTTATAGACTTATTTTATTTTACGTTTTCTTTTTTAGTTTTATTTTAATTTCAATATGTACATATGTTATAAATAATATTTACAAAATTATAAAAATATATATTTGTAAAAATAATGAATAAAAATGAATATTTTAATCGGTATAATATACAATGAGGGCCCAAAGCCTAACTTTCACACAGTAACTCCGAAAAATATGAAACTACCACCATTAAATATCTTATGAAAAGTTATATACAATTAGAGGATTTTATACGTTTTGAGTTTTTTATTTGAAAGAGATGCGTCTGGGAAGTTGGGTTTTGGTTTTTATTTTGTGTATAAGATGAACATTGTGTATTATTTTTGTACAAAATCAATTTTGTATTTTTATTTACATTATTATCTAAAACCTTCATGTACAAAGTTTCTTCATTTGATGAATAAATAATATCGAATAAAGTAGCTGTTAAAAATGCATAAATAATGAATGAAAGAATAGGGTTATTTTCTATTTCTGGCCCTTATCTCCCCCTACTTTATTCCTTGTCGACCAACTCAATTCTTGACTTGGTCTTGGGGTTCAGGGTCATAAAATATTTTCAATATTTTATTCCTTTTTCTTTTCTTCTCTTTATTAAATAATTTTGGTATTAAAAACCTTACTTTATATACAAATTATACAATAAATAATGAATAATAGAGACGGTCAAAGAGATTAGAGCGCGAGACTCAGCTTGCTCTGAGTAGTGTAGTGATACAGAGTAGATGACAGAGGCAGAGCGAGACGTCCACCAAGAGTGCGACTTTGTGATCACTGATGATGAAGCTGTTTGGTTTGATCCCTTTTAACAAGCCCTTCTCTCACTTTCAGACACTGCAGATTCACAGATCCCAGTAGAGGAGAGTTTGGAGAGAACACTCTTGGTAGAGGACACATTCGAGGCTGAAGACCGTGTTCAGGACAGCGAGGTAGAGGGCATTTCTTGTGATTTAGATTCAGATCCCTCGGACTCAGACATAGATTGGGCCGAATTTGATGAGTTATTGCCTTGTCTGATTCCAACAGATCTAGCAGGTAGGGTGAAGACTGAGCTGACATAGATTAAAGATATACCAGCAGGGCCAGCTTCGTCGGATATTCATGATCATTGAGAGTTCTCACACGCAGATCTGGTCGCATTCACTCATACATTTCAGAAGCCAGATTTGCCACCTCCTAGTTGTCCAGAACTGAAGTTGTTGCCACAGTCGTTGAAGTATAGATTCCTTGTGGGCGAGCATGAGATGTACCCCATCATTATCTCAACAGATTTGCCTGGAGAGCAAGAATTCATTTGATTGAGATTCTTGAAAAGAATCACAAGGCAATAGGATGGAGCGTAGCTGATCTCCAGGGGATAAGTCCGGTCATGTGCTCCCACCATATCTATCTCGAAGAGGACGCCAAGCCATCACGTGTATTCCAGCAAAGATTGAACCCGAATCTTCCAGAGGTAGTCATGAAGGAGATTTCGAAATGGTGAAGCTCTGATTTTATCTACCCCATCTCTGACTCCAAGTGGGTTAGTCCATTACATGTGGTGCCCAAGAAGACGGGCATTACTACAGTTGTGCGCGAGTTTGGAGAGGAGATAGCCACCCGAGAACCCACTTCTTGAAGGGTCTGTGTGGACTATAGACGATTGAATCAGGCCACCAAGAAGGATAATTTCTCGCTGCCTTTTATTGATCAGATTATAGAGAGGCTAGCTGGGAAGGGTCACTACTACTTTCTTGACGGGTACTCCAGCTACAATGAGGTGGACATTACGCCTGAAGACCAAGACAAGACGACATTCACCTGTCCGTTTGGGACTTATGCTTTCAGACAAATGCCCTTTGGTCTATGTAATGCCCTGCCAACATTCCAAAGTGCATATTGTCCATTTTCTCGGACATGGTGGGTGGTTGTTTAGAGGTCTTCATGGTTGACTTTTCAGTCTATGGCGATGGGTTTGATGCTTATCTTGACTGCCTAGACCGCATCCTTCAACGCTGCATTGAGGTTCATCTTATTTTATCCTAGGAGAAGAGTCACTTCATGGTGACTCAAGGGACAATGCTTGGTCATATCATCTCCAGTAGGGGCATGGAGGTTGATCCGGCTAAGGTAGATATCATCAAAAAACTCAATCCACTGTCCAACCTGCGATAGTTACGGTTTTTTCTGGGGCATGTTGACTTCTACAGATGGTTCATTCATGATTTCAGCAGGATTGCCCAGCCGTTGACTGATTTGCTGACAAAAGACACCGAGTTCATTGTAGATGATAGGTGTCTTGCATCATTTGAGATTCTCAAGAGCCCAGTTGTTGAGGCTCCAGTCCTACAGCTGCCTGATTGGTCTCTCCCATTCGAAATCATGATCGATGCCTCCGATTTTGTCGTTGGTTCCGTGGTAGGAAAGAGGAGGGACATAGTACCATTTTCCATTCTCTTTACTAGTCGTACATTGGAAGATGTGCAGTGGAACTACATCATCACGGAGAAAGAGATGCTAGCCGTAGTCTTTTCCTTGGACAAATTTCGATCATATATTCTTGGATCCAAAGTGACTATCTCTACTGATCATACCGCCATCAGGTACCTCATGGCTAAGAAGGATGCCAAAGTGAGATTTACTAGATGGATCCTTCTACTCCAGGAGTTTGACATTGAGATTAAGGATAAACCTGGAGTCAAGAATGTGGTGGCGGATCACATCTCTCGATTGGAAAATCTTGAGGATTCTGAGAAGACTGATCCCATTTCAGAAACCTTCCCAGATGAGGCGATCCTTGCTATCGCCTCGCTCCCGTGGTACACCGACATTGTGCTATCTTGTTGCCAAGAAAGTTCCACAAGGTTGGCCCAGGCAGCGACTTGAGACCTTCCTCAGAAAGACCAAGTCCTACCATTGGGAGGATCCCATCCTTTATCATGAAGGAGGGGATAGCGTCTGGCGTCGGTGCATTCCTCAGGAGGAGCACCACAGCATCCTCACATACTACCACAAGCTTGAGGCTGGAGGACATCATTCTAGGAGGAGAACAGTAGAGAAAGTGCTATAATCTGGCCTATGGTGGCCTACCCTCTTCAAGGATTCTGATGAATTCATGAAGAGGTGTACTGACTGTCAGAGGATGGGTACTTGCAAACAAGATGATATGATGCCGATGAAGCCCATTCACTTCTGTGACGTTTTTAACGCATGGGACATCGATTTCATGGGTCCATTCCCTAAAAGTCAGGGATTTGAGTACATTCTATTAGCTGTTGATTATTTGAATCGTTGGGTTGAGGCCATTCCCGCCCGAACCGCAAACGCTAAGACTGTTTGCAAATTTTTGAGGAAGAATATCAATTCACGGTTTGTGGTGCCATGAGTATTGATATCTGACGGGCGGTCTCACTTTATCAACGACAAGGTAAAGTCCCTTGCTAACGAGTTCATCATAGACCATTGAGTTGATACTCCATATCATCCTCAGACCAATGGTCTGGATGAAGGATCGAATTGGGAGATCAAGATGATATTGCAGAAGGTAGAAAGCCCAGACCGAAAGGATTGGTCATAGCTTTTGGACTCGATCTTGTGGGCATATCGGACTTCCTTCAAGACTCCTTTGGCTACATCTCCCTTTCATCTCATTTATGACAAGCCCTGCCATTTACATGTTGAGATCAAGCATAAGTCACTTTGGGATGTCACTGATATATTATTAGATCTAGAGAGTATAGGTGATCAAAGGAAGGCCGAATTTGTAGCCCAGGAGGAGCTTAGAAATACAACCTTTTCAAGTAGCTTACAGTATAAGGAGCGAGTAAAGATGTGGCATGATTCTCATATCAGCCATAAGAAGTTTGAGTCAAATCAGAAAGTATGGTTGTTTGATGTCAGGCTTCGATTATTTCCAGGGAAATTGTAGAGTAAGTGGAAAGGACCATACCTGGTCCGAAAGGTGCATGATAATGGTAGTATCGACATATCTGAAATGTCATTTGAGTCCACCTTTCGTGTTAACGGTCAGCGCCTCAAACCATATCTAGATCATGAGTCGTTGATCGTTGACATCATCCCAATTCATTTTGCATGAGATGTGGTCTTTGACTCATATCAGTTGCATCTCGTGCCTGATTATCACTGTCTTCCACCTTGTATAGATCTAGATGTCTATATCATCTCATTCTTTAGTCTAACACCCTATCTGCATCTTATGATTATGATATACTTAGGGTACACTTTACCTAAGTATAGGGAGGTGTCGGATTCTTGATTATTCTTTTGATTCTTTTTACCTATATTTTGCTGCTTATACCTAGGGATATTTTACCCTAAATATAGGGGAGGTAAACCTTGTACATCTTTTCACTCGGTTTTTCCTTTGTACACACTCTGCTATACTTAGGATTACTTGATCCTAAGTATAGGGGGAAACACCGAGCCCTCTTCATTCTATTATCTAATTTGTCGTTGTAGTATAGCATTCCTTTTCACTTCCATATACTAAGCACGAGTTATGTCTTCTTCATCGCTCTTTCTTCACTCTGAGGACATCGTTCGAGATAAGTATAGGGGGGTGTCGTATATATTACATATATACTTTAGCCATAACTCGTACTTTGTGTGAGTGTGTTAATAAATAAAATGGCTAAAAATTGACTATGAAAAATCATAAAAATTTTAAAATTGTTCTTGTACATAAAATTCTTTCTTGCACATACATAGCTATTTATAAAAACTATTTTTGTACAAATGTTGTAAAAATGTTTTGTTTGTAAAAATTTCGTAAATACTTTTAGTATCAAAACTATGTATATAGTACAAAATTTTTGAAAAATGGTTGAAAATAAAAGTCTGCAAAAACCCATGTGTAAATGTTTGTAAATATTTTGCAAAACTTCTGCATCCATACATACATTCAAACATTTTCAAAAATTTTGAACATTTTCAAAAACTTTGCATAAAAAGATTTTTGTATATACTTGTACATTCTTCTGAATCATAGTTGATATTTAAACTAGCCTAAAATTAAATTGGAAAATGGAGCTTGGTTAAGACCTTAATCGACCTAATTCTAAGAGGAACCTTATAGGATTTAGGGTTGAGACTTTTCAGGTCCATTAATGACTTAATTCTTTGAGTCCACTGGACTATGATCACATGTCATCTTGATGATCCTAAGTAGAACATTTAACAATGCACACATGACTATCACAGACAATGACTTTACTTGCACCAGCATCTTACACATTGCTCTCTACGGATGAGGTGGTGAGGAGGCAGTTTCCTTTGGCTTGGGGTAGCATACGAGGGTAGTACTTCTAGGTGGAACCTCTCGTCTTCTCTTAGGGAAGGAAGTGCGCCTCAACTTGGTCTTGCATTGTTGAGGTCTAAAGACAGGAGTTGTAAGTTGCAATAATGCTTCAAAAGAAGGATATTCTACTGGCTCAAGAGGAAAAAGTCCTTTTGTATATATGTTGCACCATGTAGATTTATTGTACATATGAACATCAAAAAATGTCCAAAAGAAAGAAAAACTCCAAAAAAATGGCGGGTCCTATAGAAAAGGAAATACCTGCCGGAGTTTATATAGTCAAATAAAGCAAAGCTTATGTTACCCATTCTCATGAAGCTCGCAGCGGGAGGCTTAGCTACACTTGTTGGGCTCCCAGGGATACGTGGCTACACTGGCCACAGTCCATTCTCTTCTTTTCCCTCTTCTTGATCCGGTTGAACTTGAACTTAGAAGGGAATACTCCTCTCCTCGAGGAAAGAGATGCCATACTAGGGCATTAGAGTTACCTTGTTAAGGGAGGTTGTTGCCTTGTCATTTCTGAGGTGGGGAGCTACGTATCACTTACACAGTACAAGAATAGATTCATGGTCATTAGAGTTTGTGTATGAAGACTTGTTCTTATCTGGATTATTGAGGAGTCTTGACCATAGATTAGTGGAACTTAGAGGTTGTTGAGTCTTAAACCTACGTCCAAATAAGATTCCGACAAACTAATAATCCAAAGGTCTGACTGACCTCCATCCTCCAATTTAATAAAGACAAGTTTAATAATCAACCTTGATTCTCCTTCTTTTTCTTTTCTTCTCCTTTTTTACTTCTTTTTCAAATAAGTGTTTGCTAAGGGACTAGAAAAGGTAAAGTATAGGGGGTGATGAATCCCTTATTCTAACTCTTTATTCTTTTATTTTAGCTATTTATCTTGGCAAAGCATCATGTAAATAGATGTAAATCCAATAAGTTAGCATTATGCATGCATTTGTTAATATTGCATAATTAGCATGTAATAAAAGAAAAGAAAAAGGAAGGAGGTATTTAGAATAATACAGAGTGACCCAAACCCAAGAGAAGGCCAAGCATTGGCTTGATCACCAAATAAAACAAGTAGAGAGAAATATGGCCTACTCTATATTGTACATATTATTTATATATGTAAATAATTATTTTTAGAAAAATAAAAATAAAATGTTCTTTTTACCTCCTTGTATATAGTCTTAAAAATAAAACAAAAATTATAAAAATAAAAATAAAAATAAAATCCTTCTTACTTGTGCAAAATACATGTATATATGTCTTACTCTCTATTTATTAGACACTTGTAAATAAATAATAAAAATAAAATAAAAATTATTTTTGACTCCTAAAAACATGTTATAAAAAAATAAAATATAAAATTTGGGTATTTATGCAAAAATAATAAAATAAAAATAATTATACAAAATACATAGGTATATTATACATGTATATAATACACTATATTATATAAAGATTAATTTATTTTTCATAAAAATAAATAAAAATCACAGAAAAATAGTTTGAAAAATAATAAATATTTTTCATTTTATATACTTTTTATTTTAAAGCCATTTACTATTTTTTATTGAATTTATAATTATTATGTAAATTCTTATTTTCAGATTGGTCCATGTCACTTTGTTGACTCGGGTCAACGCCCTCTTTCAAGCTCGACCCGACCAGATCCTGTTCGCCAGACCGATTTCTCCTAATTTTTCCAGTCGGTTCATGCCTCCCTTTGCCCCAATTCTTCGCCCGTGGCCTCTCCTTGGATCTAAGACCTTTGCGGATCCCTAGGAAGACACGGATCTTCCTAGGGTTACGTGCCTTCGCCCAAATCTTTCTGCCTCCTGGGAATCCTATAAATCATCTCTTCCGCCTCCTAGGAGATCGAGCTCATGACTTGTGCCTCCCTTTAGCCAAAGCCACCTCCGGTTGAGTGACACCTTCTAGAGGGACCCTTCAGATCGGAGTTTGGAGGAGCATCCACGTTGCTCAGCCTCGTGGCCGGTGTACGCCGCCGCGATAAGCCTCTCGGCCTTCCGCAGCATGGACGAGGCCACAACCTATCTTCCCACCATCGCCTGAAGCTCCATAGTTCATCTAGAACCTCTGGTGTCCCTCATTTCACGTACGCTTTCCTATTCGATACATTCACTTCATCTTCCTCCGCTACACCTCCGCCTGCTCCGACTAGTGACTCAGAGCACTCACATCCGAACCTATCCGTTCAGATCGACCCATCGCCTCTCCATCCATCTTCCCCTGCAGCCTGATCACCTTAAGATCGACCATCAGGTCGATATTGAGGTCCGGATCTCCGCTACCACCTTCACTGGAGATCGAACCCCGCCCCACCACTGCTTCTTTCTGTTTTTGATCAAATAACCCTGATCGGAGCTTCTCTCCGAGTCGAGCTTTCCTTCGTAGATGTTTGCGTGCGTTGGGACTCCAGTTCTACCCTCCAAAGGGACTGCCAGAGTAGCTCCAGATCCACTTTCACCGCCACGCTTATCTGATCAGCATCTCACCCATGGGACTCGTCCATTCGATGCGGGTGAACTCCACGATTGCTCCGGACCCTTTCGATTAATCATCAGAGCCATGGATCCCTTCTGAGGATCTGGTAAAGTTCGTCGGGCTCCCGTTCTTCTAAGCCCCCTCTCCACTGTTGGATTGCCCACCTTTGCCAAATCCGATCCTAGCCGCCAACAGGAGCAACCTTTTGGGGTCGTTAGATCTGACACCTGATGCATCTGAGCCCACGTCCCTGACATCCCTGAGGCGTCAGATCTGACACGGCAGAAGATCCGCACTGCACGTCCTCGTGCCATCAAAGTTTTACACGTGTCCCCCACGCGCACCGCACGTGCCCTGCGAGAGTATATTGTGTTTCCTTCCCTGCAGTTTGCATGCTTTATTTTCTAGTTTATTAAATAAAGTTATAGTTTGAACTTTTTGCATATTAGACCATGATGTTTCCGCTATTTGCACTTTAGTCTCCAGATTCTGAAAACACGTGCACGATCAAGTGCTTTTGTGGTGTTTTTGCCAGAATTGTCCTACATTTTTTGATGGTTATGGTTTGAATGAAATGTTTTCTATATTTGCATTTATGCCCCTGTGCATGGCAATTTGAGCATGTGCGCTAATTGTGTGGGCTTTTTGCACTAGTGCCCCTGGACTTTTTGTATGTGTTATTGTTTAGTCTGGAAACTTTAGGATATTTGTAGATAGGTCCCTACAGCTTGTGTGTCTTGTTTTCATATAAAATAATTATTGAATCTACTTCAAAAATTCCCAAAAAAATACCATTATCTCTTGCTAATGTGTAATATTTTTGGTAATTTTTGTGACCTGATTTGATTTTATTTGATATTTTCTAAAAATAAAAAACCCTTAAAAACTTGTCTATCTATTTTATAAAATGCCAAAAAATATAAAAATACCCTCAAAAGTTCCATAAAAATTCTTGTGTATTTGCTTTACGTTATTTTCACTCCAGTACCATTTTTGTTCCATTATCTTTTATAAAACCACTAAAAATCACAAAAGATAAAATACTTTAATAAAAATTCTAAAAAATCAAAAAATTAATATTTTAATTTCTATAATTAGGTCTTTTTATTACTTTATCATAAAAATTGCAACTAGGACGTTTGGGCAATTTTAGCATTTTAAAGTTGCCTTTTGTTCAGGGCTGTACATTGTGTTTCTGTTTTGTGTTTGTTTCCTTTTTATAAAATCATATAAAAATCCGAAAAATACCATAAAATCACCAAAAACACTTGCATATTTTAAAAACATAAAAATGTTTTTGTTTCTAATTTTTGAACATTTTTTTCTTAATAAAAAATGTTGAAGTTAAGTTTTCTTTATCTTTTTATTTGTTTTCCTATTAGAAAATATAAAAAATTTTGCTAATTAAAAACCACAAAAAGATGCCTTTCATTTTCGGATTCTCGACTACTTCGTAGGCTTCGCTCGTGCTCCTTGTGTTCGACCAGGTCGCTATACCAGGTTAAATAAATAGCGGAGACCGCTACATTAGATTTTTGAGCTTGAATGTTTACTTTGTGGACTTATAATTTTTTTGATTGATCGTGCCTTGTGATTCGGGTCGCAACGACCCGTAGATACTACTTAACATGAGTTGCTCCGTCCGTTCATCGGTGCCTAACATTTTTATATTTTCTTTGATTCCCACATGATCCAAAAATAGAGGGAGATAGTCAGAAAAGTAATGCAAGGCGACACTAAGATGGAAATCTCACCTTAGTGCCTAAATGATGAATGCTCTGTTAGAAGACTTATGGTGCTTCTCAGCTCTCTCCATGCGAGATGCAAGACAGGAATTCTTAAACCTAAACTATATGTTGATATGCACATGGAAATCGTCCTAAGCAGGAAATTGCTATACGTGAAGGACCAGGTGCTAAATACTCAGAATGAAACCTAAGTCTGATCTTCGATACCGATCGGTGCCCGCCACAACGGGTTCTGTAAGAGTTGTCTACGACCTCTCTCGGTACGCGGTTTCAAAGCTGAGTTTTTAGCAATTAATTTTTCTAAGTCTAAATGAGAAAACTATAGGTGCATGCAAAATAATTAGGTGTTTGGACTTAGATTACACGATCATGCAAGCATAAAGACTAAGGGCTCATTCCACAAAACAAATAAAAAATAAGGCAGAAGACACAAATCACGAGAAACAAAGTAAAATAAAGCGATGGAAAACTTGGAAAACGCGGTGAGCCCTAAGTGAACAAAGCCTTGGAAACTAGGCCCAAATGTCCAAGTCCAAAGTACCTATATTATTACAAATTAATAATTCAGAAATAAATCACGCTCTCACAAGAAAATAAAATCCTAAGTTATTGCCCTCTTTCTCTCTCCAGACTCTCCTGCTCTCTCCTATCGGCTAGGTCAGAATAGCTGGCTCCTCATCCCAAGGCTGCGTAGAATCACTTAGGCGATCCTCCTTGGTCTAAGGTCCCTCGCAAGAAGACAAGAGAAGAGACGTCAGATAATTCAAAATAGATAATATAGCAAAAAGAAATAATCTAAAAAATGGCTAAGCAAGTAAAGAGACAAAATCTACTCTATAAACTGATGCTCCCCGGCAATGGCGCCACTGAAATGCGAGAAAATAGGAGTCGTTAAATAATGGCATGACAAATCAGGCTCACTATCGTTGAGGTGACTACTCGAATCCTCTCGTTGTTTCAATAATTAACCCAAATAGATAATTATACAATTAAGAGCAAGAGTTAAAATTTATTATACCCCTACTAAGAATGTACAGTGGCAAGTAAGTAGGGTCGAACACAAGAAGCAATGTAGTAGATTATGTGACATAACAAATCAAAGCACAATTTATCACTCAACTACTTAGCCCAGATGATTTTTTGTGGGGTTTTAATTTTTTTATTTTAAAATTTATTATTATTATTATTTTATATTTTGTTTTTAATTATTTTTTTATATTTTTATATCCCTTTTTCTTTTTATAAATACAATATAGCTTTATATAAGAGTATATGTATAAAGTAAGCTACTATAGATATACATAAAAGGACTCAAAATTCATGAAATAAATTCTGTAGGGGTTTTAGATAATTTTTTATTATTTTTGTGATTTTTTAGGAATTTTTTGATAATTTTTATGTTTTTAAATCAAAAATACCTTAAAATAAGGATAAATTAAATGCCCAAAATTGAAAAGGAATTTAAAAATAGAAAATTGAGCCCAAAGATTTCCAAATAAATTTTAAAATATAGCTAATAATATAGAAAATTCTAAAATAGAAAATACTATTTTTTGAATTTTCGGAATTTTGTAGATTTTTATAAATATTTTTAGTGTTTTTCAATTTTTAGGTTTTTTCTTTTATAATTTTTATGGATTTTTGGGAGTTGTAAAATAACTAAATAAATAAGAAAACTTTTTTATTTTGAATTTTTCAAAAACTTTTTATATTTTTATGGGGTTTATAAGCTAAACATGGAATAAAAGGACTAACTTTTTAATAAATAAGAAAGATGCCAGAAATTAAAATCCAAAAGTTGTTGGACATGCGAGCCCACGACGAGCCATTATGCAATAAATGTTATTACGAATATCATTCCCTAATCTGAAATGAAGAAAAACCAATTTGCATAATAGGTCCCTTAGTACAATTAGGGTTATGTACCATGGTCGTCTTAGTGATCATACAGTTGTTGATTCAATTATTGAATCATAGAGACGGGTGCTTGGATGAATATCTAAAGAGTTAGATTGAGGACTCATCAAGTACCGTCAAATGATTGTTAAGAGAGGATCTCCAACCGGAGTAGGAGATGGCAATCCTTTCTCACTTGGCTGATATCTGACCGATCTCTTGATGCAGGTCCTCTGCATGGGAATAGAGATTCGGAGGTGTCATATTAGTTAGGTCAAAGAGTTGACTTAACGAGATAGAGATAACCAAAGTTCTATGTTGTATGCTGTCATGATATAGGCACGCATCCTCTAACCAGAGACAGATGTGTTACTATACGTATGAGTATGTACATTTGGCAGACCAATAGGTTGATGACCTAATCAAGGTCTATACACCGACACGCTGGTGTGCATATAAGAACATATGAGTAATACAATCTCTTAGAGGGATCATATAGGTTCATTACTGAACCGGAAGACATGAGCTCACTCATGAGATATTGGGAAGAATCAAATTCCGTGCACGGTCATCTCGCTTTGGAAGCTTGATTGAATTTGTAGGTTTGATATATATGCTTTTTGAAAAGTATATGATCAACACCTGGGTATGATATATGCTTTTAGAAAGCATATGATCGATACCGACTCCCAATGATCAAATGAGAAACTTAAAGATAAAATCATGAAGTAGACAGTGAAAAGAGATCTAATACTTCGGGTTTATTCTGGGTCTTCCAGTATGCAGGATGTACAGGTATTGGGAATACCTATGGGTGATGTGATCATAAACGATTGTATAACCATGATGCTTCCATTCCTAGGGAGTGATGAAATGGGTCTGGATTTTAGTGACTCCTCTTAGTAGAGAAGTAACCTAATCTTGGTCCAAATATTGGACATTGATAATATTATGATTCAGATGCAATGAGAAGATTAGATTTACGGTCTTGATTTAATCAATCATTTATGGGAGGCCCGAGATTTGGATTTGAGATGTGATCTCAATATCCAACTCACTATACGTAGAACAATACAATCGCCATGTCCTTATCTCCAATTATTCACGGAGAAAGCGCATTATCCTTGAAAGAGTTCAGGATAATTTCATTGTTGATATATGTATCCAAGCATTGAGTAAATTGGTAATTAAATGTGATTTAGTATGAATTCGATTCATATTATAAAGAGAGTTATCTTAGATAATTAAATGTTATTTGATTATCAAAGATGTGAATAATGTGAATGTGATTGATATTATTTGGGAACATGAGAATAGAGATCCAAGATGATTAAATGTGATTTAATTATCATGGATATGAATAATGTGGATAACACTATCCATATTAATCATATATATATTATAAATGTGATTTATAATATATGAGAGAGAGAGCTATTTGTAATTTACATTTATTATTTAAATGTTGATGTGAATTGGATTCACATTGGACATTAAATTGAAAATGTAATTTACATTTTATTTTGGGTTGTGAATGTGATTCACAAATTTCTAATGGCAAGATGCATTGTTCACAAAATAGACTGGATTTATTTTTGTGAAATAATTTGCAACAAAAGTTGTTGCAAATATTGGAGAGAATCATGAGATAATGTAATCTCATGTAATAGGAGAGAGACATCCACCTTCCATATAGGAAGAGTGGACGGCCACAATTCCTATAAGGAATGTGGTGGTCGTCCCCTCCTTCCTATTTCTCTATGATTTGATATAAATCAAATTACATTCAATATATATTTGATTTTATTAAATTAATTGTTGTTGGTTTTTACCAACACAAATCTTGGCCACTAAAAGAAACACAAATCAATGTGAGTCATTGGATTTGTGTTGTCCATGGATTGAGATCCATGGATTCCAAAATATTATAAAAGGAGAGGCACCCCCGTTGCTCTTCTTTACACAGTGAGAACATAAGTCTCTCTCTCTCTTTCTCTCTACATGCCCACTCTCTCTCTCATATGGCCATCCACCATGGATGCCCTAGAGAGAATCTCCGTCACCGCAGCGTCGTCGTTATGCTGGCCGATTGTTTGCTCGTGGATCTTCATCTCCTTCGGCGCGCCTCGCTCTTGAAGAAGACATCAGATCTCGTGTGTCGAGATCAGGAGATCTACCGCTTGCATCATCAACATGGATTGCGAGAGGCACGTGTTTCATCAACACGCTCACAAGTGTCTCCTCCGTAGGATCAGACTTGAGACAGGAGGTCTCTTCGTTTAGAGACTCGATCGCAACCACGCTTCAAGAGGTAATCCTATTACTTGTTGTGGTTTAGACGAAACAATCCGAGAAGTGTTCTTGGACCATGTGGTTTCGTCACATGAAAAATTTTAAATTCTGCTGCATCGAGCAACTAGTACGACTAATCGCTCCCGATCGCATACGATGCGATTCTCATGCTTCCGTGATGCACTTAAGGATCTCGCCATATCCTTCAAAAATATAGCGTGAAACTGCAATGAAAAAAAAAGCACTTAATCATATTTTTGGGGATTTTTTGGAGCACAATAGCTAATTAAAATAAATAAAGACAACAAAAAGAAAATACATTACTAGCAGAGGCCTATTTGTAATTAAAATAAAGCCCAAGGACAATCAACAATTCCTCCAAAAATATAAAATGTGTATTTCAATTTCTATGACTAAAAACAAATACCAAGTCCCGTAGAGGGTCCTCTGCAAAATGCATGCACCTCACGTGCACAGGCAGACGAGGTGACGTGGCGCGGACCTATATGCAAACACTGATAGTAGGGGTGTGTTTTGCAAATATAATAAAAAATAAATAACGATAGAGGAAAGTTTAATGTTCAAATATTAAATACGAAAATGTTGGGGTAAATATCACAAAATACCCAGCTGAGCGCGGATCGACGGCTGATATGTTCTCACTTAGGCACGTGTCATCTCCACATAGCATAATGTTGGTTTGTCTCCAACTGTAGAGATTGAATATCTAGATGGAGATCCACAGTCGAGGATGGGCTAGATCGAACTGTTGATAATCAAACTAGCGTACATTCTTGATCCAATGGTGGGGAGGCACGGTGAATGAACGGGGAAGAAACACCAGTGATGCGAGCTTCCTCCGCCAAAATCTCCTTCCCACGTCGTCCTTTGCGGCTCCAAAAAGGCCCAATCGTCTCCTAAAGGGTCCCTTTAAATGTTGGAAGCTTCAAAACAACTGGAGGGATGGCGAAACACACCCATGAGGATGACGGAGCATAGATCCCCCAGGTACCTCCGGCGAAGTGCGAAATCGCTCCCAGGTGGCTTGTGCACTCTAGATACCTACAGGAGAAGTTAAGAGGGTCGAAGGAAAAATGCCTCGACCCTTCAGGTATTGGAATGAGGCGAAAATGCTTCGAAGCGAGAGTCTCTGGTGAACAACGATGGAAGGAGTCCCAATCACCAGATCTGTGCGAGATCCGGGTGTGTGGGAGTGGTTCGGATGATCAGAAAGCGATGGGGGAGAGGGTGAGGGCATCAGGCAAGGCGGAAGTGGAGCGGAGTAGTTGGAGACAGAAGGTGGAGGGGAGGCAGAGTTGGAACTTCGACAGGCTGAACATTTTCAATTTTTCGAATGATGAAATGAAATTGAACGTAGTAGAAGACTACTCTACACTATAGCTACTCTAAGGTGTTCAAATGACGAAGAAAATATGAAAGAAACTCACCAGGGACATGTATAAAGCAAGCTCCGGGCAACGGAACTCCGGCGAACTGGACTGCCTCGATTCTACACGCGATTGGACCACGGAAGAGCTAAGACGACTCATGTTGTCACCTGGAAGAAAATTCGAAGCCTAGGTTTATGATTCAATGGCAGAAGAGGGATCAAAAAGCAAGGTTTGGAAGGTGGTCTGATTATATACCCATGGTGGAGCGACTCCAAAGAACAAGGTTAAACGGGAAATACCAGTGATCCAAAGATCGAGGAATTGAGCCGGCGTGAAAGAGCATCGATTGAGGAACAAAAACCATGAAGGAATCTTCCCAAAACATGAATAGGTCGGGCTGCAAAAATCGATAAAAGATGGGGTCAAACAAGGCCTGGCAATGGGCATGTGCATGCTAGAGGAAGTGACCTTGGTCAATTCACGAAAAGATCTGGTTGGTCCATGTGGACGAACCAGAAAAATCTAAGCTGAAAAAGATTTGTAAATTCTAAAATAAATAATAAAAGATTCTCACGTTTCCATGATGCGCTTAAGGATCTCGTCATATCCTTCAAGTGGTATCGCATTTTATTTTCGCATCTATGTTTAGTGATTATTTTCGGCCCTGTTTAAAGTTTAAATACGAAAATAAAACTTGAATTTTGTTCCCCATTAAATAAGGAAACCGTAGGATCTGAGTTTGCGTGATTTCGAATCTGTTTGCTCAAGTTATGATCAAATTAGTAAACATGTATCCACTGTTTCGGGGACTGCGAATCTTAACGTAATTAAAGAGTTAATTGCGGATTTGAAATACCTTAAAATGCATGCAAATCACTTAGATTCTCTTGTAAATCAAATTAAAAAACTTTAGAAACTTACTTTGCTTAATTTGGATTTAAATTGTTTGAGATATGCTAATTTTAGTAAGTGGGGGTCACTGCTGGAAATTACTTTCCTAATCAAGAACCTTGTGATTGTCATTTAATCAATTAGTGAAATTAAATTGTTTAATTTTCTGGAATAATTACGGATAAATATTTGTGAAATATTTGATGATAATTATTTTTTAAATGACATTGCCTTAACTAAAATTGATTAGATATGATCTAGATCACAATTGGTTACACAATCCACTTTCCAACAAACATGTTGCTTGAATAGGATGTGTGATTTGTTTAACAAATCTCATTATAATGTTAATCAAAATTGTTTTGATTATTATTATATGGTATAACTTCGGTTGAAAGACCAATTATAATCTCAAGTACACAATGATCAATTTGGCATTATCTTTTCCCGAGGTGGATATGATGTCTAGTCGGGGATCGTTGGGGTAACAGGTTGCACTGTGTGCGGTTTGTCCCACTCCCGCCGGTACTGTCCATGACATCGGGTAGGGACTTGATAATGCAGGAGAGATCACGAAGTATTTTTTAATTATTAAAATTTAGAATAATGCGTATTTGAAATAATACCATAATTCAAGTAACAAAAAAGATTGTTTGTTGGATATTAATTGGATCATTAATTTAATATAATTAGATTAATTGGAATCCAATTAAAATTAAAACACTCTATTATGAACATAGATGTTATTTCCCTTGGAAGAATTAATAATGAATATGATTCATGATGATTAATTAGAATTTGAATATGACACGGAGGATCACATAAGTGACATCCATGGTCTCCCGTCAAGGCGGAGGGTTCCGTCACCAGGGATTGTATGTAGGAGACACATGTCCAAAGTGACAGCTCTTGTATGCAAGCACATCTGGATCGAGCTCTTTGCTTCTCGAAAGAGTAAGGACATATGTGTAGTGACCCCAATATCAGGTCCTCATATTATTAGGGCGATATTGGATTACGCTTAGCGAGTACTATTCCTTTTGACGATTGGTTCAACTAATGACGGGTCAACATCGCATTAGGGGTGGTGGGCTCGGGTGTTAAAGACCGAATTGAGAATGCAAGTTGGACTTGCAAGGTGGAATGTGTTCCCGCTTCTTTTTATCCGAGTTACAAGTTCTCATATTATTGGGATGTGACAAAGATAAGAAAGGAGATCCCATATCTTTCTTGAGATATAATGGTAAGTATATCTTTTACATTGAAAGTGATTAAGGGAATGAACTTTCAATGTTGACAAGGCAGGATAGCTTTGATATAAAAATTCCTAAATCAAAGTAAAGTATATATATATATATACATTTATGCAAATTTCTTATTTCAAATAATCCTTCATTAAACCCACTCAATACTATACTCAAAATAACCAGTAAAATGTCATGGATTGGATCCATGGTCAAGATATTGTACTTGCAGTTGAACACATAATGTATGTAGTTGCAATGTGTAAGTTTCCTCATAATAATGAGGAATGACAATTATAATAGACAATAGGACTTCAACCCTATGGTTTGTATGTCTCTATAGTCATGATCTCTCATCGAATGTACTTTGGAAGTAACATGTCGATGATGATCGTAATTGTCAAATAATCCTTACAAAATTCTAAGAAGATGTTCTAGTATACATATGTGCACTCGACATTTAATCATGAATGACGTGGTTTCCTGCATCATGCAGAATGGTGGCTCTATAAGAGATGATGTATTCAATTTTTTTTGAGTACCTACCTGAACCAATGTTTTAAGAGTTTAGATGGATGTAGATACGACGAGTGTCATCATTCTACTATATATACTCTGGTCATTCATGATGCTTCATATTATTCATATTGTATGAATTGAATGAAGCGTGTATAAATGTTGAAATGCTCTTATATTGAAATCTTTTGAATTCAACATAAGAGATCCTTCATCTTAAGCAATGGTTGTTTATAGATAAAGGAAGCGCAGTGGAAGCATGGGTTGGACCCAAGTAAGAAGGAAAGTCAAAGAGTTTACTATACTTCTGTAGCTTCCATATGACATCCAAATTACTGGATGAATGCCAATAATACTGCAACAAGTTGATGTTTTGATAGTATGACTATAAAGTCTATCTAGAATCCTTAGAGAAGGACTCAGATAGTGCATCGGAATAATCTACATCTACATATAATCATTAAATTTTACTTACTTATTTGATAAGATAAAGTCTAATAATTGTATCTCAATCTTCTAATGACACTTGCAATTGGTTGCATATGTATTAGAATATTAGAAATTTGATCTTAAGGTTTAATGGCCATCCATGTTGGAATTGATGCAATTGTTGCAACAATTTCCATTGGATCAATAGACTTCATATTTTTAGTGGGAGCCCTTAGTCTTAGAGAATGTCTCTATGACCTAGATGTTAGAATGCACTCATTGTTTATTTCTAAATGTTGGGAGTAAACATGAATTCTGGAATAGATCTATCATAAAGAGTTATGATGGAGATATTTTAGATAAGTGGACTCTACTAAATTAAAAAATTAGTGAATGGTTCATTAACATTTCTAATACTGAAATTAAACCTTAAAAGATCAATAGGAGAATGAAGATCATTTGACAATGAACTAGCATCAAGCCTTGGACATTTGTCTGTTGATGTAATCAATAGACTAGTAAGAGATGAAACTTTAGATTGTCTGAAGGTTCAAATCTTACATACTTGTGAATATTGTATTCAAAAGTAAAAATGTCCAATACACCCCTCTTTAGAATGGTGTAAGATGTCAAGGTATTCAAGATCTCATGCATATTGATGTATGTGAATCATCTATATCGGAATAAACATTATGGATATGTGATATCTATTGATGATTATTTGTGATATGAGATTTCTTCTCTTCACTTAGAAACCTTTGAAATGTTCAAAGATTTCATAAGTTTGGTTTAGAACCAAAGTTTGAAGGAAGATTAAATGAATTTGATCTAATCTAGGTAGTCAGTACCTATTAGATGAATTCATGGAATACCTTATAGAGATATGAATATCATTTCTATCTCACTCCTCCTAATAAACCTAAACTGAGTAGGAGTTGTAGGAAGATATAATTAGATCATGTGTGACATGATATGATCAATGATGAATATTAACATAATTATCTATTAGTTTCCAAGGTATATATGTAGTAGAGACTACAATATATATCCTTAATAAGGTTCCAAGCAAATAAGCTGGAATGTAGCACCTGAGAGTGCTACTTCATTACGAAAATAAAAGATGGTACTGGATACCTACTTTATGACCTTGAGATTCTTAAAAGATCTCATATCTGAGAATGTGATTCTTAGATGATGAGACTCTTGAGAATCAAGATGAAAATGAAGTGAAGGAACTCATTTAATCTTGAGAAAGATAATGAGGCTCCTAAAATTGGAAACTAAAAGGACAATTAAAGATGAAATACTAATACCTCTTCAAATAAGTTTGAAGATGGATTCCATGTGTCAGTTAAATCTGACATGATCTAACTTCATATGATGAAGCTTCTAAAGATCATGACATGGAAAGATGGATATTAGCAATAAAGTTTAAAGTAGACTTCATATACAAGCATTGTATATGGACCCTCGAGGATCCACCTATATGGGTAAGATCTATTAAGATGTAAATGGATCTTCAAGAGAAAGAGGGAACCTGATGAGAAGGTAGAGACCTTCAAAGCACGGTTCGTAGCCATGAGACTTGCTCTTCAGCGATCATGCTTGAACTCATCAGAATATTGCTAACTATAGCTACACAACTTGACTTTGAGATCTTTAAGATGAAAGTCATTATTGCATTTCTCCATGAATGCCTCTCTGAGGACATTCACATGAAGTAGCCCCAAGGCTTCATGGTTGAGGAAAGCAAGGTGTGCATGCTAAGGAACTCCATCTTTGGACTCAAATAAGCTTCTTGTATTTGGAAAATTAGATTTGATGAAATTATAAATGTTATGATTTCAGATAGAATCTTGATGAACCATGTGAAGCTTAGTGGGAGTGCCATTATGTTCATCGTGCCTAATGTAGATAATATCCTAATCATTTGTAATGATATAAGGATGATAATAATAAGGGTTTTATATACCGGTTGTTCCATACCTTGAGATAAGATCTCAAGAATACCTCTTAGATCTTAGTTCTGAAGTTGTTCAGAATAAAAGAGAAGATGGTATTGGGACCGTCACATTAATGGTACACCTTGGACATTTCCATTTTCTAGAAAATACAAGAAAGGCTTCATTCCCTCAAGATATGGTACTGACCTATCTAAAGGGATATCACCTCAAAGAGTTGAGGGTGTGAATACTAAAACTGCTTGCCCTTGTGCGTCAGTTCCGAGAAGACGGGTGTATGCTAGGTGTATACAAAAGCCAGATGTCTACCATACAGTGAAGAGTAGTAAACTATTACTAATCCTATTATGGTGACAAAACACTTGATTGCAGTGATAACAATATCTTCATAGAGGAAAAGACTTTTGAATAGTGATCTCAAAGTCTTATCTCCAAGAAATTAAGACTTTATAGATAGAGATCTAAAAGGTCTTAACTGCGAATACCTTAGGAGATAGAGATCTCCAGGAATAAGGATATTTCGATAAGGATAATAGAAATTACATATTGATTATAATTATAATAATTATTGAGGTGTAGTTTCAAGGACACTATGACTGACATGATTGAGTATTGGTTGCATGGGATGCAACATTCACATTGGATGCGAACACCATTACTAGGAGATATGCAAGTGTCATAAAAGGACTTGGCGTAGTCTCTTGGAACAGAGTGACTGATCAGCTATCTAGCTATTTTCTAAATAGCATATGATTGTCACATGAGTGTGGGTTTAAAGATTAGCCCATTAATGGCTCTTTGGGCTAGTGGGAGATTGTTGGACATGCGAGCCCACGGGGAGCCATTATGCAATAAATGTTATTGCGAATATCATTCCCTGATCTGAAATGAAGAATAACCAATTTGCATAATAGGTCCCTTAGTACAATTAGGGTTATGTACCATGACTGTTTTAATGATCATACAACTGTTGATTCAATTATTGAATCATAGAGGCTGGTGCTTGGATAAATATCTAAAGAGTTAGATTGAGGACTCATCAAGTACCGTCAAATGATTGTTAAGAGAGGATCTCCAGCCTGAGTAGGAGATGGTATTCCTTTCTCACTTGGTTGATATCTGACCGACCTCTTGATGCAGGTCCTCTGCATGGGAATAGAGATTCGGAGATGTCATATTAGTTAGTTCAAAGAGTTGACTTAATGAGATCGAGATAACCAAAGGCCAATGTCGTACGTTGTCATGATATAGGCACACATCCTCTGACCGGAGATAGATGTGTTACTATATGTCTGAGTATGTACATTTGGCAGACCAATAGGTTGATGACTTAATCAAAGGTCTATACACCGGTGCGTTGGTGTGCATATATGGACATATCAATAATACGATCTCTCAAAGGGATCATACAGGTTCATTACTGAACCGAAAGACATGAGCTCACTCATGAGATATTGGGAAGAATCAAATTCCGTGCACGGTCGTCTCGCTTTGGAAGCTTGATGAATTTGTAGGTTTGATATATACTTTTGGAAAAGTATATGATCAACACCTGGGTATGATATATGCTTTTGGAAAGCATATGATCGATACTGACTCCCAATGATCAAATGAGAAACTTAAAGATAAAACCCTTAAGTAGACAGTGAAAAGAGATCTAATACTTCGAGTTTATGGGTCTTCCAGTATGCAGGATGTACATGTATTGGGAATACCTGAGGGTGATGTGATCATAAACGATTGTATAACCATGATGCTTCCATTCCTAGTGAGTGATGAAACGGGTCTGTATTTTAGTGACTCCTCTTAGTAGAGAAGTAATCTAATCTTGGTCCAAATATTGGACATTGATATTGTGACGCCCCGTCCCACGGGGAGAAGCGTCAGACCTATCTCCCTAGGATCCAGATACTCAGCAATAGCCACATTCACACATCATGACTAACGTTCGGAATGTAAAGCAGGAAAAGTAAATAATAAAATGCTCAAAGGACATTTATATATTCATGGTTCCCAAAACATAACAGATTTACAATAGAGTCCATAATATTTTATTACATGACTAACAACTTAAACTACAAAAGTATACAACAATTATTAAGACTATACAAGTGAAACTGTACCCTGTGTCTTGTACAAAGTGCGGAAGATCAAGCTACTACTGCTGCTCAACAACCTGTAAACCTGGATGGGTTTCCAAAGAAGTACGTATGAGCTAAAATGCTCAGTACAGCTAAAACAGGCTAACACTACACTAAGCAGAAAGTGTAAAAGAGTAAAGAGAGGGATGTTCATGTTCCATTATTATTCTTGTAATTGTTGCTTATTAATCCAAACCACCAATAAGATTATTATTATAAGTTGCATGCAATTTGCTATATGTACTCTACTAATGCCATTATTTTTATTCATATCGTGAGCTCACTAATTATACACTTATCTACATGAATTGCTTGGGATAATCATATACGTCTGTGCACATAAATATACTATTCAAGAGATCTTGCCATCATTTAGTTATGGAGTTCAAACATTAATAAACAAACTCAACAGTCACAACATGTGCACTGGAGCAAATAACTCAAGCCAACAAACCCCGACTCCAACTTTAACCCGTTTCCCCCAGCTTACCCATCACAAGGGGAATACCCGGAAATGAGTACACCGCGGCCAAACGAGACCGCACCGGATACACCCTTGTAACGAAGTACGAGTCTTCGATGAGTGTCGTACTAGGGAAGCGGACACACCGACTGTACCCGTAGCACTACGTTCAACCGACAGAGTCGCGGAACACACCGACAAACTCGCGGAACTAGAACTAACACTCCATCTAGGACTCACCGGGACCACGAGAGCTGCGCCACACTCTCGGGTATGCTAACTTTTCTAACCATGACAGATACATCCAAACGTCGATAAAGTGGTAATTCAATCTTACTTTTATTTATTAATTCAATATTTACTTAAAACGATTTCTACGGTTTGGTAGAGTTAACAATGATGTAAAAAGTGATTAGAGACATCTGATCATGCATTATTTTCTCACAAATAAGTATACGCTACCCTGCCACATGCCTACTCTGTCGAGCGACTCCGGATGCAACCGGGCTGCTAGGTGCAACGCGTCATCCAACTCGTCCGTTGGGATCGCGGCCTTCATGGCATCTACCCGGGGCTCAAGGGTGCATGCCCAATCCCTTGAGGAGCCTACACCATCTACCCTAGATACCATGAGATCTCACTTATGAGATGGTAATTATCAAAATATAAATAAAATACTAATGATCTCTTAGAACTTGAATTATTTGATGTATTCGTCAGTGTACTCCTACTTCATGGCTGTTAAATATCTTATGTAAGAATTCCTTAACCTTGCACTATATTAGGTTGTGTTACTTCTAAACAAATGAAGAAACGATATATATATAGTAGTCATATATGTATGGATATACATGATTACCACATCATATATGTGTATGATTCTATTCGATTTCATAATTAATCTTCAACGTGGGTATCTAAACGATATATTTATGAGCGCGTCATGCATATTGAAAATCATATCACTTAAGCCAAATTTTAACACAACCAAGAGGATTCTGATAAAGACTCTTTAAATTTAACAATAGTATTTAATTATCAACCAAGGTGTCTGACTAAATGTAATATATATATATATATATCTGATTTAGGATTTTCCTCTCTTTTTTTAAAAAAAAATATAAGTCATATCCGTTCATATAGTGCTGAAGGAAATCTGATGCATTTACAGTTGACTTAGCATATGGTCAGCAACTATTAAATTCTTGATGACCAATGGATGCTCAAATATTACAACGGCTAATGCATTCAAGATCGTGGTTATGCTTACAATTAAATATGACGTAAATGAGCAATGGCCGTGGTATCATTGATATAATATTCAGTAACGGGCCACGATTGAAATCTCAAAAGCCATTACACGATCTCTGTATATGCATTGATGTCATTAATATAATATGTCAGTAACGGGCAACGGCTGATCTTTGTATACGTGTCTCCCACCTACACGGATAAGCAAGTTTAGATTCATCATATTATTATTACTATTCTATGGCATGTTGAATAAGGATCAAGTAGGATATATGCATGCCTTATGATTAAAGAGAACTTCCAAACGATCCCACGACACAGATACGATGGAAACCTTAACACAACTAATAACCTTTTACCGGGTACATTATTTGTTCATGTACCATTCAAGGCTTAAATTAAGAGATGATGTAGATCCTTGGGATATAACGTGAATTTCTAATGGATAGAATGTATAATTTCTTGGATTATATTAACAAGAAGTATTTATAAGATATACAATATCCTGCCTTCAATGCAAATGACCCGATCTGTGATTCAGTGCACATCACCGACCATGGCCGTATCATATACCTCAACAGATACAATTATTTAGGATAATGGAAGTTTCAATGGATTTCATGTTTCTAGTTTATTTTCTTTCTCGCAACTTCTGTGATTGATAATTGGTAATGTCGTTTTATTATAATCCAATCGACGTAGTATCAAAAATCACCTAAAATTTTATCACGATAAAACCACAGTTTCCAAGGGTGTTTAACCACATAGATATCAAAAAAAAACTAAAACAATAGCAAGGAAGGAAGAGACATTGTTGCTAGTAGATGAATCATGTCGTAAGAAACAAGGCTCTAAGCATGTTCAAGTATATGGAAATAAAGTATGTGGAACCCAACAACAAGAGGGATGTATTTATCGTTACGAGTTTATATTCCCATGCAGTCATTGATAGGTACCTTAAACCCCGATCAAATCAATCCATGTGACAACATATATTTACAGTACATCTTTAGTTCTAATAGTTTTAAAATTATTTTGCATGTGGATTTCACAGAACATATCATTTATCCTATATATACATACATACATATATATTTATATATATATCTTTAAGAACATGAACAACCATCAATCTTCACAGCAAAAAAAAGGGGAAAACCCAATCCAGCAAAAGGGACACGAAGGTCCGTGGGATACAAGCACAACGAGAAAATCATAAAAAAAAGGGTAGGGGACCGTACCTATATGGTTGTTCTCGCTTGCAACATCATGTCTTCGTTTTAATCCACCTTCCACATACTATCCCAACCACGGAGACCTCTAAATTACAAGCACATTTTCTTAGATCTAATCCATAAACAAAATCACCAATTAGAGGAAGATGGAGAGATGATCTTACCTTTCTAATGTGAGATTTGCGTAGAGGGTGTCGAGGAAAAACTTCCCCATGAAATAGTGGAGAACAACCAACTCCGCCAACGCTCTGTCGGAGCTCCAACGGTCTTGAGAGGTGGGAGATGGTGAGTGGTGGCTAGGGTTTGCAAGTGAGAGGAGAGAGTAGCCATGTGTCTTTTTATATCTCAAAAATCATACTTGGGCGGATCTCTTAGATGGATCTTGCTCAATCCCGTATAACCATTTCAGATTTGACCCATCCTCACTAAAATGATCATATCTCACTCATCCGATATCCGATTTACAAAATTTCAGATGCGTTGGAATCCTGACGACGACACGCATCTAATAAGCTATCTTATTATAAAATCAGATCAAAATTGGATTTTTCATAAATTTCTTATTGGACCACAACTATTTGATTATCATCAACTTGACCAAGTTGTGGGGCTAAAACCAGGGGTTTCACAGATATGAATATGATTCAGATACAGTGAGAAGATTAGATTTACGATCTTGATTTAATCAAGCATCTATGTGAGGTCCGAGATCTGGATTTGAGATGTGATCTCAATATCCAAGTCACTTTACGTGGAACAATACAATCGCCATGTTCTTATCTCCAAGTATTCGCGGAGAAAGCGCATTATCCTTGAAAGAATTCAGGATAATTTCATTGTTGATATATGTATCCAAGCATTGAGTAAATTGGTAACTAAATGCGATTTAATATGAATTCGATTCATATTGTAAAGAGAGTTATCTTAGATAATTAAATGTGATTTGATTATCAAAAATGTGAATAATGTGAATGTGATTCATATTATTTGGGAACATGAGAATAGAGATCTAAGATGATTAAATGTGATTTAATTATCATGAATATGAATAATGCAAATTACACTATCCATATTAATCATATATATTATATAAATGTGATTTATAATATATAAGAGAGAGAGAGAGAGTTATTTGTAATTTACATTTATTAACTAAATGTTGATGTGAATTGGATTCACATTGGACACTAAATTGAAAATGTAATTTACATTTTATTTTGGGTTGTGAATGTGATTCACAAATTTATAATGGCAAGATTGCAATGTTCACAAAATAGATTGGATTTATTTTTGTGAAATAATTTGCAACAAAAGTTGTTGCAAATATTGGAGAGAATCATGAGATAATGTAACCTCATGTAATAGGAGAGAGACATCCACCTTCCATATAGGAAGAGTAGACGGCCACAATTCCTATAAGGAATGTGGTGGCCGTCCACCCTCCTTATGGAAGGAGGCTTGCCTCCTTTCTATTTCTCTAATGGAGATTGATTTGATATAAATCAAATTATATTAAATATATATTTGATTTTATTAAATTAATTGTTATTTATTTTTACCAACACTAATCTTGGCCATTAAAAGAAACACAAATCAATGTGAGCCATTGGATTTGTGCTGTCCATGGATTGAGATCCATGGATCCCAAAATATTATAAAAGGAGAGGCACCCCCTTTGCTCTTCTTTACACAATGAGAACATAAGTCTCTCTCTCTCTCTCTCTCTCTTTCTCTCTACACTCCCACTCTCTCTCTCATATGGTTGTCCACCATGGATGCCCTAGAGAGAATCTCCATCACAGTAGTGTCGTCGTTATGATGCCCGATCGTTTGCTCGTGGATCTCTGTCTCCTTCGGTGCGCCTCGCTCGTGAAGAAGACATCGGATCTCGTATGTCGAGATCAGGAGATCTGCCACTTGGATCATCAACATGGATTGTGAGAGACACGTGTTTCATTAACACGCTCGCAAGCGTCTCCTTTGTCAGATCGGACTTGAGACAGGAGGTCTCTTCGTTTAGAGACTCGATCGCAACCACGCTTCAAGAGGTAATCCTACTACTTGTTTGTGGTTTAGACAAAACAATCCGAGAAGTATTCTTGGACCGTGTAGTTTCGTCACATGAAAAATTTTAAATTCCGTTGCATCGAGCTACTAGTACGACTAGTCGCTCCCTATCGCATACGATGTGATTCTCACGCTTCCGTGATGCGCTTAAGGATCTCTCCATATCCTTCAAAAGTATAGCGCGAAACATCAATGCAACAAGCACTTAATCATACTTTTGGGTATTTTTAGAGCACAATAGCTAATTAAAATAAATAGATATAACAAAGAGAAAATACATTACTAGCAGAGGCCTATTTGTAATTAAAATAAAGCCCAGGGACAATCAACAATTTCTCCAAAAATATACAATGTGCATTTTAATTTTTAGGACTAAAAATAAATACCAAGTCCTGCAGAGGGCCCTCTATAAAAATGCATGCACCTCACGTGCACAGGCACACGAGGTGACATGGCGTAGATCTATATGCAAACGTCGATAGTAGGGGTGTGTTTTACAAATATTACAAAATATATATAACGATAGAGGAAAGTTCAATATTCAAATGTTAAATACGAAAATTGCTGAGGTAAATATCGCAAAATACATAGCTGAGCGCGGATCGACAGCTGATATGCTCTCACTTAGGTAGGTGTCGTCTCCACATAGCATGATGTTGGTTCGTCTCCAATGGTAGATATTAGATATCTAAATGGAGATCCACAGTCGAGGATGGGCTAGATCGAACTGTTGATAATCAAACTGGCTTACATTCTTGATCCGATGGCTGGGAGGCACGGTGAATGAACGTTGAAGAAACATCGGTGATGCGAGCTTCCTCCGCCAAAATATCCTTCCTACGTCATCCTTTGCGGCTCCAAAAAGGCCCAATCATCTCCTGCAGGGTCCCTTTAAATGTTGGAAGCTTCAAAACAGCCGAAGGGGAGGTGGAACACACCCACAAGGACGGTGGAGCATAGATCCCCCAAGTACCTCTGGTGAGGTGCAAAATCACTCCCAGGTGGCTTGCGCACTCCAGATACCTGCAAGATAAGTTAAGAGGGTCGAGGGAAAAATGCCACGACCCTCCAGGTATCGGAATGAGGTGAAAATGCCTCGATGCGAGAGTCTTTGGTGAACAACGATGGAAGGAGTCCTAATCACCTGATTTGTGCGAGATTCGGGTGTGTGGGAGTTGTTCGGATGATCAGGAAGCGATGGGGGAGAGGGTGAGGGTGTCAGGCAAGGCAGAAGTGGAGCAGAGTAGTCGGAGACAGAAGGTGGAGGGGAGGCGGAGGTTGAACTCCGACAGGGTGAACATTTTCGATTTTTCGAATGATGAAATGAAATTGAACGCAGTAAAAGACTACTCTACACTACAGCTACTCTAAGGTGTTCAAATGATGAAGAAAATATAAAAGAAGCTCACCAGGGACACGTCTGAAGCAAGCTCCGGGCAGCGGAACTCCAGCAAACTGGACCGCCTCGATTCTACACGCGATTGGACCACGGAAGAGCTAAGCCGACTCATGTTGTCACCTGGAAGATAATTCGAAGCCTAGGTTTAGGATCCAACGACGGAAGAGGGATCAAAAAGTAAGGTTTGGAAGGTGGTCTGATTTTATACCCATGGTGGAGCTGCTCCAAAGAACGTGGTCAAACGGGAACACCAGTGATCCAAAGCTTGAGGCATCGAGCTGTGTGTGAAAGAGCATCGATTGAGGAACAAAAACGATGAAGGAATCTTCCCAAAATAATGAATAGGTCAGGCTGCAAAAATCGTCAAAAGATGGGGTCAAACGAGGCCTGTCAACTGGCATGTGCAGGCCAGAGGAAGTGACCTTGGTCAACTCACGAGAAGATCTGGTTGGTCCATGTAGACTAACCAGAAAAATCTAACCTGAAAAAGACTTGTAAATTCTAAAATAAATCATAAATGATTTTATATTTTTAAGTTAAAAAATAAAAAATGTTTATTATTTTATAAAGTATTTTATTATGATTTTTATTTATTTTTTAGAGGTATATAATTACAAGTTACTTTTTAGGGCTTAATTATAGGTATATTTATCTATATTTTTAAGTATTTTATTTTTATTTTTTATTTTTTATTTATTATTTTATTATCTTATTTTATATAATTATAACTTATTTTTAGATACTTAAATATAGTTTTCTTATTTTTCCTGATATAATATACACACATAAATAAATAGGTATATTAAATCTATAGGTATAAATATAGGTATTTCATCTAGGTTTTTTATATACATGTTTTATTTTAGTGTTTTATTTTAGTTTTAATATGTACACATATTATAAATAATATTTACAAAATTATAAAAATATAAAATTATGAAAATAATATACAATAAATAAAATGAATAATTTAATCCGGTCTATCATACAATAGGGGTCTGAAACCTAACTTTCACACTTTAACTTCAAAAAATATGAAACCACCTTCATTAAATAGCTTATTAAAAGTTATATACAATTAGAGGTGATTTTGATATATTTTGAGTTTTTATTTGAGAGATATGGGTCTTGAAAGTTGGGATCTTGGACTTTTATTTAGAGCATATCTTTTACTCTGTATATTATTTTGTATGAAATCAATTTTGTTCTTTTCTATATTTTATTATCTACAAATTTCATATTCAAATTTATTTATTTAAGGCATAAAACGTAGAAAAAATAGGGCTCAAAATGAATAAATAATGAATTAATTAATGGAAAATTTATCGTATTATTGGCCCTTATCTCCCTCTACTTTATTCCTTATCGACCTAGTCATCAAGATGCCTAGGTCTCGGGGTTTAGGGTCATAAAATATCTTTGATATTTTATTTTATTTCTTTTCTTTTCTTTATTATATAATTTTAGCATTAAAAACAATGTTTTATACCGTATTTAATACAACAAGGGATGAATGTTAATTTATGCAAATTAAGGGTATTTACATGCATTTAATAGGGTTTCTAAGGCCAAAATGATAGAATAACGATGAAATGGAGATTCATTAGTTGTCAAGAAAGAGATTACGAGATGGTGTGATGCATAGTTTCTTTATCCCATCTCCAACTCTGAATGGGTCAGCCCATTACATGTTGTCCTGAAGAAGTCGGGAATTCAGATGGTCAAGAATGAGAGTGGAGAGGAGATTCCAAAGAGAGTAACCACATCATGGCGGGTGTGCATTGATTACATGAAATTGAACGTCGCGACGAAGAAAGATCACTTCTCTTTTCCTTTTATAGAACAAGTCATAGAGAGGTTGGCAGGGAAGGAGTACTTTTGTTTCCTTGACGGTTACTCCGGATAAAACCAGGTTACTATTGCTCTTAAAGATCTGGAGAAGACCATTTTCACATGTCCCTTTGGCACGTATGCTTTTAGATGAATGCCCATTGGTTTGTGCAATGCCCCGGCTACATTCTAGAGGTGTATGATTGCCATCTTTGCATACATGGTGGGTGATTTTATCGAGGTCTTTATGGATGATTTTTCGATCTATGGTGAGTCCTTTGACGATTTTTCAGCACACCTAGACTAGGTTCTTCAGAAATGTTGTGAGGTGAATCTTGTTTTGTCATGGGAAAAGAGTCATTTATGGTTACAGATGAGATTGTGTTGGGCATGTAATCTCCAGGCGAATTATGGAGGTTGATCCTGTCAAGGTGGATGTCATCAAGCGTCTTGAGCCACCAACCAATGTCAAGCAGTTACGATCTTTTCTAGGGCATGTCAGTTTCTACTGACCGTTCATTCAGGATTTCTCTAAGATTGACCGACCGTTAACTGACTTATTAGGAAAAGACATCGAGTTCTTGGTACATGACAAATGTATTAGTGCCTTCCTCACATTAAAAAAGATGATTATCAATGCTCATGTCCTACAGCCACCTAATTGGTCTCTTCCCTTCGAGATCATGACAGATGCTTCAGATTTTGCGGTCGGGGTTGTATTAGGATAGAGGATGAATGGACTTCTTGTTTCCATCCACTATGCCAGTAAGACTTTAGATGACGCTCAACGTAATTAAACAATGACAGAGAAAGAGAATTTGACAGCGGTATTTACATTGGAAAAATTCAGATCATATCTTCTTGGTTTGAAAATCACAGTTTATACATATCATTCAGCTATCAAATACTTGATGGAGAAGAAGGATTCCAAGGCACACCTTCTTAGATGGGTTCTTTTACTTCAATAATTCGATTGGGATATTAAAGACAAACCTGGGTGAAGAATGTGGTATATGATTACCTCTCCTGATTAGAGACAGAGCAGCCTTCAGATGAGTACATGTCAGAGATTGCGTAGAGATTTTCATATGAGTATCTTTGCAGTTACAGAGCTTCCACGGTATATAGACATAGTGAGCTTTATGGTTGCACAGAAGAGTCCACAGGTTGGCCGAAGGACCGAGTCGATAGGTTAGTTTTTGAGGCATGATACTACCATTGAGAGGATTTGATTCTTTTTCGTGAGGGACCGGATTGTGTCTACAGGTGATGTATTCCTCAGTAGGAATACAATAGCGTCCTCATTCTGTGCCATTCCTTAGAGGCAAGGGCATCATTCTAGGAAGAGGATAGCACTGAAGGTACTTCAGAGTGGATTTTGGTTGCTTACTCTTACTAGAGATGCATGCACATTCGTGAAGAGTTGTGCATATTGTCAGAGAGCAATAAGGACAGTCAATGCCATTGCATGCAATGTGTCCTTATAATGGTTTCTCATGGGTATACTTTAGGGATTCAAATCTCTACTACTCTTCAGATCCATCTTCATCTTGATTACTGCTTTCTGCATACCAAGTGAAGATCTCTCTGAATGTCCCATTCATATTTGGTACATGATTCTTCAGTGGGGATATAGTAAGAGAAGTACCAAAGAGTCTTGTATGCAGTAAAGTAGTGCTCAAAGAACCTAGTATCGAAGCTTGGTGACCAGTTCTTCCGATCAGGTCATACTAATTTCTGAAGAATTGATTTCACCTCCCTATTACAGAGTAGCTTCTCCTTACCACCCACAGACGAACAACATGGCCGAAGTTTCAAATAGGGAGGTGAAATCAATTCTTCAGAAATTAGTATGACCTGATCGGAAGAACTGGTCACAGCTTCGATACTAGGTTCTTTGAGCATATTGTACTGCATACAAGACTCCCTTTGGTACTTCTCCTTTCAAACTGGTTTATGGAAAGTCGTGCCATTTTCCCATGAGATCATGCACAAATATGAATGGGACATTAGAGAGATTTCACTTGGTATGCAGAAAGCAGGAATCAAGATGAAGATGGATCTGAATGAGCTAGTAGAGATTTGAAATCAAGCATATGAGAACACACTCATTTATAAGGACAAAGTGAAGAAATGGCATGATGGACACATTCGTCACGAGATCTTTATCCCTGATCAAAAAGTTTGGTTGTTCAATTCACGATTGGGATTTTTTCCTGGTAAGTTAAAAAGCAAATGGGAAGGACCATATATAGTCAGAATGGTACACTACAATGGAAGCATAGCAAAATCAAATGTGTCACCTGGTGCAGAACCTTTCGTGGTGAACGAGAAGATGTCGAAACACTTCGTGGAGACTATTGATCATCTGACCTGAGTTGAGGTGATCTAGTTTGTACATGATGCATGACTAGCCTTCCACTTCACTTCATCGTGTACAAAGACATGTGAGCCTTTCGATTTTTGGAGTAGACCACCACATGTATATTCTCCATAGTCCCTAATCATTCCCATTTTTTCTCGTCTATATATACTTAAGATACCATATCCTAAGTATAGGGGGGTCGATTTCCCCTTGATTTACATTTTTCGATTTTGTTCTTTTTACTTTTTTTGTTTCCTTTCTTTTACACCAATACAGGTCCTGATTTTTTTGCCATATTCTTTTCTGTACTTAGGATGCATGATCCTAAGTATAGGGGGATCGAGTGATTTCGTTTCTCTTTCTTTCTTTTGTTCCTCCGTTTGTATATTCCTTTTCCTCAGTCATCCATTTCTGTCTTCCACTATACTTAATATGACATATTCTAAGTATAGGGGGAGTTAGTCGACTGACTTCTACTCTTTTTATTCTTTTCACCAACTTTTACTTAGCACGAGTTATGTCCTCCTTTTTCTCTTTTGACGCTATGAGGACATAG
Source organism: Ottelia alismoides (assembly GCA_037367405.1). Classification (NCBI taxonomy): domain Eukaryota; kingdom Viridiplantae; phylum Streptophyta; class Magnoliopsida; order Alismatales; family Hydrocharitaceae; genus Ottelia; species Ottelia alismoides. The sequence continues at coordinate 57,431 of JAZKJV010007985.1, read as the reverse complement.
CACAAGCTAAGTAGAGGGAGCGCATATATTGTATATATACTTTTATTCACAACTCATATTTTTATGTATTTTCTAATCCATAAAAAGTGGGTAAGTATTAATTTAAAATCTAGTTATTTATTTATAAAATCCTTGTAAATTAGTAAGATATTTGTAAATTTCTTATTTAAAATTCTTAATTTAAATTTTGTATTTAAAATATATATTTAATATGTATAATACTTATTTAAAATTCTATTTATTAAAATATGTGTAAAAATAATTTAATCTTTGCAAAAATTATCTGCATATAAAATTTGTAAAATACATTAGTTATTCAAGTCAAATAAAATATTGGTAACTTATCTTTGTAAAATTCTTGTACATATACTTGTTTATAAAATTGAAAATCCATAAAAAAATTATAAAGTCATAAAATTCGTAAAAATTATAAAGTCTTTAAAATCCATAAAAATGAGTAAAATTCAGAAAAATGTACTTCACAAAAAACATGGTTGCATTTGCATTAGCATTTTCAAAATAAATTTGATTTCTCTAACTAAAGATTGGGAATAGTCTAAGGATGGAGCTTGATTCTGGTGTTTAACTTCCATTGTAAGGAGCCTAGTTAGGTACTGGAATTTAGAGTCTTCAGATCTTTGACTTAAACCTTTAGGTTCATGAGACCATGTTTAAACTTGCCTAAGTAGAACACTTAGTGTCATCCGTTTAATTCTTCATCAGTGAATCAATTTTGAACACAATCACTTTGCACTTAGCTCGACTTGCATGGGGATACGAAGGTAGTTCATTTTAGTGGTGTATTTTCATCATTGTATAGTGGCATGGACGTCTAAAGGCAGGAGTTGTGGGGTTGAAATAAAGCTTTGCATGAGGGAAGGATCTACTGGCATAATTTTTTCAAGACCCTAAAAAATGAGAAGAAAAAAATGCCATATTCACAAGGCATAAAAGATTGATGCAGTGCAAGTAACATTACAAAGTCTATCAAAAAGAAGCCACCAAATATCAAATATGACCACAATGCTCCAAGCCTTCCAAAAGCCTGCACATCTTAGTGGAGATTTAGCTACACCGGCTAGGCTTCACAAGGAGATACGACTACACTGGTCACACTATAGTTCTCTTCTCATTCTTCTACATTCTCTCTCTACTCGATTGTGGATACATCACGACATGGCCTTAGAAGGAAATACCTCCCTCCTCGGGGAAAGAGTAGCTGGATGAGGAACCAATGGGAGTGTATTATTGGGATGGGTGGTTTCTTCGCTTCTTTAAGAAGGAAGAGCTGACACAATTTACACACAGTACAAATCGAATTCAAGGTTGATGGAGTTAGCGATATGGATAAGTGGATCTGAGATGGTTGTTGAGGTGAACATAAATGAGGATTTGCAAAACTTGAGGACTATTGAGATTAAATGCCAAGTCCTAATTAAGGATCTAACAAAATGCTTGTTTTAGGCCTGACCAAGCTCTGTCCTTTATCTGTTCTCATAAATTTGTTTAGGAAAACAAATTCATTTTAACTTTCTTTCTTTTTCCCATATTTTTCAAATAAGTGTTTGCTAATGGACTAGCAAAGTTTAAGTATAGTGGTTGATGAATACATGATTCATTAACATTCTTTCTGCATTTAGTCTTAAAACCCTTAACAAATACATGTAAATATGCATTAAATCTCAGCATTATCAAAGCATACTCATGAATAAAAATAGCATTTTATGCATTAAAACAGGTAAATAAATAAAAGAATAAAAGGAAAGAAAATAAAAGGAGGTATATTGTAAATATGTATATATGTACAGTATGATTAAAATTAAATATAAATATAGCTGCAAGATATATTTATGTAACCTAACCTCCGAGACCAAGTCAACATGGATTGGGCGACAAACAAATAAGTAGGGGGAGATAAGGAAGAAAACATCAAAATAATTAATTACTCACTTTACACATTATACATTATTTATCCAATAATTACCAACACTTCATTAATTTTTATTAATTTATTTTACATATTTTTTCAACAAAATCTTTTCCTATATATTTCTAAAAATATATAAAAAATATAAAAATCACAAAAATATTCCAACTTGTATATATGCCAAGAACTCTAGTTTTTAAATTATCAATTTCTCAACTTCCGAACATCATAACTTCTTCATATGAACTCCAATTTTACTAAAATCACCTTTAAAGTCATAAAATAATATTCTCTAATTAAGAAGTGTGATTTCACTAAAATCGAAGTTCGTTTGCAAAAGTCGGTTTTGGGACCTCATGATAACTCGGTTTCTAGGCTATTTATTTTATTCACTATATATTATTTATATTTTTATTGAATTTATAATTTTTAATTATTTTTTGATCTTGTAGACAATGTATAAATTATTTCATAATTTTTAGATACTATTCAATATTTTAAATAAATCAAAAAGCCTAATTTATAGATGAATTTGAACTGTGTAACTTATACCTAAATTTATTTATATATCTAAATTAAATTATTAAAATTCAAAAAAAATCACATGTACCTTATTTATTATCTTAAAAATTAATTAAATGTAAAAACGACATGTTATTTATTAATTTTTTAAAAATCACAACCCTATTTGTCAAGTATACTATATAATTATCTATTAATATTCTATTTATATCTCATTAGATATTTATTATTTACAGAAGTAAATTATATTTTAATTTAGTTGAATTAATTATATATACTTTTATTTTAACTAAATTAAATAAGGCTATTTACTATTTATTTATTTAATATTAATTTCTCACATTTCAGCCTACCATGTGTTGATACGTATCAGCACCTGTAGCTTCTTCTTCCCAAGAAATTATTGCAACTTCTGTTGCAACTGACCATCTTCCCTTATTTTTCGTGCTTTCGATCTTCACCTAAATTCTAATCTAATCCGCCCATTTTCTTCTCCAAACTACCTACTCTCATGCCTACCCTTGGATCTTCACTATCTCTTCACCCTCTTTCTATCATTCAAATTGGCTCGAGCCAACCAACTCTCAATTTTCCAGAACTAACTGGCCGCTCGCCTCTCTTCTTCCCCCAATTCCATCCAGCAAGGAGGTGACATCTCCTCGTGTCCACCCTGTGTGGAACCTTGGTGATCGGAGGAGCTATTTTAAGGCGAAGCCTCGCCTTGCATCGACACCCTGCGTGTCGTTGAGCTCGGTGAACACCGGCCATGGAGAAACAACCAGAGAGTCCTACACTCTCACTTTCCCAGGTGCATCCTCCATTTCCATTTGATTACCTTGATCTGTGTGTCCCAATTAGATCATATAATTACATCATTAGGCATCAAGAATCATCTTCTAATCATTATAATTAAGATCCCTTCTCAATTTTGCTCAATCGAATCTAATTTCATCTGATATTCCTTTGCCTAGAAACTATTCAAGACCAGCACTTTCTTTAATTATTTGGCCAATTCTCATAAGAATCAAGCAAGTCATTCACTTCTTGCAGGTAGCATAGTATCTGGATCATCATTTTATCACTTGGAGCATCACCATTTTCGCCAAAGCAGTCAAGTAGCTGCTTTCGTCTTAGGGGGGTGTAGCCCTGACCAATCCTCCAAAGCATCCATTCGTTGTCTTCCTCGACTCATACTCACTGCAGGTGAGTGCGGAGGAGGTAGGAGACCTCCTCCTGGCCCTACTGGAGGAGCTACAGCTGCCGCGTTCTGCCAGAGACTGGTGAACGACGAAAACCAAGTGCTCTCCATCCAGATTTAAAGAAGAATGTGCCGATGAACTTGAGAGCAGTCTGGCAACACGTGGCAACACACCGATCGTCCAGATCTCATTCGAACTTCTAATCATAGTCGTATGTCAGCGAAGGGGTGATAATTTTGCCAAGTATACCCTACGAGTCTCCAGATTTAAATTCTGCCTTTAAAGCTTTTGTGAATTATAATTAGATCCCCATCTAGGGACCTAAGTGTAATAATTTCCAGAAATTTCTTTCAATTAGGTCCCTAATCAGGAACTTAATTGCTAGAATATCATTTTCTTTTTTATGTAATTTTTTTACATTATTTTTTTGGATTATGTAGATTAGTTTAGATGTTGTGGATCCTTAGACAATATCATATCATCGTCGCATTTTTTACACTTTATTCGCTTTGATTTTCGAAGAATTCATTTTATTTCAATTTTCTTCTTCAAGTATCGAATCGTTTTGACTTCTTTTCGTGTTCTTTCTTCGAGCCCGCTACTCGAGTTTTGTCGTGTCTTCTACTATACAGTATCACTTAAATTTTCTATCATTTCAAAAATATTCACTTTGAAAATTAAATAAAAAATTAGAAAAATAAAAAGGAATAAAAATAAAAAATTTAAAAAGAGTTTTGTCACCTGAGAAGAAAATAAAATAAGGATAAAAAATATCAAAAAAATATTTCTTTCACTCGATAATTTTGAGTGGGACTTTCTGCCTCCTTGTGTTCGACCCAGGCACACTTATCTCGATAAATAAGCAATGAAACTCCGATCATCTTACTCGAAGTTGATTTTTATTTGATCAACTAGGGGTTTGTTCCGAGATGTTTTCTACAACTGACATCTCCAGTTCTCATTTTTAACCACTCGTAAAATCCTAGTTATCAACATGCAACCTGATTTGAGAAACCAATGGGTACAATGGATGAGTCAAATAGCCTAGTAACAGAGAATGATATAAATTTCATATAATAAATATATATATATGAAAAAGGAGAAGCAAGTTGTGATATTGTTCATTGATAATCATATATATAAGCAGCATGTTATATGCACAATGTGTAAGTATCTCAATTCAATTGCAAGAGTAAGTACAAGTCAATTGTAAGAGTAAGTATCCATCTTCACAATATTTACAACACTCTAGTAAAGTGTGTAGTATGATCCAAAGGAGTGCAAATTAAAGAACAATAACAAAGGTGTATGAGAAGAAATGATCTTATGTACCAATATTTACTAGGCTCAGACCCAACCTTTCAAGATATGTATTTCTAGTCAACATATGTTCTCAAGATACAAAAATGTAAAACAAGCCTATATTCTCAAGAGTTGACCATAACCATAATCAATTGGGAATGCACTCTTCCTACTCTTGGACATCTCATGTCATGTAGGGCATTTGATATAAATCCATGACCATGGTCCAAATCATCTTTTATCTCATGTTGGGGATTCAACATACTATTTACCTATGATCATATTATTATTCCACGAGAGATTTCAAATTATTTATATTAGTAGATTTACTTGGATCAAAATGTAGAATCATTTATTTGTTATTATCACTTTATTATTTATTTCCAGACTCATCTACCTTGAGTAATGGGTGGTTAAGAACATAAACTCTCAACAAAAAAGGTTGAATCCTATGTCTAGTAATAAAAAATAAATGTAGATAGTAGCTCGCATCATGAAGCTCCAAAACAAGTACACTCTAGCAGTACTGGAACAATATAAACAAAGAGGGCATATTCAACATGTGCTAGAGTCAACAAGATAGAGCGTAAACCAGGATACCATGTGTCATATGGCTCTATGATGTGATCCGGGACGAAGCAGCTACAAGAGGAAGCACAAACTGAAGGGCAACCAATCATCAAAGTGCAATGGAAATCTTTCCGCTAAGATCCAGCCAGACCACAGAGGTGCATGCCTCTCCCACAAAATATTTTCCTTTAACTTAACCAGTTGAATACTACAAAAATCACATGGGTTCACAATTCACTTGAGGCACAGATATCCTCGCGATTTAAATTAGATACAAGATTTACATCACCTGGATGACAATCTCAGGTGTTGTAATCCTCCCATAAACTCATTCTCGCATACCATATTAAACGATAAATCATATTGCACATGATCCTAAAAGATATATCTCCACGGATTAGTTGAAAGATCATGGAATCAAGTTTCTCCTTTTATTAAACCCATCGGTTCATTTGAATAATACACTCTTTGTTCAAACTCGTACATGACATCATCATAGGTGGATCTCTCTCACCCCAATCTGATTATCTTCTAATTGTAAGATTGTTCATCTCATAATATTGAACTAGTAGATCAAAAACTAGGTCTTGATATTAATATGTTAACCAATAATGATTAATAAATGTAGGCTTACTTGACTATATACTTATCACCAATAATAAACTGTACCACCATTATTTTTTATACACATGCATGGATTCGTTGATTCATCACAACATCAACTCTTGGGATCAATACATTAACCACCAATGATTAATAAGATGTAGGCTCTCGCTTTTTGATCTAAATAAAGCCTTGAAGTGGTCTCTCCCAGTATACACTTCCACATACAAATCCAAACATGCATATATAATTACTTGAGTACCAACTCAAGTTAGGTCTTATCCTTTAGAGGTTAATTTTATAGCCTAATAGCAACACGATAACATTTGACCATATAATCAATGAGGTTACATAAGGTATATCTGAATTTTTCTTTTGATTGAAGTACATGTTGGTATCGTACTTTCCATTCTTAAGCATGTACATCTTCAAGTATCATTCCTAGTTATTTTCATGCAATAACCCATTACATAATTGAAGTTATTTATATAACACGAAATGTACATAAATACATTTTTTCAAATATCAAGATTGATAACTATGGAAAGAAAACAAATATTAACGCAAGGAAGGGTTTTCCAAAATCAATATGGAGAGGATTTCAAGCCACTCAAGAACAAAACATATATCAACCCATATACCAAAATGAGGCAGTGGGGAAAAGCTCTGCTACCTTAGCATGTAGATGCGTCTACGTGTTTTTCCTCCATGATTACGACTTCTATTTATCGATCCGAAGACTAACACTATCTCTGTATCACGTAAAATACCATTTGGGTGTGAGAGGATTAGGAACATCAAGAACCTATTTTAAAAGTGTGACATAGGAAGATTACCTTACCTCAAAAGTCAAAACCAAGGGGATCTTCATGTTCCCTACACTCACCTCATGAAGATGACAACAACTACACGCTTCGGTGACTTCCAGCAAGTTCTCTGTGGATAAGATGATCTCTATGAATGTGGGGAGATGATGTGAGGAAGAAGAAGATGGATTAGGTCACATATGATCGTCCATATGGTCTATTAGAAGGGCTTGGATGGTTACATTTTTGTAACCTACATCCAAATTTTAGGGCTAGATACCTGATGAAACCTTGTTCATGCCTTTAGTTCACTGAAATTAACCCCCTATCTTAGGCTAGGCATCAATAAAAATCAGAAAATCCTTATAATTATCAGAGAATAAATTAAAAACCGCAAAAAAATCATAAAATTAAAATTCATGGTGTTTTTAGCCTTAATAATACCCTCAAAAATATTTTGTACCTTTATTTGACCTCTTCTTCATTTTTGGTCAACATGAAACTTGTAGATCTCATCGAGATCTACAACTTTCATGTTTTGAGTTTTTCCAAATTCAGCCGTTTTACCCTTTATTTCTTCAATTATTTGTCGCAATAATCTGATTGGGCCATATGGCTCATTCTGGTTGAGCCACGTGGCCGCATCCCTTCGCGCCACGCCGCCTGATTCCAGCCGCCGTCCGATCCACTTCCTCTCTTTTCATCTCCACCATTCTTTGACGCCCAGATCTCGACCCTCCGATCTCCACTCACGCCTTCATCACCACCGTCCGCTACCGCTCTCACCACAGTGCGCCACGTGGCGTCATTTGCTCTGCCCTATCACCTTCTAAGCCTAGATCTCCACCACACGTCCCCGCAGCCATTCCTAGACCTCCGATCACCGTCCAAATGCAATCTGGACCGCCCACCAACACCGCGCCAATAACACGCCATGTGGTGCTCTCATTCACCCTTCGATCGCATCGCTAGAGATCTAATCAAGATCGCTTGATGGCGCCCTCTTCTTGACCGTTGGATTGCAAGATCCAACGGTCGAATCGTCATCTCCTACCTCTGGTCATCCCTCTCTCCCACGTTCACCACCTCGCAAACCACACTCCCCCTTTCATTTTTTTCCCGAGTCTTCGTCCATCTTCTCCACGATCCCAGTAGCCCACGATCGAGCCTGATCATCAACCATCCACATGCAACACCTGGTTGCCCTTGTCGTCCTCTCCACTACTCAATCTCGGCCCCATAAACCACGTCGCCCGCACCTGGAACCGCCACCTTCGAGCTTCAAATATGACTTCCCCTCCACCATTCACGTCGGTCCGCCTTTATGCGGGGCTCTGCCTAGCTCCTCTCCTACTCCCCGTGATAGGGGAGGTCTGATTGAGGTGCGACGACAGCGCCAGCCCCCGGTGTCGACCTGCCGCCTTCCATGGTTGTGTCGCGGTGCTTCTAGCCCGCTTGAGCTTCCCCACCTGGCTGAAGGGGTCCAACGAAGACCCAGGGTTCCATTGAATCCCAAGCCCAAGCCACAACCTCCATCTCTGACCAGGTAAGCATCTAAACTCTTCCTCTGTATTTTCTTCTCTTTTTGCTTAATTAATTAGGTCGCTACACCCCTCTCCATCTTCCATTGATCGCTCCTTGAGCTCCGCCTCGCATCCACCATTCACGCGCACACTCCCGATAGCATCCCTCTTTTCTCCAGAACCCCGTCACCCTCCGTCACTTTCACCATCGCTCTCCAGTAGTGAAACCTATAGGGGCTCCATTCCCTTCGCACGAAGCCCTCCATCTCACTCGCACTCGCATCCATTTCTCTTCGGCTATCAGACTAACGCTGCAGGTAATCCCCAATTCAATGATCGGAGAGCTCGTCGGAGTTCGCTTGGCGAGCTCCATGTCCATCACCGGAACAGCTAGGGCCCTCTCCATGCACATCTGCAGCTTGCCCAGACTTGGAGCGTCATCATCAACTAGTCAAGAGTGTCAGGCGAGCTCCATCGACACCAAAGAAGAGCGGCGGAGTTCTGATCACCTCATTGGAGGTCTAATTCCTCCGCCAGTTGCAGTTGAGGAGGAAAGCATAGGCACCATTGGATGCTCCTCCCTGGATATCATCCAACGGTGTAGAAGCGTCCATGTCGACATACAATGCAGACTCCAGCCACCATTGGATTCTCAAGATCCAACGGTCTACGTTCGGCCATGCGTCAACTTCAGAGCTTCCCCGAGCCTCAGCACCAGACCAGCAGGCTTGGACGTCCCGAGCCTGCATCGAGCCTCCCCAGCGCTTTGAGTTCTTCCGTGCCTGCATCGAACCAGAGCCGGCTCCTGAGCCTTGCCGAAGCTACACCGAGCCTTCTCCGAACCTAGAAGTCTACCGAGCCTGGAGAGCACGTTCCACGCACGTACAATCTAGGCAAATTTCACAAAGTCCCACCTACTTCTCCAAATTTGCATATAAGTCCTGAGACCACGTGTAACACATGTGCACCTGGGTATTTTGCATTTATGCCCTTGCGAGTTTTAAAATTGCAAAAATACCCCTGTGCATAGGGGTTATTTATAGGGAAGGTCCCTAACTTTCTCTTATTTGTATTTTAGTCCCTCTCAAGGACATGTTTGCTAGTTATCTTTCATGTTTTCTTGCGTTTATGCCCCTGGCTTCACTCATGTATATCTTGAGCTTCCGAGCTCCGATTGAGTCGATTCCAGTGGTGTTTTAAAGCTCTTTTCATTGTCTTCTTTATGGCATGCTTATCTTTCAAATTTGACACTACGAAATTTGATGCGTTATTTTATTGGCTAAGTGTCTTGATTTCTATGTTTCTTATGCTTAATTTGTACATGAAAGTAGATAGCTTCATTATTTGACCCTGAGTTGACTTCTTATTAAATGGCTCAAGTATTTCTGATCTAGGGCATATTTTCATTACATTTCATCGCATATGACTGCATGATTAAAAATAAAAAAATGCATAGTTTCATGTTTATTTAATGCATTGTCTTGTCTTCGTGCATTTTTTGACCTATTGCTCTCTAACTCAACAGTTAATAAAATTAATAAGAGTCTAGATAACATGAGAGAGGCCCGTGTCCCTGAGTTCGACCTTGGTTACTTATCAAGTAAAATAAATTCACGACCATTTTATTTTTATTGACATATCAAATCTAATGGTCTTTGACGGATCGAATCCAGCCCGACTGGGATGACATATTGGTGCTAATTCCGCACTCTTAAAGGGTTGGTTTACAGTCCGTCAAATGGCGTCGTTGCCGGGGACACGGCTCATTTCTTGTATTATTTGGATTATTATCTATTTTATTAAGTGTTTCTTTTATCTATGTCAAATTGTTTATTTATCTTACATTGTAAAATTTTTCTTCTCGATTGATCTCTAATCTTTGCTTTTGTGACAAGGCCCTTGATGTTCAAGGAGGCGAGGAGCAGGTGTTTCCCGCTGTGAGGAGCTGCAAAGCATGCTTGGAGCAAGTCGAAAATAAAGAAAAAAATGTGTTCTTTTGCATCATGTAATAATCGTCTTTACAGCGGTCTTCGATCGAAGACTCGCAACTGTAAATGAACGATCATATGTGGTTGTGTGGGGATCGTCCCCACTTAATTGTCGACCTAGGACCAGGCACGTGGCTCTTCAAGCTTATTTTATCATTCATTTTTCACGTGTTTGCTTGTAGGTAGGACACACACTTATAATATAGACGTACATAGCCTCCCTTCACTTAGCCAAATTTAAAAGACATTCTTCCTCGCTAATAGAAGCATGTTAGGTGCGGCTTTTGATCGACTTGCATACATATCATTTTGGTTTTCAAAACAGTCCAAGTTTTCACGTATTTTCGATAAGGCACTGCATGATTTCTCGCTTAGCCTAGATCATGGTTTTTATCGGATACATGGTTTTTCTCGATTCCCCCTCCTAGCTTGATCACCTAGGTTAATGAAAAATGGGAATGAACGCTAGACAATAATTGCTTGATTTATGTGCTCACCTTAATTCAGTGATAATTTTAAGCAAAATAATTGGGATTAATAATTGCACGTCAACCTAAAATGGAGTAAAATATTGTTTTGGGAGAGCAACACCCTCGTTTACGCAGTTGATTTTAATTAATGTTTTTTCCGCATAAAGATAAAATGTTTTAATCACCAATAAAATGGACAAGATAATTAACCAACATATGTTGGTTTCATGTGTGAGTTGGTGAAATTGAAGTGTGTTGCATGCTTGATTGATCCTTGTTTGCTCCAACACCCTCCCTTGAGCCTTAGACACTCCATTAATCTCCGCAGATTCATCCACTCATTTGTATATCCATTCATCTTCTTCGTTCACCTCGGACCTCTCCCAGCATCAACTCTTGATCTTTATACTTAGGCTACTCTCAGCCTAAGTATAGGGGGGACCCAAGTCCCCGTGATTTTCTCTACTCTTCTTTCCTTGCCTCAATACTTAGGTTATTTCTAACCTAAGTATAGGGGGAGCCCTCCTTAGTTCTCGTATATTTCTCTATATTTAAATGGACCCGTGGACTTGTATCATCTAGTGCTATCAGGACATAGCAAAGTTTAAGTATAGGGGGTATACTGTATATACAGTATATTTACTTTAGCTATAATCTGAAAATTTTGAAAATTATAAAACTTTTTGGCTAAAGTAAAATCCTTTGAACTAAGTAGACTCGGTGGTTTTCAAGGCTTTTCTATATTATGTTAACTATTTTACAGAAAAATATTTTTGGAAATAATTTGAAAAATGAGTTTCCCTTATTTTGAAAAATCTTTTGAAAATATTTTGAAAATTTTTATTTGTGTGACATGGTATTGAAATTTTCTTTTTGATTTCAAGGAAAGTTGAGTCTAACTAGTGTTCTAACCCTTTAATTAAAAATGCTATAAAAATGAGAAAATTCAAAATCCTTTAAGAGTCATTAGTGACTACTAAGCCCAAATAAGTAGCCGCGTTCAGTGAGGGTTTGCCCTTAGCAGAGTGGGTGGTTTAGAGGACATCGCGTAAGGCCCCATCCTCAAGCAACAGGCTCCGGCCTGTACTTACACCCATACTGGCTGAATGCAGATGCATCTACTTAATTGAGTTTAGGCAGTCATAATGTCTCTTGAAGTTAAAAAAATGTGTGTTTTTGAATGAAGGAGTTGGATTAATCCTCTACATTCACACTTCCACCCATGATCTGAAAGGTTCAAGAAAGCTTGATTTTATGAAGACTTGGGATTTTAGGTTAACCAGCCTTAACCATCAGGGTCTTGGACCTAATCATCCACATTCCCCTAGATTTCTAGATTTGCATGCTATATTTCATGCTTAGTCTCAGACCATTAAGAATATGATCATCACATCACATGCACGACTGCGGTTTTGATGAGATGAGTTGACTCTTCATTTGAGGGACTGGGATGAGGGCTTCGAGTCTGGACTTGATCTAATGATGCTCGAGGATGGGATAAAATCTTTGAAGGCTTCATGAAACCTGAGTGTCAGCAATTTTAGCCAGTATGAGAACTTGGTTCATATACTAATCTCCTGACATTGACCTAAGTGCCAGGGTGTGAAATAAATAAAAATGTTGATCAGTGTGCGCCAACTCTTGGTAAAAACAGTGGAGCTAGCCAGAAATACTACAAATCAATGAAATGTCAAAGAAAAGCTCTCATTCCACAAAGTCAAATATCAAAGAGCTTCCACCAAAGGCGAGCGCTCCCAACCATTTCAAAGTGTCCACTTGGACCACCGCTATTAGGACCAAGAGTCGGGCTTGCACCAAAAAAGGGCTCTGCATCGTAAATGCTACAAGTCTGGGTGTAGAAGGTATGATAGGTACTCAAAAAAGACACACCCTAGTGTATTCCCAGGAAAACAAGTGCAGACGGCTCCAACTTCTCTTGACGGACGCACTGATCAACACAAAAAAAATGTGTTGCGTAAAAAGGCACTAGAGAGAATCCTTGTTCCAATGAGAGGGAGAGAAGAAATGACACAATCCCATGCCCTCCATTACAGGACTTTCATCTACATTTTTAAGTCTGACAACTAAAGAGACGGTGGACTGAACGCAAGATTTGATTTATTCCCTAGTGTTGAGGAATGGGTCCTTAGGAGAGCTTCTCGGACCAAGACCTTGGGTGAAGTTTTGACTCTACTCTCGTGAACGTAGTCAACACTAAATGTCATACCCTTAGTCTATATGTACATTTGAGAGAGTCTGGATAATTATAAGAATTGGGTGCCTCTTGATTAAGGCTGGGTTGAACTCTAATATTTTGGACCTCTAAAGTTGAGTGGACCTGAACAGATTGGATCCAGTACGCACATGCACAAGGGGGTTAATCCAGTTCATTCATTTTCTTTGATGCTCGGGGACGAGCATAGTTTAAGTATAGGGGGTTGATGAAACCTTATTTCATGCCTTTAATTCACTGAAATTAAGCCCCTATCTTAGGCTAGGTGTCAATAAAAACCAGAAAATCCTTGTAATTATCAGAGTCTTTGAATAAATTAAAAACCACAAAAATCGTAAAATTAATATTCGTGGTGTTTTTAGCCTTAAAAATACCCTCAAAAATATTTTGTGCCTTTATTTGACCTCTTCTCCGTTTTTAGTTTAGAAACTTGTAGATCTCATTGAGGTCTACAACTTTCATGTTTTGAGTTTTTCCAAATTCAGTCATTTTACCCTTCATTTCTTCAATTATTTGTCACAATAATCTAATTAGGCCACGTGGCTCATTCTGGTTGAGCCACGTGGCCGCATCCCCTCGTGCCACGCCGCCTGATTCCAGCCGCCGTTCGATCCACTTCCTCTCTTTTCATCTCCACCGTTCTTTGATGCCCAGATCTCGACCTTCCGATCTCCACTCACGTCTTCATCACCACCGTCCGCTACCGCTCTCACCACAGTGCGCCACGTGGCGTCATTTTCTCCGCCCGATCACCTTCTGAGCCTTGATCTCCACCACACATACTCGCAGCCATTCCTAGCCCTCCGATCACCGTCCAGATGCGATCTGGACCGCCCACCAGCGTCTCGCCAATAACACGCCACGTGGTGCTCTCATTCACCCTTCGCTTGCGTCACCAGAGATCTAATCAAGACCGCTTGATGGCGCCCTCTTTCGACATTGGATTGCAAGATCCAACGGTCGAATCGTCATCTCCTACCTCCGGTCAGCCCTCTCTCCCACGTTCACCACCTCGCAAACCACGCTCCCCCTTTCATTTTTTTCCCGATTCTTCGTCCATCTTCTCCACGATCCCATTAGCCCACGATCGAGCACGATCATCAACCATCCTCGCGTAACACCTGGTCGCCCCCGTCGTCCTCTCAAATACTCCATCTCAACCCCACAAACCACGTCGCCCGCACCTGGAACCGCCACCTTTGAGCTTCAAATATGACTTCCCCTCCACCATTCACGCTGGTCCACCTTTATGCAGGGCTCCGCCTAGCTCCTCTCCTCCTCCTCGTGACAGGGGGAGGTCTGATTGAGGCACGACGACAGCATCGGCCCTCGGTGTCGACCCGCCGCCTTCCATGGCTACGTCGCGGTGCTTCTAGCCCGCTCGAGCTGCCCCACCTAGCTGAAGGGGTCCAACGAAGACCCGGGGTTCCATTGAACCCCAAGCCCAAGCCACAACCTCCATCTCCGACCAGGTAAGCATCTAAACTCTTCCTCTGTATTTTCTTCTCTTTTTGCTTAATTAATTAGGTTGATGCACCCCTCTCCTTCTTCCATTGATCGATCCTCGAGCTCCGCCTCGCATCCACCATTCAAGCGCACACTTCCGATATCATCCCTCTTTTCTCCAGAACCCCGTCACCCTCCGTCACTTTTACCATCGCTCTCCGGTGGTGAAACCTATAGGGGCACCATTCCCTTCGCACGAAGCCCCTCCATCTCACTCGCACTCGCATCCATTTCGCTTCGGCTATCAGACTAACGTTGCAGGTAATCCCCAATTCAATGATCGAAGAGCTCGCCAGAGTTCGCTTGGCGAGGTCTATGTCCATCACCGGAGCAGCTAGGGCCCTCTCCTTGCACATCTGCAGCTTGCCCAGACTTGGAGCGTCATCATCAACTAGTCAAGAGCGTCAGGGAGCTCCATCGACACCAGAAAAGAGCGGAGGAGCTCTTATCACCTCGCCGGAGGTCTAATTCCTCCGCCAGTTGCAGCCGAGGAGGAAAGCACAGGCACCGTTGGATGCTCCTCCCCGGAGATCATCCAATGGTGTAGAAGCGTCCATGTCGACATACAGTGCAGACTCCAACCACCGTTGGATTCTCAAGATCCAACGATCTACGTTCGGCTACGTGTCAACTTCAGAGCATCCCCGAGCCTCAGCACTAGACCAACAGGCTTGGACGTCCCGAGCCTGCACCGAGCCTCCCCAGCGCTTTGAGTTCTTCCGTGCCTGCATCGAACCAAAGCCAACTCCCGAGCCTTGCCAAAGCTATACACCGAGCCTCCTCCGAGCCTAGAAGACTACCGAGCCTGGAGAGCACGTGCCACGCACGTACAATCTGAACAAATTTCACAGAGGCCCACCTACTTCTTCAAATTTGCAGATAGGTCCTGAGACCACGTGTAACATGCGTACCTGGGTATTTTGCATTTATGCCCTCGCGTGTTTTAAAAATTGCAAAAATACCCCTGTACGTGGGGATTATTTACAGGGAAGGTCCCTAACTTTCTCTTATTTGCAATTTAGTCCCTCTCAAGGACCTGTTTGCTAGTTATCTTTCATGTTTTCTTGCCTTTATGCAATTGGCTTCACTCGTGTATATCTTGAGCATCCTAGCTCCGATTGAGTCGATTTCAGTGGCGTTTTAAAGCTCTTTTCATTGTCTTGTTTATGGCATGCTTGTCTTTCAGATTTGATACTACGAAATTTGATGTGTTATTTTAGGCTAAGTGTCTTGATTTCTATGTTTCTCATGCCTAATTTTTACATGAAAGTAGATAGCTTCATTATTTGACCCTGAGTTGACTTCTTATTATATGGCTCAAGTATTTATGATCTAGGACATATTTTCATTGCAATTCCTCGCATATGATTGCATGATTAAAAATAAAAAAATGCATAGATTCATGTTTATTTAATGCATTGTCTTGTCTTCGTGCATTGTTTGACCTATTGTTCTCTAACTCAACAGTTAATAAAATTAATAAGAGTCTAGATAACACGAGAGAGGCTCGTGTCTCTGAGTTCGACCTTGGTTACTTACCAAGTAAAATAAATTCACGACCATTTGATTTTTATTGACATGTCAAATTTAATGGTCTTTGACGGACCGAATCCAGCCCGACTACGATGACATATTAGTGCTAATTCCGCACTCTTAAAGGGCTGGATTTACGGTCTGTCAATACCCTTCACAAAAAAGAAACTCTCTCGTCTGGAGTCAAAATTCAAAAAAATTGGGTGGGTTGGAAATTTAATGATGAGACTCTTCCAATGAGTCCTATATTGCATATGTTTGATCTGATTAAATTTTATGCTCGGTCAAATTTCCAAGTTGAAAAGTAAACATTTTATAATACACAAAGGAAACTATATGAGCCAAGCCCTTGCAACAACCAAATCTTACTAAGAAAATCGACAAAAATCATGCTAGGTCACTAATATACCAGTATACATGCCCATGTAAAGGTCAACCAGACACCTCAATGATAGATGACATTCAAGGACTTCAAGTTATTGTTATACCAGTAAACACATATCAATCTACTACTAGTTAACCCTTTAATTGTATACCGGTCTTTAAACTTGTGCACCAAACGATTGTGCATATGCATCAGCCTTGTGTACATGTACTTCTATGAGTACATGCGTAACTACACTTAAGAAAATATATATTTCTATAATTTTTTGAGCCGAGGTTGATGCAATGTATTCCACCAGTTGACTGGAAACTTGATTATTGGTATATCGATCGGTCCAACACATATTGAAATAGGAGTCGGATTGGGTCCTTATTGGGCATGTGAGCTCATGACAAGTCATTACTGCAATAAAAGTTATTACAAACTATATCTGTATAGATTTGAAATAAAACATAACTAAGTTTGCATTAATTATAAGGTCTCTCCATATGAATAGGGATATATACGATGTCCATCTTAATGTCATACAATTGTTGACCTAAATAGTTAAATCGTAGAGGCTGATGTGGATTTACAGATTTAAAGAGCTCGGAAATGACTGGTATTGCAAAGTGAAATTCATGAAGGATTTCTAGTTTGAGAAGAGATGGGAATCTTCTCTAAAAATTGATATATGGTTGACATTCTTGACGCAGATCATGTACATAAGAATAGAGATTAAAAGGTGTTAGAAAAGCTAACTTACAGAGCAATATATATATAATATCTGATCATTTACATTTTCATGCCATTAGGTTGATGACTTGACACGGTTTATATATCGGTGAGATAGTGTGTTTAAAGAGAGTATCAAATGTAAAATCTCTCAAAGGAGTCCTCCATATTCATACTTGCTGAATTGGAAAACAAGATCTCAATCATGAGATATTTGGGTCACAATCAATTCAATTTGTGATAACCTTATTTAGGAAGTAAGATATGAATTCAAGAATTTTAATATTCTTTTAGAAAGCATAAGGTTAATATTGTCATCTAATGATCAATTGAGAAATTTATTGATAAACCATTGAAGAAGACATCTAAATATACGCTATAACTTTGGGTTATTCAAAGTCTCCCTTTATATAGGATGTGCGAGTATTGAGAATGCTCGAGTTTGATGCAATTGTTATATGTTGTATACCATGATGCTTTCATTTCAATGGAGCGATGAAACCCATTTTAATGATCCCACTTTGATTCCAAGTGAATGAGACTTAATTGCATTGAATCTTGATTAAAATCAAATTAAGATCCAAAGAGTTGAAAATTAATATGAAATTATTCAGAGTGAATTAGAAAATTCATTCAATATCTGACACTATCAGATAGCTTAAAATAGTTCTCTATATTGAATTTAATCTAAGTATGAAGTCACTATATGTTTATAGATTCTCCGTGTAGTTTTTTCTAAGCATTCGTGGATGAAGCATAAATATCTTGATTGGTGTGATGCAAATTTGCCTCTTGATTAACTGATGATTGTCATAGTATAGGAGGCAAATTTGGTTCAGCAAAAACCACAATCATTTGAATGTTGTGGAAAATTTATACTTGGCGAGACTACCAAGGTTGAATACAGGGACACGAGCTACTCTATCTATTTATCGAATTTCAGTCAATTAAGAGCATGTATGAATTATTTCTCAATTTCAGGTCTTCATGTAGATGCATAAGGTAAAATGCAGAACAATGCAGATATATGATGCATGCAATTTTTTAGTTGCTTTTTATGCAATTATAAGATGACGTATGAGAAAAATGAATGATTTAATGCAAGGGTTACATACAGATGATTATTACAAATATACCTAGAAAGATTACTAAATTGAACAATAGATTACCAGAGTCATTTTGAGTATAGAATTACAAGCAACCATCTATTCAGGGCACAAATATAGAGAGCGAGAATATCATATAACATTATTCATCATATTCAAAATTATCTCAGATGTGAAAATTAAATATGCCATGAAGTAAAGAATGAAACAAGGGCCAAAACGACACTAAAATCATGCAAATCAGATCTACAATGCTCAAGTTATGCTAAAAACAATGAAGGGGTATAAATGTAATAAAAATGCAAGAAATAAAAAGATAAATATTACAAATAGGTCCCTGGAGGGGCCTAATTGTAATAAGCTAAAATTGCCTAGGCCCTTCTGTAATTTTTCGTTGTGCGCGGGGGCATATCTGCAATTCCTGAAACCTATGAGGGCCTCTTTGTAAAATTTCCAGGCGCACACGTGAGACGTACGTGCCTGGACCTTGTTGTAATTCTTGAAAACTATGGGGTGTTCCTGTAAAATACTCAGCCTTGCATGTGACATGCACGCGAGGGCCAGGTTCAGTGGGCGTGGCAGGCTAGGTGTTGGCGTGGCTGATGATGGTGGTTCGGCGTGAGGCTCGGGTTAGTCTGAACCTGCTGGTTCGGCTAAAGGATCGGATATGTCACGTGTCATAATCGGAACCGTTCGACACAAACGATCGGACGGTGCCTGCTCCTCTTCCCCACCGCTGGCTACCGGAGGAGGCTGGGATCCGACGAACTCCCCATTGCTCCACCTTGCTCTGGAGCCTTCGCCGGGGCTTGTGGAAGGTTGCTTTTGTGCGGGCGAAGGGCTGGAGAGCACGATGGAGGCACGGTGATGGATGAGAGAGTGGGGCGATGCAGATAAGGAGGAGGCGGTGTAGTTGACCGGATGATGAATACTCATTCATCACTCTTTATTCTTATATTTTAGCTACAAAAACCTTTGCAAATACATGTAGATATGTGTAAATAGGAATAATTACCAAAAGCATGCATTGTGTAAAAACCTATAATTAGCATGTTTTTGTGCAAAAATAAAAGAATAAAGATTAAAAAGAAAAAGAGGGAAATATTTAGAATAAATATTGAGCAACCTAACCCAAGGGAGGGCTCAGCATGGGCCTGACCGCATAAAAGCCAAAGTAGAGGGAGATAGGGGCTCATGAGTGTAAATATTTGTGTAAATAAAATAAAGATATTTTCCTCACCAAAAAAATGCTTGTAAAAACTTGTATATATCTATAAGTGTAAAAACAAAAGAAAAAGATAAAAATTAAAAAGACCAAAAATACCACCTTCACCATGAACCACTTCTATGTATTTATTTAACCTTGTAAATAAATAAAATTAACTCTCTAAAATTCTTGTAAATATTCTATGTTTTATAACGTAAATAAATAAAATAAAAACAATTAAAATTAAAACAAAATAAAAATAGCAAAATTAAAAATACAAAAATACATTGCACATCTACCATGTATATAGATGTATATATGTATTTATTTCACTTATGTGAATAAATAATAAAAATAAAATAAAAATGCCTTTTTATTCCTTATTTTATAATATAAATAAATAAAATATAAAATAGGAATAAAAATGTACAAAAATAACAATTAAAAAAATCAAAAATTAAAAACCCTAATAGTGTACATATACCTACATAGTACATATTATGTATATACCTTATTTTTATTTCTAAAAAATTATTAAAAATCACTAAAAAATAGAAAAAAATAAAATAAAAATATTTCATGTTTTAAGTTTTTGCTGAATCGGGCCCTAGCTACCCTTAATTTTCATTTCAAAATTCAGCCACGTGGCCCATTCCTATTGGGTCCTGGGGATGTTGACCGCCCGGTCAACTCCCCCCAGGACCACTTCTCACGGGTCTGTGTTGCCCGGCCCATCTTCTCGGATTTTTCGCAACCAAACCCGATCATGCCTCGCCTAAACCCCAGGTCCGAATTGCTCACGTCATATCCGTCAACCTCGCCGGGGCATCCACCTCGAGATCCGCGCTCCAGAATGCCCTACCCGCGCTCGTTTTCCCGGACCCTCCAGCGTATATAGGTCGAGCTCCGCCACCTCCATTTCCATCTTTGGTCACTTGTCTCCACCCCCAGTGAGCTCCAGAGAGTCCGCTAGAGTGACAGCTTGCGTCTCGACCTGTCGAAGCGAGGAGAGGGAGCTTGGCCATCGATCCGGCGAGCTACGCCGCCGCTGCTCCGCCACCTGCGTGAGCACCGAGCCTCGGAGGGAGACGATCCTTGAGGCGACGACCAGGAGCTTCAGCAGCTCCTCCCCAGTCTCTCCGACCACCCAGGTAGCCCCTTAGGCTTTCCTTTCTCGTCGATTTCCATTTATGCCCAAATCGCGCCGCAGCCGTATATCTTCGATTCCGACCACTCCATTACCCCTTTCGATCATCGGAGTCGACCATCGCATTCGCCTTCTTCCGACGCACCTTCTTCACCCCTCCGCTCAACCCAGCTCGCACAGGAGCTGGGAACCGAGCTCCTCCGTCCACCACCTTCGCCGGAGCTCGCCATTCCGACTCACCGTTCACCGTCGCTACGCCTAACCAGGTCGAGGCAATTTGCCCTCGACCCGCGAGTCTTCTGAGCTATTTTGCAGGTGCTACCAAGCCCATTTAAGGGCTTTGGTCATTCAGGCCAGGAGGCCCAGCTCCGCCGACCTCGCCCGAGCTTCTTGGAGCTCGGCTCGTTCATCGGAGCCTACTGGCAGACGCGGGAGCCCTCCACGATTCTTCTCCGACATTCAGAGTGCTCCCAGGAGGAGCCCAGCGCACGCACGAGGCCGGCGAGTCTCGCCGGGGACCTGTTCTTCCAGCATCCTCCATCGCCGTCAGATCGACCTCGACGCTCCAGATTACATCACGTTCGTCCGTTCGTGGAGCTGCAGCTACCGCTAGATCTTCGAGGATCGATCTGGACCGTCCGAGGCTAGCGGGTTAGCCATCAACGCCTGACACTGTCCGATGCACCACGTGGACTAGCCCCAGCCGTTGGATCATCCCGAGGAGAGCAGCGTTGGACCCCCAGTCGCTCTTGACCGCTCGATCAGACACGTGGCGTCCATCCAGCCGCTCCGCTTAATAAATGGTAATTTACCCTTAGGCCCTGTCTTTCTTTTTATTTCGTTTTAGTCCTGTAAATATTGAACTTAGTTGTTTAGTTTTAAGGTTATTTGCATAGTGGACCTCGTACTTTATTTTATTTGCTTATATACCCCTGTGCGTTGTATGCCATGTGCTTCGTCATGTGATTGTATGGATTATTTGCAATAGAGGCCCCTGTAGTTCTGGTTGTTCCTGATTGAATGAAAAGTTTTACTTATTCGCATTTATACCCCTTTGCGTGGTTTATTTGAGCATGTGCGTTATATTTTGGGTATTTTGCAGATGAGCCCCTGGACTTTTGGTACCTGTTACCAATAAGTCCTCGGGACTTATTTTTATTACATTTGGGTCCCTGGGTGCCTCAGGCATGCGCATGGCGCGTGTTTTGCTGGGTATTTTGCACCAGACCCCCCAGAACTTTGGGTATTTGCACTTTGGTCCCTGTACGCAGTGCCCCTTCTTTATTTTTGATTAAAATAGCAAAACACCTCCAAATCCAACGAAAATTGGACACATGGCTCCTGCCATAGTGTAAAATTTTCTGGATTTTTTAGGACATTTTTGATTTTGTTTGATATTTTAAAAAATCAAAAACCTTTAATTTTGTTACTGTCTAACTTGAAAAATCACAAAAAATATTAAAACTCACTTAAAAATTCCACAAAAATTATTTACTGTTTGTCTTACTTAGTTTGATTTTCTAGCCAATTTTGGCTATTTTTCATTACTGAAAACCACTAAAAACTTAAAAACACTTAAAAATCTATAAAAATTCTAGTAAATAATTTAAAAACCCAAAAATAATAAAATTGGTGCCTAAATTTTCCTCATTTTATCTTCTTTACAGGAAAATTACCTCCCGACCATTTTGAGGCTCTTAGATGTTTTATCTAGGACTTTTTGGCTCGGCTGGACAGTACCCTTTATTTTAGTCACTGTTTGATTTTTAGAAAATTAAATAAACATCAGAAAATTATCAAAAATTCACCAAAAACACTAAAAATTATAAAATACATAAAAACATTTTTGTTTGAATTTTTGGTTGATTTTTAGTGCTTTAAATAAATTGTTGAAGTGAGTGTTTACTTGTTTTTCTTATTTTCTTTATACATTAAAAATCCAAAAAAAATATAAAATAAATTAAAAACCACTAAAAATAGTTTCTCCTTTTATTTTATTTCTTTTTACTACTTCGTAGGCCGAGAGGCCAACCCGTGCTCCTTGAGTTCGACCCTGGGTGCTATACCAGGTTAATCCAATAGCAGGACCGCTGTTTTGAGTTTTGACTGATTTTATCTATTCTGAGTGGTTCATTTTTCTTGATAGAGTGCATCTGAGTGACCGAGGTCGCAACGACCTATTCAGTACCTTTACCTTAGTCGCTCGGGTCGCTCATCACCGGAGCACGGATGTGAAGTCCGGTCAATGAATGTACCTGCAATGATGGTTAGCAGGGGGGATAGTCGAAGTGAGGTGAATGAAGTGGAGGGCTGCGGAGGTGGAGAAGAAGATGCCCTATATGGGTTCTCTTCCGTTGTGGGTGGAGGAGAAGGTCTAGAGTGTAGAGGTTCTGACGGAGAAGAATGGTGGCAGGGACCTCCCGCGAAGGAGAGGGATGATTGGTGAAGGTGTTGGTGCATTCATGTTGGAGCTAAGTGGGAGGTGTAGTGTGAGAAAATTTCGAGAAATCAAGATGAAGAGATGGCGGAGCTTTACATGATCGGAGATGGATTTGGGCAAAGGAAGTGGTCTATGCTGAGAGTCGAACCGACCCTCTAATCATTGCTCAACCTGGCCGATCGGTCCAGGGAGCTTAGCTACCGCCGGGGAGGCAGAGCGACACAGTGGGTCATTGTGGGTCGACACCTAGGTCAACGACCATAATCGCCGGCTGAATTTTCCTCCTCCTGTCACAAGAAGGGAATGGCAGCTAGGTCGTAGGCCCGTGAATGGTGGACCGGTTGGAAGTGCGGCGGAGGAGGGATTTCTATAGGGGGAGGTTGACGGCGGTTATGTGGAGGCAAAGAGTTTTTATCAAAGGTTTGATGGTAGAGAAGTAATGGGAGTATAGTAATAGGTGGCTCGTGAGAATGTCGGGGGAACGGTTGACTGAGGGGAGCGTTACGCGAGGGAGAAGGTAGTCGGAGGTGGATGTTGAAATTGGAAGGGTGCAGCAAGGTCACGATGGAAACGGTTGAAGAGAGGGGGTTAGGAGGTAGGGGATTAGCTCATAGATGTTGGATCTTTCGATCCAACGTCCCAGATGAATGCGCAGATGAATGGTAAAGATTTGATCAGATCTGATCTTGCAGCGGGGAATGGAGTGTGGTTGGATGTTTAGGATGAGACCTGAGGGTTTATCCTACGACGGTGGGTGATCAGGTAACGTGGAGAATGGAGAGGCATCATATGAGAAGATGATCGAGTTGTTGAGGTTTAGGTT
Source organism: Ottelia alismoides (assembly GCA_037367405.1). NCBI lineage: Eukaryota > Viridiplantae > Streptophyta > Magnoliopsida > Alismatales > Hydrocharitaceae > Ottelia > Ottelia alismoides. Next base: position 33,427 of record JAZKJV010007985.1, on the reverse strand, counting down.
GTGAGGTGTGGCTGGGATCATATCTGGGAGTCGGATCTGACGGTTATGAGTGAAGCGATGATGGAGGGTGGAGATGAAGCGGGCAGCGTGGATCAGACGGTTCCTGGAGAGGTTGGATGGAGGAAGGAGGGGCGTCCACGTGGGCGGCCTAGAGTGCGCCACGTGGCTGCACGAGAAAATTCAGAATTAAAAATTAAAGAAATATATAAAAGAAATAGTTAGAGGCAAAATTAGGAAAAAGTCAAAACATGAAAGTTGTAGATCTCAATGAGATCTACATATTTCATACTGGAAAAAGCCAAAAGAGGTCATTTTATAAAAAAAATATTTTTTGGGGTATTTTTAAGAGGTTAAAAACACCGATTTTTGGGTTTTGAATTATTTTTGTATTTTTTAGTCATTTTAAGGGTTAGGAACTTATAGACAATTAATCCACCTAATTTTTAGGGGTTTTATGCAAAAATAATTACAAAGCAAAAAATAGTAATTAAATACAATTAATTATAGGTTAAGAATGTACAATATAATACAAGATAAATTGAATGATTTATTAGCAGATTTTATTAGTTTAATTAAGATAGGGGTTTAATTAATGGATTTTAGCGTGATGAATACGAGATTCATCCATCCAAATTCGGGTTCGCAAGTTCAAGAAACTGAGAATAATTTGATTTACTATGTGGACATAAAACAATACGAACATAATACATATTTATTGGAGTTAATGTGAATGTGAACAATTATTAGAATTAGTTATTTATATTTAATCAAAGGAATGAATGTGATTCATATAATATTGAGAATATGATTCTTGTAAAATTGAAAATATTGAGAATATTATTCTCATATTAATATTAAGAATAATGAGAATAAAGTTATGATGTTTGGAATTATCTGAATATTATTCAAACACACATATGTTAATGTTAATGTGAATAAGATCACATTCATCATTAATGAAACATGAATAGGATTAATATTTTATTATATTGGTGTAATATGAATAGGGATCATATTGTGTGAATATGTAATATTGTCTTCAAGAGATAATGGTGTCTCTTTCATGAATCACATATTCATCTTTTTTATTTCAACTAACTATCCCTCTTTCTTAAACTAATCAGTTAACTTGATGATTAATTAACTAGATTTAACTGTTACTATATTGTAAATAAATAATTAGCGTACAAAAATAAATGGGATTTTTACCTGAAAGACCCTACAATCTTTGTCAATTACCTCCACAACCTTTGAAACAACCTAATTTCCCCCTCGACCATGTAAACTTGTTCCGTATTACCCTACAACCCCTACCGTTAGTTTTAGGCTTCTTGGGTTAACTTGCTTGGGTTTAGGATTGGGGTAATCAAACTACAAGAGACCAATGGTAGGATTTTCCTCTCTCGTTCCTTCCTTATTCTCTCCTCCTTCTTCCTCTTCATTTCCCTTTCGACGGTGGAGCACGAGGAGGGAGGGCCGCTGGAAAACGAGGAGGGGGTGCTAGAGCACCTCGAGGTCTCTGCAGCCCACGAAAAACCCATGCGTAGCACCCCATGGATGGCACGTGGAGAGGGGTCGATGTCGGGGCAACACATGGGAAGCCTGGGCGGGGCGGAGGATGAGGGGTGAGGGGGATCTGGGTAGAGGTCGGTGGTAGGGGGACGGAGGTCAGGGAGGAGGCCTGGGTGGGGCGGAGGCGGAGGGCATGAGGGGTGAGGTGGATCTGAGTGGAGGTTGGTGGGAGGAGGCCTGGGCACAAGGCGGAGGGGATGAGGGGTGCTTTGGATGGAGGTTGATGGGAGGGGAGGTCGGGTTGAGGGGAGGAGGGGAGGTTGGGCAGAGGGGAGGTCAGGGGAGGAGAGGTCGGTCGATGGGAAGGTCAGGGGAGGGGAAGACGGGTGAAGGCGAGGTCGGGCGGATGGGAGATCGGGCAGATGAGAGGTCAGGGGAGGGGATGTCGGGTGGTGGGGAGGTCAGGGGAGGGGAGGTCAGGTGGAGGGGAGGAGCAGAGGTCGTGCGGAGGGGAGGAGGGGATGTCGTGGAGGCCTGGAGGCATGAGGGAGAAGGGATGGCATTTTTGTAAATTTGAGAAACAAACTAGGTATTATGGAAAAGAAATTCATGGAATCTGGTTAGTTTTAATAGCCAAATGTATGGGGTTAACCATAGGGTATGTAAGGTAAGGTTAGCAAGTTTAGGGGGTCGAGGGGGGAATTAGGTTGTTTCAAAGGTCGTAGAGGTAATTAACAAAGATTATAGGGTCTTCCAGGTACAAATCTCAAAATAAATACATGTTATTTGTGTTAAGATTCCCTTTATCTTATGTATTTTTTATTATTAAAAATCCCATAAAAATTAGTTTAATATTCTAGTAGTGCAAATCTAGTTATTTTTAAGGTTTTTATTAGTTGTTCCCCTCTGAGATATTACAATATCAGCCATGCCCCTCCCTTTTTGAAATATCAGTTGTTCCCCCAAGTTCCTTATGTTCCATCACCTGTGCCTCTCTGTTACTTTAGACGTCAATAAGTTGAACTTAACCATGATCTTTTCAAACCATGTTAAGGATAAGAGGGGCATAACTGTCCAAACACTACCCCCACCCATCCTCCTCCTTTGGCCCATACTCCTCTACCGCATGTGGCCTCTAGTCTCCTCCTTTGTTGGCTCCCGAGGAACTCCAGATCCGTCCAAGCATATGCAAGAGGTTGATTTTACGAAGTTCAGAGCCCCATTTGATCAAATTCTTAGGCTCAAATCCATCCAAGCACAAAGAAGAGGCTGATTTTATGAAGCCCAAAGCCTTCATTCGATCCAATTCTTAGGCTCAAATCCGTCCAAGCACACAGAAGAGGTTGGTCTGACGAAGCCGTCGAAGAAGCTGAACAACCCGCAAGAGCCATAAACCTCGCATGAAAGAGCTGGGAAATGATATGCTACAAACCATCTTTACTTGCATATCCTATCCCCAGTTGAGAGAGCTAAGTTTATCGGCACCTTCGTGTCGATCCCTTCTTCAAGGAGCTGTAGCAGCCATTGTAGATTCACCATCAACAGACTAACGTCAACAAGAGGGCCAAGCTATGGAGCTCCACCACATGCCTACTCATTAATGCAACTAGATATCCGGATCTGATCTAATGCAATCATTCAAAGAACATCTTCATATTCTCCAGGCTGTGCAGATACACGACCTCAGACCTCCTCCCAGCGAGATCCAAAGCTTCACTAGAAGCTTCGTTGCATTTTTCCTCTATCGAGCTACTAATATTTGGTCCTACTTTGCAAGACATGGAGATGGAAAATTACCCCTTAAAACTCCAACAAGCCCTTCGAGGCTAACACCCCCAATCAACTTAACCTTCTCTTCCTCATCCATATTCCCCTTCTTTTCCCTTCAATTCTTCACTTTCCACCCCTTTTCCTCTTCATCAATTTCATCTTCTCTTCTCTTCCCCCTCGTTTCTTCTATGATCAATTCCTACCAAAATCAACCAATGCCAATGAAAATTGCCTCCCATTCAAATCCTCTCATTATTGCGTCTACCTCACCTATCCCTCTTATCTCTTCCTGAGTCATGGCTTGAGCTTCGAGATGTGGCTAGGGTGGAGGAGGAGGGGGAGATGGAGGGGGAGGAGGCAAGGGTGGAGGAGGAGAGGAGGAGGAGGAGACTGGGTGGAGGAGGGGGAGGAGGGAGAGGGTGAGGACGGGTGGAAAGACCTTTCAATCTTTTTAAAATTAATTCTCCCTGTGTTCATAAAGTTAACATTCGTTTATGTTGAGGATAGATAGCAACTAACACGAGGGATGCGAGTAATAGAATGATAAGAAGTCAGAAGCACAACTAATATTCCAAAAAAAGAATGGGCATAATGTTAAACTAGAGATCGATCCGAGTTCAAGGGTAATGGAATACCTGATGCCATTGCTCTGAAGTTTGTTGTTGGCGTAGATCAAACTACAATGGGGCCATGGATCTTCCTCACGAACGTATGCCTCACTCGCTCTCTCTTGTCGATGGAAAACAAATGCCTCTCTCGCTCTCTCTTGTCGATGGAAAACAATAGAGAAAAGAACATATGTCGTTTGGGGATCCTTGGTCTTATTTTACTTGGTTAGACAACCAAAACGGTTACCAATTCACCTTCATCTTTTGCCCATCATAAAGAGATTTTATTCTCTAATTAATAGCAATAAAAGGTGCACTAATGGTATTCTTAATGTCCATATCAGTGGGATTTTCAAATTCCAGCATTCTCCCACTGGACATTAATAATGATCATATAATGTGCCTACTTTATGAGTTCAAAAAATTATTACCACCAATCAAGATATAACTGAACAGTCTTACCCACTAGTTATGATAACATGAGATCAATGAGGTATTCATCGTATTGAGCACGATTATACCCATCAATGGTCACCAATATTAACATAACTAAATGATATAGATTAATTTTAAATAAATAAATAAATTTGGATCTATATCCAAAGTTGTATTTGTAATTAATGATCCATATTCTTAATGGAGACCCCTTAGTGAGAGAACGTGGAATGAACATCAAGTACTTAATTCTACACAGAAATTATTGAACTTCAAATGTTTCAGAACTCTAAGGGCTGATCAAAATAATATAAACTCCCAATAGAAGTGTATATTTTTATTTGATACAACACCCATTCGAATCATATGTTCATGAAATATATTGGGTGTCACTGCTTTGGTTAGCAGATCCGCCACCATGGAATTTATCCCAATATGCTCTACAGAAATATGTCCACATTGTACTTCTCTTTCACAACCCAAAACTTTATGCCAATATGCTTTGACTTGCTTGAGCTTCTATTTTTGTTGGAATAAAGCGCTGCTGAATTATTGTCAAATAATAACTGCAATTATCTCTAGATGCTGCTTACAATACACACCGCATTGACAAAATTCTTTAGCCATATTCCATGACTCGATGCCTCATAACATGCTACGAATTCAACCGTCATAGTGAAGGATGCTAAAATTGTTTGTTTAGCACTCCTCCATGATATGGCTCATCCAGCCATTAAGAATACATAGCCCGAAGTCGATCTTCTATTGTCTTGACATCCAGCAGAATCAGAGTCGGAATACCCTATGATCTCCAGCATGTCCGACCTTTGATATGTAAGTCTGTAGTCTTTTATTCTCTGAAGATATCTCATGGCACGTTTGGTAGCTCTCCAATGATCCATGCCTGAATTCGCCATATATCTACCTAGCATGCCAACAATAAATGTTAGAGATGTGTGCGCACTTGTGCATACATAAGACTCCCAATTGCAAATGCATAAGTGATCTTACCCATTTCCTGAATTTCAAAGTCATTCTTAGGGCATTGATTGAGACTAAATTTTTCTCCTTTAGCAACTGGGGTATCAATTGGTTTGTAAAACTGCATGTCAAATCTTCGAAGCACCTTATAGATGTAGTTCTCTAGTGACAATCCAAGTACACCTTGAGTTCGATCTCGATGTATATGGATTCCTAATACAAAAGAAGCATCTCCAAGATCTTTCATTTCAAAATTCTTTGAAAGAAATTTCTTTGTTTCATGCAACAAATTCATATCATCACTAGCAAGCAGTATGTCATCCACATACAAAACCAAGAAAATGTGTTTACTCCCACAAAACTTGTGATATACACAATGATCCAGTGGATTAGTCTCACAACCAAATGAGGTTACTAGATGGAATTTGTGGTATCATTGACGGGATGCTTGCTTGAGTGCATAGATGGATTTCTTTAATTTGTAGACCATATTCTTTGCATCTCCCTAAATAAAGTTTTCCGATTGAACCATACATACCACCTCCTCTACATCTCCATTGAGAAAGGCAGTCTTAACATCCATATGATGAAGCTCAAGATCAAAATGTGCAACTAATGCTATGATAATTCTGAAGGAATCTTTACTAGAAGTAGGAGAAAATGTTTCCTTGTAATCAATCCATCTCTTTGAGTAAATCCTTTAGCAACAAGGCATGCCTTAAACCTTTCAACATTACCATTTGAACCCCTTTTGGTTTTAAATATCTATTTACAACCAATAGGTTTCGCACCTTCTGGCAATGGTACAAGGTCTCAAACTTGATTGTCTTGCATCGATTTATATTCCTCATTCATAGCTTCAACCCATTTTGCAGAGTTAGAACTTTTCATGGCCTGATGGAAGCTGATTGGATCATCTTCCTGATTTCCATCTTGTTCTTGAAGAAATACTATATAGTCATCTGGAATAGCACTTCTTCACGTTCTAATGGATCTCCTTAGAATTTGAGGTTGTTGATTTTGATCTTGTATAGCAAAATCCTATATGAGGGGTTGTTGAATATTGTCATCTTGAGGTTCTTGATTTGTTTCTTGTCCAATGACTAGAATGCATTCATGTGCATTATCAATCACAACATTAGGAATCGTGATTGATTCCTCCTCAAAGATAATATCCCTAATATGCATCTTCCCCTTCAAATCAACATCCTTAAAAAAGGTTGCGGTTCCCATTTCAAATATTTTATTAAGTATGGGATCATAAATTTTGTAACCCCTTGATCGCTATGAGTAACCAATAAAGTAACTGCTCACTATTTTGGAGTCCATTTTTCCTCATATTGTCTATACAGCCTTGCCTCGGCTAGACATCCCCATATACATAAATGCTTTTGACTATGTCTTTTACCAGTCCAAAGCTCATATGGTATTTTTGCAGCGGCTTTGTGTAGTACTCTATTCAAAATGTAAGCTGCAGTTTTTAATGCTTCTCCTCCAGAGGGACTCTGGTAAGGCAGAATGACTGGTCATACTCCTCACCATATCCTTAAGAGTCCTGTTATGTCTCTAAGCCACACCGTTCATGCTAGGTGAACTTGACATAGTGTACTGAAGAACAAATTCCACATTCTTGTAAGAATAAGGCAAAAGCACCTGGATGTTGTTTATCTGAACCATCATATATGCCATAGTATTCACCACCACGATTAGACATGATGCACTTTATACTTTTGTTGAGTTGGAGGACATCTTCAGCCTTAAATGATTTGAACATGTCCAGAGCTTGTGACTTTTCATGAATGAGATATAGGTAACCGTATATTGAGTAGTCATTTATTAATGATACAAAATATTGTTGACCATTCCAAGATGTTGTAGGGAATGGATCATATATATCAGTATGTATCAATTCTAAGACACTAGAAGCTTTATTGGCACCTAATATCCTTGATTTGGTTTGTTCTCCCTTAATGTAGTTGACACATACATCTAACTCTATAAAATCTAATAAATCTAGGATGTTATCAGATACAAGTCGTCCAATTCTTTATTTGGATACGTGGCCCAAACGCTTGTGCCAATTGATGCTGAATTTTCTGATGTGTTTTTTCACTTAGTACCTCTTGATTCAGCAACCATAGATTCATTATATGAGGTAATGGTATCAAGCAAATAAAGCTTATCACTGAAAATTAAAGATCTTGTATAATCATAATAGAGTTAAAAGAAAGACTAAATTTTCTATCTCCAAAATTTAGAAAATAGTCTAAATTATCCAATGCAGAAACAGAATCCAAATTTTTTCTAAAAGACAGAACAACAAAAGTATTCTTTAACTCCATATAATGACCAGTTCCTAGTAAAAGCTTAAAAATCCAACTGCCTCGACTTCTACCTTCTTTTGTCTCCTACATAGATGTATCTTTCAACATCAGTTGGTCTTCGGTAGTTCAGGCAACCCTGCACAGAAACACTTATGTGAGTAGAGGCATCTGAATCTAACCACCAAGTGTTTCTTGGAACTGAAGCTAAATGAACTTCAAAACAAACCAAAGTATGAATTGTACCATTCTTCACGTGTCATGCATGATATTTGACACAATCCTTCTTGACGTGTCCAGTTTTCTTGCAGAAGAAGCAACTAATTGCATCCTTATTCTGCTTCACTGGACCTATAACAGCAGCATTACTCCTTTCTTTTCTTTTCTTACCCTTATCCTTGGAGGCCATAGTCAAATGAACACTCTTTGGCTTATCTTGCTTCAACAAGTCTTCCTCCTGAGCAATACGAAATGAGCTCATTAAGAGTCCACTTCTCCTTTTGGCAGTTATAACTGACCCTAGACTAAATGTACTATGATGGAAGAGACAACATAATCAAGTGAACTAACAAATCATCAGATATTGTCTGTTCTAATTCCTGTAACATTGAAGCAATATGAGTCATTTCAAGAACGTACTCCCTCATGCTTCTCTTGCCAGTGTACTTCATGGAAATCAAGCGTTGTAAATAAGTGCTTATTTCCGCCTTATCGTTGTCTGCAAAACGCTCTTCAATTTTATTAAGGTATTTTTAACCGTAGTTATCCTTTCTTTTGCAATCCCTTTAAGGGTTTTCGGAATGTCGCGCTTTATGATCATGAGATACATGTGATCATAGTCCTCCCACCTCTCATAGTGCTTCTTTTCATCGGAAGAACTATTTTCCGTAAGGGGGGGGTCTCCATCCTAAGTGCAAGGTCTAGATCCATGCAGCCAAGAAATATCATAATGCTCTCTTTCCATGCCTTGAAATTTGTGCCCTGGAGCAGGGGAATGGAGTTCAAAGTGGTAGAGATAGTAGATACAGAAGCGGAAGCTATGAAATAAAGAACAAAAGAAAACATAATTAATGTATGGTTCATGAACGTGAATATGCATATACAACCATAAGAAAAGCAAGATATCAAGCACATCACTGACTATTAAGTCTTTGGACAATAATGTTAGTTGTAAGTGATACTCTTGATGTGCTGATCAATCTCCAATCATAAATCCTATCAAGTAGTGAGACCATCTTTGGATGTATCTCATTACTCACATGGAACTTTATACTCATTGCTCAATTGCCATCACAGGTATGTTATACTCTTAAATAAATATTATCTCTCCTTTGGAAGAAAAATATTTATAATGCATACAAAATCCTCCCAAATAGTTCTAATAATACAATTTTAACAATAGAGGTCACTTTGGTGGTGTATTCGCTTCATTTATATTATTAAGAATATTGTAATTGTGTCTTATGGCCGATATTGAATTTTAAAAAAATATTGGGTTAAAAAAACCCATATGGAATGATTTAATAAAAAATGCAAAATCATGATGCCACATTTTGAGATCAATGATATTTATATGCAAGCAATCAACCAAAAGAGGCATTATCAAAAATACGCCACTGACAGTGAATAAGATATGTAGCAATGCCAGTGAAGCATTTTTTAATCATTGCCATTAATATGTTAATGTAATTAATAATCTCACCTTATTATCAAAATAAAGGAACAAAAAAGATAAAGGCATTATATTAATGTCGTTGACATAATAGATCCATGAATGAAGGCACAGTACTAATGTCGTTATTTAAAGATAAAGGGATTAGTACTCGTAAAAATGCTTTTAAAGGAATGTAAGGGCTCGTTTGGATACCCCTGGGGTGATGATGAATCCACATTTCATCATCTTTATTCTATCATTTTGGCCTCAAAAACCCTAGTAAATGCGTGTAAATATCATTAAATCCAGCATCTTAGCATTCATACATGTGCATGTAAATAGTGTATAAAATATTGTAATTAAAGCCATAGAATAAATAAAAGAAAAGAAAAGGAGTAAAATATTGTAAATATTTTATGACCCAAAACCCCGAGACCTAGGCATCTCGATGAATAGGTTGACAAGGAATAAAGTAGGGGGAGATAAGGGCCAGAATACAATAAAATCCCCTTTGTTTTTGTTTATTTTTTATACATTTTGGGACCTATTTTTGGTTCCACTTTTTATACCTTAAATAAAGAAACTTTGTACATAAAAGTTGTAGATAATTAAATAAAGAAAAATACAAAATTGATTTCACTTAAAATTAATATACACATAAAAAGTTATGGTCTGAATAAAAATCCAGAATCCCAATTTCCCAGGCCCGTATCTCACAAATGAAAACTCCAAATGCATCAAACTCACCTTTAATTGTATATAGTTTAAAATAAGCTATTTAATGGCGGTGGTTTCGCATTTGGCAGAGCTACGGTTTGAAAGTAGAGTTTTGGACCCCTATTGTATAATTGTACATATTAAAATATTCAATTTGTTATTTATTCATTATTTTTGTATTTTTATATTTTTATAATTTTGTAAATATTACTTATAATATATTTGTATATTAAAATCAGAATAAAAATACAAAAAATACAAAATAAAAAAGTTGTATATTTAAAATAAATAGGTATAAGACCTATATATAAACATATATTATTAATACTTTTATTTTATTAAATGTATAAAACATATCAGAAAAATAAAATAAAAATATATTTAAGTGTATAAAAGTATTCTATAAATTTATAAAATAATAAACAAAAATAAATAAATTAAAATCACAAAATAAAAAAAATTAATAAAATATATAGATAATATACTTATAAAGGGTATAAAAGGGAACTTGTGAAATTATACCTCATAAAAATAATTAAAAATCATAATAAAATACCTTATAAAATAATAAACATTTTTTATTTAATAATAAAAAATTAATTAATTCATTTTCTATTTTTTATCGATTTTACAAAATGATTTTCAGGGACCTCCTCCCATAGCCGTGTCAGAACAAGGTTTCCGCCCGTTTTCTCGAATTTTTGGAGGCTATGCCTTTCACCTTCTCATGTCGCACTCTCCTTGAGAGTTGTTCCTCAATCTATGGTGATCCATGCCCAAGGTCTACCTTGGGCTTTGGATCACTGTAGCGAGCTACGTGACTCGATTTGTGAGCCCATTCCACCATCCCTTCAAAAACGCACCCTTGACCTTCATTCAAATTTTGAATCTTCTTTTGGGTGCCTCAGACCTCCAGGTGCGGGTAGAGGTATGCTCCGGTGACAGGGGAGTTTCCCCACATCTCCGTTGAGGTACGGCGAGGGCCTAAGGTCGGTCTCCAACCCCCATCTCCGGCCACCCGGCCGTCGAGGTTAATCTCACCGTAAGCGGATTGAGGTTCACCCTTTTCATTTCTATTTCTTGCATTTTCTTTGCTAGATTAGGTTTAGGATTAAATCTATTACTTTCCCCTCGATTTGCACGCAACCTAGCATCACGCCATCACCTCGCCGGAGCTTGCTCCAGCGATCTCCCTTCCACGCCATAGATCACCTAACTCGCTCGTTCTCGCCCTGGAACCACCTTCTGTCATCGTTTGTTTTATCTGCATGTACCAGGAGCGAGGAGAACCTCCTGGGGGTCGATTTTTGCAGAAGACATGCAACCTGGAGTCGCAATTCATCCCTGCCCTCACGGCGGCGCATCGGGGCTCCTCCGCCCATTTTGGCCCCGCCGTTGAGTCGTGGAACCTTCCAAGAGGCGTCGGCGACCATCGGAGGAGCTATTGGTTGCCAAAGGCGCCCGAATCGTCAATCCAAACCTCGTCGGCGGTCGGTTCTTCACGTGTTCATCCAAGCACCTCCATCGTCGTCCGATCCATCCGAGTTCTTCCTGAGGTGCAGCAGTCGTAGGATCTTGTGAGGCCCCAGTCGTCTGATCGATATCGAGGATCTAATCTGGGTCGTGGGGCGCGAAGCGTCATCGCGCGTGTATTAGTGGGAGACTTCCCACCGTCGGATGCGCCCAGGCTTGGGGTATTTTGCAACTTAACCTCGGCCCTTTTTGTATTTATTACTTAATATTAAAACATTCATCGGCAGTTTAAAACTTTTGTGACATTTGCGAACGGAACCCTAAAGTTTTGTAATATCATAATTTGCCCCCTGCCAGGTCACGTGCATCTGCACACGTGACTTGGCATTTTTGCAGGCATACCCAGGGCTCTTTTCGAATTTAGTTTTAGTCTTACAACTTTCGCATGCAGTTATAATATTCTAGACTTTTTGCACTTAAGCCCCAACATTTTGTATATTTGCTTTTTAGTCCTCCCCAGGCGCGTGCGTCGCCGGCGCGTGAGTGGGATTTTTGCCAAAAGGCCCTTGCGGCTTTAAGTTTTTATATTTAGTCCAGCAAATATTTTATTCAGATATATATTTTGTGGAACAATTACACTGAGGCCCTTATATTTCTTGCTATTTGCACATATACCCCTGGTAGTGTGATTTATCTTTTTGTTATCTCTATTTATTTCATGCACCTATAGAACCCTAAAAATCCACAAAAATTTATTTAAGCTCATGTTTGCTTGCTCACTCACGACATATTTTTTATTTTTCATTTTCATTGCATTTTAGTATTTATTAAAAATCAAAAATATGCATTTTAACTACTGTTGCGTTAGAAAATACCAAAAAAATATCAAAACCCCTTGAAAAATTCCAAAAACATTATTTAAGGTCTATTTTAGTGTGTTTTAGTGTTAGTCCAAAAATCATCAAAAATCTCAAAACAAAAACCTTAAAAATTAGAAAACCCCTAAGAACTTCATAAAAATCTAAAAAATCCTAAAAAATCCTAAAAATGCAAACTCAGGTTCTGTAGTTTCCTTATTTTATTCCTTTATTTTAAAATTAATTTGGGAAAATTTTGTTACTGTTTACTATTTTTCATTCATATTTTAATATCAGCCAGTAGCTAATTCACTATTTCTTGTATTTTGACTTTTAAAAATACCAAAAATAATTAGAAAAATCCCCAAAAATCACAAAAACATTATAAAATTATAAAAAGACCAAAAACAATTTATTTTCTGATTTTTTTTATTTTCCCTTATTTTTATAAATACCCTATTATCCTCTTTTCTCATATTGTCTATATAGTCTATTATTGAAACAGAAAATAAAAAATATAAAATATAAAAAGAAAATACAAAATCATAAATTAAAAATCAAATACAAAAATACAAAATTAAAAATAAAAAAATAAAAAAAAATAAAAAACCCACAAAAACATTGGCATATTGTAGACACGTTGATCACAACACATTTTGTGCATCATTGCCTGTTCTATCCTGCTTGCTCCCTATGTTCGACACTCTACATACTTACACTAGACACTTATTTGTAGAGTTGAAATAAATTTGACTCCACATTTATTTTTCATTGCTTGATTCATATCTTGTGGGTTCATTGTTGACTTTAGTTGGGATTTCTGCGTGGTTGACGCATTGACTGAGTTCCCGCCTTGTGTGGAACTTAAGACCACCTAAATTCGGCTAAATCAAATGGCGTCGTTGCCGGGGAGCAACAGTGCGTAGTTCGGCTTTTTGCTCGTGCTTGTGATTGCTTGTCTACTTTTGCAGCTTTGTTTATTTGCTTTTTATTTGATATATCTTTTGAGTTGTCTAACCCCTCTCTTTGTTGACTTCGTGCGAGGAACCATGGATCGAGGTAGGCGCTTCACTCGAGGCACCGACACACCCACGTGAAGTCAGCTCTTGCCAGCCCAGCACCGAGGAGACGAGAAGAGAATTTTGAAGATCGAGCTCTATCTTTAGTTGCATTCTATTTCCTTGTATTTATTTTTGTAATTTGTAGTGAGAGAGAGACTATTTGTTGTAATAATACAGGTACCCCCAAACTTTGGACTCTTGAGCCTAATTTCCAAGTGTTTGTACACTTGGAGGCTCACCGCGGTTTTTATCGGCTTTTCATCGCATTATTTTTTATTTTGTTTTCTCAGTTTTGATTTTATTTTGTGTGATTGAGCCCTTAGTTTTAGGAGTTGCTTGACGATAGTACTAGGTCCAAACACTTAATATCTTGCATGTACCTATAGCCGTGTTCGGACTTAGTTTCAAATTTTAAACAGTGGCATCATCATCTTCGAGCCTACGTGCCGTGAGCCCACCCTGCTAAGCGCTGCTCCTGAACTCGATGTGTCGAGAGGAGGAGGGGTGAGCCTAGACCGGACTCCTGGATTGAAGATCGGTGACCGACTTGTGGTGCTTCACGTTAATAGCAGCTTCTCACACTTAAGGCGATTTCATCGGTTGCATTTGCATATAGATAGGTTTCGATTCTGCTGAGCATTCTTGCATGTAGAGTGCTGGAGGCAAAGTGAGCATTTCTCTTTAGCATTCATCATTGATTGCTGCTTGCATTGCTTTTCCGACTCTCCCTCTGATTTTGTCAACTTAGGAGCTCAAAGGAATTGATTCCCCGTTAGGCTCGTGCATTGATCACTAAAAAATCCAAAAAAATGTGAGAACCAATAAAAATGAGAACTGTTAATACTACTCGACTCTAAAATTAATCAAAAAGAAAATTATTGTCTTGGGGCGAGTAATCCCCTCATTGTCTTCGTTTTACATTGCTGGCGCACACACTAAGGTTAGAGCCCAAATCCCATTCATCCCCTAAGTGTTTGTGCAATTTTTTTGACTTCTCACCTAACTTTAAGATAGACAAGATAAAAAGACTGACTTTTCGGTCTCTACCGAGTTGAGTAGGTGAATTGAGGGTTTGACTTGTTTTCATTTTTGCTTGTGATTGTTTTGTGTGTGTTGTAAATCGTCCCTGCGCATTTGCGCCTTTCTTCTTCACTCTTTTGACTTGACCACCGTGCTCTCCCGATCATTTCCTTTTGCTTTCGAGATGGACCCCTGGAGCACATTTTATTCAGACTTTGCGGATCCCTCGTTCACTCCAGCCGGTCCACCTCCTTTTTTCCAAAAGGACTTTGCTCCTGATTTTTGTACATATCTGCCTCAGCTGCAGTATCATACCTCGGACTTCTACCCACCTCCACCTGTATATTATCCACATCCACCTTCACATCCACTCGAGTCTGACCTGTTGGAGTCACCTCCCTCGATCTCTATGAGTGATATATTGAACCGAATGATAGAGCACCTTGATTTGATGAATGATGATATGGATATCTTGAGGGAAAAACAGATTGACGCTCCATTCATCGCGGATACGGATTTCATTGTGGGTGATCATGGGAGATTGCAATCGTCAAAAACACAAAAAATGAAAAAAAATTAAAATCCAAAAAGAGTTCGGGAGACACTTGGTTGATTCATACCGTGAGGAGAGGACCCATCTGCCAGATCATTCACCCACACATTCTTTCACACACTGTCCCACCTCTGACCCCAAGGATGCCACTGTACAGACTGCTCTTGGCATGTCTCGTGTAGATGCTGATTCCGACTTCCTCCCTTGTATAGAGGAGGTCCAAAAATTAAAAAAAATGTTGATTGAACCCGAAGTGGTGGATTCATGAGATCATCCGTGCCCCACTTCAGTGGGCCATGACTGATTTATCTGCCCCTCTTCCCAAGAAGAGAAAGCGGAGGAGCAGATCCGAGCGTCACATTCTGACCATGGACACTGCCCACGCTATCACACACCATCCCATTCCTAGAAAGAAGAACACAGCTACCCCTTTCATCACTTGCACCATCTCTAACCATACTTGTGATCACACTCTCCTGGATGGCGGTGCATCTATTAGCATATTACCCTTCTCGCTGGTACAGTCTCTTCACTTAGGGCCTCTCAAGAAAACCAGGATGATCATTCAGTTTGTTGATGGATCTATCAAGAGGCCGAAGGGTATCCTTGAAAATGCCGTCATTTCGATTCTGGGCACAAGCTACCATGTTGATTTTGTCGTGTTGCCCATGGAGACCTCCACAGGGAAGCCATCTCCAATCATCCTAGGACGACCATTCCTCGCCTCTGCGAGGGTCGTTATTGACTATGGATCAGGAGAGATTCGCTCCCGTCTTGTTGACGAAGCGAAGCATCGATCACTGCACCCACAGTTGACCAGAGAGTTGCACCTGATGCACTTTCACCGATTCTAGCTGACTCTGAGGCATGTGATCGATCTGATGATATTAGAGATGTTTGCTTAGCGACCCCTGATGAGACCCGAGGAATCCTCCGAAAGGAGAGGAACGCGGAAAGCATAGACCTCGCAGTTCCTTCCTCTGGTGTGTGGCGATGTGTTGATGAAATCTAAGGAATTTACGTGATTGATCCCATTGAGCGGAGGGTAGATACCAAGACTAGACAGGACGGACCTGGTTTGACTACTTCCACTGATAAGTTCGTTCTTGGTCACTCAAAAGTGATGATGATTGAGGTCGGTTATGATGTTAGCCACTATTTTCAGAACTTCGGACCTCTTGATGAAGATGATCCGGGTGAGATTCTTGAGGACGAACAGAGTTCGAATTCTTCCACTGATGACTTCGTTCCTTTTGGTTTTGACCTGGATGAGACCTTGCATGACGACTCCGATTACACTTCTTCCAAGGATGTTGAGTTTGTCCCATTCCACTTTGATATGAGCGAGACCCCCAAGGCCAGACCTAGTCGTACTTCTTCCACCCGCCCGTCTACGCCTTCACACCATAGGACCACCAAGGGCGAACCTAGCCATACTACTTCCATTGACCAGTTCATCCCTTTTCGATTTGACTCCACTGAGGGCCTTCATCCTGTCGACCCTGATCGGCTTCCATCCACTGTGGACCCCGATGTCGACCTGCACCATACTAGATCTATCCCCCGGCGGTCTCGCAAGAAGGTTCGCTTTCCACCTTCTTGACCATGTGTATATCCATCTATGTTGTACATTCTCCTTTGTTTATCTTTGTTCTCTCTACTGTATTGCTCGTCCAGCCATTCTCGCGTTTGCCTTGCTAGGACGTACTTTATCCTAAGTATAGGGGGTGGACGAGCCGAGTGTTCATTCATCGTCCCATGTCATCACCCCTGTTGTTGCCTATACTTAGGGCTTCTTTTACCCTAAGTATAGGGGGAGTGACGTGTACATTCTCACGATCTCTTCTTCTACTCTGATCTCTTTTCTTCTTTTCTTCTTTTCCTTTTCCATTCTCTGTACCTATCAAAAAGGTGTCGCCCCTTGTTGTCAGTTTCTACACTTAGGACGTACTTTATCCTAAGTATAGGGGGGTGTGCACCCCGAGTCTTTATTTAGTTCGATCTTCTCCATTGTCTCCTTTTCTTGTCTATACTTAGGGATATCTTACCCTAAGTATAGGGGGAGACAACCCGAGTACGATCTGTTCATTCCCACCCTTGAACCTCCCGGCATTATGTAAAGTTTGCTATACTTAGGATTATTTGATCCTAAGTATAGGGGGACGGTCAACTTCTCAATTCGTTCATTCATTCCTTTATTTATTCTTTAGACTTTCCTATACTTAGTACAAGTTATGTCTTCTCTTTTCTCTCCGATCTATGAGGACATAGCTCAAGTTAAGTATAGGGGGTCGTATATACTACGTATATACTTTAGCCATAACTCGTACTTTCGTATTTTCCTAATAAATATGACTAATAAGTCTTTAAAATTCATTAAAAAACTTAATAAAAAGATGTGATTATTCCTCAAATTCTTTTTGTACATACTGATTAATAAATCAGGTGAAAATGTTTTTTGTAAAATGTTTAAAAAATAGTTTGAAAATATTTGTGAAAAATCTTTTGAAAACTATTTTGAAAACGTTTTGTTACATGTTTTCAACTTTTGTAAAAATGTGTGTTGTTTGTAAAATTTTATTTTCTTTGTGTGAAATAAAAATGTTTAAAAAATGATTTGCAAATGGTTTGAAAAATGGTTACAAAAATGTTCTAAAAAAATCTATTTATATTGTTTGAAAAACCTTTGCAAAATGATTTTCAAATGTGTGTACATGTTTGTAAAATTGTTTGTAAAAATTATGTTGAACTATAGTTTTCAAAAATTGTTTGAAAAACCTGTGTCAAATAAGTTTGAGGAATATATACATCATATCTAAAATCCTTTATTATATATACTTATAATATTGATCACTTACCCTTGTAAATTCTTAAAATCCACTTCTTGTAAATATAAGAAGCACTCCCGTGTAAATATTTTTAACCTTGCTTTTAGCCAAAAATCTTTGTTTTCAAAAATCCCAAAAACATTTGTAAAATTAAAATACCAAAAACATTTGAAAAATCTTTTTGAAAATACAAAAAAAATGCATATGCATCATCATCATCTTTTCAAAAATCCATAAAAAGTTCAAAATCTTTGAAAATTGCATCACAAAAATATCTTCTGCATTCTGCATTGCATTGCATAGCATGAGCAATTTTCGGATTGAGTTTGATAGTTGAACAAGTCTAAGTAAAATCCGGAGATTGGAGCTTGATTGGACCTTAAAATCTACCTAATAACAGGAACCTTATAGGAACTGGGTTTGAGGTACTTCAGGTCTAGTTGACTTAATTCTTTAAGGATCACGAGACTTGGTTCAATGGATTCTTGACTGCCTAAGTAGAGTATTTTGGAACACACGCACGACTCTTGTTGATAATGACCTAACTTAGACACCTGCACCTTTCACATGGCTCAACTCAGTTGGAGTGGTGAGGGGATTGGATTTGCCGGTATGAGACGCATACAAGTGGAAACACTTGTCCTCCTCTAGGGAAGGAAGTGCACCCCAACCCGTCCAGTGAAGAGGAAGTCTAAAGACAGGAGAGTGTGGGTTGCAATAAAGCTTTAAAAGAGGGATAGTCTACTGGCTCAAGAGGAAAAACTCCTTATGTAAATGCTATTGTGAATAGTAAAAAAAATGGTCAGGCCTGTACAAAAATAAAATGCCTGCAAAGTATGTACACATGTTGTAAAGTCAATAAGCAAGCTTGTGTTCCAAAGTCAAATATGTGAGCCTGCAGCTGGATGACTTGACTACACTGGTCTTGCATCCTAGGATAGGTAGCTACACTAGCTACTGATGAATACTCATTCATCACTCTTTATTCTTATATTTTAGCTACAAAAACCTTTGCAAATACATGTAGATATATGTAAATAGGAATAATTACCAAAAGCATGCATTGTGTAAAAAACCTATAATTAGCATGTTTTTATGCAAAAATAAAAGAATAAAGATTAAAAAGAAAAAGAGGGAAATATTTAGAATAAATATTGAGCAACCTAACCCAAGGGAGGGCTTAGCATGGGCCTGACCGCATAAAAGACAAAGTAGAGGGAGATAGGGGCTCATGTGTGTACATATTTATGAAAATAAATAAAAATATTTTCCTCAACAAAAATAGCTTAAATTATGCTTGTAAATACTTGTATATATATTTAGAAGTATAAAAACAAAAGAAAAAGATAAAAATCAAAAAGAACAAAAATACCACCTTCATCATGTACATAAACCACTCTTATTTATTTATTTAACCTTGTAAATAAACAAAATTACTTTCCAAAATTTTTGAATATTCTATGTAAATAAATAAAATAAAAACAATCAAAACAAAAATCAAATAAAAATAGCAAAATTAAAAATACAAAAATACATTGTACATATACCATGTATATAAATGTATATATGTATTTATTTTATCTATGTAAATAAATAATTAAAATAAAATAAAAATATCTTTTTATTCCTTATTTTATAATGAAAATAAATAAAATATAAAATGGGGATAAAATTGCATAAAAATAACAATTAAAAAAATCAAAAATTAAAAACCCTAATAGTGTACATATACCTATATATTACATACTATGTATATACCTTATTTTTATTTCCAAAAATTAATTAAAAATCACTAAAAAAATAGAAAAAAATGAAAGAAAAATATTTTGTGTTTTGAGTTTTTGCTAAATCGGCCCCTAGCTACCCTTAATTTGCACTTAAAGATCCAACCACGTGGCATGTTTCTATTGGGTCCTGGGGATGTTGACCGCCCGGTCAACTACCCCCCCCCCCCCCAGGACCACCTCCCGCGGATCTGGGTCGTGGACCCGATTTCTCAAATTTTTACCCGCTCGACCCGATCGCCATTCCACCTAACCCCGGGTCCTAATCCACCATTGTGCATCCCTGATCCACGCCCGGGATGGGTTATGGGGATCCGTGCTCCGACAAGCACGCCCGGGCCTCTCTTAGCCGGACCCCTAGCTATATATAGTCGTTGCTCCGCCACCTCATTTCCCCATCTTTGGCCATTTGTTTCCTCCTCCTGTGAGCTCCAGAGAGTGCGTGAGAGTGACAGCTCGCGTCTGAGCCTGTTGAAGCGAGGAGAGGAGGCGAGACCATCGATCCGGCGAGCTACGCCGCCGTCGCTCCGCCATCAGCTGGAGCTTGAGCCTCGGAGGGAGACGCTCCTCGAGGCGACGACCAGGAGCTTCCCCAGCTCCTCCCCAGTCTCTTCGACCACCCAGGTAACCTTGTAGGCCGTTATTTTTCGTTGATTTTCATTTACCCCCAAATCGCGCCGCCGCCGTCCATCTTTGATTCCGACCACTCCATCACACCTTTCGATCATCGGAATCGACCATCACATCCGCCTCTCTCCGACGCACCTTCTTCACCCCTCCACTCAACCCAGCTCGCACAGGAGCTGGGAGTCGAGCTCCTCCGTCTACCCCCTTCGCCGGAGCTCGCCATTTCGACCCACAGTTCACCGTCGCTACGCCTAACCGGGTCGAGGCAATTTGCCCTCGACCCGCGAGTCTTTTGGTGGTCTTTGCAGGTGCTACCAAGCCCATCTGAGGGCTTTGGTCATTCAGGCCAGGAGGCTCAGCTCCGTCGACCTCGCCCGAGCCCCTCGGAGCTCGGCTCGATCATCGGAGCCTACCGGCAGACGCGGGAGCACTCCACCTTTCTTCTCCGACCTTCAGAGTGCTCCCAGGAGGAGCCTAGCGTACACCCGAGGCCGGCGAGTCTCGCCGGGGACCTGTTCTTCCAGCATCCTCAGTCGTCGTTCGATTCGTCCTCCAGCTCCAGACTTCATCTGAACCGTACATCGGGGGAGCAGCAGTCACCGCCCGATCATCAGGAGGATCGATTCCAGCCATCCGATGCGCCAGGTTTAGCCGCAGAAAGCCACAGTCGCTCGATCAGACACGTGGCTGAACCCTGAGCGTCGGATCACATCGAGGACCCTAGCGTTGGAGCCGCAGCTGATCCACACCGTAGATCCCTCCACGTGGCATCCATCCAGCCGGTCCGCATAATAAAGGGTAATTTGCCCTTAGGCCCTCTTAGTTATTTTATTCCATATTTAGTCTTGTAAATATTTAGCGTAGTTGTTTAAGTTTTGGTATATTTGCATAGAGGACCCCGTACTTTATTTGCCTTGCATTTATGCCCCTGTGCGTTGTATGACACGTGCTTCGTCACGTGCTTTTCTGGTTTATTTGCAACTCATGCCCCTGTAGTTCTGGTTGTTATCAATGGAATGAATGTTTTAGTTTAATTGCATTTATACCCCTGTGCGTGATTTATTTCAACATGTGCGTGATATTTTGGGTAGTTTGCGAATAGGCCCTTGGACTTTTGGTACCTGTTACCAATAAGTCCTCGGGACTTATTTTTATTGCATTTGGGTCCCTGAGTTCCCCAGGCACGCACGTAGCGCGTGTTTTGCTGGGTATTTTGCACCAGACCCCCCAGACTGTTGGGTATTTGCACTTTGGTCCCTGTGCACAGTGCCCCTTCTTTATTTTTGAATAAAATAGCAAAACACCTCCAAATCCAACGAAAATTGGATACATGGCTCCTACCATGGTGTAAATTTTTCGTGGATTTTTTAGGACATTTTTTATTTCATTTGATATTTTTAAAAATTCAAAAACATTTAATTTTGCTACTGTCTAACTTTAAAAATCACAAAAAAATATTAAATAGTGTCTAAAAATTACAAAAAAAATTGTCTACTGTCTATTTTACTTAGTTAGATTTTCTAGCCAATTTTAACTATTTTTCATTACTGAAAACCACTAAAAATTGAAAAACACCTAAAATCTTATAAAAATTCTAGTAATTAAATTAAAAATCCAAAAACAATAAAATTGGTGCTTAAATTTTCCTTGTTTTATTCTCTTTACAGGAAAATTATCTCCCGGCTATTTTAGGGCTTTTAGATATTTTATCTAGGCCTATTTAGCTCAGCTGGACAGTGCCATTTGTTTCAGTCGCTTTTTGATTTTTAGAAAATAAATAAACATCAGAAAATTCTCAAAAATTCACCAAAAACACTAAAAATTATAAAACACACAAAAATATTTTTATTTGAATTTTTGGTTGATTTTTAGTGCTTTAAATAATTTGTTGAAGTGTGTGTTTCTTTGTTTTTCTTATTTTCTTAATACATTAAAAATCCAAAAATAATATAAAATAAATTAAAAACCACTAAAAATATTTTGTTCGTTAATTTTATTCCTTTTACTACTTTGTAGACCGAGAGGCCAATCCGTGCTCCTTGAGTTCGACCCTGATCGCTATACCAGGTTAATCCAATAGCAGGACCGCTATTTCATGTTTTGATTGATTTTGTCTATTATTTAGTGGTTCATTTTTCTTGATTGTACGTGCTTGATCGTTTGGGTCGCAACGACCTATTTAGTACCTTATACCCGAGTATTCAGGCGTGTCATCAGAATGGCGCCGTTGCCGGGGAGCACGGCTTAGTAGTTTTTATTTTATCTTCGTTTTTGTTTTCGCGGCTTTCCGCGGCTCTTTCAGAGCTCGCGGCTTTTTCGCGGCTTTTGTTTCAATTTTATTTTTTTGTTTTATTTTGTTTTATTTTCTTTTTCTTTTATTTTTATTTTTGTTTTATTTTGAGTGTTTATTTTATTTTGTATTTTTGCATATATACCCTCATTTTCAGTTTCATTTATTTTCTTTATTATTATTTGATTATCTTGGTCTGACCACTCATCTCTTTTTCTTGCGAGGGCCTGAGGACCGCGGAGGTGACTTTCGAGGAGCTTACGCAACCGTAGGACTTGGAGGCGGCTTCCTTCTCTACGAAGCTGCAGGAGAGAGTGAGAGAGAGAGAGTTGAGTGGGTGAGGTTAGATTAGGTTTTATTTTTATTATTATTATTGTAATAATACAGGGACACTCAGAGACTGGACATTTGTGGACTTCTGACTTAGCGGGTCTGTTTTGCCGAGCACGGGTGTGCTCGGGGGACCCTTAGGCTTTTTCGCGGCTTTTTACGCGGTTTTGTTTTCTTTTTATTTTTCCTGCCTTTTCCGGTGTTTACGCGGTTTTGATCGAGCCCCTAGACTTAGGAATTTCTCTTGCTTGTGCCGTAATTAGTAGGGTCCCCACACTTAAATATTTGCATGTTCCTATAGAGCGCTAATTGGACTCACTAATAATCAATTAATAAAAATAATCGACTCATCTCCTTCGTAGCCTACGTGCCGCAGCTCACCCTGTAAAGCGCTTTCTCCTACCCCCGATTTGTCGGGCAGAGGAGGGGTGGGCCAAGACCGGACCCTTTGGCTTGAAGGTCGGTGACTGATTAGACGGTTCTGCGTGTAGAAATTGCTCATCTAGGACTCGGTTTTTCCCGCTGCATCATTTAGGGTAGTTTACTTTTCTGTCTTTCAATTCTGCGTGGATCACTTGCATGTAGAGTGCTGGAGGCAAGGTACGCATTTCTGACTCAGCATGCATCATTGATTTCACCGCGCATCGGCTTTTTCGTCTTCTCCCCCCTATTTTGGACTAAATAACCAGGAGAACCGAAAAATTCGTTAGGCGTTTGTTTTCTATTTGAAAAATATTAAAAAGAAAAATCATAAAATTGGGACTGGATAAAACTATTGACCCTAAAAGACATTCACCGTAAAATTTGTCTTGGGGAGAGCAACCCCCCTCATTGTTTGGTTTGGATGCGCGAGAGAGTGACCCGCACCCTAGGTAGAGCCCTCCGGTGCTAGTCCCGACCGATTACCGACTCTTCCGTGCGGGCCAGTCGGTTGGGGTAGCATCGGGTATCCTAACAGGTCACGTAAGCGCTCTGATATCTTGTGTGTTCCCCTAATAAAAATTGACAAGATAATTTGACCGAACTTTCACGGTCTTCAGCTCGCGTTGTGTTGGTGAACCGGGGGTTTGCATTCTGATCATAGTTTCTCCAGATCTCATCCGCACTACTCGTCAGATCAAGATGATGGGTAGACGCTCTCTTAGGCAGCCTCTGGCTGCACCGCTTTTGGGCACGTCTACCCAATCATCTAGGTTGGCCCGCGAGAGCCAAGACCAGCTCTCCGAGCCCGAGTACGACTCCGCCCTATTCCCCCTCGATCCCCTTTCTTTCGGACCTGAGCGACATGAGCCCGAGGAGAGATTAGTAGATTTGACAGCACCTGAGTTGGGCTCATTTGATTTTGCAGACGGTATGGCCGGCAGTTCAGAGGATCGCTCCCGTCAGCCTGAGCACTTCGTATTGGATCAAAGAGCGATCAACTCCACCCTGATCGCCTCGTTAGAGACAGTCCAGCAGCAGCTGAGGGATCAGGGAGCATTCATGCTCGATATGAGGAGAGAGATGGAGCAGATGAGAGCAGAGCGAGAGCAGAGGAGAGAGGGACCGAGGATCCCAGATGATGCGGATGCAGCAGCCGCAGCAGCTGCCACAGCAGCGGCAGCCGCCGCAGGAGCGGTCGGAGGACCACCGAGACCGATGCGGGAGTTACACAACCCCGGATCGACGCTGACGCACCACTGGGTAGTACTTCCAGCGATCGTGGGGGACTTCAAGTTCCCCCCGAACACTTTGCAGCTACTCCCCCGCTTCCACGGACTCGCGACAGAGGAGCCCCATCTCCACCTCCAGGAGTTCTTGATGATATGCAGCACTGTCCACGACCGTCAGATGGACCAGGACACGATCAGGATGATCGCCTTCCCCTTCTCTCTAGCAGACAGAGCAGCCACCTGGCTGAAGCATCTGGGGAAGTTTGTTTACACCTGGGAGCAGCTCCGCACCGAGTACTTGAACAAGTATTATCCACTCGGGCGGACGAATGCAGTGAGGGCCCCGATCAGCAACTTCTCCATGCTCCCCAACGAGCAATTCCATGAGGCATGGGAGAGGTTCCGAGAGCTCACAGACAGATGCCCGCACCATGACATTTCCAAGCCGAACCTAGTTCAGAGCTTCTTCAGCGGGTTGACACCAGAGCTCCAGGGTCTGGTGAACGCTTCTTGCGGCGGGTCCTATTTCGCCAAGGACCACGACCAGGTCTGGGCCATTTACGAGGAGATGGCCGAGAATTACATGGTGATGTCCCAGACCCGGTTGTACACACAGAGACCCCAGCAGCAGCTAGGACCCGTGCAGTATCAGCGGATAGCACGGGTCGATGCCGGTCCATCCAGCTCGTCCGCAGTCGCAGCAGCACAGGCAGAGTCGTCCGCTGCGGACATGGGTATCATCAGCGAGAAGTTGGACCGCATGGAGCTGATAGAGAAGAAGCAGTGCCAGAGCATCAGGCAGATGGAACAGATGGCACAGACTCTGAGCGACATGAAGACCCAGCTCATGTGTCTCCAGGAGGCACAGACGGCTTCACAGCCCCGTCTTCAGTCGCGAGGCGACTCCGGCGGCAGCAGCAGCTCGTCCCAGCGCTCCAGCACCTTTCAGCAGCCTAGACAGGTTCATCTTGTACAGGCAGAGCCGTACCAGCAGCAGCAGCCCTCATACCAGTCCCCACCATCTCCAGACTTGCATATGGTGGTATACCAGCCGGATCAGCCTCTGGCAGTACTCCCGCCAGCCCCCTACGATGCAGAGCCGTTGATGGATGTCAACGGGATTTGGTATGACCTCCCCCAGCCTGGGATCCGACGAGACCATCCCGGATTCAGGTGGGGGAGTGGAGGTGCCCAGCCCCAGCAGCAGTCATCCGGTCAGGGAGGGCAGTATGGCCAGCAGAGAGACCACCAGCCGCAGCAGCAGCCCCCAGCATACCAGTCACACCAGCCTTCGTCCTTCGTTCCTCGTCCCTATCAGCAGCAGGGACAGTCTTGGAGACGTGAGCAGCAGGCTCACCCAGCATACCAGCAGCATCCTTCCTCCTACCCCTCTCAGCAGCACCAGCAGCAGTTCCAACAGCCTCATCACCAGAGAGGCTACCCGTCGGGCTCCCATGAGAGCCCCGCCATGGATGACATAGCCCGCCTCCTCACGGACCAGCAGGCTACGTTTAGACGGGAGATGGACGAGTTCCGCCAGGAGATGCGGGACCTTGTGAGAGGGAAGGCCGCCATTCCTGCACAGATCGAGCTGAATCCGAACAACCTGAAGAGGAAATCTGAGCAGGTAGTTTCCACTGAGCATGCCACTCCTAGTGACCCATTTGATGATATGTCTTCGGATCTATTTGATGCTGATTTTGTTACACTTAGGAGCGGTAGAGCACCAGCAGGCGACGCCTCGTCTGAGCGACGGCACGAGGAGTCACCTAGGGCGCCAGACGAGGAGGAGGAGGAGAGCGGTACTGAAGCCGCACACGATGATGACGGTGGTACTGAGGCCATCAAGGATGCTGATTCCACCGGCGGTACTGAGGTCGCCGCTTCACCAGTTCGAGGAGGTGGTACTGACGCCACAAGTATAGCCGAGCCAGCCTGCGGTACTGAGGCCGCGAGACATCCAGTTGCAGAG
Organism: Ottelia alismoides; assembly: GCA_037367405.1. Lineage (NCBI taxonomy): Eukaryota > Viridiplantae > Streptophyta > Magnoliopsida > Alismatales > Hydrocharitaceae > Ottelia > Ottelia alismoides. The sequence goes on along the minus strand of JAZKJV010007985.1, from coordinate 6,982 downwards.
CCAGCCCGAGGTGGTACTGAGGCCACTGGTGTTTGTTTTGATAGAGATGTTGTCTTTCCTCGTGTGGATGTATCTCAGAACTATATTTTGAATAAAGAAAAAGGTTTAGCTTCTTCTGGTCCCACTGTGGTGCTTGATGTATGTGCGGATCTGGCCGTTGAGCCGTCTAGGCCTTTTCCTAGTCCTTCATCTGCGAAGGACCCTGTGATCCCCTTCCCTAGAGCCCTTCAGATGGGGAAGGGGAAGAAAAAAGAAAAAGACCCGAAAAAGAGAGAGCAGGAGGAGTTTAGCCAGAGCATGATAGACAGATTTCACATACAGCTGACCCTCCAGGAGGCTTTGCAGCACATCCCCCTTCTTCAGTGCTCTTTGAGAGACAGGACCACAGTCAGGAGGACGAGGAGGAACCACACTTCAGAGATTCATGTGCTGACGAAAGCCACGTGTTTTGCGATCCAGAACCTCCTGCTAGCCAAGAGGCCAGATTCAGGGGCCCCGTATGTCAGATGTCAGATTAGTGAGCAGAGGTTCGACCGGACTCTATTGGATAGCGGATCGTCGATCAACCTTCTTCCGGCAGCCCTTCTCAACCGCTTCGAGTTGGGCACTCTTAGACAGAGCAGGACAGTCCTTCAGTTTGCTGATCGATCTGTCAAGAGGCCGAAGGGGTTGTTGCGAGACGTTATCGTCACGATTCAGGGCCTGAAATTCCCCGTGGACTTCGTAGTGTTGGACATGTAGATCCCTGATTCAGTGGCCGATACCCCCATCATCCTCGGTCGCCCGTTCTTGGCCACAGCCAAGGTGGTGACTGATCATGATAGCGGGAAGGTATACTTTCGCGTCGAGGGCGAGAGTATACAAATAGAGACGGTCGAGGACTACAGAGCCAGAGAGAGCATGCTCAGAGGCCAGCACAGATTCAGAACAGCTGACAGACGACGGGCCAGACATCCACCAGGATTGTGATTTTGTGATCACAGACGACGAGGCAGCATGGACAGATCCTGCAGCACAGACCATCCTCTCATTTTCAGACACAGCTGATGCCGAGATGATAGCAGAGGAGAGTCTGGAGAGCACAGCCCTGGTTCAGGATACCACAGAGGCAGCAGAGCCGGTTCTTGACCGTGACACGGTTTTCAGTGATGGTGGTGCTGAGGCCACCTTGTGTTACGGTGGTACTGATGCCACCATGTTTGATGCAGATCCCTCGGATTCAGAGTCTGATTGGGCAGATTGTGATGATCAGATGCCAGACTCGAGTCCACTTGAGCCTACAGATGAGGAGGAGGTAGAGGCAGAGCAGATCAGAGACAGCACAGTCGAGCAGCCTTCTCCAGATCCAGTTTGTGAGAGTCCGCTTTCTTTCTCCCAGGCAGATTTGGCAGACTTAGCAGCATTGACACATCTTCTTCCGAGGCCAGATTTGCCAACACCCAGCTGTCCGGAGCTGAAGCCGCTCCCTACTTCACTGAAGTATCGGTTCCTTGCGGACGAGCCTGAGATGTACCCAGTCATCATCTCCGCCGATCTGACTGGAGAGCAGGAATCCCGTTTGATGGGGGTTCTTAAAAAGAACCGCAAGGCTATCGGATGGAGCGTAGCAGATCTCCATGGGATTAGTTCATCAGTGTGCTCCCACCATATCTATCTCGAGGAGGGGGCGAAGCCGTCACGTGAGTTCCAGCGGCGACTGAACCCCAACCTGAGAGAGGTCGTGATGAAGGAAATATCAAAATGGTGGAGTGCAGATTTTATTTATCCCATTTCCGACTCCAAGTGGGTCAGCCCCTTGCATGTGGTGCCCAAGAAGACGGGCATCACGACTGTGATCAGTGAGTCGGGGGAGGAGATTGCTATACGAGTACCCACCTCTTGGAGGGTCTGTGTTGACTACAAGAGACTCAACCAGGCCACCAAGAAGGACCATTTCCCCCTGCCTTTTATTGACCATATCATTGAGAGACTGGCAGGGAAGAGCCATTATTGCTTCCTGGATGGGTACTCGGGCTACAACCAAGTGGCCATCGCTCCTGAGGATCAGGAGAAGACCACCTTTACCTGTCCCTTTGGTACATATGCCTTTCGACGCATGCCATTTGGGCTATGCAACGCCCCTGTGACTTTTCAGAGGTGCATGTTGTCGATCTTTTCGGACATTGGTAGGGGAGTGTTTGGAGGTCTTCATGGACGATTTCTCGGTCTATGGCGACGGATTCGACTCCTGTCTTGACTGCTTAGACCGAGTACTCCAGCGATGTATTGAGTACCATTTAGTTCTATCTTGGGAGAAGAGTCACTTCATGGTGACTCAAGGGACGGTGCTTGGCCACATCATCTCCAACAGGGGCATGGAGGTTGATCCGGCCAAGGTTGATGTCATTAGAAAACTCGCACCGTCGTCCAATTTGAGGCAGCTACGGTCATTCCTGGGGCATGTTGGATTTTATAGGAGATTTATTCAGGATTTCAGCAGGATTGCCCGGCCGTTGACTGACCTCTTGACGAAAGACACCGAGTTCCTTGTCGATGACAAGTGTCTTTCGGCCTTTGCAACTCTCCAGCAGTGTGTGATTGAGGCTCCTGTCCTCCAGCCGCTTGATTGGTCTCTCCCATTCGAGATCATGACGGACGCCTCCGACTTTGCCGTAGGGGCAGTGCTGGGACAGAGGAGGGATGGAGTTCCATTTGCCATTCACTACGCTAGCCGCACATTAGATTCCGCCCAGCGGAATTACACGGTCACAGAGAAGGAGATGCTAGCCATAGTGTTCGCCCTAGATAAGTTTCGATCTTATATCATTGGATCTAGAGTGACTTTGTACACAGATCACACCGCCATCAGGTACCTCATGGCAAAGAAGGATGCCAAGGCCAGACTTACTAGATGGATCCTTCTACTCCAGGAGTTCGACATTGAGATCAAGGATAAGCCTGGAGTCAAGAATGTGGTGGCGGATCATCTCTCCCGTTTAGAGCAGCCTGAGGAGTCTGAGCAGATAGACCCCATTCGAGATACCTTCCCAGATGAGGCGATCCTTGCTATCGCCTCACTCCCGTGGTACGCCGATATTGTGAACTTTCTCGTTGCTGGGAAGGTCCCACAAGATTGGCCCAGGCAGAGGCTTGAGACCTTCCTTGCGAAGGCCAAGTCCTACCATTGGGAGGATCCCATCCTTTACCACGAAGGAGGGGATAGCGTCTGGCGTCGGTGTATTTCTCAGGAGGAACACCATAGCGTCCTCACTTACTGCCACAAGCTTGAGGCAGGAGGACATCATTCTGGGAGGAGAACGGCACAGAAAGTGCTCCAATCCGGCTTGTGGTGGCCTACCCTCTTCAAGGACTCTGATGAGTTTGTGAAGAGGTGCACTGACTGTCAGAGGATGGGCACTTGTGGACAGCGTGATATGATGCCGATCCAGCCCATTCACTTCTGTGAGGTTTTTGACGCATGGGGCATCGATTTCATGGGTCCATTCCCTAAGAGTCAGGGATTTGAGTACATTCTGTTGGCCGTGGATTATGTTAGTCGTTGGGTTGAGGCTATCCCCGCCCGAGCCGCTGATGAGTGGACAGTTTGCAAATTTTTGAGGAAGCACATCATCACGCGGTTCGGGGTTCCACGAGTTCTGATTTCTGATGGGGGATCTCACTTCATCAACGACCAGGTAAAGGCCCTTGCTAGCGAGTTCGGTATAGACCATCGTGTTGCTACACCGTACCATCCACAGACGAATGGTCTAGCCGAGGTGTCGAATAGGGAGATTAAGACTATATTGCAGAAAGTCGTCCGCCCTGACCGAAAGGATTGGTCACAGCTTTTGGACTCGGTCTTGTGGGCATATAGGACGTCTTTCAAGACACCATTGGGCACATTTCCCTTTCGCCTCGTATATGGCAAGCCGTGCCATTTACCTTTTGAGCTGAGGCACAAGTCACTTTGGGCGGTCACAGATATTCTTATGGATCCACATGGTATGGGAGACCCAGAGGAGGGCAGAGTTAGCAGCCCTGGAGGAGCTTAGAGATACAGCATTCTCAAACAGCCTACATTATAAGGAGAAAGTGAAGGAGTGGCATGATTCTCACATCAGCCACAAGCATTTTGAGATTGGACAGAGAGTATGGCTGTTGACGCGAGGCTACGTTTATTTCCAGGGAAGCTACAGAGCAAATGGAAGGGACCCTACTTGGTCAGAAAGGTACACGACAACGGTAGCATCGATATATCTGAGTTGTCTTCTGAGAGTACCTTTCGAGTGAACGGCCAGCGGCTCAAGCCATTTCTAGATCATGAGTCGCGGGTCGCTGATCTTGCCCCTATTCATTTTGCGTGAGATGTGGTCTGTTGACTCACATCTAATGCATCTCACGCCTGAGTTTCACTGATCTTCTGCCGTGTATAGATCCAGATGTCCATATAACTACATTCTTTAGTCCCACATCCCTTTTTTCATCTTGTGATTATGCTATACTTAGGGTACACTTTACCCTAAGTATAGGGGGGATGTGAGACCATTTGGGTATTTCTTTTGTTTCTGCCTACCCCTGTTTTGCTGCCTATACTTAGCGATATTTCAACCTAAGTATAGGGGGGTAGACCCTGTACATTCTCCACTCGGTTTTCCCTTAGTGTACAGCCTGCTATACTTAGGATTATTTAATCCTAAGTATAGGGGAAGACCTGAGACCCTCTTGACTTTTCATTCATTCATCTCTGTATATAGCCTTCCTTTTTACTTCCCTATACCTAGCACGAGTTATGTCTTCTTCATCGCTCTTGACTCTGAGGACATCGTTCGAGCTAAGTATAGGGGGTGTGTATATATTTCATATATACTTCAGCCATAACTCGTACTTTGTGTGAGTGTGTTAATAAATAAAATGGCTTAAAATCACAAAAATTAAAATTTTTTCATGTACATAAACATTCTTTTATTTGCACATAAATAGCTAGTGTACAAATTATTTTTGTAAAAATGATTTCCTTTTGTGTAAAGCTTGTGTAAATATTTTCGTATCAAAATTATGTATATAGTACAAAATTTTTCCAAAATGTTTTGAAAATCAAAAGTTTGCAAAAAATCTTGTGTAAATGTGTGTAAATATCTTTTTGCAAAACTTGCACTTCATGCATCATCCATTCATGATTTCAAAACATTTTTCAAAAATTTTGCATGATTGTAAAATTTGTGTAAATAAGCATCTTTTTGTACATATGTATATAGTTTTTCTGGATGATAGTTGACATTTAAACTAGCCTGGAATCAAATTGAGAAATGGAGCTTGATGAAGATCTTAATCCACCTAACTTCTAAGAGGAACCTTATAGGGCTTAGGTTTAAGGCTTTTCAGGTCCATGGTGACTTAATTCCTTGAGTCCACTAGGCTATGATCACATGTCATCTCAATGAGCCTAAGTAGAGCACTTAACAACAACACATGACTCATATAGACAATGGCTTTCCTTGGACACCAGCACTATGCACCGAGATCTCCACGGATGAGGTGGTGAGGAGGCAGTCTTCCTTGACTTGGGGTAGCATATGAGGGTAGTACTTCTAGGCGGAACCTCTCTTCTTCTTTTAGTGAAGGAAGTGCGTCTCAACTTGGTCTGGTTGCCATGAAGGCTAACGACGGGAGTTGTGGGTTGCAATAAAGCTTCAAAAGAGGGATAGTCTACTGGCTCAAGAGGAAAAACTCCTTGTATATATGCTGCACATATATATGTTGTACAGATGCACTTGAAAAAAAATGTGGAAAAAGAAAATAACTCCAAAAAAGTGGTGGGTCTGATAGAAAATGATAATCCCACTGGAGTATGTATATAGAGTGCAATAAGCAGAGCTTGAGTTTCATGATCACCTGATGTAGCTTGCAGCAGGGAGACTTGGCTACACTGGTCAAGCTCCAAGGGTACTTGGCTACACTGGCCTTGACCCATTCTCTTCTTCCTCCTCTTCTTGAGCCGGTTGAACTTGAACTTAGAAGGGAATACCCCGCTCCTTGAGGAAAGAGTGGCCAGACTCAGGTCATAGAGTTACCTTGTTGGGGAGGGTTGTCAAGTTGCCATTTCTGAGGTGGAGAGCTTAGACCTCACTTTCACAGGACAAGAAAAGACTCATGGTCTTCAGGGTTTGTGATTGATGACTTGTTCTGATCTGGAGCATTGAGGAGTCTTGATTATAGATTAGTGGAACCTTAGAGGCTGTTGAGTTTTAGACTTAAGTCCAAATAAGGTTCCGACACATTAATAATCCAAAGATCTGATCGAGCTCCATACCCCAATTTAATGAAGGCAAGTTTAATAATCAACCTTGATCCATGTACATCCTCTTTTTCTTTTTCTTTCTTTCTTTTTCACTTCTTTTTTCAAATAAGTGTTTGCTAAGGGACTAGCAAAGTTAAGTATAGGGGGGTAATGAATACTCATTCATCACTCTTTATTCTTATATTTTAGCTACAAAAACCTTTGCAAATACATGTAGATATATGTAAATAGGAATAATTACCAAAAGCATGCATTGTGTAAAAAACCTATAATTAGCATGTTTTTGTGCAAAACTAAAAGAATAAAGATTAAAAAGAAAAAGAGGGAAATATTTAGAATAAATATTGAGCAACCTAACCCAAGGGAGGGCTTAGCATGGGCTTGACCGCATAAAAGACAAAGTAGAGGGAGATAGGGGCTCATGTGTGTACATATTTATGAAAATAAATAAAAATATTTTCCTCAACAAAAATAGCTTAAATTATGCTTGTAAATACTTGTATATATATTTAGAAGTATAATAACAAAAGAAAAAGATAAAAATCAAAAAGAACAAAAATACCACCTTCATCATGTACATAAACCACTCTTATTTATTTATTTAACCTTGTAAATAAACAAAATTACTTTCCAAAATTTTGAATATTCTATGTAAATAAATAAAATAAAAACAATCAAAACAAAAATCAAATAAAAATAGCAAAA